>CM067331.1:32176250-33398125 GCA_034376525.1 Nicotiana benthamiana | reverse complement strand
TCTGCCCAACAAGCTCATCACATCTTTCTTGGTTTTTTGAGGAGGTAAATCCCGAATAGATTTTATCTTTGTTGGATCTAAATCGACACCTCTCCGACTGACTATAAAGCCCAAAAGTTTGCCTAATAGGACCCTAAACGCACATTTGGATGGGTTCAGCTTCAAATTATATCTGCGCAACCATTCAAAGAATTTCCTTAGATCTCGAATATGGTCATCTTGGGTTTTGGACTTGATAACTACGTCATCCACATACACCTCTAACTCTTGGTGTATTATATAATGGAAGATGGCTGTCATGGCCCTCATGTAGGTTACCCCAGAATTCTTTAAACCAATGGCATGACCCTGTAATAATATGTACCCCAAGGTGTGGTAAAAGCTATTTTCTCTATGTCTTCTTTTTCCATCAGCACCTGGTGATATCCTGCGTAACAATTCACGAAGGACTATATCTTATATACGCAGTTATCAACAAGGATGGGGATGTTTGGCAAAGGGAAGCTATCTTTGGGACTTGCCTTGTTCAGATATCTATAATCCATTAATACTCGGGTCTTTCTATCTTTCTTTGGCACTAGAACTACATTGACTAGATATGTGGTATACCGGACCACTCGGATACCCCTGCTTTCAACTGTTTCATGACCTCTTCTTCGATCTTGTCACTAACATCAGTTTTAAATTTTCTCTACTTTTGCTGGATATGGGGGCAATCAGGATAAGTTGGCAACTTATGAACCACCAAATCGACACTCAGTCCCGGCATCTCATCAAATGATCAAGAAAACACATCTTTGAACTCAAATAGGAGTTGGATTAATGCATCCCGGGTTTTCTCATTCATGTGAATGCTTATTTTGGTTTCCCTGATTTCTTTGAAACTACCCAAGTTAAGAGGCTCAGTGTCATCTAGGTTCAGCTTAGGTTTATTCTCGAAATGTTCCAGTTCTTGATTTATTTCCCTAAAAGCCTATTCTTCATCATATTTCAGTTCTTGGTTTATTATTTTACAGTTAGACAATGTGATTGGATATGGGCATGAAGCCCGTAAGCATGTCATATTATTTAAAGCCGCATTATTAGAATTGAAAGAAGAAGAAAAAGTAAAATAACAATCAGAAGAAATAAAGAAAGATGGACGATGAAATATTGATTTCATTTTAGTGAATTTGGAAAATAATAGGGTTTACATTGGAAACTAAAAGAAATGAAACTAAAGAAAAACATCCGAGTTACAGCCCGGGATAACTCGTGATATAGAAAAGGTTGTAGGAAAGGTCTACCGGGACTCCCGCCTAATTGGGCATGGCGTAGCTTTCCAATTTTGCAATTTGGCCTCAGGTCCCATGTACAACACCTCAGTGGTGCTTGATCCTTCCCTTGACTGGACTATGTGGGTTTCATATAATATCTTCTTCATTACCCCACATATCTCTTCAACCTCTTCAGCTATAAAAGCCTCATCCTCTTCTTCTTCACTATATTTGGGCTTAACAAATGTTTTGTAAAAATGCGGCACCGGCTACGGCAGGATCCATCTATTATTCTTCCTACTATCCGCCCATTTTATATCAGCTGGTGTATGTATGAAGATGACCCCAAAGAACTTTTCACTGGCAGGCAGGGTGATAGGTTTAACTATTCCTTGCAATGATTTCAAGTCCTTTCCCGGGTTTAAAGCCGCGCATGATATTTCCTCAGCGACCATGATTGGTGCATTTTAAAGGAAGTTTGGGGGAAAGGTATTCCTTCTTCGCACTGATCTAAGACCACGATTTCAAAAGATTGATAGACTATTTGCTCGCTCCACGCTCTTGATTCAAGACGTGGGACTGGTGGGTCCCGGTAAATTGATTGCTCATCTTCCCTATGGACCACAATCTCTTGATCCTCGTGCTCAAACTTCACCATCTGGTGAAGATTAGAAGGTATTGCTCCCGCTGCATAAATCCATGGCCTCCCTAAAAGAAAGTTGTAAGAGGTGTCCATGTCCATAACCTGGAAGGTTACTTCGAGGTCTAATAGGCCGATCGTCAGAATCAGATCAATCTCTCCAAGTTTATTCCCTTTTGATACCATCAAAATCACGTACATAGATATTGTCAGATTCTCTTGGTACCAATTTCCATGCATTGCAGAGTCGAGAGTGGACATATATCTACTCTAGAGCCCCCATCCACCATAACCCTTTTCACGTAGTACCCCTCGCATTTGACCGTTAAGTGCAACGCTTTGTTATGTGTGGCCCCTTTCTGGTGGCAAATCATTCTTCCTTTCCAACGGCTCCTTGCAGCTAGTTTCAATATCTCTTGAGATGGGCAATAGGATCACCGTGCCTATCATACTTCTCAAATTTTAGGGGTTTGAATCCCTATGGTAAATGCACATGAGGGAACATGCATAAGTCAGCATAGGATACACTTTTTGTCCGTTCAAGCCTTGTATACTTTTGAGACTTTATTCCATACTCCTTATCTTCTTCGCAATCTCTTCTTGCTCAGGAGTTTTTATGGTCTTTTCTTACCCCGTAGTGAACTCATATCGGGGTGGTTGAGAGTAAGTATAGGTGGGAAACTATGAAGGTTCCAGTGGGAAATATGATGTTTGGAAGGTGAAGGACGATGGGTCAATGCTGGGCCTGGGCACTGTAGGCTGTTTAGTAGCTGAGGATAGGGGTGTAGTGAAAATATTTGAAGCCACTCCTGAACTGAAATCCTGGAGACAAACCTCAGAAGGTGTTCAACAAATTGGGCCAAGATTGTTGGATATCCGAGTGGGGTATTGGCGTGACTGACCGGGACATTGGAGGTACCACCTATCCTAGGAAAAAACTCAGGAAATCTGGGAATTGCACTTGGTGGCTCTCTTACGTTTGACCAGGCGTCCCACATCTCCATCATGCGGAGACACAATAACTTGTTTTCCTCGGTAATCACCGACTCCGAAGTTGGGATGCCTGAGATCGAGCTCTCGTCTGTGATAGGAACTGTTGGCAGAGTGATTTCTGAAGACATTTCAATGCTTCCTTTCGATCTCGTGAAGTATGGATGTGATGCCAGACTACCATAAAACCAACCACTCTTTCTATAGAACCTGGGGTTGACAGTAAACAACCAACAGGTTAGTTTGAAACAAATAACTCATAGGTAATCGCACGTTGGGGGTGTGATGCACCAATAGAGTTAAACGTGCGTCTACATGTTTCGCAACGGTTGCGTGCTTCATCCCGGCTTTACTTATTTTTCTCTAATTTTGCCTTATCTTACTTATTTCCCTTTTCTATTTCTTTTCTTCTTTATTTAAAATGTTTACCAGAAAATGACCGAATCCAATAAGGATTGTCTACGTATCACGATGCCACGCGAATCAGATCATAACGTAGTTCAAAAAGTAAATGCGAAAAATAAAAGAACAAATATTTTGGTTTTTCAAACTTTCTTTAATACTAAATTACAAAGAGACTCTAAAAATACGTCTTTTAAGACTCTAAGGCTTAGGACATGCCTTTTATAGGAATTTAAAACGGACTCGAAACATGAAAAATACAAACTCAAAAAAGGAAAAATACAATCAAGGAAACATCAATGCCTCCAACCCTACCCTAGAGACACCAACGGGTCTTGCAGCAGGCCTACTTGTCATGTCACCTTGGAGCCGATAGAGCTCTTCCATTATCTGACAAACACAGATCATCACAGTGGCAAAAAACATGGATCTTGTCATGTCATCGCACACACTGGAGTTCATGGTAATGTAGTCAGCTTCGAACTCTCTCTCTTATCATGCCCTTCTCCTACAACGGACGACCAATATGATGAGATCTAGCCTCTAAGACTTGGGTTGCAGCGTGATTTTGGTCTTGCAAGTGCTGTAAGTCCTCTTCCAACCATGCCATTAAGTCGTAACAATGTTCTCTCTCAATCTTAAAATATTTGGCTTGTTTAGCCTTTTCGCCTTCGAGGTTGCCAATTGCCTTTTCCCAACCTATGACCCTTTTTTGATATATTTCTTTCATATGTTGAATGAAAGCTGCACGCCATTCAACACTTTTTACCAACCTCGTTTGTGCTTTTACTATTTCAAACTCAGCTTTTTGCAGGTCATCTTCATGTCATTCACCTTTTGAGTAAGGTTATACATGAGCCTTTCATCTTTCCTTCTTCAGCCTGGATTCTTGGCTGCAATTTTCAACTGTCGAACCTGGGCCCTGAGAGCTTCATTTTCTCGAACCAATCTTGTCCTATCACCCTTAGCCTCTTGCGCCTGTAAATCATTGTTGAATGTAACATTTCTGAACTTTTCTCGTAGATCATAGATGGTGGCCTGATATTCCTTTTCCTTTACCCGCCCAGACTAACCTCTCCTGAATTTTGTCATCAAAGGCTTGAACATGGGGCCTTTTGGCGGGCCTCACAGGTTCGGGCTCAGGCTCAGGCTCAGGCTCATTGTCCACATGAAAACTCGTTTCAAACCAAGCAACATAATTGGGATCAACTTCTCCCTTAGCTGGGTCTGGTACCTGGGTGTTACTTTTTTTATGCCGACAAAAATTCTAGTCTCTTTGAGCTAAAGCCTTGGGTATCAGTGCTTGTGGGTGTAGTTCAATGACTTGAGCAATTTGGTCTGCCTCTTCGGGTATCACCTGATATCTTCCCAGTTGTTTCAGAACTCTTTGTGGTGCATACGGTTGTATACTTCTTGCTCCCATCATAATCAAATAGCCCTTTGAAGTGGTCATGTAGACGAATTCTGTTATTGGGAGGCATCCTATGATCCATTCAATTTGATCTGCTTTCTAAAATAGGAAACCCATGCTTCAAACCCTTTCGGTGGTTTGTAATATTCCACCCTTTCCTTATACCTTTTGATGAAATTGTTCCCGTCTGAAGTATATCATGTACTTAGGATGACAGCGAAGCTGTTCGATGATCCACATCTGAAGAAAAATGTTGCAGCCTTTGAAAAATTGACCCCTAGGTTTGCATAATGTCAATGCTCGGTAAATGTCTGCCAGCACTAATGAGACAAGTGTTTGATTTTTTTTGTCAGTGCCATATGAAGGTCTATTGTACCCTCAGAATTTGAAAATACCATGATTCCCACAAATGCCATGATGAAAGCAAATCGTCGATGAATTTGCCATATGTTCTTCCATGTTTGTTATTCAACCCCTTCTTATCTGTTTCAAACCTTCCTGAGTGCCCGAACCTAAACTACAAGAAGTAGAACGCAGAACTCCCTTTGCTTGCGTGTTTCTTGTTCATTTGTTTGCTAATTTGCAAAAGATCAAAGAATTTGTGCACCGAGGGAGCCCTGGGGAATATGAGATGCTGGTTTCTTAACTCTTGGCCGAAATCAATATACCCAACTATTTCTTCTAGTGCGGGTGTGAGCTTAAAATCCGAAAAATAGAACACATTGTGAACGGGATCCCAAAAGGTTTCCAGAGCCTTAACTAAATCATCACTCGGCTTGATGTGCATGATGTCTACCAAGGGATCCAATTGCTCTTTTACCCAAACTTGACCATCTTCATCTAAATCACCCCACCACCTACGTAGCTGCATCCGAGCTCTTTCTATGACAGTTTGCGATGATTCCTAGATAGTATACATTTGTACCTATGGAGGTTTAAGCTTAGGGTTGACTTCTTGTGGACTCCAATTTTCTAAAATCAAAGAACGAGGACCCCTTTTTATTGCTATGTTAGCAAAATGGCCGTTTTTGCAAACATGGCCCTTTCACCATTCCAAGTAAATTTTGAGCCCCGAGGCAAGTATTTTAAAAGAAAAGTACACTTTTTTTTAAAAACAGACTTTCCCGTTTCTCCCGAAAATGGCCTTTTGACAATTGGTGTAATCTAATGCCGTTTCAGTAAGAAACAACTTAAAACAAACCGAAGCTGGGTTGGCTTTATTGTTACCAAAACCCTAAAATACCTTTTATTTTTTTATTTGTAAAAAAAATGAGGCCGAACCTTATGTGGGTTGCGTACGTATCCCATATCTTGAAATACATTTTTTCTTTTTTTTTTCTTCAAAAATTTGGTAGAGTTTCGAGATATTTTCAAATACTGAGATTTTTTAGAAACCAAGTAATTTCCTATCCTACCTCACTCTTGGTTTTTCTTTTTATTTATCGGTCAATATGCAAGCCTAAATAAAAAAATATTCACATAGCACGTAGTATGTATCAAGATGATCTTTATTCTGGGTACACCTGTCCTAGACGGAACCAACCCCTGTGTTGAGTCCCCAAAGTCAAATGCACGTGATGCAAGTAATCATTCCTACTAGGGATCCGACATGAGGTTGCATTATTCCAGGTTTAAAACCTGGGGTTTATGGTCTAGACTTGAGTTACCCGAGTGGACAACTGGGGTCGAGGAGGGGGCACATACCGGGAGCACAAAAGTCTGCCCAGACTTGTTGCTTGCCCAACCCCGTCTTATTTGGTGTAATTTCTAAAGAAAAAGTGGGCCACACCATTTTCAGAAGACTCAGATGGGAGGCGTAAGAGGAAATTTAAATACAGTTCAAGTAATAGCAAAGCGGTAAATGACAATAAGCACATTAAGCCACAAAATACAGTAATATCAACAATAATCCAAATGAAAATCACATTAACAAGCTCGAAATCTTGAACCCTGAACCGGAGGTTCTAGGTTCTTTTCCTCAGCAGAGTCGCTAGAGCTGTTACACCTCTTTTTTACACCACCTGCTGATAAGGTAGTATATAAGGGAGTTTTTCAAATTTAAGTGACATTATTCGAAATGAGATTATTTAATTTAGAGTCACCACTTGGAAAGATTTTTTTCTAGTGTCCCAAGTCACCGTTTATTTTAAATCCCAAATCGAGGAAGATTTCGACTTTCCTTTTGAAATCTACGAACCAGAAACTCTGAATAAGGAATTCTGTTATCCCGAGGGAAGGTGTTAGGCACCTCCGGATTCCGTGGTTGTAGCACAGTCACTTATTGATTGTTGGCTTAATTGTTTAACTATTCATTTTTAAAACCTATGTGCAATTATCTCTTTACCGCTTTTAAATTACTTGATTATTCCTAATTAAAGAATTGAGTTATGTGTACACAATATACTCTTTTCCTTTATCACGTCAAAAACCATGTCACGAGAACATGTCCACGATTAATAATGCTTTGTTTATTTATTTAAGAAAAAAAGTTTGGTTATAATTGCAAGAATGCATCCCTCGAGTCATTTTTAGAATTAAATTTATAATTATGTTACACGAACGTATACATAATCTCAATACTAGCCTAAATTGAGCCTAAAGAAAACTATGATTATTAATTATTTCTTTCTAAGCTTTGGAATTTTGTGAAGCTATGAATTAGAGTGAATTGTGTATTGATCGTATATGAAATTCCAAACTAAGGAAACATAGACCTTAATAAGGAGCTTAAGGAAATTTTTTATATAAAAGGGCGTCCAAATCCATTCTTTATTATTAGCACCACACTACTTAGTAATAGAGTTACCAATTAAAATAATTAAATTCTCACACTAAGGATCTTAACAAATTCAACGAACTGTAATGGGCTTGTCGAGGCCCAAAACGTGAAGGGCTTCTACGGTTGGGACATAGACTCAGAAATCATTGAGTGAATAATACCGAGATTAATTTAACCCCAAATTTCAGAACTGTCCCAGTTATATTTGTCACACCATGAGCCCAATACCTCTTGAGGTTTATCAAACCCAACCAATCCAAATATAACAAATCAATTCAGTAAATCCCATTAGCTAAACCAAATTTACTAACACATTAATTTAATACACCAGTCTAATACTTGTATCAAAACATGCTACTTAAACCAAAGCCGTGAAAGATTGATATGAACTTATACAAAGGACTCAAATGAAATTCGTAGAAGATGTACATATTTCCAACAAAACAGATGAACAAATTGAGTCAATGAATCTCACAAAAACCATTTGGGCCTGAATTTGTGCCTTAAAGGCAAAAGAGCAGCCCCAAATGTGACTTTCAAAATGTTGCTTCTGTTGGTACTTATCCAAGCCTAAACCAAACATTTTAATCCTCAAAATTACGACTAGAAACAAATTAATTTCAAGGACAACCATTTTTGTGCCTTAAACTTACTAAAACACACCCTTGAGCGCATTAATTGCAGTCCAGCATGTGAAACATAAGTTTCGATTCAAGGTCTAGACTGTCCCAATGTTACATAATTCCCAACATTGAATGAAAAACTTTACATAGAAGAAATCGTTCGTTTACTGTTAAAACTCATGCCGTTGTTTGAAAAAAATATGCAAAATGATAAACTAATCTAATACTAAGCTATTATTGACTTGTATATCAATAGGAAGACCCTTGCTCCTTTTGAACATGACTTGTCCATAGCAGCGCCATCTTCCTTCCTTAACGTGTAGATCCTACCCTCAAGCTTTCAAAACCAATTGATCCAGCCAACTAGTGGCTGAACAAACAGGTTAAGGCTCATTGCCAAGTAAGAAAAGAAAAGTTAAGTAAGAGAATCAGATGGAGAAGAAAACAAATACTACCTAGAGGAACATGGTCAATAGTACTAGAGTAATGAACTAAGTTGCTTCAACGCAAAATGAGTAGGAAAAACAACAAGGTCTCCATAAGTCTAACCACATTAAGGGTCAGCCTTATAGACAATAATGATCCTTAAAACCATGATTTATTTCATGGTTCTCATTTCAGTAGATGAGAAATAGGGGAGGCGAGATGTACAAAAAATTCAGATTGATATGCACCTTTAAAGGGTGTATTTGACGACTTGAAGGGTCAGATTCATTTCCCTGTTATGTTGCCATTGGAAGTAAACTTTGGCCATAAGTTTCACAAATGCTTACATATACTAATTTAGCAGATGTATTATTGCATATGAATTTAACACAGCCTTACAGACTTCATGGTTTCAACCCAAGAAAACATTAAGTCCAGAAAACAGTCATGATTCCCAATCCAATCTACCAAAGATCAGCTAAACAAACAAGTTTCAGATGCAAATTTTTAAACACAGAAACTGGTTTTATTCAAAAGGAGCATTGTACATACCTTGAAATTGAAAATATGACTAAAGAATGACCAACTAAAGGTCAAGAAAACCAGAATTGAAATGAAACCCAAACTTCAACAGTAGAATAACAAACCAGGAATGACAAAACTAGAAAGCTAGCTTAGGGATAAAAATGAATTAACCAAAAACCAGCTTCAAACCAGAAGATTCACCTAGAGAACTAGGAAAATTATCCATCCAAACCATGTTTTTACTTGCACAGAATCAGAAAAATGAAAAAAGGGTTTTTGAGTTTTTCCAGAATTTTCTTAAAATCTGAAATTTTTAGAGAAAGGAATGTTTTGCAGTAATTTTTTGATGGGAAAATCTGTGTGTGAGTGAGGGAATGTTTTCCTTTTATAGAGTGAACAGCCAAAGGCATCAAAAGGAATATTCTGACTTAAATATTGAAATTCCAGAATAGTACAACATCTTTTTGACAGCTGTATGTCCTTTTTCTTATTCAATATCAGCATGTTGCTAATGATAGGGACATCTGTGCTAAATACTAGAACTTTATGATTTTTAGCTAAGTGAAAACCCCTTTTTACCCCTTAGGTTATCACTTATTTCAGTTTTACTTAGGTTATTTTAATTCAAAAGGGTCCTTGAATTTCCTACTTGTTCAACTAAACCTTAAAAGTCTTGAAGAATTAAAGAAATCAGACAAATTTCTAATTGGGAAAAGAGGGCCAATTGAATCAAAAGGCATCACAATTCTTTATTCGGAACGCATATTCAACCAAATACTCAACAATGAAAAACTATTTCAATAGTAAAGGAAAGAAGAATCAAATGATAATAAACTAACTATAAGAAACTGAAACCCTAAAGGATATTAAACCTGATCTAATCCATTTTTATTGACTAGACGAAACAAGGGAAGAAGAAAGAAAACAAAACACTTTATAATCTTAGATTCAACCCTACTTGGTAAAACAATTAAGATTAATCAGCATGCTGAACATGTTTCTTTTGAAACTAATTCGTAACATATTCAGGGAATCAACAAGCTGAATGAACAATGTGTTTATGAATAAAATGCTATTTACTCTACAAACTAATTTAATTAACTAGGTATGATTTCAAACGAACTAACAAAATGATTTTAAGACATCAAAATTTACTAATTCAAACAACTAGAAGAGCAATAATATTCATAGGCCAATTAGGAATTGATTTCTAAACAGGACTCAGAAATTATCCTCTAAATCAAAGCTGACTCAACTTTTAAAAGGGGAAGAATGGGAAAAGATAGAAGATAGGGAAAAGAGAAAAGAAAGAAAAGAAAAACCTAACATGCTGTTAAAAACAAGAACAATCAAGTATGCAGAGATCAAAATTAAATAAGAAAAAATAAAAAGGGAAAGTGACTAAGAGACTGAAATAAAACTGGTTCCAAACATAAATCTAAGACGAGTATGAACTTTTAATCATGCTTTAATTAATAGGAACTTCAGAAATTAATCAACTAAACACAAGAAGGCAAACAAAAGAATAAAAACCTAACATGATATTAAAAATAAAGGGAAATCAAACATGTATAGAAGGGACAAAGTCAGACGAAATTAAACAATGGAAAAAAAAGAAAAGAGCTTACCAGATCGAAATCAAAGCTGGATCCAACTATGAACTAGTCCAATCTTTCTGATATGTGATATGGACTTTAGACAAACATTAATAGACTATTATTAACAAGAATAGTCGATTATTGAAGGTTTTAACTTCATTCGACCAGATACAACCTCCAAAATTCAGAGAAGAAAATTAGGGGTTTCTGGGGTCCTGAGATTTGAGATTCGAGAATCTCAGGGCATTCGTAAAGGGGTGATAGTTGTTTGGGATTCAAATAGGGAAAAAGGTCATAGGGTGTATGTTTGAAGTGATTTGTAGCGGTTAAAGTTTTTGGCCGAACTTTCGATTTGAGATTCGAACGGACCAGGATCAATTTCAAGGAAGTGGAAGGAATATTTGGAATGGGGAGGGGGGTGCATGGGAGTTCGTGGTGTAAAAATGGGGTCGATTCGACCATCGAAATTGCCGTAAGGCGATTTCCGGTGGTTGTTCGCAGCGGAGGCGGCGTGGAAAATGAGGTGGCTAGGGTTATACAGGTGTGGGTGAGAGATAGGAGAACTGAGTTGAATTTTTGGTTTTGGGGGGTGGGTTGACCTATTTTATGACATTGATATAGTAAAGTACAAAGGAGTTTCGAGCCTTTGGATGTTGAAAATTCAACGGCTGAGATCAATTGAGGCAAAATGGGGCCGTTTGGGTATGGGCGTGGCTGGACCGGATTTGGCAGAGATTGGGCTTGGTTTGGAGATTAAAATTTGGGCTGGTTTGGGCTGATTTGGAGATTAGGATTGGTCCAATTCCAGGAAAATTAATTCCCTTGTATTCTTCTTCTTTTATTTTTCAATTTCTTTTGTTTTTTCTTTTCTTTTCTTTTTTAATTAAAAAAATCCTAATAATTAGAAACCCTAAATTATATAAAATGTGAGATTAAAATAATTAATTAACTACAAAAATAACAAAATCCATTTTAATCCTAAATGAAAAAGGAAAAATTAGTAAAAAGGATAAAAATGTAGGAAGTGGCCATTGTTTGTGATTTTCATTTTTAATGGTGCAAATAATTAATTCATTAATACTAAAAGCATAAAAATAAATCATAAATGCAATGCATTGTATTTTTGGTATTTTTATAATTTAAATAAACTTAAACATGCACAAAATGCAAACAATTAAATAAAAATTCTGTAAAATCCTATAAAATGGTAAATAATAGAAAAAATCTATGTTCTTGGATTTTTTAGGAGTATTTCATATATGGCAAAAATCACGTACTCACATCGATCCTGGGTGCATGTATCTCTTATGGCGCTTGATTGATTAATATGATTCCCTAGAGAACCCTTTGCCATTCCTTGGACCGAGCCTAGATCGGATTAGCAAACTCGGGTCGTCGGGACCCCTGACTTTGAGTTGAATGAGAGTGGGGCTTCAAACTTTCAGAATGAGACTTAGCCTTTTAGCCCCCACGATAGTCCTTGATGGTTGGGGGGGGGGGGGGGTTGGGGGTGGGGATGCTCGGATGCCTCGAGGCCAAGCCCATATGAGTAGGTTTTTAGAGCTTTTCTCTTCTTGAGAGAGGTCCTCGAGATTTGGTACCATATCGGGACTTGTAATGATGTAATTGGATTTCTAGAGCCTATTTTCTTTTGGTGGATGTCCTGTAGATCAGGTACCATCTTAGAAATTGTAATGAAATTGATGGCTCCTCACAGCCTTTCTTCTTTTTGATGGCGGTCCTTGAGATCGAGTACCATCTTGAGGCCTGCAATGTATTGATGGCTCCTTAGGGCATTTCTTCTTTTTGGCAGGGGTCCTTGAGACCGGGTACCATCTTGAGGCCTCCAATGATATTGATGGCTCCTTAGGGTCTTTCTTCTTTTTGGTAGAGGCCTCCGAGATCAGGCACCATTGCGAGGCTTGGTCGAGGCGGGGGTCTCTGAACCCAAAATGTCGTATGGCGGCTTCAAATGTATGATATGTTCATGAAATGACCAAGACAATCCCCCTCAGAATATCTTCTCAAAATGATAAGAGCTTTAGGTAGTAGTTTTAATTGGCCTTTGAGACAGGGGATAGTCACCACTTTTCCCATATATAGGGTTGTCTTCGCCCTTTTGAAGATTCCACTATTTCGAGTAGTTATCCTCTTTTGTAGAGTTCTCCTGTCCTGTGTTAGGTCCTCCATCATTTTAGTTTTGACACTCTTGCTCAAATTCCCGCTCCAATTCTATTGTTTTACCACAGTTATAATTGTTATATAAAGGTCCACTCGGCAAGAATAAAGGAGTTCCGACTCTAGTTCCCACCTAGTTGGCAGTGTGCAGTCAGTGTCAGGTGGGTAATACTCTGGGCATTTTATTTCGGGGGTGGGGGGGGACCTCCCGTCAGAAAAGTCTCCCAACGTTTGAGTTCATTGGGAGTACGCCTCAAAGTTTACTTTTTTAATAGGAAATGAGCACCTTGAGTTGGCGAGGAAGATTTGTGAATGGGGAGAAAAGGTAGTTTTGCTGATACCTTCCCCGAAAGAGAGCATTATGACCCATGTTGAGGCATTTTTGAACGTGGATACATATCCTTTTATAGGGCCCCTTTGGTAGGGTTGTGCTTGACTTCTGTCTAATTTACCAGGGTTACCTTCGTATAGATTCATTCGTCATATTGGTGGATAGTATTGATGATAAGGTAATTTGCGGATAAAACTGGGCTCGAATTCTCCTTCATCCATCTTGCTAGGTTATATTGGCCTCTGTATTACCGGGGCTTGATTAATTTGCGACATCGATCCACCCAGCCTCCTGCCATTAACGACAACGAGGACGCGGACCAAGGATGGATGAGCCAGTTTGTTCCTGCACAGATAGTTGATATTATCCTTGGAGATTTTTTGCTATTTCAGGAGAAATGGAATTTCACACATAAGTGTTATACTTGTAATTTTATTGCTTTGTCCATAGTTGAGGTGAGCTCCATAAAGACATATATTATTTTTTTATTTCATTCTCTTCAACAATTCCTTGGCCAAAGAATGAGGTTCCTGACATAGCTGAATGGTCTCATAAGCTAGCAACTTTCTCGACCTATGATGAGAGCAAATGGCGAGACCTGTCCAAGGAGAGATGGGAGGCAAAATATCATGGTAGGTGATTAGTGGCTTGTTTCCTCAGAAAGTTACTTTCTTTTTAGCGCACTAACTTTGCTGCCGCATGTGTTGGAGGTTTTTTCGAGATAAGGCCGTGTCCCCTAGGGGAGGAGGAGAGATTGTTGACCTTGGGGTCGATGATCGATAATAAATGAAAAGAGTCTTTGAGGTGTGAGGATGCTCGCGGCTAGGCGAGTCCTTCTCTGAGGTTCAATAGATACGAGTTGGACCTTCTTCTGAATTCGGAAGCCACTCTTTCAAAGAAACATTTCCCATTTCCGTTGAAGGTACTTCGAGGGAAAAGAGTCATCTGGCGTCTCCCTCTTCTCCTACCAAAGGAATTTCAAGGGGGGAATTAAGCTGTCAGATGTATGTTCGACCTTTTGTAAGGCTCGGCGGCTTAGCTCTATGGTAAGGTTTGGTAGCTGGTGTACGCTCTTTCAGTTTCACGTCTTTCTTATAGAGCTTTCTTTTGCAGGTCTTTAACAAGATTAAGTCCAAGCTGCATCACCGTGAGGCCAGGCTGCGGAAAGCTTTAGATGGGCAGAAGTCATTTAGGCTTCTTTACACGTAAAAGGAAAAGGAGTTGGTTATACCTGCGGTATGAGGCAGATCAAAGTCAGAACTATGAAATCCATCTCGAAAGACAAGTAACCTACACTTTGTGTCTACATATGCCCTCTTCCACTTTCATAGATTAATATTTTGATATTTCAGTTGATGAACAAATGGAGGACCTGGAATGACATTAGGGAAACGTTGGCCGAGCAAAGCGCGAGTATGAGAAGTTGAAGGCTTGGGCGGACTTTCATGCTTCAGCGGAGAAGGGTGCTCTAGCTAATGCTTCCGTCTTTGAGGTTAAACTTTCCTTAGCTGGTGATAACAGCTTGGTTCGAATAGATATGATTACAAAGCTCAAATTTGAGCTTTTAAAGATAACGATCGAGGTTGCGGATGCCCGGGTTGAAGCCATAATGAGTCAAAACAAGGCTGACAAAAAAATGGCGGTCTATTTGAAGGATGCTACTGATGCTCGAGCTAAGTTGAGAAGGGCTCTTGGTCGGGAGAGCACAAGCAAAGAATATGCTCGATTTGAACCTCGAAGGGAAACCCTCGAAGAGATCTATGCGACGGGTTTTGATCTCTCAAAAGAGGTGAAGTAGGCGAAGGCGGACAAACATGGAACTAAGTCACTTTTCTTCGATACCGAGGGTAGCGAGGATGTGACCAACGGGCCATAGCCCCCAAAGGGGACTTAGATTTCCTTTTCTAATTCTGTATGTAGTACTTTCAAAGTACGTTGTAGATGGAGCTTGTATTCTTTCACATATGTGTACAAAAATAAATCTTACGACTTCATTTTTATGTACCTTTTGATATTTGTTAGCCGTTAAGAAGAACTTGGTTTTCGAGTTAAAAGGAATCCTTAGATTCATAGTATGGCCCTAGGGCTTATTCGGCAGGCCCGTAGGCACTTACTTGTTTTGGTCGATACGACCTTTTTATGTAAGCTAGCGTCTTAGGCTCTTATGCTTTCGCCCTTAGGCACATGTAGTTAATTGTCTTGGCTTCAGTATCCGATTCCGGTTTTGACTCGAGCTCTTTTGGCCCTCAAGTTTTTGAATTTAAAGCTGGCCCTTAGGTTCTTACGCATTGGGTCGGTATTATTAGTGGCTCTTACGCTTTAGGCTGGTAAAAACTTTATATGGGCTGGCGGTAGTGACTCTTACGTATTGGTTCGGTACGACCTTTTATATGGGCTGGCGATAGTGGCTCTTACACATTGTGTCAATGCGACCTTTAATATAGGCTTTATTTTTCCCTCGTTAAGGACTTTTGAAGTTGTGTTTGGCCGACTCGTTGACGTTTGATAAATACCTCCATTGTGAGCCATTATATGGCAATGATTGAGCACTTAGGGAGGTTTGGCTAAGTGGCTGAGTATCCCGAAGCCATTAGTTAGGAGCCAACATGGTCGAAGCTCTTTTGCCTATGTCGAGGGTAGCCTATTTAACCGGTTCTTTTTGAAGTAATTGAAGGCATGTGGTTTTATAGAGAAATGACATGGTGTTCTCGAATCATGTTAGTTTAGCTGGTACAACCTTGTGACTATACTTATTTATGTTTGGCCGGAGCCTTTTAATCCCCGAGTGAAGTAGTTTCAGTATTTATATCGAGGGTATTTTTATTAAGGGTCTTACAAGTTCGATATATAGACTTAACTTTACGAACGCGATTATGCCTTTAGTAAGGTCTTACAAATTTTACATGCTTTTGAGGTCTTATAGCTTTGGCTACTTGGTACAAGTAGGGCTCATGTCTTGCTTGAGGTCTTACAGATATTGTCATTGCCTTAAATAGGTCTTACGAGATCGAGGCTGCCCGCATGCAGTCTTGTGGCCTTAAGTTTTGGTAAGTCGATGAGGGTGGCGATTGGCGGCAATCCCCGAGTCATCGAGGGTTTCTTGGCTCGAGAGCCATTACTTGTGAACTTGATATTTCCTTATTGAGGGCTTACGATTTTGGGGTTTCCTACTCGGAGGTTGTGCGGTATGGAGCTCATATGGCCTTGAGTTTTTGATGCTAGTCCCTGAGCATTTGGGACATTTCTCGCTAGAGATGTTTTTCCAAAAATACCGAGCTTATACACAAAATGCTTTTGGAAAGAGTTATTTGATTACTTCATACATGTCTTTGCTATTAAGGGCTCAATAATTCTATATGGGCACGGTTCGTTGAACCATTTGGCCTGGTATATTATTTTTCTATCGGGACTCTATTTAGCATATGTTAGCTTCTTCAAGGAGGTGATCTTCTAGAGGGATGCCCCCCAGTATTCGAGGTTGATTGAAAAGAATCCTTGAATACTTGTTGAGTCTTCCTTAGGTAGCATATAGATGTTGCCTCGTTAAAAACCTTGCCGATAAAATCCTTTTTGGGATAAAAACTCGATAGGAGGAAAAGAGTGCAACGTATGCTTTAGAACCCTAAGACCTTCGAGTTGGAAAAAGCTTCAACCTTTTTGATCAGATACCTACACTCATGTTTGTATAAGATATAAGGGATATGACTATACCTTAGTGCCAATGGTGCTTCGGGCCTCGATGTGATTCAAGTTCTTGTTACAAAGGTTCGATACTGTCCTTCATTTTGTTCTGTCGGGCGTAGCCTAGCTTACTATTGCTACTTCATCGTTTTCTTATCCTTTAACTCCTTCAGTGTCGGAGGTATTGGTGTCGGTGTTATATCGTGCACCACGAACATCTCATTTGCTGCATGCTGTAGACGGTTTTAAACCTATCCTTTGTTGGAAATTTCATCATTTGATGGAGGGTGTACGATACTTCTCTCATACAGTGCAAGCATGGCCTCTAGAATAAGGCATTGTAGCGCATGTCTCCTTTGATAACATGGAATTTGACATTTTGGGTTGTGCCGGCCACGTTTACCGGGAGGGTGATTTTCCCTTTTATTGTTTCACTTGCCATGTTGAGCCCGTTGAGGACTCGATAGGCGAGTATGATTTCGTCGAGCAGTCCGAGATACTCTACTACTCTCAACTTGATGATATTGGCCGAGCTACCTGGATCACAAGTACAAATTTAATATGAAATGTATTTACAAGTAAAGAAATTACAAATGAGTCGTTGTGAGGCCGAGCCAAGGTCTTGATGTCCTCATCGCTGAATGTGAGTGCGTCCTCGGGAATTTGACCTTGAGTTCACTTTTCTCTGGTGATGGATATTTTTATTCTTATGACCATGGGTTCTTGTGGAGCATTGATGCCTCCCAAGACAATGTGGATGATATGTTGCGGATCATTTGTTGCATTCCTCCCCGCCTCCCTTTCCCGGAACTGATATTTGGCTCGGTCACTAAGGAATTCTCAGAGGTGACCCTTACTAAGAAGTTGGCTTACTTCTTCGCGGAGTTAATGGCAATACTCGGTCCTATGGTTGTGCGTGTTGTGAAATTTGCACACTAAGTTATGGTTCCTTTGTGAAGGGTCGAACTGTACAAGCCTTGGCCACCTGATGTTTCTGATTTTACTGATGGTGAACATGATGTCTGATATATCGACGTTAAGTTGTAGCTTGATAAGCGAGGTGCCTCCATTGGCCTTGTGTGCCTATCGATCCTAGCTCTGCTTCCAAGTCCCCCGATATTCTGGCCTCGGTCCATCCTTCGGTCATTACGGGGTATGTTATGCCCTGGGCCATTTTTTCTATCTTCGGTATATGGTTGGTATATTTCCTTGTTTGGCTTGGGATCCTTTGCCAGAATCCTACTAGGATATATCGAGCCCGAGGGGGCTCCTAGTTGTTCGTCTTCAAACTTGATCTTTAACTGGTATGTGGACGTCCGGCAAGGTTACGACGGGATACTCGATTAGGTTCTGCTTTAGTTTCTTTGAAGCTACCGAACTTCGCTCTTTCAAACCTTAGGTGAAGGACTCCACCGTCCAATCATCTTAGACTAGTGGTAGTTCCACTTGTTCCATCTGAAAGCGAGATAAAAACTCTCGTAACATCTCATTCTCCCTCTTCTTGATTTTGAAAACGTCAGATTTACTTATAGATACCTTGATGGAACCGGCATGTGCCTTGATTTCCTTGACGTACGCTCCTGTTAGTGTGGGAGCTTATATCAACGTGTTGGGCATCATGTGAGATCGCGTCCACAGGAATCAGTTCTGGTGTGTTCTTAGGGTTTCGGGGTGGTATACCAAAACCTGTAACATCCACACTATTCTCTCCACGGTCCTCACGATTGTTGTTTACCGAGTTATACATTTTGGTAGGAAACCGAAGATATTTGGACAAGAAAAAGTGTGAAGGATAACTTGTGTTATAGAGTGAAACAGCAAGAAAATAATCACTATTATTTTTAGCCCCACGGTGGCACCAAACTGTTTATCGTGAAAATAGTAATAAAATTTAAATTGGATTATATGATTCTAAAAATACGTGATCTATTTTATGCTAGTTGTTTAGGCAATAGATGGTAAGTGAAAGATTTGGAAACAAGATAAGAACTAGAGAGCAAGGTGATAACCAAACCGACTGTTTAATAATTGGGGCCTCAGGGTCGAGTTCAATTTCTCGCCGAGGGTAGTCGATGGAAGACTAACAATTATAATAAAACCAATGAAGACTCTTTATGGAAAATGATAAGCAATAACTGAAGAACAATAAATAGAACACAACGAATATAAGAAGTAGATGGAAGTAATCAGATCAAGAGAATATGTTAGAGAGCAAAGCCAATATTCTTGTGTTTTTAGTATTGAATATCAGATCCCTTTACAAAATGACAAGTTTCCTTTTTATATATGAGAGAGCCTCCCAACATAGTACAAAAGCATTAAATACAAAGATATGGGGCTGGTACAACCTTTTAATGCCATGATACGAGTCAAAGATAGCCCATTAGAATTTGTCAGCTCTAGTCGTGCGCCTAGGGAACGTCCCACTTTTCTATCATAACATTCGACTTGCACTGTGTCGAGGTGGGGCATCAATGACCCATTAGGTGTAAATCTCGATCGTAGTCTCGAGCCTTTGGAAAACCTGCTTACCAAACATTGTAATGGATGAAAATTAGGCCCTCCGATTTTACCGCATACAAATTACTTGCTCGGTAGGCCATGGATACATAACATAAAGACGGTACCATCGACCCTGCATCAAATGATAAAGTTTCAAAGAAAGGACGGAATAAAGATAGTATACGGTGAGCAAAATGCGGCGAAGTAAATGTTTGCGGTCCATTAAAAGGTATCAAATTCTGTACACTCCGCCTCAGAAAAGTTGGAAAGCCAACAAACCCCCGAGGATAATGTTGAGGATTTCATTACTCCTAGAACCTTCATTGCCCTTGAAGAATTGGATGCAACAAAGTCTTCCAGAACGAAAGGTATACCTGGGGACGGGATTAACCCCCGAACTCAAGAAAAAACTCATTCAATTCCTTATTAAAACATCGATTGCTTTTCTTTGTCCCATTTAGACATGATAGGGATCTCACCAGAGATAACTACCCATTGACTAAGCGTCAACCCCATATACAAACCGATGAAGCAAAAAAGGAGACCCCAGTCCGAGGTTACAAAACTCCCCAAGATAGGGTTTACTAGGGAAGCAAAATATCCCGAATGGTTGGCCAATGTGGTGGTAGTTTCCAAAAAGGGGAATAAACTAAGAATGTGTTATAAAGATCTAAATAGGGCGTGCCCGAAGGACTCGTTCTCACTGCCCAACATTGATCGTTTGATCGATGCAACGATCATCCATGAAACCCTCACTTTTCTCGATGCCTATTCGTGGTATAATCCGATTCAGATGAACCTTGAGGATAGATAAAAGACTTTGTTTATCACGAAGTATGGTACATACAGTTACAATGTAATGCCCTTCGTGCTAAAAACACATCGGCCACATACAACTGCCTAGTTAATAAGATGTTCAAACATCAAATAGGCAAGTTCATAGAAGTTCATATTGATGACTAGTTAAGTCCCTGTGCGCAGATGACCCATTTGATTCATTTGCAGGAAACATTCAACATCCTCAGAATTTACAACATGAAACTTAATCATGAGAAGTGTACCTTTGGGGTAAGATCTAGCAAATTCTTAGGTTTTATGGTGTCAAACAGAGGAATCGAGATCAACCCTGAAAAAAATCAAAGCCATCGAAGAAATTACGGTGGTAAATATCGTAAAGGTCGTGGAGCGCTTGACTGGGCAGATAATAACCTTCGGCTGGTTCATATCAAGGTTATCGAATAGGAGTTACCATTTATTCTCCTTGCTCAAACAGAATGCCAACGTGCCTTAGAAAAGTTGAAGCGATACCTGACAAGCCCGCCTTTGCTCCACACCTTAAAAAGGGATGAGACATCGTATTTATACCTGGACGTATCCGAGATAGTGGTAAGTGGTATACTGGTTCGAGAAGAACAAGGTACATAATTCCCTGTTTATTATATAAGTCGAACCCTAGATTATGCAGGAACCAGGTATCCGCAGCTGGAAAAACTAGCTCTTGCATTAGTAAGTGCATCTCAAAAATTGAAATCTTACTTCCAATGCCGTAATATTTTCATTTTAACAATGTATCCTCTTCGAAGCATATTGTATAAACTCAAATTATCGGGTCGACTGGCAAAATGGGCCATCGAACTCAGGGGATGTGATATTGAGTATCAGCCCCATACGACTATCAAGTCTCAAATATTGGCAGACTTCGTAGACAAATTTTCACCCTCCCTCGTACCCGAGGTCGAGAAAGAACTTTTGCTAAAAAATGGGCACATCTTTTGGGATATGGACCCTGTTCATTGACGATGCTTCGAACGTAAGAGGGTTCGGGCTCGGCATATTTCAACGGCCACCTACAAGATTAGAAAATCTTAAAAACCACAAGGTTAACTAACAATGAAGCAAGGCCAAGGCTTAGGAGCAAAAGTCATTGAAGCAAAATGTGATTCCCTCCAGGTGGTGAATCAAGTAAATAGGAGCTTTGAGGTTTGGAAAGATAAGATGCAAATATACTTAGACAAAATTAAAGTCACACTGCACCGCTTCAAAGAATGGACTCTTGTCCACATACATCAAGAAGAAAATAGCGAAGCCGATGCCCTCACAAACCCGGGATCGTCTGTAGAGGAAGATGACATGCTCCCCGAATATGTGGTTCAACTATCCAAATCAGTGATCAAGAAAGGCCATGTCGAGATCAACTCCACTAGCCTAACATGGGATTGGAGAAACAAATATATTGATTATTTGGAGAGCGGAAAGCTATCCGGAGACCCAAAAGAGTCGAAGGCCCTGCGAACCAAAGCGACCCGATTCTCGCTCGATGAAAATAGAACTCTCTATAGAAGAACTTTTGATGGCCATCTAGCAGTATGTTTGGGGCCGGGAAACACAGACTCCAAGAGATCCACGAGGGCACATACGGAAATCACTCCAATGCTGATTCCTTGGTTCAAACAATATTAGGGCAGGCTACTATTGGGACAACATGGAGAAGGACACCAAAGAATTCGTCCCTAAATGATAAATGCCAAAGATTTTCCCCAATGATTCACCTACCTGGTGAACAACTACATTTAGTTTTGTCACCATGGTCGTTCATGATATGGGGGATGTACATCGTCGGATCTCTACCAATGATGCCAGGTAAAGCTAGATTATTTTATTTATGAATGACTACTTTTTTAAATGGGATAAAGCACAAGCCTCCAAGAGAATAAGGGAAAAAGAAGTCATTAATTTCATCTGGGACCATATCATGTGCCGATTCAAAATTCCTTCCGAGAAAACATGTGATAGCGGGAAGCAATTCATCAAAAGCAAATTGACTCAATTTCTCGAGGACGACTAACCAAAAGGATCCTGTCGACACTCTACCACCTGTGTGCAAATGTCCAAGCCGAGTCCACAAACGTTCCATCATTCAAAACTTAAAGAGGAAGTTGGAAAACTCAAAGAGAAGATGGAGAGAAATATTACCCGAAGTGCTTTGGGCATATCGAACAACTCCAAAATCAAGCACGGGGGATGCCTTTCTCCCTGGTATATGGCATAGAGGCTTTGATACTGGTCGAGGTCGAAGAACATACCGCCATATCCTGACACACCACAGAGAGCTCGAATAATAAGGCCATGAATACTGCTCTCAAATTATTAGATGAAAAGCTCGAAGCCTCACTGGTCCGAATACCGGCACAAAAATAGAGAATCGAAAGATACTACAATAGGAGAACAAAACTTTGACATTTTGGAATCGGGGACTTAGTCCTAAAAAAAGTCACATTGAAGACTCGAAATCCTAATGAATGAAAGATGGGTCAAAACTGGGAAGGACCATACCGCGTCCTCGGGGTAATTGGCAAATGGTCAAATAAACTTGGCATTATAGAAGGAAAAAACCTTCCAATAAATTGGAATATATTAATGCTCAAACGCTATTATTTCTAAAAGCTCAAATGCCTTATGTTTCAAACGCATGCGTTGCACTCTTTTCCTTCGATTTGGGTTTTCATCCCTAAAAGGGTTTTTCCACCAACAAGGTTTTTAATGAGGCAACATGTATATGCTACCTAAGGAGGGCTCAACAAGTATTCAAGGCTTCTCTTCAATCAACCTCTAATACTGGAGGGCATCTCCTAGAAGGTCACCTCCTCGGAGAAGCAAAGACATGCTAAATTGGTTCCTGATACGAAAACAATTTACCGGGACAAACGGTCGAACAAACTGTGCCCATATTGAGTAACCGAGCCCCTGGTAGCAAGAACATGTATACTTGTACCAAGTAATCAAAGAATACTTTCCACTCCATCAAAGCATTTCCTGTTTCAAAGAAGTTTGCTATTTTTTACAAAAACGGCTCCAGAGCTAAAATATGCTCCG
The DNA here is from genome assembly GCA_034376525.1 of Nicotiana benthamiana. NCBI lineage: Eukaryota > Viridiplantae > Streptophyta > Magnoliopsida > Solanales > Solanaceae > Nicotiana > Nicotiana benthamiana. The sequence goes on along the minus strand of CM067331.1, from coordinate 33,374,910 downwards.
AATACTCGGGGACTGGCATCAAAAACTCGTGGCCGTATGACCTCCGGGTGGGAAGATTAGAACTGTAAGCCCTCAATCAGGCAACATCAAGTCTGCAAAAATGGCCCCGGGGCCCAATATGTCTCGAACACTTGGGGACTGGCGTCAAAAACTCGAGGCCGTATGACATTCGTGTCGGAAGATTAGAACTCATAAGCCCTCAATGAGGCAATATGAATTTTGCAAAAAAATGGCTCCAGAATCAAAAGCATCTCGAACACTCGAGTACCGGCATCCCAAACACTCGGGGACTGGCGTCAAGATACCTTCAATATCTCGGGGTTTATCACCAACTGCCACCTTATCGACTTATAAAAAACCCAAGGCATAAGACCCCACGTGGGAAGCCTTGATCTCGTAAGACTTATATAAGTAAACAACAAAATCTTTAGGACCTCAAGCGAGACATGAACTATAGTTGTACCAAGTAACCATATCTGTAAGACCTCAAGAAACGCATGAACTATACTTGTACCAAGTAACAATATCTGTAAGACCTCAAATAAGGCATGAACTATACCTGTACCAGTAACCATACCTGTAAGACCTTAAGATAGCATGTACTATACTTGTACCAAATAATAATATCTGTAAGACCTCAAATAAGGCATAAACTATACTTGTACCGAGTAATCAAAACGTATTACAAAAGGCATTACCCCGACCTTAAAGTTAAAGCTATTTACTCGAACTTGTAAGACCCCTAAAAAGGCATACCCTCGGTAGAGACGCCAAAAATACTTCACTTAGGAATTAAAAATGACCATTTTCATAAGGCTCCGGCCAAATTAATGCTACTCGGGGAAGCCTGATCGTCGATATAAAATCACATGCCTTTAATTACTTCGAAAGTACTTCAAAAAGAACTGGTTAAATAGGCTACCCTTGACATAGGCAAAAGAGCTTTGACCATGTCAGCTCCAAACTGTAAGCTTCAAAACACTCAGCCACCGAGCAAAACCTCCTGAGGTGCTCATTCATCACCATATAACGACTCACAATTGATGTTTTTATCGAATCATCAAAGAGTCAGGCAAACACAATTTCAAAAAATCCTTAAAAGAGTAAAGAATAAAGCCCATATAAAAGGTCGTACCGTCCTAATATGTAAGAGCCATTGCCACCAGCCATATAAAAGGTTGTACCGACTTAATGCGTAAGAGCTACTGCCACCATCCCATATAACAGGTCGTACCGACCTAATGCATAAGAGACACTGCCATCAATCCATATAAATTGTCGTAATGACCTAATGTGTAAGAGCCACTACCGCCAGCTTACATTAAAAGGTCGTACCGAGTTAACACATAAGAGCCTAAGGGCCAACATTAAATTCAAATACTTAAGGGTCAATGAGCTTGAGTCAAAACTTGACTCGAAGTACCGAACACGAAAAAATTAACTAAACAAGCCCAAAAGCAAAAGCAGAAGATCCTAAGATGCCAGCTTTCATTAAAAGGTTGCACCGACCCGATGCATGAAAATCTAAAAAATTCGTACAAATAGCCTTAGGGCCAACACAACAGACTTACAAGTCGATAAACCCAGAAAAACCTAAAAGTTGGTAAGATAAAGTCGAAACATGGCTCAGGGCTCAAGACCCAAATGATCGACTTTCTACCATTGAAAACCGCTCAACAATCGACTTTCGACCATTCAAAATGCTTGATGATTGCAGGAATTCAATGTTTCTAAATTTGAGATCCACAACTTCGAATCAATTGCCGAACTAATGCCGCAAGTCATTCAAAGGGAAGCTAGAAAAAGGTAAAGAGTTGACACATATATAAAAAAAGATTCGTAAAAGTATGATTACAAAGCCTACATCTAGAGCCCTTATGAAGGCAGAAAGCAAATAAAAACCTTAATCTATCACCAAGGCTACGCCTTTGACGGTCCCCCTCAGAAAGCATGCTTTCCAACGACTTCAGACATAACCTCCAGGATTCTAATGGGCTCTTCCCCTTCAGGGAATGCACCTCCATCTTCATCACCTCCCGAGTTATTGCTTAACTCCTCTTTGGAAGGAAGCAGGGCCGCAACTCCCTCTTCTAGGGTCTTCACCCTCTCAACCTCGACGATTAAATCAATGCCCCATGTGTATATATCCTCAATAGTCTATATCCGGGATTTTAGCCGGGCATGTTCCACTGCTTGAGCTGGATGTAACTCGGCTGCTTCGGACACCTTCCAGGCCTGAGCATTCGTAGTAGCGGCATCTTTCTTATGCAATATCACGAGCAACTCGGCCTTAGACTTGATCGCAGATATCATAGTAGCCAACTCAGTATCGAGATCCTTATGCTTACTACTCTTAGCCTTTGCATCTTTGAGGCAATGCCCGATCAAAACCACCTCTCCCCGAAGGGCATCTCTCTCAGAGATTACTTCACTCAAATGGCGCGTAAGTTCAAGAATTTCGGAGTCCCTGGCTCGGGAGCTGTTTCCCCATAAGGACATCTTTCTCCTTAAACTGTAAAAATCTATCAAAAGATATTAAAACACTGAAGTTAGTTAGACGTGCAGAAAAAACAAACGGGAACGATGTAATCTATTCAGTAAGAGAAGCCTTTTTCCGGATGCCGCCTCTTGGAAATCTTGAAGGCCATAGAGTTCTTTCTCCCTCTTGGAAGAAGAGCCTTGATCTCATCAGCTTCCGAGATAAGCCTCTTAGTTTTTCCTTGATGGCGAGTTATCTCGATTTCAAAGTTGGCAAATATTTGATTATAAAACACCTTGTCCTGGAACCACGAAAGAAATAAGGTTAGCAGGGCAAAGGTCGGGGCACCAAGTAGAATTTTCGTATAGATTACATGCTCACATAGCCTGTCAATCTAATTAAAAAAGAGCAAAATGTTAGGCTCGGGCTTTCCTCAGGCTTAGAAGAAGGATCTTCAGGCATATTTTTATCACCACGAACGTCCCCACATTGGGAAACTCCATATTAGGGGCGTCATGCATCTCCACTCGAAGGAAAAGCCAATTCTATAGGAGAATTGCTCACCCTAACAACCTCGACTAAATCAGTCGGTCCGTCCCTTGCTTATGTGGAGCTTCGAAATTAGGTTCCTCTGGGTCGCGTACCAAGCGCACCACGGCTCGAGGGAAATTACTGCCATCAACCAGCTCGATAGTACTACCTGATACACACTCATAGGCCTCTTATGGCCGAGGCGGGGAGACAACGGAACTAATCCACGATTCGGAAGTTGCCAACTCAACAATATGTCAAATAGTCAGATCCTCTCCTCTTTCAGGTTCCGTCAAGGGATCACCTTTCTTCTTGCCTATTGCTCGGGGGCTCTTTGATGCTTCAGGAATTAAAGCTGTTGAATCAAGCTTAGGATCTTCCATTCTGGTTTTCATGTATTTTGGAGGATAAGCCGATGACTTCCCTCGTTGTTTCCTCTCTTCGTCGGGTTTTAAGGCGCCCGCTTCACTAGGAAGAGTTTCTTTAATCAATAAGACCTTTACCATACCTGCCCAAATATAGAACAAACACGAGGAATGAGAATGAAATTACCAATAACTTTTGTAAAATTAAAGCTACAGCAGAAAATAAAGTCCCACCGTGATCCTTGGCTTCCCATCGAACGTTGGATAAATCGTGCCACATGCGCTAAATATATGGTCAAATCAAGTCCAGTTTAGCCACCCAGGATGAAAGATCCCTAACCACATCAGGGTATGACGTGGCAGCTATATCAGCGGAGGAACTCAATTTATGAAGAATTGAATCTGAAAGAAAGAAATAGGCAGTTAATTCAGCATGTTTACTTACGCTTCATGTTCCACATTTTGGGGAACGACATCCTCTTTGCAGGGATCAAGTCCAAAGTCCTAATTCAGAAAAAATGGCTCATCCACCCACCATTCCTAACTTCGTTGGTGCAAGAAAAGAGGGCCCTCGAGGCCAGACAATGGAGCTTAATCAGTCCCCAATGGGAAAGTCACAGATTGTACATTTTGATCAAATGGTTAAGGGTGAAAGGCTTCCCCTTAATCATATTCACGTAATACTTGGTCAGGTAAAATATAAGCCAGAATAACGGATGAATTTGGTCGAGAATCACTTGATATCATTCATAGAAGCCAAGGATCATGGGATCTATCGAAGGTATGGATGGATCCGCAGGGCGAATGGTAAATGGATAATTATACACACTGAGGAAGTCGGCCTTATACGTCATTGCATCTCCCCCCGAGGAGGAACCAACACTAACATTGCATCTCCCTAGAGGCAGTCAATTTTCACCTTTTCGATGTTCGTTATTAAAATGATGTATCGAGGTGCGAGTTCACATTTCCCCGGCTACGAATAAGGTCTTTCGGCCTTAAAATTTAAGGTCATCTCAAAGACTTCTAGAACGTATTCTCCAACACTAGAAAGGGCTGCTGCTTTACCCTCAAAGAAGAGTGTGGAAGAGGAAGGAACATCTTTTTGAGGGACAGAGGTTAAAGTGTTCAACCTTTTACTAAAGGTTCCAAAGAATAAATGAAAAATCGCGCTTCAAGAAAGAACACGAGAGGAAGGTAAGAAGAAAGGAAAAGTCTGTTGAGAACCTGATGATTCAGTAGAAGGAAGGGACGAAGAAATGAGTATTTATAGAATCCTAACGTGTGGCTGGACCAAACCAAAGGGCAGCCAACCACTATAATTAATTCACACGCTTTGAGGACTGTGTGGACGCGACCTTTATAAGCCAGTTTGTTACACCAGTTATCTCGCAGGGTGAAACTACTTGCTTCGATGGAAGCACCAGAGGGGCAAGATTTTGAGGTCATTTCTCTTAATTTTACTCCTAAGAAACGTGGCGACTATCTGTATGCGGCTAAAATTGGATAGAGAAATTTCATGGTCCGCGAGGCATTACATAATTTCACCTCGAAGGGCCTGAAGAATAGCTCGGGGTTCGAAGTCTTCGAAGGTTCTTCATGACCGGTGTCAAGGCAGAATGAACACGTAATTATCACAAGTAAGCGGGAAGTTCCCTAGGAGTGGTATTTTTCTGACAACGCCTGGACAAATATTGACAACCTTTACTAGGCTGATTAACTAGTTGTTCCAGCTACATTATGTAATAATTACATATGTGTCATATTGGGATTTTCACCTCATATATTAATGGTACCTTTGCTATGTTGTTGTAAGTAAAAGTTACAATATACTATACACTACATCCTATACAAGAATATTATCTACTCTCTAACTTAAACATATTCCCTTGGTTTCGTTATTTACATTTATTGCTTAAATTTATTGTGTTCTTGTAAGGCCCCGTGAATTTTTTCACCAACTCTAAAGCTCGTAGTGCCTATTTAGGAATATGTGTTAGAATTGATATGTGCATTAAAAAAATTTAAGGAATTATGTTTTCCAGAAAATGCATTTTTGCTGTCCATTATGCGGTCGCATAACAGCTCTACGGACTGCATAGTTTCTATAGAGTTGGGCAATTTAATGTTTAAGGAGGATAACTATGCGACCAATTATGCTATCGCATAATCAAATATGTGGGCCAGATAGTCATCGCATAATCCCCTTGGAATTTTGGTGAGAAGTAGTTTTGCAGTTCATTATGCGACCGTAGAACAGGTATGCTGACTTCATTTTTGCCGCATACCCAGATAGGTTTTGGGACCATTTTCGGGTTGCATGTCCGTTATGCGATTGCAGGTTGATTTGAGGCTCCTATTTTTGACTTTTAAAACCCGACCCCATCCCATTAAAAATATATTAGACCTCTTTTATATTAATTTTTACTGCAAATGGAGTGAGACAGGGAGTTCTAGAGGGAGAAACTAACTCTCAAACCTTTCCAAATCTTTGAAGACTTTCAAGCAATATTTACTTGGCTTTCACCCCAAAAGGTATGAAACTTGAGCCCTAATCTCTAGTTTCAAAATTCACACTAGAATACACACTTATATTTGGGACTTATGGGTATAAGAATGGATTTCTCGCATGCATAAAAGATAATAGAATATTGGGAGGTTGTGAACTAAAAAGATAGCAATTGGGGTATAAAATGATATAAATCTCTCACAAAAGGTTCCTGAAATCACAAGTGCACACTTAGTGCTTGACAACCTACTTAAATGAGTTAGAATCTTAATTATGTCTCTAATTCTTGGCTCAATTTGTAATTTTCGTAAAATAGATTGAAGTTGCTAAGGGTCCCAACATTTTGTAAGAATTTAAGGTAAGCTTTATTGAGGTATGTATGGCTAAAATTTCCTTTTACTATAAATTGAGCTCTGTTGGTAATTGTTCAAAATGTGGTAAGACAAGAATTTGGTTGATGTACTGATTTATATTTCTCATGAATTGGTTAGCAAATATATGTATATACATAAAGTGCGTGCCTCAATATGTTCAATATACTGTTCTTGTTAATTTAAAGAGGTGTGAAGAATATAAACCATGTGATGAAATGCCTAGACCTAGATACCAGTATTTAAATTGAGTTCGTTATGCCAACTATGTGAAATATTATCTATGTTTATACTTAAATTGTTCTTGTTTGTGACTGTTACCGTAAATTGAAAGATTTGTATTGAAAGTGGACATAATGTGAAAATTGCGGCCCTTAGTGCCAATGAATTACCATGATATATGCAAAATAAAGATTCAAATGAGATGATTAATGAGAAAGAAATAATGCCTAGGTAACGCTACCTAGCCGAGAGGGCCGTGATCAGACACCATACCGCATAGATGATGGTAATGTGGTGATATTGAATTTTGGAAAACGAAAATGAGAAGGTGATTGTGGTATATGTCTTAAATGAGGCAACCTAGCTGATGGGGTCGTGATCGGACTCCGCTTACGACCGTAGTGGTATTATGAACAATGATGAACATATGAAATGCCCAAACTAAAGTTATGAAAATCATGTGAAAGTTGTATGATTCTGATTCTTTATTTGATGATGTGGTGTTCGGTTAAAAGCTTTTGATTGTCTTTTATAATATTCTTGTTCTTGTATGATAGTTCTATATAATAAAATGGTGTTTAGTTATACATAATAGTACTATTTCATGGTACCAATGTCCCTTTTGCTGGCGGTCGCTACGTTTTTATATGAATGTAGGTGGATCCATAACGAATAGTGTCGATCGCGCGTAGCGGAGTATCCTCCTCTCAAAGTCTTGGTGAGCCCCTTCTGCTTTAAGGGGTTTTGTTCTACATCTTTTGTAATAGATATCCAGTTTTGAGGTACGGACGGGGCCTTGTTGTCGGTGTTTTCATACTTGTCTTTTGAATCGTTAGAGGCTTAATATACGTTTCTGTAGGTTTTGTATGGGTGTTGGATAGGTTAATGAACTATGTTGAAATTCTAAACTCTTGTTTTCTCGGAGCCATGTCTAGTAGGGTCCTTCTCATCAGTGTGTAGTCGACCACATCTATAAGTTGGAGGCTTCTTAGGCATTTAGGAATAACACCCTTCTTTGATATTCTGGATCATGTAGAAAAACTTGTTAGGAAACTATTCCCCCTCTAACTGGTGCATTGTTCTATCTTTCAGTAAATGACACCTAAGAAGAAAGCGAGCATTGGCCAAGAAGCCAATGCCACCTCAGGAGTGGCTGATAAATCACTCCTTGATATTGCGCGTGAGGGTAGTCGCCCTACTATTACCCTACCTTGTTTTTCTTTTCCAGAGCAGACTACCCCAGTTCCTACACCCGCGGAGTGTACCACTACCCCTCTCATTAATACTCATGTTTTGCCTCCAGCCCCAGCTTCCGGTTCTGGTATTTCTGATGGGAATCTTAGGGGAGCTATTCAGATGTTAACTCTGCTAGTGGCCTCTCAAGACTACAGTTGAAATGTTGCACCCAGTTCATCTAGACAGCAAGGCGATTCCACCGGTTCCAGGGTGAATAGATTGTGTGCCAATCCAAAAGATTACCCCCTGGATTTTATTGATGGGATGCACAACACCCTCAGGGTTATGCATGAAACTGAGACAGAGGGAGTAGAATTGGCTACCTATCGTCTGAAAGGGGTGGCATATTCGTGGTTTGAGTTATGTGAAGATTCCCGTGAGGAGGGGAGCCCTCCGGCAAAGTGGAGCGAGTTAGCCGATACCATTATAGATCATTTCCTGCCTGCTGAGGCAAGGGCAGGCCGTGCAACAAATATGAAAATCTTAAGTAAGGTAGGAGAAGTGTGTGGGAGTATCATATGGAGTTTGCTCGCCTGTCCAAGTATGCCATTCACATGCTACCAACAATATAGGCCAGGGTGCATCGGTTTGTTCAGGGCGTTAATCCTTTGACTATTAATGAGGCTTCTACGGCTGCATTGAATTCATACATGAATTATGGGAAGAAGGTAGCAGTTTCTCAGGCCACAGAGAACCATAAACTGAAGAACATAATGGATAAAAATCATCTAAAAGAGCGAACGGAACCATATAAATTCACGTCCGAGGTCATTTACAGATAAGCCAACATCCGGTCAACTTTTCCAACTCAAGCTCTCCATTAAGAGACTAAGTGTCTCAATTCACTCTGAAATCTCTCTGGACCCGAGCCACCCAACTGGGTAAGTTATATAACAGTTATAGAGTACAAAAGGAATATAAAATTGTGGAACATGGGAACAACTGACCGGGTTGTTAAACTCCTCCTCCTATTAAGCAAACGTTAGTCCTCGAACGAGTCTAGAAACATATCTGGAGTTTCAAATAGATGTGGATATCTGCTCTACATCTCCAATTCAGTCTCCCAAGTAGCATCCTCCACAGGCTAATCTCTATACTACATCTTCACAGAAGTTATATCATTTACCTCAACTTTCCAATATACCAATCCAAAATAGCCACCCGCTCCACATCATAAGTCAAATCACCATCCATTTGAACCATGATGGTATCCAAAACATGAGACAGACCACTGATGTCACGACCAACCGATGAGCCACGACGGGTACTCGGTACTTTACTCAAATGAGTACCAATATAAAGTATGATTTTGTATCATACTATCATAGATAACTGAACTAGAGAGACTATCATGAAATAGGTAGAGTACAACATATAATACCAACTTATACATAAGACATATGGGCATCTAAGATCAAAATAATCACTAATATATTGAACATAGGCCGACAAGGCCATACAATCTTTTACATACATGACATCTATCTACAAGCCTCTAAGAATTCATAATTTTCATATAGGTTGGGACAGAGTCCTGCCATACCAAACAATACACGTCAGAATCATACTAACCGGACAAGCAACTCCGAAGCAAATGGAGCGCACCAACAGCTTCCGCTGAGGTGATAGCCTACTTTGAGGGCTCTCGAATAATGTACCAAGTATGTAAGGAACATAAATAAGTACATAACAGACACTGAAGAAATATAGAGTAAATGACCCAACCTATAAGTCTGGATAACTCTGTAAATCATGAAACAGTTATTGTTTCATGCATGCGTATCAATGTCATGTCACGCGTAGGTACATGTTTTATAACATCATCAAGCCTCTGAGGGCATCCCTTTATATCATCTTTGCCAACGTGGACAAAATCATCAATATATACCTACCAGCTGATCATGTGGTAGTGCGTATATAACGCCATATCCTTTCCCATACCCCATATACTTATACATATATATTTATACGTGTATATAATACCATCTATTCATGGGTCGGTGTACATGTATAAATGCATGAAATGCATAAAAAGTACGTTAATAAGATTTTCTCCGAATTCCATAAAAATCAAAATGTCTTTTGGATAAACGTTATCAAATACATGTTTTTCTAAGACTCATGAACAAAAGATATAATGATAATTCCCATGGAAAATCAAGAATATGGGTAACTCTAGTATTTTTATGAATAGAGTTATTTATAAAAGTTGCGTATTTTGCTCGCTTTATTTGTATCGTATGAATCATGCCAAAGAAAGAAGGGATAGCCATAACATACCTGAACCGATTATCTTTTGCGAAAACATGTAAAGGCAAACCGAAGTAGGAAAAAGTCCGCATTAAATTCTTGAGAACATGTTGAATTAGCATTTCATGTTGGACCTTGTAGTATTTTAGAGAACATGTTTGGACATTGTAACAATTCAGAGAGCTTTAACTGTAAAAATTCAAAGAGCTTTAATGTTCGGACATTGTAAAAAATGAGAGAGCTTTCACGTTTGCTGTGTAAGGTTTTAGAATTTGATGTAAGTATTTTGAGAATGGAAAGTTGGTTCGTATTCATGATTTTTAGGAATTAATATAAAGTTGAAACTAAAATTTTAGAATAGATGTGTCTTGAATTAGGTTTTAACCTACTCTTAAATGACTCTTAGTCAGTTGATCAGAATGTGGCTTGTTGCCACGTCACTCTTCCCAACTTTATCCAAAGTTTTTTAATTAATTTAATTATGTTATGAAATAGAAGATTCTTACACTTCTATTTAAGGTGAATGTCTTTAATGTATCTAATTAGAGAGATATTAGAGTTCTATTAGTGGTAACTAAGTCTTCCTCTCCCCTATAAATAGAGGTGCCCCTATCATTGTAAATCATCCCTTGAGACTCCTCTCAACTCAATAAGAAGAACTCTCTCTACTCTTCTCTCTATTGCTATTGTTCTTGTTCTATTGTTCTTGTCTTTTGCTTTAGTTTATAACACGTTATCAGCACGAGACTCTACCGTCTCAAGTACCATTCTCGAAAATCCAAGGTATTTTCCCTCTTCCTAATTTAATTTTCGAGTATGTCTGACATTATGAAAAGAAAGTTCGTTGCCCTTGAAATTTCGGGCAAGAACTATATGACATGGGTGTTGGATGCTGAAATCCACCTAGATGCTATGGGTCTCGGAGACACCCTCAAAGATAAAGAAAAAGCATCCACCCAAGATTGTGCGAAGGCCTTGATTTTCTTGCGCCACCACCTTGACGAAGGTTTAAAGATTGAATATCTCACCGTCAAGGATCCACTCGTTTGGTGGAACAGCTTAAAGGAGAGATATGACAACCTGAAGTTGGTCACTCTGCCACAAGCACGATATGATTGGGCCCATCTGAGGCTACAGGACTTTAAGTCCGTTTCTGAATATAATTCTGCTATGCTCAGAATTACTTCTAAACTGAAGCTATGTGGAGATAACATCTCCGATTACGATATGCTTGAGAAAACGTTTACAACGTTTCATGCCTCCAATATGGTACTGCAGCAACAGTACCGAGAGAAAGGCTTTACGAAGTACTCTGAACTGATTTCTCTCTTACTAGTGGCTGAGCGAAATAATGATCTGCTCATGAGAAATCACGAAAATAGACCAACTGGGTCTACACCACTGCCTGAAGCAGATATGGTGCACTCGCATTATGCCAAACATAAAAGGGACCATGATCACGGTCATAAACGGGGTCAAAGCCAAGGACGTGGACAAGGAAGAAATTCCAAAGAAGTCCGTCACCCCCCAAAGAGAGATAACCACCGAAAGCAGAAACGGGATCCCGAAGATCCTAAGGCAAATAGTTCAGAAACTATATATTATCGTTGCGGTGAAAACGGGCACTGGTCTAAGTCTTGCCGTATACCATAAAATTTGGTTGACCTTTATTAAGCATCTCGAAAGAGTAAACGCCCTGAAACGAATTTTGTCTCTGACGACAACTTTGACTTCACCCACCTGGATGTGGCAGACTTCTTTGAGCAACCCGAGGGGAAAATAGACCACCTAATCGGCGATGGGACCATGATGAAAGAAGATGGAGTTATTTGATTTTGTTCTACTTATTTGTATTAGTTAGTGAATAATCTAATAGTCATTAGTATTAGCTCGTATTAGCTAGTTCATGATGCAATGTTAGTAGTAGTTCTTTAGAATATCTTCAATATGCTCAAATATCAATAAAACTTTTATTTTCCAGTGGGGGTAATCGACTAGCCTGAAAAACTAGTCGATTATCAACTATTTTCGCATTAAAGTTGAAAAACAATTGATCAACAATCGATTGTCTTTGGCTAACAATCGATTGTCTTGAAACAGTGAGGTCTGGAAATTTTCAAAAATAGCCAACAATCGATTGTCTCTGTCTAACAATCGATTGTCTTGAAACAGTGAGGTCTAGAATTTTTCAAAAATCACCCACAATCGATTGTCTATATCTAACAATCGATTGTCGTTAGGCAGTGTAATCTGGAATTTTTCAAAAATCATCCACAATCGATTGTCTATGTATAACAATCGATTGTCTATGTTCCAACAATCGATTGTGCGGGTTTAATAATCGATTGTCTTATGAAAAACGCTGAAATTTTCAAACTGCAAAGTAATTGATTATGGACAACATATCTGATTTTGTTAGTCAACTGTTAGTAGCAGATTTTGAAAATATTATGTGACACAAAAGAATTGAACTTGTTTATTCTTATGTTCATGTATTCCTTTTGTATGTCATACCATGGGAAGTAAATTGATTGAAAGGCTCCGGAAGAGCAAATGTAACTCTGCCCAAAGGCATGACGTTTATCTTAGAGAATGCAATATTCTCCTCCAAGTTTAAGAAGAAACTTGTTGAGTTTTAAAGATGTACGCCGGAATGGCTACAATATTGAGACAATGGATGAAGATAATCTTGAATATCTCGTCCTCACTTTAAAGAATGTCTCCGGCCAAAAGAGGGTTATTGAGAAATTCCCGTCTTTATCTTGTGGCCTGTATTGGACAAGAATTAGTGCAATTAAGGCACATTCAACAGTAAATCTAAAGAATACCGAGTCCAATACATTTGTACTTTGGCATGATCGACTGAGTCACCCAGGATCAACCATGATGAGACGGATTATAGAAAGCTCATATGGGCATCCGTTAAAGAATTTCAAAATTCTTTCAAGTAATGAATATCCTTGCACTACGTGTTATCAAGGCAAGCTGATTATCAGACCATCCCCAATAAAGGTTGGGACTGAGTCACCCCAGTTTCTGGAACGTATACAAGGGGGCATTTGTGGACCTATTCACCCACCTAGTGGGTAGTTTAGGTATTTCATGGTCTTGATAGACGCATCCTGTAGATGGTCTAATGTGTGCTTGTTGCCATCACGCAACCTTGCGTTTGCAAAGTTAATGGATAATAGATGAGAATAATCTTGAATTCTTCATGAAAACGAGGCTGCCCATTTCGGTTTGGGTTCACGCCATTTTGCATGCAGCAATGCTAGTTCGTCTCTGACTGACGAATTATCACAAATATTCCCTATTGCAATTGGTTTTGGGTCATGAACCCAATATATCCCATTAAAGAAGCTTTGGATGCGCAGTATATGTGCCTGTAGCACCGCCATCCCGCACCAAAATGGGTTTGTTCACTGCACTATTTGCAGACTGTCAATTTGATGAGACACTTTTCCCAAAATTAGGGGGAGAAGTCGGTGAAACCAAATGGCAAATTTTGTGGAAAAATGTATCATTATCTCATCTTGATCCACATACCTCTATTTGAAAGAAAGAGGTACAAAAGACTATCCATTTGCAAAGAATAGCAAATCAAATGCCTGACGCATTTACGAACTTGAAGAGGATAACGAAATCACACATTCGCGCGGAAAATGTTCCGATCCGTATTGAAGTCCCTATTGGACGAATATCTAGTGTCATATCCAATGAGTCAAATGCACGCCAGAAGCGTGGCAGACCATTAGGTTCCAAAGATCGAAATCCTAGAAAGAGGAAAAAGAACGATCTAAATGACACTATGAAAGAATCACATGAGGACGCTCATGATTTGATTAATTCCGAGATTCACGAAGAATCTATTGAGCCTGAGACTCTTGAAAATACGGAATGCAAGAATGTGAGGATCTTGAACCTCAGTCTGTGGTAGTACAAAATTAATTGAGAGCTCTCGAAGAGCCAATTATTACTATGTTGGAGAAACACAATTGAGTATTGTGCTGTAGTAAGTCTCAAAGAAACTTATTCAGTTTCCAAAAGTACACGCGAAGGCGATTGATGATATTGAGACTATAAATAAAGGAAGGCTTTGATTCTCCTATTACTACAACTTGTAGCGGGGTAATTTGTATATGAAAAGCTACCCGCTTTGTTCTCCAGTTTGTACTACACAAACGAAAGAATGCCACAATAAAGTGGATATCTATTGGTATAAAACCCATGTCATAATAAACCTGAAGTTTATTGATAAGTGCACATGTCATGGTGTAAATTTGAAGTTTACCAATATTGATAATTTATTCAGTTGACATTCGTGTTAGCCATCTCATTTGAAGTATGATGTGCAAATTCACATAGGTGAATATCAAAGAACTAGAAGTTCTTGTTCTCAGTAATGAACTGACCAACTAAAGAGTTCTGGTTGAAGCCCCTAAATTCTGGAAATATCAAAGGTGAATATGGGCCCATTCACCCGCCATGTATACCACATATGATGCATCTATGGAATGGTTACATGCGCAATTGTTATTAACCCGCAGCCTGGCCGTGCTTGCGAGGTAAAACGCTCAGTAATCTAACTTAGAGCATAGTTTCCAGATTCTCTACTCAAGAAGGTTAATCTTGATAAGTTGGTTTATATCAAAGTTGGTTTAGCAAGATAATTATTGAGTGCTTCCACTTAATAGCTAAACTGTTCCTTATGAGAACGAAGTTATATATATCAGTTTGATATAAGTTGTATACGAGAGTATATTCTCCCCTCACAAGTGGTTCAAGGTCAGGAACCAAATAATCTCATCTTATTACTAAGGTGCTGTGTATATTGACATAATGCACAAAGATGATTTTCCAAAGTTGAGGAAACATGTTAGCTTTACTAACATGAGGGGGAGACATGATAAACATTTGAGAAAGTGTTACATGGGATGAATTTTCATTTGTATATGTATATCCCCGAATATCATGATATGAACCTGTAGTTCATAAAAGGGATAATTCAATTGCAACATATTGCAAAGCATGCTATACGCATTTGCTGACTCAAAGAAAGTAACTAAATGGAAGAGATACAATTCAAGAAGAATTGATTCCATATGAAAGACATGTAGTTTTGAACCTATAGTTCAAATGCTTGAAAGATAAAAGTCAAAGGTATGTACAGTCAGTTTTCGATATCTTATTTGTTTAGTATCACTAATGAAAGCTTGATATGCAGCTAAAGTTTATTATATGGCTTATATGACTTAACTTGAAAGATTTAAGTTGCTTGAAGCATATGCAATTCTTGGTCCTGAAGTACCACATCCTAAGTACAATTTGTGTACATATGAATCTTGCCATAACTATAAGCATGATGGATTTGAGAATGCATCTATGGAGATATTGAAGAGCTATTCCACGACATTATATGAAGATGTTCATATCTATCAAGAATGATGATTTCAAGATGATGCACAAGATTGGAATGCAAATGCTCAAGGATATAAATCGATGTACTCATTAGGGGGAGTCAATGCGCGTTGCACTCTTTTTCCCTTACAAGGTTTTGTCCCACTGGGTTTTCCTTGCAAGGTTTTTAACGAGGCAACCAATAGGCGCATATTCAAACATGTGTACTCTTTTTCCTTACTTTAATTTTTCCCATTGGGTTTTGGTTTTAAGGTTTTATGAGGCACATCATTGAATAGACATTCAAGGGGGAGTGTTATGAAATAGAAGATTCTTACACTTCTATTTAAGGTGAATGTCTTTAATGTATCTAATTAGAGAGATATTAGAGTTCTATTAGTGGTAACTAAGTCTTCCTCTCCCCTATAAATAGAGGTGCCCCTATCATTGTAAATCATCCCTTGAGACTCCTCTCAACTCAATAAGAAGAACTCTCTCTACTCTTCTCTCTATTGCTATTGTTCTTGTTCTATTGTTCTTGTCTTTTGCTTTAGTTTATAACAAATTAGATAATATCTCGTTATTCGGTAATTAATTAGTTACCCGTATAGTTAAGAATTGTCTTACATTGCTTCCATTTTTACTTATGTTTAGTATACTTTATATATCTCACTATCATGGTCATATGGTACCTTGGATGGTACTAGTCCATAAATATTAGGTATTAACGCTCGGTCCGTATTTTATCCTCACATTTCAAACTTTGACAAAAATTTATTTTCTTTCACTTGCTTCCCTTTTTACCTTCACGAATTTACTCATCACTTGTGAAATAGCATAATGCTTATAATCTCCAAATAATCTTTTCTTTGAACTGATGTCAAATTGTTATTACCTTATGACAAATTCAATGTACAATACTAAAGGGTACAACATTGTCTTAATTTATATTATGAAGCATAACATAATCATAATATATTACTGCGGGATGTAATATCAATGTAATATTCCGGGGCATAACAGCTGATATACTTTCGGAGCATAGAAACATGAAATATTAGATGCACACTCGACAAGCTAGGTGACAAGGCAAGCTTCTAAACAACCTCCCAAATCCACTGAAGTACCTAAAAAGGCCCAATGAACCAAGGGCTCAACTTGCCCTTATTCCCGAACCTCATAACTCCCTACATGGGTGCAACCTTCAATAGAACCTTCTTCCCAACTATGTAAGACACATCATGGACCTTTCTGTCGGCATAGCTCTTCTGCCTAGACTGCACCGTACGAAGCCATTCCCGAATAAAATTAACATTGTCCAAAGCATACTTAACCAAAGTAGTACCCAATAGCCTAGCCTCACCAGCATCCCATACAAAGCCTCATACGGAGCCATCTAATTGCTCGACTGATAGCTATTGTTGTAAGGAAACTCCTCAAGCGGTAGAAACTTGTCCCATGAACCTCTAAATTCAATGACACAAGTGTGTAGCATGTCCTCCAATATCTAAATAGTTCGGATCGGACTGCTCGTCTGTATGAGGGTGAAATAATATTGTGCTAAACGCAACTTGAATGCCCAACTCTCGCTACACGCCTCTCCAAACCTACGATGTAAACTGCGTGCCTCTATCTGAAATGATAGGAACTGACATACCTTAAAGGCAAATAATATCTCGGATGTAAATCTCAGCCAACCTCTCTGAAGAATAAGTAGTACCAACTTATTGTTTTGCCAACTTTGCACCGCCTCTATCTTCTTTGGATCTACCTAAATTCCCTAACTGGACACAATATGCCCCAAGAACGCTGCTCAACTGAGCCAAAACTCACACTCCAGAGAACTTGGCATAATGCTTCTCCTCCCACAACTGCTGCAACACAACCCTCGAATGCTAAGCATGCTCCTCCTGGCTACGAGAGTAGACCAGGATATAATTAGTGAACACAATAACAAAAAAGTCGAGATAAGGCTGGAATACACTATTAATCAGATACATGAACGTTGTTAGGGCGTTTGTTAGCCCAAAAGACATAGAAATGAACTCATAATGATCATAATGTGTCCATTATGTCCGCAAATGCGAAGTTGAGCCAGTCGCAAATGTGACATTGGGCTCGCAAATGCGAAGTTCATAATTTTGGGTAGTGTTTTAAAATGCGAAGTATTTTCTCGTATTTCCCACTTGCGAACCCTTGTTATCAAATCCCATATCTGAGACCTATATATTTTACACTTAGCCGAATTTGAAACCATTATTAACATCCTTTCAAAACCCAAACTTCATTAGGGGATTTTCCATGAACAAGACCTCTTCGAAATCAATTGTAAGTTAGTTTCTACTCATTACTTTCAATCATTAACATCATTTAACATGTTATCAACCTAAAATCAAATATTTTCATGGGTGAAATTGGGGGTTTTCGGTAGAACCTAGGTCTTTCTAAAAATTGGGGATTTGGACCTCAATTTGAGGTCCGGTTTCAAAACAAATCACATATTTGGGTTCGTGGGGAAATGCGTAATCGGGTTTATGTTCGAACCTAGGGTTTTTTCAACGTGGATCCGGGGCCATTCTTTGGCAAAAAATTTGAAAATTCATTTTATGCATTCAAATTGATTCATTTGGCGCTTATTGATGTAATTAAGTAACTTGTGACTAGATTCGGGCGAATTTGTGGTGGCACCAAGGGGTAAAGCTATATTTGAGGCTTGAGTTGAGTTCAAGGCATCGAGATAAGTGTTCGGTCTAACCTTAACTTGAGGGATTAGGAGTTGAGTCCTATTTGCTAATCGCTTCTTGTTAAGTACGACGTATGGGCATGGTGATGAGTATTTATATGTTCGTTTCAAGCATGACCGTGTATCTTAAATTGGTAGTTGTTGTATTCTTAAATGACACTTCAGATTCTTTATATTGATGGCTCTTGATATTGAGTAGAGATTTAGTTTATTCTTTGGGACTTTATTTATGTTTGAGCACTGGTATTAATCGAGCTGAGTAAGAGTTTAGCTAGGATTTGGTTATATCTCATTCTCCCTTTCTGGGATAGTTATTTTTATATTGTTGTTCCCTTGACAGGAAATTATTATTATATTGCTTTTGTTTTCCTTGCCGGAATTTTATTGTGACTTTGTGTTGAATTGAAATGGGAGCGGGTGGTACGCCTACAACCAGATATTGATGAAATGGGAGTGGGTGGAACGCCTACAACGATATTTAATAAAATAGGAGCGGGTAGTACACCTACCACGATATTTAATGAAATGGGAGCGGGTGGTACGCTTACCATAAGTTGTTAATAAAATGGCAGCGGGTGGTATGCCTACCACAAGATATTGATGAAATGGGAGCGGGTGGTACGCCTACCAAAAGACTTAATGAAATGGGAGCAGGTGATATGCCTAACACAAGATTTAATGAAATGGGAGTGGGTAGTACGCCTACCACGGAAATATGAGAAATGGGATCGGGTTGCACGCCTGCAACGAGATGTGTACTGACAGTGATAATCTTCTTTTATTTCCCCTTATCCGTGTTGGAATTAAATTGTTAATTTCTCATTATATTTCCTTTGATGTTCTGTACTATTATGCTAAGCCCGAAGAATATTCCCCTCCCATTAAAATGTTTATTCTTGTTTATTTTCCGTTGTATATGAATATAACTGTACAAGTTTACTTGGAGTCTTGTCCTAGCCTCGTCACTACCTCGTCGGGGTTAGGCCAGGCACTTACCAGCACATGAGGTCAGTTGTGCTGATGCTACACTCTATGCTCTTTGCACAGATCCAGGTGTCGGAGCATCTTATGTTGCGCAGCAGTAGCCAGGGAGCCGACCTTCAGTCCAAGAGACTCCGAGGTAGCCTTGCTGGCGTCCTCATGCCCGACACGTCTTCTTTGATTTTCCATGTTTTTTTGATATTTGTATTCGAAATAGGCTATGTCCTTTATTTCAAACTTTTATTTGTAGTAAATCTTAGACAATCCATGTAATGTTGTGATACCAGGTGTTGGGTAGAGACTTGCATTGATTTTCTAAATGTTGCTTCTGTATTTTGTTCTGACTTCCGCTAAATTCTTCTTTTCGTTGATTTTAATTGCCTATTCATTGATAATTTGATTGTTTTATCATGTATAAAACAAGATAAGTTAAGGGTTGCAAAGGTTCTTGGCTTGCCTAGCTTCCACGAGCAGGCGCCATCATGACCCCCGAGAGTGTGGAAATTCGGGTCATGACACTATACTATGTACTTTTTGTGCAAATTTTAGTACTCGCGTTAGTTGTCCATGAGTTGAAGCAGCTTGAATTCGCTCGTTCGGAGAATCAAGGTAGATCTGTTGGCGTCCGCAGACCTTAAAGTCCCCTTATATTTTCTTATTTCACTGTTTATTTTCTTTCAAAATAGTTGTATTTCTTTAAGACTCTATTTGTAGTAAAAATCCAGAAGCTCATAAGTTGTAACTCCAGATCCGTATTATAGTAGATATTGGGCTTTTATTTTATTTCGCACCTAATTTTATTTCATGTTGAATTAATTGAATTTATCTATTGAAATTGAACTAATGGTTCTCTACCGTTAGTTTTCCTAGCAAGTGAAATGTTAGGCGCTATCACGGTCCCGAAGGTAGGAATTTTGGGTCTTGACAAGTTGGAATCAGGGCACAAGGTTGCTTAGGTCTTACAATTCATAAACAGGCTTAGTAAATTATAAAGGATCGGTATGGAGACGTTTGTACTTATCTTCTAGAGGCTATGAAATTTAGGAACAAATTTCACTTATGTTCTTCTCTATCGTGCAATTTTTTCCCCTCATTGCTAATAGAACACTTCTAATCTTGTTCTCTCGCAGATGGCAAGAACACCTACTGCATCTTCAACTGAGCAACAGCTAGAGCCTCCAGTGGCGGTTCTTACGAGGGGCAGAGGACGAGGCCGAGGTCGTGTCAGAGGCTGAGGCAGGGGCAGAGCTAAACCCAGATCTCAAGCAGTAGCACCAGCAGTGGAGCTTGATAACTATGGATTTTGACGCATTTTATACTCCTTCTTACTTATTCTTTGATTAGAGATTCACACAAAATAGTCCCAAAAGGCTCACAAGTTGTCCTTGATTGCAGTTTTGATCAACAAAGTGACAAGATATAAAAGATTAACTTGAAAGGATTGAAACTTGCACAAGTTCCAAAGACAAGGCAAACTCAGGAAAAATAGGCCTGGTGCGGTCGCACACCATTCTGTGCGGTTGCACACCATTCTGTGCGGTTGCACACAATTCTGTGCGGTCGCACACAATTTTATGCGGTCCGCACTACGATATTCAGAGAGGTCGAAAATCAGGCACAAGTCAATGCGGCCGCACTAGGATTTGTGAGGTCTACACTGAAGGCAATGCGACCGCACTTGATTTCGTATAGTCTGCAGTAAGGGAAATAATAGAGATTCCAGATTCAAAGTTCCAAGACAATGCGGTCCGCAGTCAATTTTGTGCCGACCGCACAAAGAGCCTCTGCGACCGCAGTTCATCCTGTGTGGTCCATAGTGCTTATGTTCAGAGAGTTCAATTTTCAAGATCAGTGCCCTAGTGCAGCCGCACACCATTTTGTGCGGTCCGCACTAACCTTGCAGGGGTATTTTTTTCCAAAATTGTGCTTAGTATAAATAGCGTCTTTTCTCTTTTAGGTCAAGCAGATAGTATCAGAACATAGTTGCGCTCGTGGGTTCGAAGTTTGTAGCCATTTTGGGAAATTTTATCTACATTTCATCATTGAATCTTTGTATTTACCTTAGTAATTAATTAATATAAGGTAAGCATCATCTATTTCTTTGTTTTTTTCTTCTATTATGAGTAGCTAGACCCATAAGATAGAGTTGTGGCTTAACCGTAGTATGGGTAATTAATGGGTCTTGTACTTTAGGGCAAAATTGACTACGTGTGTTTGATATTTGGATTAATTTCATGTTTAAGTGTTGAATTAGTGGTTCAAAACACTAGTTTGTGTTTAGTTGATTTTGGTTTTTCTTGAGAAAGAGAGCCAAAGTCTTTGAAATTAGTCCAACAAGGAATTGAGGCATACTCAAGAGATTGATAGCCCCAATTAAAGGTTTAAACCTCGAGAGAGTGATACCCGACTTGAACCTTAGTTTCTTGTGAAAATTTGCATACCCAATTGGTCTAGAGAAAGTCAATTCGGGCAAAATCACTGGAACCACCGAGAGATGTAGAGTGGTTAAAGTCGTGCAATGGTTATATCATACTATCCAAATATGTCCAACATGCCTTAAATCCAAGTACCTATTAATTGACCACTTCAGCGGAAGTTATTACCCTAGTGCCTTTTAAACTCTTTGAAAAACCTTTAGCATTTGACTGTTATCTTAATCTTGTTGCATTTACAATTGATAGTTGGTAATAGTCTAAGTACAAAGAGAACCCCAAAAATGATTAGAAGTGTAATTTGGAACACATACTCAACTCTAAACTAGATAGATACTCGATCCCAAATTCTAGCTCCCTGTGGATATCGATCCCAACCTTAAATCAGGTAAAAGCTGCTAAGACCCTCTCTCTCTCTACTTAATTAGTAGTGTGAGGTAGGCCACAATCACTTATTTGTGCCGTTGCCGGGGAGCTAACAGTTTTGGCTATCTATTTAGTTAGTTTTGTGTGTTGTTATTCTTTTCTTCTTTGTTACTAATTTGTGTGTGACAATACTTCAGGTACAACATGTCTTTAAATACTAATGACCCTCTTGGAAACGTGATTGCGGGGGAGGAGGTTGATGATATTGGAGAGGATGAGGTGCCTCTTGTACCCCCTGGACCACGAAGAGGCCCCCAGGCCAATGTTAATGAGTGGAGCAATTAACAACAAGACAAAAACAATTGGGGCAATCAAAAACAAGGCAACATTAATTTGAACAATCACCAACAAGGGAATAACAATTGGGGAAACAATAATCAAAATTCGAATTGGCAAAATCAAAACAACAAATCGAACAATCAAGGAAACTGGGGGGACAACAACAATCAAGGTGCATGGAACAACAATGAAGGAAATCAGGGGCAAGGTTTTCAAAGGCCCCCAATGTACCAACAACCGAGCAATCCACCACTTGTTCTTTCCCCAAGTCCTAGTTCTTCTAACAATGATATGGGTACTATTGAAATGATGTTCGAACAAACAATGAAAAGAATGTAGATTTGGATGCTCAATTGTCTTCTCACGATACCTCCATTCACAATTTGGAGGTGCAATTAGGTCAAATCTCTCAATCTTTGAATACACGCCCTAAGGGTGCTCTACCAAGTGATACGGTAGTAAACATAAAAGGAAGGAACAATTATGTTATGGTGGTGAACACTAGGAGTGGACGAATCAGTGATGCGAATGCCTCCAAACAAAAGCAAGTTTTAGGTGAAGAAGTTGACTTGCAAGAAGATGAAGTTCCCTTCGTGGTTGAGAATGTGGTTGATGAAAATATAAATGAGGAAGTAAGGATTGATATTCAAGATGTCGAGGTGGAAAAGAAAAATGACGTGAACACATCTGGGAAACACATAATTGACATGCCGGAGCCAGTTGTGCCAAAAGCAAAGGCACTCTTGCCTAGAACACCTCCACCTTATCTTCAAAGGCTAGCCTAGTAGAAAAGTGAGAATCAGTTCAAAACGTTCATTGACATGATGAATAGTTTATCCATCAATGTGTCTTTGGTGGAGGCTTTGGAGCAAATACCTTGGCTACGCCAAATTCATGAAATATTTGGTAGCCAAGAAAAGATCCATGGACTGTCAAAACTATCAAGATGACCCACCAAGTTAGTGCTATAGTACATTCAATGGCTCCAAAGTTGGAGGATCCCGGTGCTTTCAACATCCCTTACACTATAAGTAGTGCACACTTTGCTAAGGCTTTATGTGACTTAGGGGCAAGTATCAACATGATGCCCTACTTAGTTAATAAGACTTTGGGTAGTAGGACACCAATGCAAACTTCCATGAGATTGCAAATTGCAGATAGATCAATGAAGCGACCATTAGGTATTGTTTATGATGTGCTTGTCTAGGTGGACAAATTTATCTTGCCAGCTAATTTTGTGATATTAGATTACGAGGTGGACTATGAAATCTCGATCATATTGGGGAAACCTTTCCTTGATATGGGGAAGGCTCTAGTTGATGTGGAAGTAGGGGAACTCACTTTTCGGGTGGGTGATGAAAAGGTAGTCCTTCACGTGTGCCAAGTCAATGAAGCAGCTCAATTGTACCGAAGTATGCTCATTTGTGGATCTACTCATTGTTATGATAATTGATGATACAAGTGCAATGATTAATGTGGAAGACCCTATTGAGGCCGTGATGTTGAATCTTGATGTCAACGGTGATGAGGGTCGAGTGGAGTGTGTGAATGCTCTACATGGAATGGGCTCTTATTCATATGAGTCTAGAAAGTTATTCTTGGACCTTGAAAATGGAAGACTCCTCCAACAAAACCTTCAATTGAGGAACCTCCGGTGATGGAGTTGAAGCCATTGCCTCAACACCTCATATACTAATTCTTAGGCCCTAGTTCTACTTTACCATTTATTCTTTCCCCTTCTCGTACTAACATGCAGGTCGACGCCACTTTGATGGTGTTCAAAAAGAGGAAGAAGACAATTGGATGGACTTTGACCAACATTCAAGGAATTATCCCCGCATTCTATATGCAGAAGATCATTTTGAAGGATGATGCAAAACCTTCCTTGGAATATCAAAGGAGGTGAACGAAGAAATGCAAGAAATGGTGAAGAAATAAGTGATAAAGTGGTTACATGTTGAGGTTGTGTACCCTATTTCTATTAGCTCATGGACTTCTCTGGTGCAGTGTGTGCCGAAGAAAGGTGGTATGAATGTGGTGACAAATGATAACAATGAACTTATTCCAACTCGGACACTTACCAGATGGAGGTTATGCATGGACTACTGGAAGCTGAACAAGGTGACCCGCAAGGATCACTTCCCATTGCCATTCCTTGACCAAATGCTTGATCGCCTTGCAGGACGTGCCTTTTATTGCTTTTTGGATGGATATTCGGGATATAATCAAATCTTAATCACTCCAAATTATCAGGAGAAGATCACATTTACTTGTTCATATGTCACCTTTTCTTTCTCTTGGATGTCGTTTGGGTTGTGTAATGCCCCGGTGACATTCCAATGATGCATGATGGGTATTTTCACTGATATAGTGGAAGATATTTTCAAGGTATTCATGGACGATTTTAGTGTGGTTGCTGATTATTTGATTAGGAAATCTGGATAGAATTTTGGCCCATTGTGAAGACATAAATGTTGTATTCAATTGGGAAAAAGGCCGCTTCATGGTTGAGGAGGGAATAGTTTTGGGTCATAAACGTTCAAAGCATGGGATTGAAGTTGAAAAAGACAAGATAGAGGTGATTTCAAGCCCCCTCCCCCCACTTATGTCAAAGGGGTGAGGTGTTTTCTTGGGCACGCGGGGTTTTACCGGAGGTTTGTAAAAGATATTTCTTAGGTGATAAACCCCTTGTGCAAGCTACTAGAAAAGAATGCTAAGTTTGTGTTCGATAAGGTATATATGCAAGCATTTGAGCTTCTCAAGCTTAAGTTGACCACTAACCCTATCATTACCCCACCAAATTGGAGCTTTCCTTTCGAGCTCAAGTGCGACACAAGTGACGTTACGTTGGGGCAATTTCGGGTCAAATAGTTAACAAAATATTTTATCTGGTGTACTATGAAAGCAAGAATTTGAATGAGGCTCAAAGAAACTACACAGTAACCGAGAAAGAGTTTTTTGGCCATAGTGCTCACGATGGAAAAGTTTTGGTCGTATCATATGGGAGCCAAGGTCATAGTACACACCGATCATGCCGCCCTTAGGTATTGAATGACAAAGAAAGACTCCAAGTCAAGGTTGATGCGATGGGTACTACTATTTCAAGAGTTTGATCTAGAAATTATGGACCGGAAGGGTAGTGAAAATAAGTTGTGGACCATTTGTCCAACTTGGAGGAGGAAGGAAGGCCATGTGATGGCCTAGAGATCAATGATGAATTTCCCGATGAACAATTACTTTTGGTGTCATTGAATAATATGCCATGGTATGTTGATATTGCTAATTTCCTTGTTACTGGTATAATCTCGTGTGAGCTCTCTTCTAACCAAAGGAAAGAAGCTCAAGCGCGATAGGTTGGACTTCTATTAAGATGAGACGCACTTGTTCATGATTTACACGCATGGTATGATCCGAAGGTGTGTCTCGGAGGAAGAGCAATTGAGTATCTTGGAAGCTTGTCATTTATCTCCCTATGGTGGCAATCATGGTGGGTCGAGGACCACTTCCAAAGTTCTTAGTTGTGTTTTTTATTGGCCAACTTTGTACAAAGATGCAAGTGATCTTGTGAAGAGGTGTGACGAGTGCCAAAGAGCGGGTGGAATTTCGAACTAAGATGTGATGCCTCTCAATACCATCTTTGAGGTTGATATTTTTTATGCATGGGGCATTGGTTTTATGGGCCCGTTTGTTAGCTCATGTGGGAAAACATACATTCTTGTGATAGTTGACTATGTTTCAAAGTGGGTTGAAGCCGTGGCTTTTCCCAACAATGAGGCCCGGAGTGTTGTTGCATTTACCAAGAAGAACATCTTTACAAGGTTTGATACTCCTGACCAATCATAAGTGATGAGGGGTCTCATTTTTGCAATGCAGCTTTTGACGCTTTGCTTTCAAAGTATGGTGTCAATCACAAATTTTCTACCCTCTATGAGCTTGCCGAATTTAGATTTCATGCCTACTCTAGTTTGACCTTGTATAAGGATAAAATGAAATACCTTTACGACAAGTATACTCGGGGCAAAGAGTTGAAGGTGGGGTATTTGGTGCTCTTATTGAACTCTCGGCTTAGGTTGTTCCTTGGAAAGCTCAAGTCAAAGTAAAGCGGACCGTTTGAAGTAATATGTGTGACATCGTTTGGTGCTATTGATTTAAATAACAAAATGGTGAAGTATTTAGAGTGAATGGGTACGAGGTCAAGCATTATCTTGTAAAAATTGATGACAGCCACATAGTGGCACTTCTTCATTTCAAATGATGTGATGGTAACCTGTCTCGTGTCGTGATATTAAATCAAGCGCTTCTTGGGAGGCAACCCATGTGTTTTTCTTCTTATTTTCTTTGATTTTCTTTGTAGTATAGGATTGATTTTTGGGCTAACTGGTTGTGAGATGTTATAGGGTAGTGTTGATACAGGGCAAGACATTGTGGAAAAGAAATTCTAAGGTCTTTGAAGTTGCTAATGCGGCCGCACTACATTTAGAGCGGATCACATTGGTGAGGGGAAAATGTAGACCTCTCTAAAGTCTGCCATTGTAGAAAAAATATATTTTATGTGGTCCGTAGTGGACCTCTACGGTGGCAGTCCATTTTGTGAACCACGGAGCGTTGCCTTCTCAAGCTTTGAATCAAGTCGTGCAGTACGAACAACGGTCAATTTTGTGCGGCCCGCACTGGTTGGTAAGACTGGGCCCCGGGTCTATTTCTATTAATAGGGCCTCAGGACCTCCTTTTACCTTTTTTGAACATTTAATTCTCAGAACCCTAAAACTATTGTTTATCGTCTCTTTTGCTCGCAATCAACTGCTTGGACTTGTTATTATTCATTAACTCTCACATCTGGTACCATTACTTGCCTTTTAGTTGTTCAACTTTGTTAATTTTCTTTTAATTTTAGTTTGTCTTGCCTTTCACTCTGCTTTCCCATAGTTTTCTCATTAGGGTGGTTAATTTCTTGATTATTGTAGAATTGATTTGTTGAAAACATTGGTAAATCACCTAGGGAGATTAATTAGGTGCAAAATTGAGCTATAAATGAAAAATTCATGAACCCTAACTTAGTGCAACAACTGGGCACTCAGTACACATCGTAGTCATTTCTATGCGGTCCGCAGTACCATTTTGTGCACACCGCATCGATGAAATTCTTAGAAGCTAAACTTTTGCCAGTGCGGCCGCACTACATTTTGTGCGGACCACATTGGCCCCTGTGCAGCCGTACTACATTTTGTGCAGTCCGAACTACCTAGATACAGAGGGTGGGTAGTATGAACCCCATCCCTATGCGGATCGCATGGCCATTTTGTGCGGTCCGCACTAGCCTATGTACGGCCGCACTACATTTTGTGTGGTCCGCACTAGGTGACTTCTGCAACATGTCTGCAATTTTTTTCTTCTGTCTGCAATTCTGTTCCCGGACTTGGGGAGTGAATTGTATTTGCAGACAATGGTAAAACAACAAGGTAAAGGATCTAAACAACCAGATAGAGTTAAATCTTCCTGGGAGGAAAGCAAAAAATGATAACACTCACTCCCCAAGTCCGGGAAAGTATTAAAAAGACAAAAAAAGATAATAAAGGCTACTAATAAAGCCATTGGCGTATTGGCGAGTGAGCATGAGAACTTGAACACTAGGGATTTTAATGCATTTTATACTCCTTCTCGCTTATGCTTTGATTAGAAATTCATAAAAGTTAGCCCCAAAAGGCTCACAAGTTGCACTTGATTGTAGGTTTGATCAACAAAGTGACAAGATGTCAAAGATCGTCTCAAAAGGAGGGAAACTTGCACTGGTGACAAGACAAGGCAAGCTCAGGAAAAACAGGGCCAATGCGGCCGCACTACATTCTGTACGGTCCGCACTGGGAGATTCAAAGAGCATGATTTTCAAGCGAACAGGCAGTACCTGTCAATTGACCACCTTGATAGAAGTCACTACCCTAGTGCCTTTTAAACCTATTTGAACAAATCGTAGCATTATAACTCTTAGCATAATTTAGCTGCAATTACTATTTATAGTTTGATATAGTAGAATTAAACAAAAAACCCCACAAATAAATAGAAGTGTAACTAAGAACACATACGCAATCATAAACTAGATAGATACTCGATTCCAATTCTAGCTCTCAGTAGATATCGATCCCGACCCAAAATCGGGTAAAAGCTGCTCTGACCCTCTCTCGCTACTTAATTGGTAGTGCGAAGTAGGTTGCGATCACTTTTTGGTGCCATTTCTAAGGAGCCAACAGTTTTGGCTATCTATTTAGTTAGTTTTGCGTACTGTTCTTCGTTCCTTCTTTGTTACTAATTTTGTATGTGTCAATACTTCAGGTACCAAATGGTTTTAAACGCTAATGACTCTCTTGGAAACGTGCTTGCGGGGGAGGAGGTTGATGATATTAGAGAAGATGAGGTGCCTCTGTACCTCCTAAACCACGATGAGGTTGCTAGGCCAATGTTAATAAAAATATTCCAGACCCTCCTCTGCCACCTCCAAGAGCGGTTCCACGGCTGCTCCCAAACCAAGGCTATGCAAGTGCAATTATCCCACCCCGAATCCGGGTGAGCAATTTTAAAATTACTAATACGATGCTGACGTTGTAGGAGCGGTGAGGGTACTTCACTGGCGTTGCCACTCAAAATTCTTACAAATATCTTAAAGGATTCGTGAATACTTGTTAGGGGAGCAAGAAAACCAGTGTGTCCTAAGATGCACTCTGGTTGAGACACTTCCCATTTTTACTTGGAGGGAAGGCTTTGGATTGCCTTAAAAGACTTCCCAACCATTCCATTACTACTTGGGATGAGTTGCCAGATAAGTTCATAGCAAAGGTCTTTTCACCGAGACATATGGCGGCTTTGCAAGATGAGATCTTGGCTTTCAAGCAGGATCCCACCGAACCTTTGCATGAGATTTGGCAAAGATATAGAACTATGGCGAAGGAATGCCCCAAGAATGACATAACGGAGAATATGTTGCAACAAACTTTCTACCGGGGCATAAATACAACAAATAAATGCATAGTGAATCAACTTGTTAGGGGTTAATTTTAAGAGAGTGACGTATGATGAAGCTTGCACGGTTCTTGATGAGGTGGCTAATACATCCTCCACGTGGAAAAGTAGAGCCAATGTTCCCTAGGGTGACCCCTGCAGTCGTTCATTTGCACAATGAATTAATTGATCATGGGCAAGCAATAGCGGAACTGACAACTACCATGAACCAACTAGAAAAGGCATAGTTGCAACAAGTCAAATGTACTCGCCAAGGGAATGCTATGGAGGGTGTTAGCATGCTAGTGAACCAAAGAAGGCAAAGAGGTCAACAGAACCAAAGGAATTCGGATCAATTTGACAATGAAGCTTGTGGATTTCAAGATGATGGCTATGATGAGAAAAATAAAGAGGTACAATATGTGAACAATTATCAAGGCCAAAGAGGAAATTATTCCAACCAACAACAACAATGGAGGTCCTAAGGTGGGGTAATCAACAGCAAGGAAACAAAAATTGGCACAATCACCAAAAAGGGAACAACAAATTAGGAAAAAATAATCAAAACTTGAATTGGGGAAATCAAATCAACAATCGGAGAAATCAAGGAAATCGGGGGAACAATAACAATCAGGATAGATGGAACAACAACTAGGGAAATCAGGGGCAAGGTTTTCAAAGGCCCCCAATGTACCAACAACCGAGCAATCCACCACATTTTCCTTCCCAAGGTCCTACTTCTTCTAGCAATGATATGGATTGAATTGAAATGATGTTTGAACAAATGATGAAGATGAATGCGGGATTCGGATGCTCAATTTTCTTCACATAATACTTCCATTCGAAATTTGGAGGTGCAACTAGGTCAAACCTTTCAATCCTTGAATACACTCCCTAAGGGTGCTCTACTAAGTGATACGGTAGAGAACCCGAAGGGCAGGAACAATCATGTTATGGCGGTGACCACTATGAGTGAACGAGGTGGTGATGTGAATGCCTCTAAGCAAAAGCGAGTTCTGTGTGATGAAATTGAGTTGCAAGAAAATGAATTCCCTTTGGTGGTTGAGAATGTGGTTGATGAAAATATGAATGAAGATGTGAGGAATTATATTCAAGATGCCAAGGATGAAACACAAAATGGCGTGAACCTGTCTAGGGAACACATAATTGACATGCCGGAGCTGGTCGTGCCAAAAGTCAAAGCACCCTTGCCTAGACCACCTCCACCTTATCCTCAAAAGGCTAGCCAAGCAGAAAAGTGAGAAACAATTCAAAAAGTTCATCGACATGATGAAGAGTTTATCCATCAATGTGCCTTTGGTGGACGCTTTACAGAAAATGCCTAACTATGTCAAATTATAAAAGATTTGTTGACCAAGGAAAGATCCATGGACTGTGAAACTATCAAGATGATCCACCAAGTTAGTGTTATAGTACATTTAATGGCTCCAAATTTGGAGGATCCCGGTGCTTTCACCATCCCTTGCACTATTGGTAGTGCGGACTTTTCTAAGGCTTTATGTGATCGAGGGGCAAGTATCAAATTGATGCCCTACTTAGTTTTCAAGAATTTGGGTATTGGGCCACCAAGGCCAACTTCCATGAGATTGCAAATGGCAGATAGATCAATGAAGCGACCTTCGGGTATTGTTGATGATGTGCTTGTGCAGGTGGAAAAATTTATCTTGCCAACTGATTTTGTGATATTAGATTGCGAGGTGGACTATGAAGTCCCGATCATATTGAAGAGACCTTTCCTTGCTACGGGGAAAGCTCTAGCTGATTTGGAAGTAGGGGAACTAACTTTTTGGGTTGGTGATGAAAAGTTAGTATTCGATGTGTGCAAGTCAATGAAGCAGCCCAATTGTACCGAAGTATGCTCATTTGTGGATCTAGTCACGACTGTGATAAATGATGATACAAGGTTATGATTAATGAGAAGGACCAGTTGGAGGCTATGTTATTAAATCTTGATGCCAATGATGATGAGGGACAAGTGGAGTGCATGAATGCTTTGCATGGAATGGGCTCTTATTCTTATGAGGCTAGGAATATATCCTTGGACCTTGAAAATAGAAAGACTCCTTCAACTAAGCCTTCAATTGAGAAACCTCCGGTATTGGAGTTGAAGCCATTGCCTCCACACCTCAGGTATGAATTCTCAGGCCCTAGTTCTACTTTACCCGTTATTCTTCCCTCTTGTCTTTGGCAGTGCTTAAAAAGAGGAAGAAGGAAATTGGATGGAATTTGGCCGACATTCAGGGAATAAGCCCCGCATTTTCTATGCACAAGATCATTTTGGAGGATAATGCAAAACCCTCCTTAGAACATCAAAGGAGGTTGAACGAAGCAATGCAAGAAGTGGTGAAGATAGAAGTGATAGAGTGGTTAGGTGACGGGGTTGTGTACCCTATTTCCGATAGCTTATAGACTTTTCCTGTGTAATTTGTGCCAAAGAAGGGTGGTATAATTGTGGTGACAAATGACAACGATGAACTTCTTTTCACTCGGACAGTTACTAGATGGAGGGTATGCATGGACTTTCGGAAGCTTAACAAGGTGACCCGCAATGATCACTTCCCATTTCCATTCCTTGACCAAATGCTTGATCACTTTATGAGGTGTGCCTTTTATTGCTTTTTGGATGGATATTCATGATATAATCAAATCTTAATCGCTCCGGAAGATCCAAAGAAGACCACATTTACTTGTCTATATGGCACATTTTCTTTCTCTCTTATGTTGTTCGGGTTGTGAAATGTCTCGACGACGTTCCTACGATGCATGATGGCTATTTTCACCGATATGGTGGAAGATATTTTCGAGGTCTTTATGGATGATTTTAGTGTGGTCGATGATTCATTTGAAGAGTGTTTGGGAAATTAGGATAGAGTTTTGTCCCGTTGTGAGTATACTAATCTCGTACTCAATTGGGAAAAATGTCACTTTATGGTTTAAGAGGGCATAGTGTTGGGCCACAAAATTTCAAAGCATGGGATTGAAGACAAAGCCAAGATAGAGATGATTTCAAGGCTTTCTCCCCACTTCTGTCAAGGAGGTGCAGAGGTTTCTTGGGCTCGTGGGGTTTACCAGAGGTTTATAAAAGATTTCAGAAGGTGGTAAACCTCTTGTGCAAGCTACTAGAAAAGGATGCCAAGTTTGTGTTCGATGAGGGATGTATGCAAGAATTTGAGCTTCTCAAGCTTAAGTTGACCACTTCCCCTATCATTATTGCACCAAATTGGAGCTTGCCTTTTGAGCTCATGTGCGACTCAAGAGACATTATGGTTGGGGCTGTTTTGGGTCAAAAAGATAACAAAATATGCCATCCGGTGTACTATGTAAGCAAGACATTGAATAAGGCTCAAAGGAACTACACAGTTATCGAGAAAGAGTTGTTTACCATAGTGTTTGCAATGGAAAAGTTTCAGCCGTATTTTATGGGGGCCAAGGTCATAGTGCACACTAATCATGTCCTCCTTAGGTACTTGATAACAAAGAAAGACTCCAAGGCAAGGTTAATGTGATGAGTGTTACTACTTCAAGAGTTTGATCTAGAAATTGTGGACCGGAAGGGTTGTGAAAACCAAGTTGCGGACCATTTGTACCGCTTGGAGGAAGAAGGAAGGCCGTGTGATTGCCTAGAGATCAATGATGCCTTTCCTGATGAGCAACTACTTTATGTGTCAATGAGTGATATCCTGTGGTTTGCGGATGCTGCTAGTTACCTTGTGATTGGCATTGTACTGTGTGATCTCTCTTCTAAATAAAGGAAGAAGCTCAAACGGGATAGTCTGGATTTCTATTGGATGAGCCAAATTTGTTCAAGATTTGCACGGATGGTGTGATCTGAAGGTGCGTTCCGGAGGAAGCTCAATTGAGTATCTTGGGGGCTTGACATTACTTTCCCTATGGTGACCATCATGGTAGAGCAAGGACCACTTCCAAAGTTCTTAGTTGTGGATTATATTGGCCAACTTTGTACAAAGTTGCAAGTGATCATGTGAAGAGGTGTGACGAGAGCCAAAGAGAGGGTGGAATTTCGAAGAAAGATAAGATGCCTCTTAATACCATCCTTGAGGTTGATATTTTTTATGTATGGGCCATTGATTTTATGGGCCCATTTTTTAGCTCGTGTGGTAACATGTACATTCTTATGGCGGTGGATTATGTTTTACTTGCTAGTTACTCTTTTCTTCCTCTATTTTCTTTCGTTGAATAGGTTAGGATAGTTGTTTCCTTTATTAAATTAGGCTTAGGTAGTTAACTTCAAATGGACAATCACTTAGGGCTTACATTGATGCAAAAATGTGATTAAAAATCAAAATTTTGGAATCCTAACTTGGTGCCACAATTGGGCACTCAGTGTGGACCGCAGTCGATTTTGTGCGGTCAGCGGTGCCTTGGTGCGTTTCATAGTACTATTCTGTGCGGACCGCACTGATGAACTTCAAGAAAGGTGAACCTTGGGCAGTGCGGTCATACTGCATTTTATGTCGACCGCACTAGCCCCTGTGCGGCCGCACTACCATTTTGTGCGGTCTACACTGTTAAGATATAGATGGTGGGTAATCTGAACCCCATCCATGCATACCGCATGACCATTTTCTGCAGTCTGCACCGGACCTTGTGCAGGCGCACACCATTTTGTACGGTCCACACTGGGTGGTTTTTGAGAACTGACTGCAACTTTTCATGTTTGTTCTGCAACTTTGGTTCTTAACTAATTACATTGATACTAACAAGTTTACTTGATTGTGATTGTAGATAATGGTTAAACAATGAGGTAAAGGTTCTAGGGCAGAGGTGAATCTTCCCGGAAAGGGTAGCATGAAATGATCAAACTCACTCCCCAAGTCCGGGAAAAAATAAAAAGAACAAGAAAGGCAATAGAAGCTGCTGACAGAGCATGTGATCAATTAGGGAGTGAGTACGAGCCCTCTTGAGAAATCTATTCGGACTCGGTGCCTGAATACATCCCTGCCTAGTCGTAGAGGCATTGATTGAGAGACACTCCTCCACCGTCACCCACTGCCCAAGCACCAACACATATCATTTCTGAGTCGTTGAGGGCTCAGCAGCAAGTAGTGGGGAATACTCCACCTCTCCCACAGCTTCATTATCCGGAGAGGATACAGCAGCAGGTGAGGAGGAAGTAGAGGTAGATGAGGAAGAAGCAGAAGGAGATCAGCCTCCGCTGGGGGGCATTGCTAGAACCAGAAAGCCAGAGGTTTGGAAAGACAGATTTGTCAGCGAGGTGGCATATAATAAATTTTGGGAGAGGTGGCTGGTGAGAAAATTGATCCTGGAGTGAATTTTCATTGATAGGGACCTACTACCTCACAACCCCAATGTGTAGAGGAAATTTAGGTCAAAATTAGGCTGGGACTATTTTCTAGATGAGTGTGTGGATGCCAACGAACACTTGGTCAATGAATTTTACAGCAATGTAACCCACATAAGAAAAGGCTCCAGAGTGACCAACGTTCGGAACTTAAAAGTGTCATTTGACGGAAAATCAACAAATGAATACCTAGGCTTTAATAAGGAGGACGAGACCTTTTACATGGAAAAGATGGAAATGGCGAGGAGGTCCATCCTTGGTTGGCACAATACTTGGCAATCCCAGGTACCATCCCTGACTGGTTGACTACTGGAGTCAAAATTCTGAGGCGGAGTTTAAACTTTTATGCACAGGGGTGGGAGACCTTTGTATGTAGTAGGTCAGACTCCACGACTCACAACAACACCCTTCCTCTTCACCAGGCTGTTTTGGTAACTTCGATAATGGCGGAGTCACCAATCAAAACGGGGAATATGATGTCGAGGATTATCTCCATTGTGGGTGTTGAGCATGATAGAAACTATCTGTTCCCTAGTAGCATCACTATTTAATTCTGGTACTTGACGGTGGAAAAGAAGCCCTTCGACACCTGAGTTAAGGCGAAGGCCCTTTTTCTTGGTACATTATGCAAGGGGATGACAACCCCAAGAGCAAGAACTTTAAAGGTATAGCTACTGCTCCAACTGGCTAGTCTGAAGAGCCAGTTGTGGTTGTGGCTCTTGCTGAGCCAACCTCCACTTCCACAGATATCCCTCCCAGTCCTTCCACACCCACAGAAACTCCTTCTGGTCCATCCACCTCAGCAGGCCCGGAGATTCTATCTGCTCGAGAGTACAAGAAGCCAAGGAAGACACGGGCCTACAAAGAGTCCATAAAGGAGCTGAAAGTAGAGTTAGGTAGACTGAAGGAAGATCACCTGCCTTTAGATGTATTGCTCCAAGACCCAGCACCAAAAGTTCATCAAGAGCAGAGCAGTCAGAGAGGCCTCCCAAGAGGAAGAGGATGATCCCTCGAGCTTATAATGCAGTTATCCAGCCGGCTGACCCACAGGAGGCCTCTTCTAGTCAGCTACAAGGTACGCTACCTACAGAGCCTGTCCAAGTCCAGGCCCAGGTCCCTGTAGTAGAGCAGTAGTCCATAGGGGACAACTCTGAGATTCCAGTGCACAGAGAGGACCAAAGGATCACACATGAGCATATGCAGACAGACAGGCCATAGGGAATCTTCTATATCCTTTTTCCCTTTCTATTTTTGGTGTTTTATTTAGACTAGTTAGCATTGTGGACAATGCCAACTTTCATTTGAGGGGTGTAGGCCCTACATTTTGCATGATAGTAATATTCAACATTTTTTATGCTTTCTTAAATTTTCATATTTGGTCTGTATATAATTATGATGTTTCGTTACATTTATTGCATTTCTATTTCACATTGGGTCTGTATATATAGATATATCACATTGTATATATTCATTCCATCCGTTGTATATTCAAATTCCCTATTATATATATTCATTCTATTTTTCGCAAAATTTCTCATTTTGAGCTTCTTATATGTGATTCATAGCTTCTTGTTATTAAAGTTTGCAATAAGCCTTTGGTTTTCTTAATGCCACGATTCTTTCCAAAGGCGAAGTGTTGTGTGAACTGGGTGGCTCTTCCTAATGATAGATGGAATGACAACCTTCTTAAGGTTTTGAGGCCGTGTCTTTTTGTTTCAAGTAGTTAGTAGTTAAGGTACATCAAGAAAAGCTTCACTTGGGCATAGCACATTGGCCATTGATCTTATGGTCAAAAATAATTTGTGGTGTTTAGGATGGTGAAAGTCGCGACCTTGAGACTCTTGTATTGACCGATAATCATCAAGTGGTTTTTCGGGTCCATTGTATGCTAAAATCTTATCCAAGGTCGTTGTGGGCCTCAACTTTGTGTTTTTAGAAATTCCATAGCTTGTGTGGTAAGTAATCGTATTGCAAGTCCATGTTCTGAGTCATTGGTCTAGAACTTGCCCTGAATTTTTGTTGAGGCAAAATCCTAAGTGAATTTTGAGTTGAGACATGATTATAGGCTCTCCTTGGTCCAAATGATAGCTTGAACACTTCTATAACCTACCAATGATAAGATCCCTTTTGAGCGTTATACCTTTTTCCTTCAAGAACCATGATACAAGCCTATACCAATTCTAAAAGATACCCTCTCTTGGCACCCGATCTTTCCTTCAGCATATGGAAAAAGATTAAGTTTGAGGGTAGAGACGATGATTGCAACAAAGTGGTAAAAAGACACAAAAATCAAGAAAATGGAAGGTAATTAAAAGGAAAGAAAAGCAAAAAGACAAAAAAGAAAGTTCAATCTGAAAAAGAAAAAAAAGGATTCAAAGAAAAGCAAAGAATGAAAGGTGTGGAAAGTTGAAAGAGGAGAAATGGTTTGAAATGTATAAGAAAGAGTGACAGTGTGTCTCTCTAACCCCTTAGAAAGAAGTAAAAAGACTCAAAAAGTCAAGTGAATGGATGCCAAATGAATCAAAACAAGTGCATAAGGGAAGATGGAACGTACTTAGACCAAAGCATTTCCTACCCTAAACACAAAGCCTTCACAATGTATCCACAAAAGCCCTATATGATCTTGAGTTGAATGAAGCTTACATTAGTGGATACTCACATAAGGGGCAAGCATATGGTACCTAGAGCCAGACGTATGACTTTTTCATGAGAAAAATGAGTAAATTCCCATTATTCCCGTTCTGAGTGCCACTATCTTAAAAGTGAGGATTGTTCATGGTGAGTTGAGGATGTATGAGTTTGGGTTCCACGATGACCAAAGTAATTGAAAAGAGTTCTTTGATGTGTTGAGTAAATTCTTGATGCTCTTGTGTCACACTTAATCGATGGTGTTTCAAGGAGTAAAAGTTGTTAATGATTCATTTGTATTAAGGCATTTGTTAGTCCTAATTGATGCTAGATAAGGCTACTTTAGGATAGCTAAATATTTCTTTGTTTTCCCCTTAAGGGGTAGGTCTAATTTTCTTTGCTTGAGGACAAGCAAAAGCTTAAATTTGGGGGAGTTGATAACTAGGGATTTTGACGCATTTTATACTCCTTCTTTCTTATGATTTGATTAGAAATTCATACAAATTAGTCCCAAAAGGCTCACAAGTTGTGCTTGATTGCAAGTTTGATCAACAAAGTGACAAGATGTCAAAGATCGGCTCAAAAAGAGTGAAACTTGCTTAGGTGGAAAAAACAAGGCAAGCTACGGCAAAATAGACCCAGTGCGGCCGCACTACATTCTGTGTGGTCCGCATTGGGAACTTTAGAGAGCACGATTTCACGCTAATAGGCGGTATGGCTGCAATGAGTTTTGTGTGTTCTGCACTGAAGGCCATGTGGCCATTCTCAACTTAGTGCGATCCGCAGAACTAAGATTCAGAGAAGTTGCAAGATGAATTTTTGAAGCATGTGCGGTCCGCGGTCGGTTTTGTGTGGACCGTAGTTGAAGCCTTTGCGGTCGCATTCCATCCTGTGCAGTCCGCGGTGCATAAGTTCAGAGAGTCATATTTTCAAGTTCAGAGCCCTAGTGCAGCCATCCACCATTTTGTGCGGTCCGCACTAATCCCGCAGGGGAATGTTTTGTCCATATTTTTAGCCTAGTATAAATAGCTTCTTTTTCCATTTTAGGATAGGAGAGATTGTAATTAAGTAGCTGCACTCGTAGGTTCGAGATTCTTAGATATTTTGGGCACTTTTAGCTATTTTAAATCATTGAATCTTTGTATTTAATTTAGTGATTTATTATTATGAGTTTAGCTTTATCTATTTCTTGTTTTTCTTCTTCAACTATGAGTAGCTAGACCCATTAGCTAGGTTGTGGCTCAACCCTAGTTTGGGTAATTAGTGGGTTTTGTATTTTAGGGCTAAATTGACTATGGGTGTTTGTTATTTGGGCCAATATCATGGTTAATTTCTGAATTAGTGGTTGCAAATACTAGTTTATGTTGAATTGACTTGAGCTCTTCTAGGGAAAGAGAGCCTAAATCTCTGAAACTGGTCCAACAAGGAATTGTTGTGCACTCAAGAGATTTATAGCCCAAATTAAAGGGTTAAATCTCGAGAGAGTAATACACGACTTGAACCCTAGTTGCTTGTGCAAATTTTGCATACCCAATTGGTCTTGAGAAAGTCAATTGGCCAAAATCGCTTGAACCACCGAGAGGTGTAGAGTGGGTAAATTAGTGCAACGGTTATATCATTCTCCCCAATTATGTCAAACATGCCTTAGACTCAAGTACCCATCAATTGACCACCTAGGCAAAAGTCACTACCCTAGTTCCTTTTAAACCTATTTGAACAAATCATAGCATTATAACTCTTAGCATAATTTAGTTGCAATTACCATTTGTAGTTTGATAATAGTAGAATTAAACAAAAGACCAAAAATGAATAGAAGTGTAATTAATAACACATACGCAATCCTAAACTAGATAGATACTCGATTCCAATTCTAGCTCTCTGTGGATATCGATCCCGACCCAAAGTCGGGTAAAAGCTTCTCTGATCCTCTCTCGCTACTTAATTAGTAGTGCGAAGTAGGCCGTGATCAGCCCTCCCGGGAGATCTACTCAAACTCCGTACCAGAGTTCGTCCATGACTGGCTAAGAGGCATAGACTGAGAGATACACCTCCAGCATCCCCCACTGCCCAAGCACCGGCACACGTTTCTTCTAAGTCTCTGAGGGCTTAGTAGTAGGTAGTGGGCAATACTCCACCTATCCCACAGTTTCATTATACGGAGAGGATGCAGTAGGAGATGAGGAGGAAGTAGGTGATAATGAGTTAATGAGTTAATAGAAGAAGGGGTGAACGACAAGTTGGGGGTATTGCCAGAACTAGGAAGCCGGAGGTGTGGCAGGACCAATTTCTTAGTGAGGTGGCGTACCACAAATATTGAGAGTGGTGGCTGGTGAGAAAGTTAAAACCAGAGTAGAGTTTTATTGATAGAGACTTGTTACCTCCCAATCCCAACGTGAGGAGGCAGTTTAAGTCAAGTGTAGCATGGGGCATTTTCTGGATGAGTGTGTGGATGCCAATGAACACATGATCAAGGAATTCTACTGCAACATTGTCCACATCAAAAAGGGCTCCTAAGTGACCAAGGTTTGAAACCTGAACGTGCTATTCGATGGAAAGTTAATAAATGAAATCCTTGGATTCAATGAGGAGGATAGACGTTGTACAAAGGGAAGATGGAAATGGGTGAGAAGGTTCGTACCTAGTTAGCATAGTATCTGGCAATCCCAGGTACCACCCCCGACTGGTTGACTTTTTGAGTCAAGATCTTGAGACAGAGTTTGAACTTTGAGGCACGAGGGTGAGAGACTATTGTATGTAGCAGGTTGGACCCCGCGACACATGGAAACTACCTCCCCTTCCACCGGCCTGTGTTAGTGACTTCTATTATAGCGGGGTACCCAATAAATGTGGGGAATGTGATGTCGCGGATTATTAAAATTATGGGTGCCGAGCATTACACAAACTATCCGTTCCCTAGTTTCCTCACTATGTACTTCAGTGATCTGAAAGTGGACAAGAGGCCCTTCGACATCAAAGTCAAAGTGAAGGCCCGTTTCTCCTAGACAGCATGCAGGGGGATGACAACCCCAAGAGCAAGAACTTAAAAGGTAAAGCCACTGCTCCAACTGGCCAGTCTGAAGAGCCAGTTGTGGCAGTGGCTCATGCTGAGCCTACCTCCACCTCCACACATATCCCTCCCAGTCCATCCACATCCACAGCCAATCCTGCTGGTCCATCACTTCAGCAGGGCCAGAGATTCCATCATCCTAGGAACATTCTATTACTACCCACCGACTAAGCTAGGCACTTCTGAGTATCAACAACTGGATAAAAACTACCTCATCCAAGTTGTCCATCCTGACTATCACTGTAAGGGCTTAGTCAGCACCTCCAGCACCGCATGTTCCCTAGTCGATCGAGGATTCTCTCAAGGAGAAATTAGAAAACTAGAAGAAAATCCTCGACACACAGAAGGTATTAACTGAGGCAGTAGATTAACATAGGAAGGCTCTCAAGGAGATTTCTCGGTAACAGAAGAGGCTGAGGAAGACACGATCCTCTAAGGAGTTCGTGAAGGAGCTTAGAGCGGATGCTGACAGACTGAAGGCAGATCACCTGCCTTTGGACTTATTGCTCTAGGACCTACCACCAGTAGTTCATTCATAGCCAAAGCATTCACAGAGACCTCCTAAGAGGAAGAGGATGATTCCTAGAGCTGACGATCTACTAATCCAGCTGGCATACCTATAAGAGACCTTTTCCAATCAGGCACAGGGTGCACTACCTCAGGAGCCTGTCCGGGTCCAAGCTCAAGTCCCAGTAGCAAAGCAGCAGGCCATAGGGAAACAGTCTGAGGTTCTCGAGCACTGACAGGACCCAGGGACCACACATGAGCCTATGCAGACAGACGGGCCATAGGGAGTTTTCTTATATCCTTTTTCGTTTCTCTTTTTGGTGCTTTATTTGATTTAGTCGGCATTGGGGACAATGCAGCTTTCATTTGAGAGGGCAGACCCTACATTCGGATGACTAAATATATTTGACATTTTTATGCTTTCCTGATTTTTCATCTTTGGGTTGTATATAGTTTTAACATTTCGTACATTTATTGCACTTTTATTTCACTTTGGGTATGTATATAAAGTTATGTTTCATTGTACATATTCATCTATCGATTGTACATTTAAATCCCCTCTTGTATATATTCATTCTACTTTTCGAAAAAAAACTCTCATTTTTAGCTTCTTATTTGTGATTCGTTGCTTTTTATTTGTTTTTCGTAGCTTTTTATTTTTAAAATTTTGCAATAAGCCTTTGCTTTTCTTAATTCCACGGTTCTTTCAGAAGGTAGATTATTGTGTGAATCGGGCAGCTCTTCCCAATGATGGATGGCGTGACAACTTTCTTAAGGGTTTGTGTCTGTTTTTCTTTTTGTTTTTGGTAGTTAGTAGTTTAGGGTGCCTCAAGAAAAGCTTCACTTGAGCCTAGCATATTTACCTTTGATTTTATGGTCAAAAGATATTTTTTTATGTTTAGGATGGTGAAAGTCGTGACCGTTAGACTCTTGTTTTGATCAATAGTCATCAAGTGGTTTTTCGGGACCATTGTGTGCCAAAGTCTTATCTAAGGTTGTTGTGGTGAGTAATCGTATTGCAAGTCCATGTTCCGAGCAATTGGTCTATAAATTGCCCTAAATGTTTGTTGAGGCACAATTCTAAGTGAATTTTGACTTGAGACGTGATTATAGGCTCTTCTTGGTCCAAATAGCAGCTTGAACACTTCCATAACCTACCAACGATAAGATCCCTAGTCAACCCTTTTGATCATTAGACCTTTTTCCTTGAAGAACCATGATACAAGCCTATACCTATTCTAAAACATACCTTCTCTTGACACCCGATTTTTCCTTTAGCACATGTCAAAAGTATAAGTTTGGGGAGAGAGACGAGGATTGCAATAAAGTGGCAAACATGCACAAAAATAAAGGAAAGGAAAGGCAATGAAACAGAAAGAAACGCAAAAAGACAAAAAGAATGTTCAATATGAAAAAAAAAATAAAAAGGGGATTCAAAGAAAAGCAAAGAATGAAAGGTGTGAAAAGTTGAAAAGGAGAAAAGTTTTGAAATTCATAAGAAAGAGTGACATTGTGTCTCTAACCCCTTAGGAAGAAGTGAAATGACTCAAAGAGTTAAGTGAATGGATGTCAAATGAGTCAAAAAAGTGCTTAAGGGAAGATGGAACCTACTTAGACCAAACAATTTCCTACCTTGAACCAAAAGCCTTCACAATGACTCCACAAAACCTCTATATGATCTTGAGATGAATATAGCTTACATTAGTGGATACTCAAATAAGGGGAAAGCATATGGTACCTAAAGCTGGACTTCTGACTCTTTTTCTTGAGAGAGATAAGTGAATTTCCATTACCTTCAATATGAGTGTCACTATCTTAAAGATGAGGATTGCTTAGGGGAATTTGAGGATGTGTGAGTTTGGATTCCACAATGACCAAAGTAATAGAAACGAGTTCTTTCATGTGTTGAGTCAATTCTTCATGCTCTTGTGCCGCACTTAATCCATGGAGTTTCAAAGAGTAAAAGTTATTAATAATTCATTTGTATTGAGGACAATTGCTAGTCCAAATTGAAGCTGGATAAGGTTACTTTATGACAGATGAAAATTTCTTCGCTTTTCCCTTAATGGGTGGCTCTTATTTTGTTTGCTTGAGGACAAGCAAAAGCTTAAGTTTGGGGGAGTTGATAACTAGGGATTTTTACCCATTGTATACTCTTCTAATTCTTTGATTAGAATTCATACAAAATAGTCCCAAAAGGCTCACAAGTTTTCCTTGATTTCAGGTTTTATCAACAAAGCGGCAAAATGTCAAATATCAGCTCGAAAGGAGTGAAACTTGCACAATTTCCAAAGACAAAGCAAGCTCAGGAAAAACAGGCCCAGTGCGGATGTACACCATTGTATGCGGTCCGCACTAGGAGATTCAAAGAAGTCAAAAATCAGGCACAAGGAAATGCTGCCGCACTAGGATTTGTGCTGTCCGCTCTAAAGGCAATGTTGTCGCACTAGATTTCGTGCACTTTGCAATAAAGGGAATCAAAGAGTTTCCAAATTTAGGGTTCCAAGCCAATGTGGTCTGCAATCGATTTAGTGCAGACTGCACAAGGAGCCTCCGTGGCCGCAGTCTATCCTGTGCGGTCTGCAGTGCCTGAGTTCAGAGAGTTCAACATTTTTTGCAGGCCGCAATAACTCTGTTGTGGAGTTTTTGCCCAGAAATGTCAGCCTAGTATAAATAGCTTCTTTTCCATTTTTAGGTCAAGCAGATAGTATCAGAATATAGTTGCGCTCGTGAATTCAAAGTTTGTAACCGTTTTGGGAAATTTTATCTACATTTCATCATTAAATCTTTGTGTTTACCTTAGTAATTTATTAAATAATATGAGTTTATCTTTATCTATTTCTTTGTTTTATTCTTTAATTATGAGTAGCTAGAGCGATAACCTAGGGTTGTAACTTAACCCTAGTATGGGTAATTAATGGGTCTTTTATTTTAAGGCTAAATTGACTATGGGCGTTCGATATTTGGATTAATTTCATGTTTAATTGTTGAATTAGTGGTTGCAAATATTAGTTTGTGTTTAGTTGATTTTGGTTTTTCTTGATAAAGAGTGCCTAAGTCTCTAAAATTAATCCAACAAGGAACTGGGGCATGTTCAAGAGATTGATAGCCCCAATTAAAGGGTTAAACCTCGAGAGAGTGATACCCGACTTGAACCTTAGTTGCTTGTACTAATTTGCATACCTAATTGGTCTTGAGAAAGTTAATTCGGGAAAAATCATTCAAACCACCGAGAGGTGTAGAGTGACTAAAGCTGTGCAACGGTTATATCATACTCCCTAAATAT
The DNA here is from genome assembly GCA_034376525.1 of Nicotiana benthamiana. NCBI lineage: Eukaryota > Viridiplantae > Streptophyta > Magnoliopsida > Solanales > Solanaceae > Nicotiana > Nicotiana benthamiana. The sequence continues at coordinate 33,330,867 of CM067331.1, read as the reverse complement.
GTCCAATGTGCCTTAAACCCAACTACCTATTAATCGACTACCTAGTTGGAAGTCACTACCCTAGTGCCTTTTAAACTCTTTGAACAACCTTTACAATTTGACTATTAGCTTAATCAAGTTGCATTTATAATTTTTTTGGCCCAAAAACAGGTGAAGTTTCGAAGAAGGACAAATGAACTCAGTCATGGAACATGCCCGTCATGTGAAGCACAGTGTTTGTCAACTTATACATGTGAGATGCACCTGAAGGAGATAAGTCCTATTAAGAAAGCAGCAATATCTCCTGAACAGATCAAAAAGGTTGCATATGGGATAAGGAGAGAAAGTCTCCTTATGAGAAGAGAACACAATCTGGATAAAACATAGGGCTGGAGTTTGTGTTGTTCAAGGACTCAACTTCGATGGAAGATCAGCAATTGAGTCTCAATCAAACTCTAATTACTAACTCATTAAATAATAGTGATTTTTCTCTTTTACAGGTATTGCACAAAAACTCATAAGTTAAACGTGAATTGAGAGCAAAATTGCAAGGCTTTTTGCAAGAAGTTCATTTGTAATTCAAGTGTGCAAACCTGAAGCTACATGAACCAGATTGATGAACCAGCTCCATGAAGAGTTTTATGTGTCTTTCTTTATTTCAAGTTCAATTGTAGTAGGTGTTTTCATATATGTACCTTTTTAGCTTTCATGCAAGCAATTGTATTAGGTACTTAGAGTGTTCAAGTTAGAGTTAACTTGAACTTGTCGCAACAGTTAGAGGCTAGTATCCACAACGGGATTAGAGGTACTCCTTAGGTTTACAAAGAGTGTTGTAAATGTTGTTTTGGCTTAGTTATTTAGTAAAGTATTGGGGAAAATCCTACTGAGTAGTAGGTCGTGGTTTTTTTTCACTTTTTCAGCCGAGTGTTTTTCATGTAAAATCTCTATGTTCTTTAGTTTCTGTATTTATTATTCTGCAACAGTAGTAGTTGGAACACATAGAAGAGCCAGGTCCTTCATAAGAAGTTTAAGCAAATAATTGGGTACCACACAAATCATCCCCCTCTTGTGTGGTATTGATGTATAAAACATCAATTGGTATCAGCGTGGTTTATCCTTAAAGAGGCTATCACCTTAGGAAAAGATCAAGATGGGTGCACCACCTGGAAATTCGGACAGGTCCTTCATAAGAAGTTTATGCGAAAAATTGGGTACCACAAATCATCCCCCTCTTGTGTGGTATTGACGTATAAAACATCAATTGGTATCATAGTGGGTTATCCTTAAAAAGGCTAGCACCTTAGGAAAAGATCAAGATGAGTGCACCACCTGGAAATTGGAAAGGGCAATCCACTGATAGGCCTCACTACTCTTGGTGGAAACAGAATGAGAGATCACATCATTCGAGAAAACTATGAGCTATGGGACATTGTCACTTATGGTCCCCTGGCTACCATGAAAAAAATTGTTGGAGTAGAAGTGCCAAAAACAAGAGCTAACTGCACTGCTGAGGATTTGAGGAAATGGGAAAAGAATGATAAAGCTAAGAAATGGCTTGTGTGTGGACTTGGTCCAGATGAGTACAATAGAATTCAAAGTTGTACCATTGCTAAGGAAATCTGGGACACTTTGCAAGTGGCTCATGAAGGAACACCTCAAGTAAAGAGGCCCAAAGTAACACTGCTATATTCTCAATATGAGAATTTTAGCATGAAGGAAGGAGAAACCATCCAAGAGATGTATACAAGGTTCACCACATCGACAAATGAACTTAAGTCCCTTGGAATAGTTATTCTTGAAGAAGACAAAGTTGAGAAAATTTTAACAAGGGTTCTGCCAGTCTCTTGGGAAAGAAAAATCACTACTATTCAGGTATCAATGAACATTGCCACTCTTAATTTGGATGAGCTAGTTGGAAATCTCACTGCCTATGAACTTAGAAGGCAAACCATGAAGATGGATGTACCCAAGAAAGAAATGAGTCTAACATTCAGAATTACTGAAGGTGATGATCTAGAGGAGGATGAAATGACCATGATCACAAAGGACTTCAAGAAGTACCTAATGAGAGGAAATGGTCTTTCAATAAGTGGAAGCTACAGCAAACCAAGGGTTCCTGAAAAATAAACCAAGGAGGGTTGTTACAAGTGTTGGAAGATAGATCACCATATAAAAAACTGGCCTCAATGGGAAATTGAATGGAAAACAGAAAGAGTTGAACGAAGGAACAGGAAGAAGGAATAGCTTCAACCCAAGAAGAACAAAGTATCAACAAAGGCTATGGTTGTTGCTTGGGGAGAAAGCTCAGATGAGGACACAAAGAGTGAAGATGGAGATGAACAAGCACTTATAGCAATTGGAGAATCCAATGAGGAATCTGAGGTAAGTATAATTCATCTCAAAGACAAGATTAATCTTTTGTCTAAAGAAAGGTTATCTGAGTTACTTCTAGATTTCATTGATGAATTTGAGGTTATAAATAATGAAAAGGAACATTTGTCTAAGGAATGTGTGATTCTAAAAGCTAAGTGCAAAACCCTGGAACTTAGGGCTAATGAAAGCAATAGTAAAAATGCTGAGTTGAAGAACCAGGTTCTTGAACTTGACACCACTGTCCTAGAGCTTAGATCTGAAAATCTAAATCTAAAATTAGGAACAAGTAAAAGAAAGTTGATCGCACACAAATCACTTTAGAAGAAAATCAAGAAAAAATGAAAGATGAGTTGTACAAAAGAGATGAGCAAATAAGAGTCCTAAAATAAGATATAGGCAAGGTGAAGCATTAACTACATAGAACTTGCAAATGGAATAAGTCCTCTGATGTACTATCCTGGCTACAAGAGCACCACAGTAGCAACAAGAGAGGACTTGGAGATGGGACCCCAGCACCTAAGTGGGATCCCAAAAGAAAGTACCTCACACTTCCTGAGAAAATATTTTTTACACGCTGTGGTAAAAATGGTCACTATAAATCTGAATGTATTGCAAAAGAAAAGCTAGTCAAAAGGATAAAGAATTTCTTCAAGGAAATAATAGGCCGCCAGGTTGGGCTAAAAAGAATCTGATTCACCCTTTCGCCAATAGAAAAGAACCTAAACTAGTTTGGGTTCCTAAGACTAACCCCCGATTTCCTTTTGCGGGTCCACGCGAAGGGGGGGCAGCCAAATATGATAAATGGATAGTGGCTGCTCAAAGCATATGACAGTAAGCAAGAACCAATTCCTTTCACTTAAGGACCTCAAATGAGGTAATGTCTCCTTTGAAAATAGGAAGAAAGGTAGGTAATACTGATTCTCACTCTATTGAGAATGTCTGCTAGATAGATGGGCGAAAGTACAGTCTAATCAGTGTATTAAAATTATTTGATAGAGGTAACTTGATAGCATTCACCTCTACCAAAAAATGTGATTAATCTTACCACTAACAAGATTGTTTTGCAAAAAAAAAGGAGTAAACAATACATACATCGTTGATTTGTTCACACTTTCCAAAAATGAACACACTTGCTTAAGTGTGTTGGACTATGATCCCCTCCTTTGGCACAAGAGACTTGGACATGCAAGTCTGAGTCAACTCAATAAATTAGTCTCCAAGGACTTTGTGATAGGGCTGCCTAGCATCAAGTTCAAGGAAGATAATGTTTGTGAAGCTTGTGCAAGGGGAAAGCAGGTAAGATCCTCTTTTAAGTTCAAGAAAGTGATAAGCACCACCAAAACGATAGAACTGGTATATCCGGATCTCTATGGTCCAATGAGAATATTAAGCAAAGGTGGTAAAACATATGTGATGGTGCTTGTTGATGATTACTCTAGGTTTACTTGGACGTTGTTTTTAACATCTAAAGATGAATACTTCTTTTGTTAGAAAAAACTCAGAAACAACTAGTTAATCTGCTTGCATCAATTAGGTCTGATCATGGAACTAAATTTGAAAATGCTAAGTTTGCTGAATTATTGCATGCTACATCATAAATAGTTGCATTACTAAACCTCTTGTTAAGAAGATTCCTTATGAGTAAGGGAGAAAGCTAAATATATCCCATCATTGTGAAATTAGATGCAAGTACTTTGTTCGCAATAGTGAAAAACATTCCCTAGGTAAAAATGATCCCAGAAGTGAAGAAGGAGTATTCTTGGGATATTCTTTACATAGTAAAGCTTATAAGATCTATAACAAAAGTAATATGTGTGTAGAAGAAAGTGTACATGTGATTTTTGATGAACTAACACTCTTTCTGAGAAAAAGGAACATGAAGATGAAGCAATTAGGCTAATTCAAATGAAATTGCTGCCCAGACTAAAGCTGCCACAGAAGAAGGAACAGGCGATGGAACATGTTCTTCTACCCAGGGCAACATGACAGGGGGAGCTGACTAGAGAGGAACTAATCCTCGAACCTCGAGGGAACATGTCCATGAACCTATTCCTTAGTAACAAAACTAAGAAGGAACATCCAAAGAAATTGGCATTCCTATCGCAACATCCATGAAATTGGACATAGACAAACCTAGTTCATCTGTTGATCAGAAGTTGTATAAGGGAATGACTGGTTCTTTTTTATATTACACTACTAGCAGACCTGACATTGTCTGCAATGTAGGTCTTTGTGCTTGATTTCAGGCAAATCCAAAGGAGTCCCGCTTTATTAATATAAAGAGAATATTGAGATAGTTGAAAGTCACCACTGACCTTTGCATTTGCTATCCAAAAGGTAGTAATTTTAACCTAGTAGGATATGCTGACACAGATTATGATCGTTTCCTAGTGGATAGGAAGAGCACCTCTGGTATGGCACACTTACTTGGTTCATGTCTTGTGTCATGGGCTACTAAAAAGCAAAATTCAGTGGCCTTATCTACTGCTGAAGCTGAGTATGTTGTTGTTGCTTCATGATTGTTCTTAATTTTGTGGATCAAGCAGAAGATGATGGATTTTGGTATTAAAGTTGGTTGCATCCCTATTTTCTGTGATAACATCAGTGCTATTAGTATTACTAAGAATCCGATTCATCATAAGAGAACTAAGCAAATAGATGTTAGATACTATTTTTTTGGGACAACTGTGAGAAAGGTTTGATCACTATGAAGTTTTGTGCTACTGACAAGTAAATTTCTAGCATCTTCACAAAATCCTTATGTAGAGATCACTTTGAGAGGAACAGGTTGGAATTAGGGATGATTAAGATCACCTAAAAGGACCAGTTCAAGGTTAAACGAAAAAATTATGAAGGAAAAAATTTTGTTAGAAAGCCTGTAAATTGTGTATAATTAGGTTAAATCTTGCTATATGCTTTCCATAGTTTACTCTTGTGCCATGTGTTAAAATGAATCATTAATCTCAAATGATAGTTTTCTCTATTTTGGAAAATTTGGACTCACAGAAGAGAATCATCAATGAAGAACTTGGTTCATCAAGGTAACACGGTATGTTTTCTGCACTCTGCATAATTTGAAATAACTATATTTGTATAATGAGCAGAGTCCTCCAAATACCAAACTCCTTTTGGACATATCCGTTACGAGTAAACCAGTCCCGTTCAAAATAGTCCCAACCAATGGAAGTACCTAGATTCTAGAGGGATACACTCCAACGTCTCTTCAAAACTGAATTTCAGTGTAATTAAACTTCTAAGAGCCTAAAAAGTTATTGTTACCCCATCAATTATTCCCATGTATATTAATCAGCTTTAGTGTATCCCTTACCTTTTCTCTCTCAAGCCTTCAAAAACTCTCATTTTTCTTTCATCTTCCAGATACAATCTAATTCTCTTATTTTCCATACCTTAGCCTAGATATGTCAAACACCTCTGAAAATCCTTCATCACCACTACAGGAAACCATTTCCACACTTTCTACCACTACTTCAACCACACCAATCAGTAAGAAAAGCAGAGTAAAGATGATGGCTCGTAAGATTTTCGCTGAAGGAGAGGGATCAAGAAAATAAACAAGCAATTGAAAGAAGGTAGGGAAGAAGAATCCTAGAAATCTGAAGATTCATTTAAGTTTGCTACTAAGGGGGAAGAAAGTAGGTCTTCCGAAACTGAACATGTATCTTATGATTCTAAAGTTTCTCATTAGATAATTTCTAAAGATGCTGTAAATTTGGAGAATAGATTTGTAGGATGTATAGCAGGTATTGAGAGTGCATAATCTAGAGAAGTTGGTGGTAAAAAATAAAACAAATGGAGATCAAGGGCGCTAGGACTACTGTGAGGGGAAAGGGGACAAGGGTGGATGATTCTTCACCTAATCCTGTTGGTCTAATAAATGAAACCAGTGCAATGGTTGTTTGGTGAGAGGAATGCAAATAAATTGGCCTACTTTCATTGTCAAATTTTTCGATAGAGCCATCAATGGCTCCAAGACTCATGCCACTCCATATGGTTCATACTGACTACTATGCTGGATAGGCTAAATGTATCTTTGAAGAAATGGGAAATGTCATCAAGCAAGAAACATTGTGGTGTTAAGACTCTGCTGGCTTGTGACTATTCTGTCAATGCCATCCTAGTTGAACCTAGTTTATCTCAGAGAACACCCATCAACAGCAAGGTTAGGGCTTCGGTAAAGGAATGTGGAACTAAGGATGATGAAATTTCTAGGCTCAAGGCACGTATGGCTGAATTAGAAACTGAAAGAGATGGCCTTAGAACTGAGCTAGCAAAAGAAAAGGACAAAAGTGATGGAATGATTAACAATATGTTGAACCTTCTCCAATATCAACACTCTAGTTCCTCCAAGCCTTAGGTCCTCCCAAAACTTGTCTTCTGAACCAGTCGAGTACCCAAGGTGACCCCAGTGACCCAGTTTAGGGATGTTTCTAATTTTTCCTCACGTTTTGGAAGTTTTTCTTTCTTTTTGTGAAAACATATCTCTAGTAATGACAACTATTGTTTTATTTTGATCAATGTTGATTCAGATCATAATAGTTTAAAAATGTTTTTTGATTATTAATAATTGCACAATGATTTCACTTGCAGTTGCCCCAGTAGCCATCAGTACTTATTAAATTCTAGGATTCACACTGCGTATGCAACTTTTTGATGATTCTAAAAGGGGGAAGAGATATTGTGCTTTAAACATTATTCTGAATTAAGTGATATTTATAACCTAATTAACCTGGTCCTTGATGATAAGTAAAATTCTAACTAAAGTGTTGATGATTAAGCTGAATTCTTACAGGTTCTTTGATCAGTAAAAATCACAGAGTTTATCATCAAATAGGGGGAATTTGTTGGCCCAAGATTAGGTGAAGTTCAAAGAATGACAAATAAACTCAGTCATGGAACAGGTCCGTCATGTGAAGAACAATGTTTGTCAACCTATACTTGTAAGATACACGTGAAAGAGATAAGTCCCATTGATAAAGTAGCAATATCTCTTGAACAGATCGACAAGGTTGCATATGGGATAAGGAGAGAAAGTCTCCTTATGAGAAGAGAACACAATTCGGATAAAAGATACGGTTGGAGTTTGTGTTGCTCAAGGACTCAACTTCGATAGAAGATCAGCAATTGAGTTTGATTGTTCTGTTTTAGTGGTATTGCACAAAAACTCATGTGTTAAACATGAATTGAGAGCAAAATAGCAAGGATTTTTGCAAGAAGTTCATGTGTAAGTCAAGTGTGCAAACCTGAAGCTATAAGAACCAGATTGAAGAACCAGCTCCATGAAGAGTTTTATGTGTCTTTCTTTATTTCCAGTTCAATTCTAGTAAGTGTTTTCATATTGTACCTTTCAGCTTTCATAGAAGCAATTGTATTAGGTACCTAGAGTGTTCAAGTTAGAGTTAACTTGAAGCTATCGCAACAGTTAGATGTTGGTTGCTACAATGGAATTAGAGGTAATCCTTAGGTTTACAAAGAGTTTTGTAAATGCTATTTTGGCTCAGTTAGTTAGTGAAGTGTTGGGGAAAATCCTACTGAGTAGTAGGTCGTGATTTTTTTTCACCTTTTGCGCCGACTGTTTTCCACGTAAAATCTCTGTGTTCTTTATTTTCTCTATTTATTATTCCGCAACAGTAGTAGTTGGAACACATATAAGAACAAGGTCCTTCTCAAAAAGTTTAAGCGAAAAATTTGGTACCATACAAATCACCCCCCACCCCACCCCTTCTTGTGCGGTATTGACGTATAAAACATCAACTTCATAGTTTGATAATAGTATAAACACAAAGAAAACCCAAAAAATAAATAGAAGTGTAATTTGGAATACATACGCAACTTTACACTAGATAGATACTCAATTCAATATTCTAGCTCTCTGTGGATATCGATCCCGACTAAATCGGGTAAAGCTGCTCTGACCCTTTCTTGCTACTTAATTAGTAATGTGGAGTAGGCTGTGATCAAAGCCTCAAGTGGATTTTGATGAGAAAGTTCCATCCCAGACATTGCATGTTAGATCGGCTTAGGTCCTAGAGGGGTTTATCGCTACCTTAGTACTTCAGGACGCTTTGGTCTATTTGGTAGACCTCATTGAGAGTGCATCCCAAGCCAGCACATTCCCTATGGAACCAGCCATCTCTTTGGACAGGGGAGGAAATTGACTACTGCTACTCACACACCGGAGCAGATGGCTCCGTAGTATCAGACTACAACTGATTATTGTAGCACAGGCTGGTAATGGACCAGCTATGTCTTCTGAGGGCTTATTGAGATCAAAAAATTTCACCAAGCTCTTTATAGTTCACTTCAGTGGTGCAGCTTCTGAGGACCTACAAGATTATCTTAACCGTTGCCATGAGGTGCTGCAGAATATGGGACAGTTGAGACCAATGGGGTCGATTTTGCTATATTATTGATTCTGCCAAGAGATAGTGGAAGGACTTGGTATCGACTAGACCAGCTAGATAGCCTGCTCTTACTTGGGATCAGTTCTCTCAGATATTTCTTGAAAAGTTCCTTCCTGTCATATTGACAGAGGATTATCGCAGGTAGTTTAAGCGTCTTCGGTAGGGCAGTAAATCTGTCACTCAGTATGAAACTCAATTTGTTGATCTGGCCCGTCATGCTATTCTTCTGCTTCCTACCAAGAGAGAAGGGGTGAGGAGGTTTATTGAGGGACTTTCTCAGCCTACCAAATTGCAGATGGATAAGGAGACTGGGAATGAGATTTCTACTCAAACGGCTGCCAACATCGCCAGGTGAGTCGAGATGGTTCTTGCACATGGGGGAGGTCAGGGGTCTAACAAGACGCCTCATCATTCTGGTAGATCCAGTGGTGCCTCATCTGAAGTCAGGGGTGCTTTTGGTAGGGGCCATCCTTCCAGGTCGTTTCATTCAACACTCCAGGCATCCCATGGTGCTTCAGGTGGTCGTGGCCATCATTTGCCTTATTGTGACTAGCTAGCCTATAGTGCACCACCATGTCCTATTATTTCACCTCCATTCCAAAGTATTCAAGGTGGTCACTCAGGGCTACAGGGTTAGTTTCAAGGTCAGCAATCATAGCAGCTGAGGTTTTGTTATAATTGTAGTAACCAAGGCACATTTCTAGATTTTTCCCTTGAGCATTAAGCCGTTCACAGCATCAAGGTTCTTGAGCCATGGTCCCAGCACCGGGTGCTTCACAAGCCCCTCAGCCTATTTTGCTTTATATTTGGTTGTACCTCGTGATTGTTGAGTGATCCTATGTATGTGTCCACACCTATGGGAGATTCTATTATTGTAGATCATGTTTACCATTCGTGTATGGTTACCATTGGGATTCTTGAGACTGTGTAGATCTTCTATTTCTTGATATGGTATATTTTGATGTCATCTTGGGTATGGATTGGTTGTCACCTTATCACGTTATATTGGATTGTCACACAAAGATAGTGACCTTAGCCTTGTGGGGGTTTCCTAGATTAGAGTGGAAAAGGACTCATAGCCATTCTACCAGTAGGTTATCTCTTACATGAAGGCTCGGCGTATGGATGATAAGATGTGTCTAGCTTATTTGGCGTATGTACGTGCTTCTACTACAGAGGTTCCTTCCATGGAATCCGTACCAGTTGTTCATGAGTTTCTAGAGTTATTTCTTGTAGACTTGCGGGGGATGCCACTTGACAGGGATATTGACTTTTATATTGATTTGGCTTCAGGCACTCAGCCCATTTCTATTCTATCGTACCGCATGGTGCTGCCAAAGTTAAAAGAATTAAAGGAGCAGTTGCAAGATTTGCTTGATAATGGCTTCATTAGACCTAGTATATCGCCATGGGGTGCGTCCGTGTTGCTTATGAAAAAGTAGAATGGATCAATAAGGATGTGCATAGATTATCGACAGTTGAACAAAGTCACAACAAGTATCTATTACCAAGGATTGATGACATATTTTATCAGCTTCATGGTGTCGATGTATTTTGAAAGATCGATTTGAGGTCTAGCTACAATCAATTGAGTATTAGGCCATCCAATCTCCCTAAGATAGCTTTTTGTGACTCGATATGGGCATTATAAGTTTCTAGTGATGTTATTTGGGTTGACAAATGCCCTAACAGCATTTATGGATTTGATGAACCAGTTGTTCAAGCCCTATCTTGATTCCTTTGTGATTGTGTATATTGATGATATCTTGATCTACTATCGTAGTCGAGTTTAGCACAAGAAGCATCTTCAGATTGTACTTCGGACTCTAAAAAATAGCTAGTTATATGCTATGTTTTCAAAATGTGAGTTTTGGTTGGACTTAGTCATTTTCTTGGGGCATGTGGTATCGACAGAGGGTATTTAGGTAGATCCTAAGATGATTAGGGCTGGTGTTTATTTGGTTTGGCGGGTTATTACTGTCGGTTTGTGGAGGGGTTCTCATCTATATAGCCCCATTGACCAGGTTGGCCTAGAAGGGTGCCCCGTTCATATGGTCAGAAGAATGTGAGGCAAGCTTCCGGATGGTGAAGACTACTTTGACTATGGTGTTGATGTTGGTGTTGCCCATAGGTTCAGGATCTTATACGGTATATTATGATGCATCTCGTATTGGACTTGGTGAAATATTGAAGCATTATGGAAGGGTGATTGCTTATGCATCATGGTAGTTGAAATTACATGAGAAGAATTACCTTGTTCATGACTTAGAGATGGCAGCCATATTTCATGCATTGAAGATTTGGAGGCACTATCTTTGCGGCGTCTCGTGTGAGGTATTCATGGATCATCAGAGCTTGCAGTATTTGTTCAAACAAAAGGATCTCAATTTGAGGCATAGGAGATGGTTGGAGTTATTGAAAGACTATGATATCACCATCTTGTATCACCTTGGGAAGGCCAATGTGGTAGGCAACGCTTTCAGTAGAATTTCAATGAGTATGGACAGCCTTGCGTTCATTCTAATTGGTGAGGGACCGCTTTCATTAGATGTTCTGGCCTTGGTCGATCAGTTCATGAGGTTGGATGTTTATGAGACCAGTCACGCTCTAGCTTGCACAGTTACCCGGTCTTTGTTTGAGCGCATCGGGGAGCAGCAGTATGATGACCCTTACTTTCTCGTCCTTATGAACACGGTGATGTCAAGCAGGTTACTATTGGAGATGATGGAGTTTTGATGATGCAGGGTCGTGTTTGTGTGCATAATGTGGATGGACTTCGTGAGGTGATTCTAGAGGAGGCCCAAAGTTCCCAGTATTCTATTCATCCAGGCACCATAAGATGAATCAGGACTTGGGGCAGCATTATTGGAGGAGGATGATGAATAAAAATGTAGTTGCATACATAGCTCGTTGTCTAAATTGTCAGCACGAAAAGTTTAAGTATCAGAGATCTGGTGGTTGCTAAGATAGAGATTCCTCAGTGGAAGTGGAAGCATATCACTAGGGATTTCGTTGTTAGACTCCCATAGACTTAGAGGAAGTTCGATCCAGTTTGGGTTATTGTGGACAAGCTGAGCAAGTCAACCCATTTCATCATTGTGGCAATTACCTATTCATTAGAGTGGTTGGCAGAGATTTACATCCACGAGATTGTTCGCCTTCAAGATGTGCTCGTGTCTATCATTTCTGATCGAGGTGCACAATTCACCTAGCACTTCTAGAGGGAAGTACATCGTGAGTTAGGCATGCAGGTTGAGTTAAGCACATCATTTCATCCTCAGATGGATGGACAGTCCAAGCGTGCTATTTATATATTGAAGGATATGCTCCACGCTTGTGTTATAGACTTTAGAGGTTCTTAGGATCAGTTCTTGCCACTTTTTTGCCTATAAGAATAGCTAACAATCGAGCATTCATATGGCTCCTTATAAGGCATTATACAGGTGGTGGTGTAGATCGGTAGTTGGATGGTTCGAGCCGGGGGAAGTTTAGTTGTTGGGAACAGACTTGGTGAAAGATTCTTTGGATAGTGTGAAGATTATTCAGGATCGACTTCGCACAACTCAGTCCAGGAAAAAGAGTTATGCCAACCGTAAAGTTTGTGATGTTGCATTCATGTTCGAGGAGCGGGTGTTGCTTAGGTTTCACCCAAGAAGGTTGTGATGAGGTTCTACAAGAAGGGCAAGTTAAACCTTAGGTATATCGAACCTTTTGAGATTCTCTAGAGAGTGGGTGGGGTAGCTTACAAGCTTACATAGACACCTAGTTTATAAGCGGTTCATCCAATTTCCATATGTCCATGCTCCACATGTATCACGATGATCCGTCATATGTAATAGATTTCACCTCTATCCAGTTGGACAAGGATTTTGTTAGAAACTACGTTTTACGCTAGAGGGGGAGTGAATAGCGTATTAATAAAATTTAGCGTTTTCTTGCGGAATTTAAACTTTGCAGGAAGTAAAATAAATGCAGAAAAATAAACTTACACAAAGATGTATACTGGTTGGCCACCAACGTGGTTAGTCCAGTCCCCGAGAGACTCTCTCGAGATTTTTCACTATCTTGTTAAGCTTACGGGTGCTCAACAAACCGTTACACACTTGAGGACACAAGCCTCAAACAGTTGCTCGGAGATCGCAATCTCAAAGACTTCACCCAAGGAAACGCAAGTTCCTTGAAACAAGAGAATCGCAATTCTCTTACAAGTATATCAAATACTTGGACACTCACTTAACTAAAGTACTCCTTATTGAGTAGATATGAGTAAAAGAATATGTTCAAGATCACAACAACTTTAAGCAATAATATGGCTCTCAAAAGCTTTATGAAATGAGTAGAAAATGAAGAACAATTGAATGAAAGCTTATAGCAATGTAATGATCAGTTTGTGTATGTTGTTGTGTTTAAAATACTGAAATGAAGCTGTATTTATAGTTGAAAAACTTGGCATTACCGTTGCCTAATTGCCAATTAAGAGTTGCTGAAATTACTCAGTGATAATCGATTATTAAGACCAAACAATCGATTATCTGCCAGTCAGTTTAAAAATCAATCCCAGATTTAACGCTTCACAATCGATTATACATAATGTATAATCGATTACTGGCAATATTCAAAATCAGATAATCGATTACACCAAAATCCATAATCGATTACTTTAGCAACGTTCTAAAAATCATTTCCGGATTTTAAGCAAAACATCGATTATATAATATCTATAATCGATTACTTTAGCAACGTTCTAAAAATCATTTCCAGATTTTAAGCAAAACATCGATTATATAAAATCTATAATCGATTACCTTATGGTATTTGAAAATCATTTGACAACGGTCAGCTTCAACAATCGATTGTCCTTTGCAACAATCGATTACTTGTTGTTTTCTGAAAATCATAAAACTTACTGTCTCAGTGATAATCGATTATCTAAAGACATAATCGATTACTTGTTATTTTCTGAAAATCATAAAACTTACTGTCTCAGTGATAATCGATTATCTAAAGACATAATCGATTACTTAATTAAATTTAAAATCACTGGAAGACATCAACTCAACACAATCGATCACCATTAGTTCATAATCGATTATTTTGAGTATTGAAAAACTTTACCTCAACAATAATCGATTGTCATTTGTTCACAATCGATTATCATGCAGATTTGGAAGAACCTGATGTTCACTGTCTTACTCACAATCGATTACCATTAATTCATAATCGATTGTCATGCAGTCTTGGCTCAGAAACAATCGATTATCATAAGTACATAATCGATTATTTTAGCCCAGATTTTTGAGGCATGTTTAGAAAACATTTTGTCTAATGTAAATATGCATGATTTAAAATCTTTTTGACACAGAATTAAATATGCATGATTTTGGAAAATAGTTTTATGAGAGAGGCCATACTATGAGTCAAGTTATACGATCGAGATTACAGTTTTAGAACAACTCAATAACAATTAAGAGCTATATCTTGAACTTCAATCTTATTCGCAACCATTGTGCGCTTGTACTTGAATTCCGTCATATATCAATTTTTGCTTCGTTTGTCATTCATCAAAACCTACAAAAGAGTACACGTTTAGTATATTGTATTGAGAACGTGTTTCTAACAATTTCCCCCTTTTTGATAATGGCAAACATTAAGCGGGATATGCAATTTAGGCAAAAGATATTGACAATTCAAGACAAGTAACAATTATGCAATTCCCGCAATTCCCCCTCAATTTTAGCTTATAAGCAATCAATGAATTAAGAGGGGTGCATACCCGATATCCCGTTTTCTTCCCCCTTTTGCCATTAGCAAAAAAATAGTAAGGAAAGATGCAAAAAGATGAAATAAACAAGGTTTATTTATTGGAAAAAAGAGGGTAGTCGATTACTGATACGGGATAATCGATTTTTATAGGGACATTGCTGCAGATTCGCGGTTTGCTTAAGAATTGCTCTTAGCTCTAGGGTGATACCTGCAAAAAGAAGTTAGACGCCTCCGACGCTCAAGTTAGAAATCATGTAGGAAAGAAAATGCAATGCATGACTTAGATCAAAGTGGAGTCAAGGATCCCGAGTTCACTGCGAATTCGGAAGAAGGACTCTTTCTCTAAAGGCTTGGTAAAGATGTCTGCCAATTGGCTTTTGGTTTCAACAAATTCAATTTCGACATCGCCTTTGAGTACATGATCTCTAATAAAATGATGTCTAATTTCGATGTGTTTTGTTCGCGAATGAAGAACGGGGTTCTTCGTCAAGCATATGGCGCTAGTGTTATCACATCTAAGAGGAATGTGATCAAGACTTAGGCCATAGTCCAAGAGTTGTTGTTTCATCCATAGGATTTGAGCACAGCAACTCCCCGCGGCTACATATTCAGCCTCGGTGGTAGACAACGCAACACTTACTTGTTTCTTACTAAACCAAGAGACAAGAGAGCTACCGAGCAAATGGCAAGTGCCACTTGTGCTCTTGCGGTCCAATTTGCATCCAGCAAAATCGGAATCGGAATATCCAATAAGTTGGCATGAAGAGCCTTTGGGGTACCGTAGACCCACATTTGTAGTACCAATGAGATACCTTAATATCCGTTTCACCGCAGTAAGGTGAGACTCCTTCGGATATGACTGATAGCGAGCACATAAACACACGCTAAACATGATGTCCGGATGACTAGCGGTAAGATAAAGAAGAGAGCCAATCATACCTCGATACTTTTTAGTGTCGACTTCCTTACCTTTTTCATCTTTGTCTAGATGATCGGATGTGCTCATGGGAGTAGCCATTTCTTTTGCACTGTTCATCTCAAAGCGTTTTAGTAGTTCTTTGCAATATTTGGCTTGGCATATGAATGTACCTTCTTTCATTTGTTTCACTTGTAGCCCCAAAAAGAATGTTAACTCGCCCATCATAGACATTTCAAATTCGCTAGTCATTAGATCGGAAAATTCCTTGCATAAAACATTGTTAGTAGCACCAAATATAATATCGTCTACATATATTTGAACTAATAAAATATCATTGTTTTTGTGCTTGACAAAGAGGGTTGTGTCAACTTTTCCCCTAATGAAATCATTTTCCAAAAGAAATTTACTCAACCTTTCATACCAAGCTCGATGAGCTTGTTTTAAACCATAAAGAGCCTTTTTGAGTTTGAAAACATGATCGGGATATTTAAAATCTTCAAAGCCGGGGGGTTGTTTGACATAAACTTCTTCTTCAATAAAACCATTTAGAAAAGCACTTTTCACATCCATTTGATATAGAATAAAATTCATTGAAGAGGCGAAAGCAAGTAATAGACGAATAGCTTCTAATCTAGCTACGGGAGCACAGGTTTCCTCATAAGCAATACCTTCTTCTTGACTATAGCCTTTTGCCACAAGCCTAGCTTTTTTTCTAGTGATTATACCATTTTCATCTAGTTTATTGCGAAAAACCCATTTCGTACCAATTATAGAATGACCTTCGGGTCTTGGCACCAAATCCCAAACGTTATTGCGTTCGAATTGGTTAAGCTCCTCTTGCATTGCCAAGGTCCAAAATTCATCCCCAATTGCTTCGGAGATGGTTTTAGGTTCAATTTGAGAAACAAAAGCAGTAAGTTCTAAAGTGTTTTTGAGGGAGTTTCGGGTACTTACCTTTTCTCCAACATCGCCAATTACCTGTTCGAGAGGATGATCCTTGATCGTTCTCCACTCGTTAGGCGTATTTATTCCTTTTTCTAATTGTGGCGCTTCTTCTGTTGGTTGTTCCCCAATTTCATTTTTGTTTTCCTTTGAAGGTTCTTCTTGGATTTTATCTTTCAAGCTATCCAAGATACCTGCAAGATCAAAACCGGATTCCTTTCTCGCCAAGCGAGTATTATCTTCGGAAAACACAACATGAGGGGATTCCTCCACAATTTGGGTTCTTTTGTTAAAGATCCTATATGCTTTGCTACGTGAGGAATAACCAATGAAAATACCTTCATCCAATTTAGCATCAAACTTACCCAATTGGTCCTTGCCATTATTATGAACAAAACATTTACAACCAAAAACACGTAAATGAGAAATGTTGGGTTTTCTACCCTTATAAAGTTCATATGGGGTTTTCATGAGTATCGGCCGAATTGCTACTCTATTTAAAGCATAGCAAGCGGTACTCACGGCGTCCGCCCAAAAGTATTTGGGAATCTTAGCTTCGTCGAGCATGGTTCTTGCCATCTCTTCGAGACACCTATTTTTCCTTTCTACCACCCCATTTTGTTGTGGTGTTCGTGGAGCGGAAAAGGTGTGTTCGATTCCGAGTTCGTCACAAAAATCCGCAAAGAGATTGTGATCAAACTCTCCCCCATGATCACTTCTAATCGAAGTGACGGTCGATTCCTTTTTGTTTTGAACACGCTTAAGGAAATACTTGAAATTTTGAAAAGCATCACTTTTATTTGCAAGAAATAGAGTCCAAGTAAATCTAGAAAAGTCATCAACAATTACAAAAACATACTTATTTTTACCAAGAATTTCAATACGAGAGGGACCAAATAAATCCATGTGAAGTAATTGCAAAGGTCTAGACGTTGAAACAATATTCTTGGATTTGAAAGATGCTTTGGTTTGCTTCCCTTTTTGACAAGAATCGCAAATAGAATCATTTTCAAACTTTAAACTGGGAAGACCAACTACTAAGTTTTGAGAAGTAAGCTTGTTCAAAAGATGCATGTTCATGTGTGCTACTCTACGATGCCATAGCCAAGAGTTATCCTCTTTGCTTATTAAACAATCAACATATTCGGGTGAGGAGTTTGCAAGATCAACCATATAGATATTATCAATTCTAAAACCACGAAGTATGATCTTGAAATCACTACGTCTAAATACAAGACATTCATCCGAATCAAATAGAGCAAGATTTCCCTTGTCACATAATTGGCTTATGCTCAAGAGATTATGCTTCAAACCTTTCACAAGTAGTATATGTTTAATAGAGGAGTTTTCGTCCTTACCGACCGAACCAATGCCGATGATTTTTCCTTTATTGTTATCACCAAATATGACACTTCCTCCTTCTTTGTGCTCTAGTTGAAGGAATTTGGATTCATCTCCCGTCATGTGTTTGGAGCATCCACTATCAAGGTACCATAGTACACTTGATCCCTTCAAGCACACCTACAAAACAAATTAATGTTCTTTAGGTACCCATGCCATCTTGGGTCCTTGAGGGTTAGGCATGTTATAATGATGCAATTGATTTATATGTTTATGACGAGTAAAGCAAGCGGGAGCAATATGACCAATACGTCTACAATAATGACAAGTCACGTTGGGATTATGCATTTTTCTAGGTACATAGTAACTAGATGAATGAAGGTTGCTTACTCTACTTTGAACACCATTGTTTCTCCTATTATGAGCTCTAGGAGGTTCACAAGTTTGTCTAAAATATGCATCATTTCTAGAATATCTATTTCTAGGTGGAGGGTCATTTCTTGGTCTTCTAAATTGTTCAAGGTTTGGCCTAAAATATGCATCATTTCTAGGTCTTCTAGCATTTTCACTATTTGGTCTAACATGCAAGTTATTTCTAGGATTTCTACTTCTAGGATAAGCATTTTGGTTATTAGTCCTAGGTTGAGCTCTAGGTTGTTGTGGTTTAGCACCAACCTTTTCTTCATTCTTGAATCCTATTCCATGTCTAGTTGATTTTAGATTAACAAGCACATCATTCAAGTTTTTATGCGAAGAATTAAACTTATCTAATGTGCCTTTAAGTCTAGCTACTTCATTCTTAAGAAGCACACAAGAAGAACAGTTTCTAGTAGAACCTTCAGGTTTATCAGCACTTCTTTTTCCATAAAACTTGTTTTCCTCTTTTAGCTTCTCATTTTCGAAAACCAGTTTTTCTAATTCTTTTTCTTTTAATGAAAGCTGTGTTTGAAAATCTTTTTCTTTTAGAGAAGCGCTTTTTTTAACACTTTTGACAGTTTTTGAAGCTTTGATAAATTCAGCATATAGTTCATCAAAAGCATTTCTCATTTCATCAAGAGTAAAGAAATTTTGAGAAGAGATTTGACTTACCTCGTCTTTGCCGTCTTCTTGAGCCATGAGACATAAATTTGCTGCTTCATCGTCTTCTTCTTCGCTTGCTTCATCTCCAGAATCTCCTCCCCAAGAGATGTATGCACGTTGCTTTTTGAAGGGTTTCTTCTCCTTTTTGATGTTAGGGCAATTTAATTTTATGTGCCCGGTTTCTCCGCATTCATAGCATTTTAGTTGATCGCCTTGCTTTTTGTTCTTGCGTTCATACTCTTTGCGCATGAATTTTTGAAACCTTTTGATGACGAGTCCAAACTCGTTGTCACCTTCCTCATCAATTTGTGGTTGGCTAGCCTTTAGAGCAATCCTTTTCCTTCTTTGATCAACAAACGGGTTAAGTATAGTTGATTCATAGGTTTTGAGATTACCTCTTAATGCGTCAATTGTGACATTTGTGATGCCAATGAATTCTTGGATTGCATCGGCCTTTGATCGCCATCCCGGAGTGAGACTTCTGAGGATCTTCCGGACAAGTTCTCTATCCGTAAACGTCTTTTTGAGGGCGTGTAAATCATTCACGATCATTGAGAATCGCTCAAACATTTCGTCTACTTTCTCTCCTTCCTTCATGTGGAATAGTTCATAAGAGTGAGTTAAGAAATCAATTTTAGCTTCTCATACCTGGTCGGTTCCTTCGTATGTCACTTCAAGCTTATCCCACATTTCTTTTGCTGTTTTGCAACATGATATCTTCCTGTAGTCGTTAGCATTAACAGCATAATATAATAAATTTATCGCTTTGGCATTATTTTGAATCTTACGAATATCCTCCGCGGTATATTCCTCTTCGGTCTTTGGAACCCATTCGTCTTCCACCTTCTTGGTTGGAATTTGGTTTCCATTGGTGAATACTTTCCACAAATGAAAGCTATTTGATTGCACAAAGATTTGCATCCTCTCCTTCCAGTATGAGTAGTTTGTGCCGTTGAATAGAGGAGGTCGTGTAGAGCATTGTCCTTCTTCAATTCCTGCAAAAGAGTCAAGAGTAGAAGCCATGGATGGTTCTCTCAAACGGTTAAGTTTTCAGAGAGTTGGGCTCTGATACCAATTGTTAGAAACTACGCTTTACGCTAGAGGGGGGGTGAATAGCGTATTAATAAAATTTAGCGTTTTCTTGTGGAATTTAAACTTTGCAGGAAGTAAAATAAATGCACAAAAATAAACTTACACAAAGATGTATACTGGTTGGCCACCAACGTGGTTAGTCCAGTCCCCGAGAAACTCTCTCGAGATTTTTCACTATCTTGTTAAGCTTACGGGTGCTCAACAAACCGTTACACACTTGAGGACACAAGCCTCAAACAGTTGCTCGGAGATCGCAATCTCAAAGACTTCACCCAAGGAAACGCAAGTTCCTTGAAACAAGAGAATCGCAATTCTCTTACAAGTATATCAAATACTTGGACACTCACTTAACTAAAGTACTCCTTATTGAGTAGATATGAGTAAAAGAATATGTTCAAGATCACAACAACTTTAAGCAATAATATGGCTCTCAAAAGCTTTATGAAATGAGTAGAAAATGAAGAACAATTGAATGAAAGCTTATAGCAATGTAATGATCAGTTTGTGTATGTTGTTGTGTTTAAAACACTAAAATGAAGCTGTATTTATAGTTGAAAAACTTGGCATTACCGTTGCCTAATTGCCAATTAAGAGTTGCTGAAATTACTCAGTGATAATCGATTATTAAGACCAAACAATCGATTATCTGCCAGTCAGTTTAAAAATCAATCCCAGATTTAACGCTTCACAATCGATTATACATAATCTATAATCGATTACTGGCAATATTCAAAATCAGATAATCGATTACACCAAAATCCATAATCGATTACTTTAGCAACGTTCTAAAAATCATTTCCGGATTTTAAGCAAAACATCGATTATATAATATCTATAATCGATTACTTTAGCAACGTTCTAAAAATCATTTCCAGATTTTAAGCAAAACATCGATTATATAAAATCTATAATCGATTACCTTATGGTATTTGAAAATCATTTGACAACGGTCAGCTTCAACAATCGATTGTCCTTTGCAACAATCGATTACTTGTTGTTTTCTGAAAATCATAAAACTTACTGTCTCAGTGATAATCGATTATCTAAAGACATAATCGATTACTTGTTATTTTCTGAAAATCATAAAACTTACTGTCTCAGTGATAATCGATTATCTAAAGACATAATCGATTACTTAATTAAATTTAAAATCACTGGAAGACATCAACTCAACACAATCGATCACCATTAGTTCATAATCGATTATTTTGAGTATTGAAAAACTTTACCTCAACAACAATCGATTGTCATTTGTTCACAATCGATTATCATGCAGATTTGGAAGAACCTGATGTTCACTGTCTTACTCACAATCGATTACCATTAATTCATAATCGATTGTCATGCAGTCTTGGCTCAGAAACAATCGATTATCATAAGTACATAATCGATTATTTTAGCCCAGATTTTTGAGGCATGTTTAGAAAACATTTTGTCTAATGTAAATATGCATGATTTAAAATCTTTTTGACACAGAATTAAATATGCATGATTTTGGAAAATAGTTTTATGAGAGAGGCCATACTATGAGTCAAGTTATACGATCGAGATTACAGTTTTAGAACAACTCAATAACAATTAAGAGCTATATCTTGAACTTCAATCTTATTCGCAACCATTGTGCGCTTGTACTTGAATTCCGTCATATATCAATTTTTGCTTCGTTTGTCATTCATCAAAACCTACAAAAGAGTACACGTTTAGTATATTGTATTGAGAACGTGTTTCTAACAGATTTGAATTATGAGGAGGAGTCGCTGGCTATTCTATCCCGATAGGTTCATTAGTTGAGATTGAATGATTATCCTTCAGTTCGAGTGTAGTGCAGATGTCATTCCATCGAGACAGCTACTTGGGATTCCAAGTTGTACATGCGGAGTAGAAATCCACCTTTCACCAGTCCAATTACTTTTCTATGTCTATTAAAGGATGAATGGTTGTTTTAAAGGTGGAGCATGTGATGATCTGATAGCTCATCTTATGTTTTAGAATCTAATTCCATGCTTTGAAGCCATAAATACCTCTTTAACCCTCCTCGATTTGCATGAGCAATCCGGGCGTGGTTTCAGAGAGCTTTTATGTTAAAAACTGAGAAAATTTGAATTTTTGCCTTAAATCCATTTGAGTTGACTTGATCAACATTTTGATCAAATCTATCCCGATTTATGCATGATGGTTTCGGTGGTCCGTATCGTGACCTGTGACTTGGACATATGCCCGGAATTGAATTCAAAAGTCCCTAGCCCAATTTATCGCACTTTGTTGAAATTTGAAAGTTAAAAGATTAATAAATTTGAAATATTTGAAAAATGTTTTACTCTTTAGATATCGGCTCTGTATTTTGGTTCCGGAACCCCGTATAGATTTAATGCCATATTTATGACTTTCTTGTTAAATATGGTGAGTTGGTTTGATGTGATTCGAATGTTCAATTGTTAATAAAGCAATTCTCAAGTTTTTTTGAAAATTTCATTTGATTTTGGTGTCCAATTTATAGTTCTAGGTGTTATTTTGACGATTTAATCACGCAACCATGTTCGTATGATGTTCTTAGACTTGTGTGCATAGTTGGTTAAGAGCCCGAGGGCTCAGATGAGTTTTAGATAGGCGATGGAGTTGCTTGGACTTAGAAAAACTCAGCAGGTGTTCTTCAGTTTTTGGTGCAGGTCTCAAACCTCGCATTTTCGGGTTATGCCCTTGCATTTGTGATATGGCAATAAACCTGTCAATTTTGCATTTGCGACCATGATCTACGTATTTGCAAAGAGATCGAGTTGCGCAATTGCGACCAGGTCTTCACATTTGTGGTGGGGACTAGAGGGAGTTACTTCGTATTTGCAATTAACAATTCACATTTTCGATCAGGCCAGTGTGCATTTGTAAACAATTCATCGCATTTGCGATGAAAGCAAAGATGGGAAGGGCTTCGCATATGCGATGTTTTATTCGCATTTGTAGGTTTCGTATTTGCTAACCTCATGTCACAAATGCGACATTTGCAACTGATCAAAATGGGAGTTAGACGGGATCTTGTTCATCCTTCGAATTTTCAAAACAAGAAAACCCTAGAGGTGATCTTTTAAAGAGCTTTTCTCCTACAAATCACTGGTAAGTGATTCTATTCTATTTTCTTTCAATGTTTCACTACTTTTCCTAAGATTTCAACCAAAAATCTAGTGATTTCATGGTGGAAATTGAGGGTTTGGGTAGAATCAGGGTTTTTTATAAAATATGGATTTAGACCTCAAATTGAGGTCGGATTCCAAAATAAATTACATATTTGGGCTTGGGGTGAATGGGTAGTTGGACTTTGGTCTGAATTTCGTGTTTGGACCAAAAGGGCCCATGAGTTGACTATTGTTGACTTTTTCAATAATGATCTAAATTGAGTCCTATGCAATCGTGGGTAGTTCATAAGGCTAAAAGAGATTTTAGACAACTAGAAGAAAATCCTCGACACTCAGGAAGTGCTCTCAAAGGCGGTCGGTTCACATAGAAAGGCTCTCAAGGAGCTTGCTCGAGAGTACAAGAAGCCAAGGAAGACACGGGCCTACAAAGAGTCCATAAAGGAGCTGAAAGTAGAGTTAGGTAGACTGAAGGAAGATCACCTGCCTTTAGATGTATTGCTCCAAGACCAGCACCAAAATTTCATCCAGAGCAGAGTAGTCAGAGAGGCCTCCCAAGAGGAAGAGGATGATCCCTCGAGCTTATAATGCAGTTATCCAGCCGGCTGACCCACAGGAGACCTCTTCTAGTCAGCTACAGGTTACGCTACCTACAGAGCCTGTCCAAGTCCAGGCCCAGGTCCCTGTAGTAGAGCAGTAGTCCATAGGGGACAACTCTGAGATTCCCGTGCACAAAGAGGACCAAGGGACAGCATATGAGCATATGCAGACAGACAGGCCGTAGGGAATCTTCTATATCCTTTTTCCCTTTCTATTTTTGGTGTCTTATTTAGACTAGTTAGAATTGTGGACAATGCCAACTTTCATTTGAGGGGGTAGGCCCTACATTTTGCATGCTAGTAATATTCAACATTTTTTATGCTTTCTTAAACTTTCATATTTGGTCTGTATATAATTATGATGTTTCGTTACATTTATTGCATTTCTGTTTCACGTTGGGTCTGTCTATAGATATATCACATTGTATATATTCATCCCGTCCGTTGTATATTCAAATCCCCTATTATATATTCATTCTATTTTTCGCAAAAATTTTCATTTTGAGCTTCGTATATGTGATTTGTAGATTCTTCTTTTTAAAGTTTGCAATAAGCCTTTGGTTTTCTTAATGCCATGATTCTTTCCAAAGGCGAAGTGTTGTGTGAACTGGGTGGCTCTTCCTAATGATAGATGGCATGACAACCTTCTTAAGGTTTTGAGGTCGTGTCTTTTTGTTTCTGGTAGTTAGTAGTTAAGGTACATCAAGCAAAGCTTCACTTGGGCATAGCACATTGGCCATTGATCTTATAGACAAAAACAATTTGTGCTGTTTAGGATGGTGAAAGTCGCGACCTTGAAACTCTTGTATTGACCGATAATCATCAAGTGGTTTTTCGGGTCCATTGTATGCTAAAATCTTATCCAAGTTCGTTGTGGGCCTCAACTTTGTGCTTTAGAAATTCCATAGCTTGTGGGGTAAGTAATCGTATTGCAAGTCCATGTTCTGAGCCATTGGTCTAGAACTTGCCCTGAATTTTTGTTGACGCGAAATCCTAAGTGAATTTTGAGTTGAGACATGATTATAGGCTCTCCTTGGTCCAAATGATAGCTTGAACACTTCCATAACCTACCAATGATAAGATCCCTTTTGAGCGTTATACCTTTTTCCTTCAAGAACCATGATACAAGCCTATACCAATTCTAAAAGATACCCTCTCTTGGCACCCGATCTTTCCTTCAGCATATAGAAAAAGTATAAGTTTGAGGGTAGAGACGATGATTGCAACAAAGTGGTAAAAAGACACAAAAATCAAGAAAATGGAAGGTAATGAAAAGGAAAGAAAAGCAAAAAGACAAAAAAGAAAGTTCAATCTGAAAAAGGAAAAAAAGGATTCAAAGAAAAGCAAAGAATGAAAGGTGTGGAAAGTTGAAAGAGGAGAAAAGGTTTGAAATGTATAAGAAAGAGTGACGGTGTGTCTCTCTAACCCCTTATAAAGAAGTAAAATGACTCATAAAGTCAAGTGAATGGATGCAAAATGAATCAAAACAAGTGCATAAGGGAAGATGGAACGTGCTTCGACCAAAACATTTCCTACCCTAAACAAAAAGACTTCACAATGTATCCACAAAAGCCCTATATGATCTTGAGTTGAATGAAGCTTACATTAGTGGATACTCACATAAAGGGGCAAGCATATGGTACCTAGAGCAGAACTTATGACTTTTTCATGAGAGGAATGAGTAAATTCCCATTATCCCCGTTCTGAGTGCCACTATCTTAAAGGTGAGGATTGTTCATGGTGAGTTGAGGATGTATGAGTTTGGGTTCCAAGATGACCAAAGTAATTGAAAAGAGTTTTTTGATGTGTTGAGTCAATTCTTGATGCTCTTGTGTCACACTTAATCGATGGTGTTTCAAGGAGTAAAAGTTATTAATGATTCATTTGTATTAAGGCATTTGTTAGTCCTAATTGGTGCTAGATAAGGCTACTTTAAAATAGCTAAATATTTCTTTGTTTTCCCCTTAAGGGGTAGGTCTTATTTTCTTTGCTTGAGGACAAGCAAAAGCTTAAATTTGGAGGAGTTGATAACTAGGGATTTTGACGCATTTTATACTCCTTCTTTCTTATGACTTGATTAGAAATTCATACAAATTAGTCCCAAAAGGCTCACAAGTTGTGTTTGATTTCAGGTTTGATCAACAAAGTGACAAGATGTCAAAGATCGGCTCAAAAAGAGTGAAACTTGCTTAGGTGGCAAAAACAAGGCAAGCTACGGCAAAATAGACCCAGTGCGGCCGCACTACATTCTGTGTGGTCCGCATTGGGACTTTAGAGGGCACGATTTCACGCTAATAGGCGGTATGGCTGCACTGAGTTTTGTGTGTTCTGCACTGAAGGCCATGTGGCCGCACTCAACTTAGTGCGATCCGCAGAACCAAGATTCAGAGAAGTTGCAAGATGAATTTTGGAAGCATGTGCGGTCCGCGGTCGATTTTGTGTGGACCGTAGGAGAAGCCTTTGCGGTCGCATTACATCCTGTGCGGTCCGCAGTGCTTGAGTTCAGAGATTCATATTTTCAAGTTCAGAGCCCTAGTGCAGCCATGCACCATTTTGTGTGGTCCGCACTAATCCCGCAGTGGAATTTTTTGTCCATATTTTTGGCCTAGTATAAATAGCTTCTGTTTCCATTTTAGGATAGGAGAGATTGTATTTAAGTAGCTGCACTCGTAGGTTCGAGATTCTTAGCTATTTTGGGCACTTTTAGATATTTTAAATCATTGAATCTTTGTATTTAATTTAGTGATTAATTAATATGAGTTTAGCTTTATCTATTTCTTGTTTTTCTTCTTCAACTATGAGTAGCTAGACCCATTAGCTAGGTTGTGGCTCAACCCTAGTTTGGGTAATTATTGGGTCTTGTATTTTAGGGCTAAATTGACTATGGGTGTTTGTTATTCGGGCCAATATCATGGTTAATTTCTGAATTAGTGGTTGCAAATACTAGTTTATGTTGAATTGACTTGAGCTCTTCTAGGGAAAGAGAGCCTAAATATCTGAAATTGGTCCAACAAGGAATTGTTGTGCACTCAAGAGATTTATAGCCCAAATTAAAGGGTTAAATCTCGAGAGAGTAATACACGACTTGAACCCTAGTTGCTTGTGCAAATTTTGCATACCCAATTGGTCTTGAGAAAGTCAATTGGGCAAAATCTCTTTAACCACCGAGAGGTGTAGAGTGGATAAATTAGTGCAACGGTTATATCATTCTCCCCAATTATGTCAAACATGCCTTAGACTCAAGTACCCGTCAATTGACCACCTAGGCAGAAGTCACTACCCTAGTTCCTTTTAAACCTATTTGAACAAATCGTAGCATTATAACTCTTAGCATAATTTAGTTGCAATTACCATTTGTAGTTTGATAATAGTAGAATTAAACAAAAAACCAATAATGAATAGAAGTGTAATTAATAACACATACGCAATCCTAAACTAGATAGATACTCGATTCCAATTCTAGCTCTCTGTGGATATCGATCCCGACCCAAAATCAGGTAAAAGCTTCTCTGACCCTCTCTCGCTACTTAATTAGTAGTGCGGAGTAGGCCGTGATCAGCCCTCCCGGGAGATCTACTCAAACTCTGTACCAGAGTTCGTCCCCGACTGGCTAAGAGGCATAGACTGAGAGATACACCTCCAGCATCCCCCACTGCCCAAGCACCAGCACACGTTTCTTCTAAGTCTCTGAGGGCTCAGTAGTAGGTAGTGGGGAATACTCCACCTATCCCACAGTTCCATTATCTGGAGAGGATGCAGTAGGAGATGAGGAGGAAGTAGGTGATAATGAGTTAATAGAAGAAGGGGTTAACCACAAGTTGGGGGTATTGCCAGAACTAGGAAGCCGAAGGTGTGGCAGGACCAATTTGTTAGTGAGGTGGCGTACCACAAATATCGAGAGTGGTGGCTGGTGAGAAAGTTAAAACCAGAGTAGAGTTTTATTGATAGAGACCTGTTACCTCCCAATCCAAACGTGAGGACGCAATTTAAGTCAAGTGTAGCCTGGGGCATTTTCTGGATGAGTGTGTGGATGACAATGAACACATGATCAAGGAATTCTACTGCAACATTGTCCACATCAAAAAGGGCTCCAAAGTGCCAAGGTTTGAAACCTGAACGTGTTATTCAATGGAAAGTTAATAAATGAAATCCTAGAATGCAATGAGGAGGATAGACGTTGTACATAGGGAAGATGGAAATAGGTGAGAATGTTCGTACCTAGCTAGCATAGTATCTGGCAATCCCAGGTACCACCCCCGACTGGTTGACTGTTTGAGTCAAGATCTTGAGACGAAGTTTGAACTTTGAGGCACGAGGATGAGAGACTATTGTATGTAGCAGGTTGGACCCCGCGACACATGAAAACTACCTCCCCCTCCACCAGGCAGTGTTAGTGGCTTCTATTATAGCGGGGTACCCAATAAATGTGGGGAATGTGATGTCGCGGATTATTAAAATTGTGGGTGCCGAGCATTACACAAACTATCTGTTCCCTAGTTTCCTCACTATGTACTTCAGTGATCTGAAAGTGGACAAGAGGCCCTTCGACATCAAAGTCAAAGCGAAGGCTCGTTTCTCCTAGATAGCATGCAGGGGGATGACAACCCCAAGAGCAAGAACTTCAAAGGTAAAGCTACTTCTCCAACTGGCCAGTCTGAAGAGCCAGTTGTGGCAGTGGATCCTGCTGAGCCTACCTCCACCTCCACAGACATCCCTCTCAGTCCATCCACATCCATAGCCAATCCTGCTGGTCCATCACTTCAGCAGTGCCAGAGATTCCATCATCCTAGGCACATTCTATTACTACCCACCGACTAAGCTAGGCACTTCTGAGTATCAACAACTGGATAAAACTGCCTCATCCAAGTTGTCCATCCTGACTATCACTGTAAGGGCTTAATCGGCACCTCCAGCATCGCATGTTCCCTAGTCGATCATGGATTCTCTCAAGGAGAAATTAGAAAACTAGAAGAAAATCCTCGACAACAGAAGGTATTAAATGAGGCAGTAGATTCACATAGAAAGGCTCTCAAGGAGCTTTCTCGGTAATAGAAGAGGCTGAGGAAGACATGGGCCTCTAAGGAGTTCGTGAAGGAGCTGAGAGCGGATGCTGAGAGACTGAAGGCAGATCACCTACCTTTGGACTTATTGCTCTAGGACCTAGCACCAGCAGTTCATCCATAGCCGGAGCATTCACAGAGACCTCCTAAGAGGAAGAGGATGATTCCTAGAGCTGAAGATCGAGTAATCGAGCTGGCATACCTATAAGAGACCTTCTCCAATCAGCCACAGGGTGCACTACCTCAGGAGCCTGTCTGGGTCCAAGCTCAAGTCCCAGTAGCAAAGCAGCAGGCCATAGGGAAACAGTCTGAGGTTCTCGAGCACTGACAGGACCAGGGACCACACATGAGCCTATGCAGACAGACGGGCCATAGGGAGTTTTCTTATATCCTTTTTTGTTTCTCTTTTTGGTGCTTTATTTGATTTAGTCGGCATTGGGGACAATGCAGCTTTCATTTGAGAGGGTAGACCCTACATTCGGATGACTAAATATATTCGATATTTTTTATGCTTTCCTGATTATTCATCTTTGGGTTGTATATAATTTTAACATTTCGTACATTTATTGCACTTTTATTTTACTTTGGGTATGTATAGAAAGTTATGTTACTTTGTACATATTCATCCTATCGATTGTACATTTAAATCCCCTCTTGTATATATTCATTCTACTTTTCGCAAAAGAACTCTCATTTTTAGCTTCTTATTTGTGATTCGTTGCTTTTTATTTGTTATTCGTAGCTTCTTGTTTTTAAAATTTTGCAATAAGCCTTTGCTTTTCTTAATTCCACGGTTCTTTCAGAAGGTAGAGTGTTGTGTGAATCGCGCATCTCTTCCCAATGATGGATGGCGTGACAACTTTCTTATGGGTTTGTGTCTGTTTTTCTTTTTGTTTTTAGTAGTTAGTAGTTTAGTTTGCCCCAAGAAAAGCTTCACCTGAGCCTAGCATATTTACCTTTGATTATATGGTCAAAAGATAATTTTTTGTGTTTAGGATGGTGAAAGTCGTGATCGTTAGACTCTTGTGTTGATGAATAGTCATCAAGTTGTTTTTCGGGACCATTGCGTGCTAAAGTCGTATCTAAGGTTGTTGTGGTGAGTAATCGTATTGCAAGTCCATGTTCCGAGCCATTGGTCTATAAATTGCCCTAAATGTTTGTTGAGGCGAAATTCTAAGTGAATTTTGACTTGAGACGTGATTATAGGCTCTTCTTGGTCCAAATAACAGCTTGAACACTTCCATAACCTACCAACGATAAGATCCCTAGTCAACCCTTTTGATCCTTAGACCTTTTTCCTTAAAGAACCATGATACAAGCCTATACCCATCTAAAAAATACCTTCTCTTGGCACCCGATTTTTCCTTTAGCACATGTCAAAAGTATATGTTTGGGTAGAGAGACGAGGATTGCAATAAAGTGGTAAACATGCACAAAAATAAAGAAAAGGAAAGGCAATGAAACAGAAAGAAAAGCAAAAAGACAAAAAGAATGTTCAATATGAAAAAAAATAAAAAGGGGATTCAAAGAAAAGCAAAGAATGAAAGGTGTGAAAAGTTGAAAAGGAGAAAAGGTTTGAAATTCATAAGAAAGTGACAGTGTGTCTCTAACCCCTTAGGAAGAAGTGAAATGACTCAAAGAGTCAAGTGAATGGATGTCAAATGAGTCAAAAAAAGTGATTAAGGGAAGATGGAACCTACTTAGACCAAACAATTTCCTACTCTGATCCAAAAGCCTTCACAATGACTCCACAAAATCTCTATATGATCTTCAGATAAATATAGCTTACATTAGTGGAAACTCACATAAGGGGAAAGCATATGGTACCTAAAGCTGGACTTCTGACTCTTTTTCTTGAGAGAGATAAGTGAATTTCCAATACCTTCAATATGAGAGCCACTATCTTAAAGGTGAGGATTGCTTAGGGAAATTTGAGGATGTATGAGTGTGGGTTTCACAATGACCAAAGTAATAGAAAAGAGTTCTTTGATGTGTTGAGTCAATTCTTGATTCCCTTGTGCCGCACTTAATCAATGGAGTTTCAAAGAGTAAAAGTTATTAATAATTCATTTGTATTGAGGGAAATTGCTAGTCCAAAATTATGCTGGATAAGGTTACTTTAAGACAACTGAAAATTTCTTCGCTTTTCCCTTAATGGGTGGGTCTTATTTTGTTTGCTTGAGGACAAGCAAAAGCTTAAGTTTCGGGGAGTTGATAACTAGGGATTTTGACCCATTGAGTACTCTTGCTAATGCTTTGATTAGAAATTCACACAAAATAGTCCCAAAAGGCTCACAAGTTTTCCTTGATTTCAGGTTTTATCAACAAAGCAACAAAATGTCAAATATCAGCTCGAAAGGAGTGAAAGTTGCACAATTTCCAAAGACAAGGCAAGCTCAGGAAAAACAGGCCCAATGCGGATGTACACCATTGTATGCGGTCCGCACAAGGAGATTCAAAGAAGTCGAAAATCAGGCACAAGGAAATGCTGCCGCACTAGGATTTGTGATGTCCGCACGAAAGGCAATGCCGTCACACTAGATTTCGTGCACTTTGCAATAAGGGGAATTGGAGAGTTGACAAATTTAGAGTTCCAAGCCAATGTGGTCTGCAGTCGATTAAGTGCGGACTGCACAAGGAGCCTCCATGGCCGCAGTCTATCCTGTGGGGTCCGCAGTGCCTGAGTTCAGAGAGTTCAACATTTTTTGCAGGCCGCACTAACTCTGTAGGAGAGTTTTTTTCCAGAAATGTCAGCTTAGTATAAATAACTTCTTTTCCATTTTTAGGTAAAGCAGATAGTATCAGAATATAGTTGCGCTCGTGAGTTCAAAGTTTGTAACCGTTTTGGGAAATTTTATCTACATTTCATCATTAAATCTTTGTGTTTACCTTAGTAATTTATTAAATAATATTTATCTTTATCTATTTCTTTGTTTTATTCTTCAATTATGAGTAGCTAGACCGATAACCTAGGGTTGTAACTTAACCCTAGTATGGGTAATTAGTGGGTCTTGTATTTTAGGGCTAAATTGACTATGGGCAATCGATATTTGGATTAATTTCATGTTTAATTGTTGAAATAGTGATTGAAAATATTAGTTTGTGTTTAGTTGATTTTGGTTTTTCTTGATAAAGAGTGCCTAAGTCTCTAAAATTAATCCAACAAGGAATTGGGGCATGTTCAACAGATTGATAGCCCCAATTAAAGCGTTAAACCTCGAGAGAGTGATACCCAACTTGAACCTTAGTTGCTTGTACTAATTTGCATACCTAAATGGTCTTGAGAAAGTTAATTCGGGAAAAATCATTCAAACCACCGAGAGGTGTAGAGTGACTAAAGTTTTGCAACGGTTATATCATACTCCCTAAATATGTCCAATGTGCCTTAAACCCAACTACCTATTAATCGACCACCTAGTTGGAAGTCACTACCCTAGTGCCTTTTAAACTCTTTGAACAACCTTTACAATTTGACTATTAGCTTAATCAAGTTGCATTTATAATTTTTTTGGCCCAAGAGTAGGTGAAGTTTTGAAGAATGACAAATGAACTCAGTCATGGAACAGGTCCGTCATGTGAAGCACAGTGTTTGTCAACTTATACATGTGAGATGAACCTGAAGGAGATAAGTCCTATTAAGCAAGCAGCAATATCTTCTGAACAGATAAAAAAGGTTGCATATGGGATATGGAGAGAAAGTCTCCTTATGAGAAGAGAACACAATCCGGAAAAAATATAGGGCAGGAGTTTGTGTTGTTCAAGGACTCAACTTTGATGGAAGATCAGCAATTAAGTCTCAATCAAACTCTAGTTACTAACTCATTAAATAATATTGATTTTTCTCTTTTACTGGCATTGCACAAAAACTCATAAGTTAAACGTGAATTGAGAGCAAAATTGCAAGGCTTTTTGCAAGAAGATCGTTTGTAATTCAAGTGTACAAACCTGAAGCTACATGAACTAGATTGAAGAACCAGCTCCATGAAGAGTTTTATGTGTCTTTCTTTATTTCAAGTTCAATTGTAGTAGGTGTTTTCATATATGTACCTTTCAGCTTTCATACAAGCAATTGTATTAGGTACTTAGAGTGTTCATGTTAGAGTTAACTTGAACTTGTCGCAACAGTTAGAGGCTAGTTGCCACAACGGGATTAGAGGTACTCCTTAGGTTTACAAAGAGTGTTGTAAATGTTGTTTTGGCTTACTGATTTAGCTAAGTGTTGGGGAAAATCCTGCTGAGTAGTAGGTCGTTGTTTTTTTTCACTTTTTGAGCCGAGTGTTTTCCATGTAAAATCTTTGTGTTCTTTATTTTCTGTATTTATTATTCTGCAACAGTAGTAGTTGGAACACTTCTACACATAGGCCTCCACTCTTTAATGGCCACTACTACTCTTGGTGGAAACAGAATGAGAGATCACATCATTCGAGAAGACTATGAGCTATGGGACATTGTCACTGATGGTTCCCTGGCTACCATGAAAAAAAATGCTGAAGCAGTAGAAGTGCTAAAAACAAGAGCTAATTGCACTGCTGAGGATTTGAGGAAATGGGAAAAGAATGATAAAGCTAAGAAATGGCTTGTGTGTGGACTTGGTCCAGATGAGTAAAACAGAATTCAAAGTTGTATCATTGCTAAGGAAACTGGGACACTTTGCAAGTGGCTCATGAAGGAACACCTCAAGTGAAGAGGCCCAAAGGAACACTGCTATATTCTCAATATGAGAATTTCAGCATGAAGGAAGGAGAAACCATCCAAGAGATGTATACAAGGTTCACCACAACGACAAATGAACTTAAGTCTCTTGGAAGGGTTATTCTTGAAGAAGACAAAGTTGAGAAAATTTTGACAAGGGTTCTGCCAGTCTCTTGGAAAAGCAAAATCACTACTATTCAGGTATCAATAAACATTGCCACTCTTAATTTGGATGAGCAGGTTGGAAATCTCACTGCCTATGAACTTAGAAGGCAAACCATGAAGATGGATGCACCCAAGAAAGAAATGAGTCTAACATTCAGAATTACTGAAGGTGATGATCTAGAGGAGGATGAAATGACCATGATCACAAAGGACTTCAAGAAGTACCTAATGAGAGGAAATGGTCATTCAATAAGTGGAAGCTACAGCAAACCAATGGTTCCTGAAAAATAAACCAAGGAGGGTTGTTACATGTGTGGGAAGACTAATCACCATATAAAAAACTGGCCTCAATGGGAAATTGAATGGAAAAAAGAAAGAGTTGAACGAAGGAACAAGAAGAACAAAGTATCAATAAAGGCTATGGTTGTTGCTTGGGGAGAAAGCTCAGATGAGGACACAAAGGGTGAAGATGGAGATGAACAAGCACTTATAGCAATTGGAGAATCCAAGGAGGAATCTGAGGAAAGTATAATTCATCTCAAAGACAAGATTAATCTTTTGTCTAAAGAAAGGTTATCTGAGTTACTTCTAGATTTCATTGATGAATTTGAGGTTATAAATAATGAAAAGGAACAGTTGTCTAAGGAATGTGTGATTCCAAAAGCTAAGTGCAAAAACCTGGAACTTAGGGCTAGTGAAAGCGATAGTAAAAATGCTGAGTTGAAGAACCAGGTTCTTGAACTTGACACCACTGTGCTAGAGCTTAGATCTAAAAATCAAAACTAAAATTAGGAACAAGTAAAAGAAAGTTGATCGCACACAACTCACCTTAGAAGAAAATCAAGAAAAAATGAAAGATGAGTTGTACAAAAGAGATGAGCAAATAAGAGTCCTAAAATAAGATATAGGCAAGGTGAAGCATTAACTAGATAGAACTTGCAAATGGAATAAGTCCTCTGATGTACTATCCTGGCTACAAGAGCACCACAGTAGCAACAAAAGAGGACTTGGAGATGGGACCCCCACACCTAAGTGGGATCCCAAAAGAAAGTACCTCACACTTCTTGAGAAAATATTTTTTACACACTGTGGTAAAAATGGTCACTATAAATCTGAATGTATTGCAAAAGAAAAGGCTAGTCAAAAGGATAAAGAATTTCTTCAAGGAAATAATAGGCCGCCAGGTTGGGCTAAGAAGAATCTGATTCACCCTTTCGCCAATAGAAAGGAATCTAAACTAGTTTGGGTTCCTAACACTAACCCCCGATTTCCTTTTGCGGCTCCAAGCGAAGGGGGGGCAGCCAAATATGATAAATGGATAGTGGCTGCTCAAAGCATATGACAGTAAGCAAGAACCAATTCCATTCACTTAACGACCTCAAATGAGGTAATGTCTCCTTTGGAAATGGGAAGAAAGGTAGATCAGTGGGGTTGGAAAGGTAGGTAATATTGATTCTCACTCTATTGAGAATGTCTACTAGATAGATGGCCGAAAGTACAGTCTAATCAGTGTATTAAAATTATTTGATAGAGGTAACTTGATAGCATTCACCTCTACCAAATATTTTGTGATTAATCTTACCACTAACAAGATTACAACAACAACAACAACTACCCAGTATAGTCCCACCAGGTGGGGTCTGGGGAGGGTAATATGTAGACGAGCCTTACCCCTACCCGAAAGGGCAGAGAGGCTGTTTCCAATCGACCCTCGGCTCAGTGGAGAAAAGAAAAAACAACAATAAACACAAAAACAAAAACAAAAATAAAAACAAAAACAAAAACAAAAACAATAACAATAGAGCATTAGTAACTCCAGCAGAAATACCGTAAATAATTATCTAAACATAAGAAACATAAATAAAACAACATGCAATAATATCATACAGTAACTACCATAACTAACAGCCATAAGGGAGACATAAGCTAAAACACGAATCATCTATGGATAATCCTGCCGACCCTCACCCAACCCCGGGTGAGGAGTACGAAAAACTCTAGGAGTCCCTACCCTACAAACCCTGATACTAGACCTCCAGACTTTCCTATCAAGGGTCATGTCCTCGGAAACCTGCATTCTAGTCATGTCATGCCTAATCACCTCTCCCCAATACTTCTTAGGCCTCCCTCTGCCTCGCCGACCGCCAACAATCTCCAGCCGCTCACAACTCCTCACCGGGGAGTCGGGACTCCTCCTCCGCACATGCCCGAACCACCTCAGCCTCGCTTCTCGCATCTTCTCATCCACCGAGGCCAACCCCACCTTCTCTCGAATAACTTCATTCTTAATCTTATCTAACCTGGTGTGCCCCCACATCCACCTAAGCATCCTCATCTCCGCAACCTTCATTCTCTGGACATGAGAGTTCTTCACGGGCCAGCACTCCGCCCCATACAACATCGCAGGTCTAACCACAGCTCTATAGAATTTCCCCTTGAGTTTATGTGGAACTTTCTTGTCACACAGGACTCCTGATGCAAGCCTCCACTTTGACCACCCCGCTCCTATACGATGAGTGACGTCCCCTTCTATCTCTCCGTCCCCCTGAATCACTGACCCAAGATATCGGACGCTATCCCTCTTGGCGATGACCTGAGATCCAATCATCACGTCCCTGCCTACTTCGCTCGGCTCAGTGCTAAACTTGCACTCCAGGTATTCTGTCTTAGATCTGCTTATTTTGAAACCTTTAGACTCGAGAGTCTGTCTCCATACCTCTAACCTCTCGATAACACCGACCCTCGTCTCATCAATTAATACTATATCATCAGCAAATAGCATACACCAAGGCACATCCCGTTGGATATGTCGGGCTAGAGCATCCATCACTAAGGCAAACAAGAGGGAGCTCAGCGCCGAACCTTGATGGAGCCCCACTAAGGCATACACCACTAACAAGATTGTTTTGCAAAAAAAAAGGAGTAAACAATACATACATCGTAGATTTGTTCACACTTCCGAAAATGAACGCACTTTCTTAAGTGTGTTGGACTATGATCCCCTCCTTTGGCACAAGAGACTTGGACATGCAAGTCTGAGTCAACTCAACAAATTAGTCTCCAAGGACTTTGTGATAGGGCTGCCTAGCATCAAGTTCAAGGAAGATAAAGTATGTGAAGCTTGTGCAAGGGGGAAGCAGGTAATATCCTCTATTAAATTCAAGAAAGTGGTAAGCACCACCAAAACGATAGAACTGGTCTATCCGAATCTCTATGGTCCAATGAGAATATTAAGCAAAGGTGGTAATACATATGTGATGGTGCTTGTTGATGATTACTCTAGGTTTACTTGGACGTTGTTTTTAACATCTAAAGATGAAGCATTTGACATGTTCACTTCTTTGTTAGAAAAAGCTCAGAAACAACTAGTTAATCTGCTTGCATCAATTAGGTCTGATCATGGAACTAAATTTGAAAATGCTAAGTTTGCTGAATTATTGCATGCTACATCATAAATAGTTGCATGACTAAACCTCTTGTTAAGAAGATTCCCTATTAGCAAGGGAGAAAGCTAAATATATCCCATCATAGTGAAATTAGATGCAAGTACTTTGTTCGCAATAGTGAAAAACATTCCCTAGGTAAAAATGATCCCAGAAGTGAAGAAGGAGTATTCTTGGGATATTCTTTACATAGTAAAGCTTATAAGATCTATAACAAAAGTAATATGTGTGTAGAAGAAAGTGTACATGTGATTTTTGATGAACTAACACTCTTTCTGAGAAAAAGGAACATGAAAATGAAGCAATTAGGCTAATTCAAATGAAATTGCTGCCCAGACTAAAGCTGCAACAGAAGAAGGAACAGGTGATGGAACATGTTCTTCTGCCCAGGGCAACATGACAGGGGGAACTGACTAGAGAGGAACTGATCCTCGAACCTCGAGGGAACATGTCCATGAACCTATTCCTTAATAAC
This sequence comes from Nicotiana benthamiana, assembly GCA_034376525.1. Classification (NCBI taxonomy): domain Eukaryota; kingdom Viridiplantae; phylum Streptophyta; class Magnoliopsida; order Solanales; family Solanaceae; genus Nicotiana; species Nicotiana benthamiana. The sequence goes on along the minus strand of CM067331.1, from coordinate 33,293,397 downwards.
AAAACTAAGAAGGAACATCCAAAGAAATTTGCACTCCTATCGCAACATCCATGAAATTGGATATAGACGAACCTAGTTCATCTGTTGATCATAAGTTGTATAATGGAATGACTGGTTCTTCTTTATATCACACTACTAGCAGACCTGACGTTGTGTGCAGTGTAGGTCTTTATGCTTGATTTCAGGCAAATCCAAAGGAGTCCCACTTGATTAATATAAAGAGAATATTGAGATACTTGAAAGTCACCACTGACCTTTTCCTTTGCTATCCAAAAGGTAGTAATTTTAACCTAGTGGGATATGCTGACACTGATTATGATCGTTTCCTAGTGTATAGGAAGAGCACCTCAGGTATGGCACACTTACTTGGTTCATGTCTTGTGTCATGGGCTACTAAAAAGCAAAATTCAGTGGCCTTATCTACTGCTGAAGCTGAGTATGTTGTTCTTGCTTCATGATTGTTCTTAATTGTTGTGGATCAAGCAGAAGTTGATGGATTTTGGTATTAAAGTTGGTTTCATCCCTATTTTCTGTGATAACATCAGTGCTATTAGTATTACTAAGAATCCGATTCATCATAAGAGAACTAAGCACATAGATGTTAGATACTATTTTTTTGGGACAACGCTGAGAAAGGTTTGATCACTATGAAGTTTTGTGCTACTGACAAGTAAATTTCTAGCATCTTCACAAAATCCTTAAGTAGATATCACTTTGAGAGGAACATGTTGGAATTAGGGATGATTAAGATCACCGAAAAGGACCTGTTCAAGGTTAAACGAAAAAATTATGAAGGAAAAAATTTGGTCAGAAAGCCTGTAAATTGTGTATAATTAGATTAAATCTTGCTCTATACTTTCCATAGTATACTCTTGTGCCATGTGTTATAATGAATCATTAATCTCTAATGATAATTTTCTCTATTTTGGAAAATTTGGACTCACACAAGAGAATCATTAGTGAAGAACTTGGTTCATCAAGGTAACACTGTATGTTTTCTGCACTCTGCATAATTTGAAATAACTATATTTGTATAATGAGCAAAGTCCTCCAAATACCAAACTCCTTTTGGACTTATCTGTTACGAGTAAACCAGTCCCGTTCAAAATAGTCCCAACCGAATGGAAGTACCTAGATTCTAGAGGGATACACTCCATCGTCTCTTCAAAACAGAATTTCAGTGTAATTAAACTTCTAAGAGCCTAAAAAGTTATAGTTACCCCATCAATTATTCCCATGTATATTAATCAGCTTTAGTGTATCCCTTACCTTTTTTCTCTCAAGCCTTCAAAAACTCTCATTCTTCTTTCATCTTCCAGATACAATCTAATTCTCTTATTTTCCATACCTTAGCCTAGGTATGTCAAACACCTCTGAAAATCCTTCATCACCACTACAGGAAACCATTTCCACACTTTCTACCACTACTCCAACCACACCAATCTGTAAGAAAAGTAGAGTAAAGATGATGGCTCGTAAGATTTTCGCTGAAGGAGAGGGATCAAGAAAATAAACAAGAAATTGAAAGAAGGTAGGGAAGAAGAATCCTAGAAATCTGAAGATTCATTTAAGTTTGCTACTAAGGGGAAGAAAGTAGGTCTTCCGAAACTGAACATGTATCTTACGATTCAAAAGTTTCTCATGAGATAATTTCAAAAGATGCTGCAAATTTGGAGAATAGATTTGTAGGATGTATAGCAGGTGTTGAGACTACATAATCTAGAGAAGTTGGTGGTAAAAAATAAAACAAAAGGAGATCAAGGGCGCTAGGACTACTGTGAGGGGAAAAGGGACAGGTGGATGATTCTTCGCCTACTCATGTTGGTCTAATAAAAGAAACCAGTGCAATGGTTGTTTGGTGAGAGGAATGCAAATCAATTGGCCTACTTTCATTGTCAAATTTCTCGATAGAGCCATCACTGACTCCAAGACTCATGCCACTCCATATGGTTCATACTGATTACTGTGCTGGATAGGCTAAATGTATCTTTGAAGAAATGGGAAATATCATCAAGCAAGAAACATTTTGGCGTTAAGACTCTGCTGGCTAGTGACTATTCTGTCAATGCCATCCTAGTTGAACCTAGTTTATCTCTGAGAACACCCATCAACAGCAAGGTTAGGGCTTTGGTACAGGAATGTGGAACTAAAAATGATGAAATTGCTAGGCTCAAGGCACGTATGGTTGAATTAGAAACTGAAAGAGATGGCCTTAGAACTGAGCTAGCAAAAGAAAAGGACAAAAGTGATGGAATAATTCAAATTATGTTGAACTTTCTCCAATATCAACCCTCTAGTTCCTCCAAGCCTTAGGTCCTCCCAGAACTTGTCTTCTGAACCAGTCGAGTACCCCCGGTGACCCCCAGTGACCCAGTTTGTGAAAACATATCTCTATTAATGACAACTATTGTTTTATTTTGATCAATGTTGATTCAGATCATAATAGTTTAAATATGTTTTTTGATTATTAATAATTGCACAATGATTTCACTTGCAGTTGCCCCAGTAGCCATGAGTACTTATTAAATTCTGGGATTCACACTGTGTATGCAACTTTTTGATGATTCTAAAAGGGGGAAGAGATATTGTGCTTTTACCATTATTCTGAATTAAGTGATATTTATAACCTAATTAACCTGGTCCTTGATGATAAGTAAAATTCTAAGTAAAGTGTTGATGGCTAAGCTGAATTCTTACAGGTTCTTTGATCAGTAAAAATCACAGAGTTTATCATCAAAAAGGGGAAATTTGTTGGCCCAATATTAGGTGAAGTTTTAAAGAATGACAAATAAACTCAGTCATGGAACAGGTCCGTCATGTGAAGAACAATGTTTATCAACCTATACTTGTAAGATACACGTGAAAGAGATAAGTCCCATTGATAAAGTAGCAATATCTCTTGAACAGATCGACAAGGTTGCATATGGGATAAGGAGAGAAAGTCTCCTTATGAGAAGAGAACACAATTCGGATAAAAGATACTGTTGGAGTTTGTGTTGCTCAAGGACTCAACTTCGATAGAAGATCAGCAATTGAGTTTGATTGTTCTGGTTTGCAGGTATTGCACAAAAACTCATATGTTAAACGTTAATTGAGAGCAAAATAGCAAGGATATTTGCAAGCAGTTCGTGTGTAAGTCAAGTGTGCAAACCTTAAGCTATAAGAACCAGATTGAAGAACCAGCTCCATGAAGAGTTTTATGTGTCTTTCTTTATTTCCAGTTCAATTCTAGTAGGTGTTTTCATATTGTACCTTTCAGCTTTCATAGAAGCAATTGTATTAGGTACCTAGAGTGTTTAAGTTAGAGTTAACTTGAAGCTATCGCAACAGTTAGATGTTGGTTGCTACAATGGGATTAGAGGTAATCCTTAGGTTTACAAAGAGTTTTGTAAATGCTATTTTGGCTCAGTTAGTTAGTGAAGTGTTGGGGGAAATGCTACTAAGTAGTTGGTCGAGATTTTTTTTCACCTTTGCGCCGAGTGTTTTCAACGTAAAATCACTGTGTTCTTTATTTTCTCTATTTATTATTCCGCCACAGTAGTAGTTGGAACACATATAAGAACAAGGTCCTTCTTAAGAAGTTTAAGCAAAAAATTTGGTACCATACAAATCCCCCCCCCCCCCTTGTGCGGTATTGACGTATAAAACATCAAATTCATAGTTTGATAATAGTATAAGCACAAAGAAAACCCAAAAAATTATTAAAAGTGTAATTTGGAATACATACGCAACATTACACTAGATAGATACTCAATTCAAAATTCTAGCTCTCTGTGGATATCGATCCCGACTCTAAATCGAGTAAAAGCTGCTCCGACCCTTTCTCGATACTTAATTAGTAATGTGGAGTAGGCTGTGATCAAAGCCTCAAGTGGATTTTGATGTGAAGATTCCATCCCAGACTTTGCATGTTAGACCGGCTTAGGTCCTAGAGGGTTTATCGCTACCTTAGTACTTCAGGACGCTTTGGTCTATTTGGTGGACCTCATTGAGAGTGCATCCCAAGCCAGCACATTCCCTATGGAACCAGCCATCTCTTTGGACAGGGGAGGAAATTGATTACTGCTACTCACACACCGGAGCAGATGGCTCCCTAGTATCAGACTACAGCTGATTATTGTAGCACAGGTTGGTAATGGACCAGCTATGTCTTCTGAGGGCTTATTGAGATCCAAAAATTTCACCAAGCTCTTTATAGTTCACTTCAGTTGTGCAGTTGCTGAGGACCTACAAGATTATCTTAACCGTTGCCATGAGGTGCTGCAGAACATGGGACAGTTGAGACCAATGGGGTCAATTTTTTCTGTATTATTGGTTCTGCCAAGAGATAGTGGAAGGACTTGGTATCGACTAGACCAGCTAGATAGCCTGCTCTTACTTGGGATCAGTTCTCTCAGATATTTCTTGAAAAGTTCCTTCCTGTCATATTGACAGAGGATTATCGCAGGCAGTTTAAGTGTCTTCGGTAGGGCAGTAAGTCTGTCACTCAGTATGAGACTCAATTTGTTGATCTGGCCCGTCATGCTATTCTTCTGCTTCTACCAGGAGAGAAGGGGTGAGGAGGTTTATTGAGGGACTTTCTCAGCCTACCAAATTGCAGATGGCTAAGGATACTGGGAATGAGATTTCTTCTCAAACGGCTGCCAACATCGCCAGGTGAGTCGAGATGGTTCTTGCACATGGGGGAGGTCAGGGGTCTAACAAGAGGCCTCATCATTCTGGTAGATCCAGTGGTGCCTCATCTGGAGGCAGGGGTAATTTTGGAAGAGGTCATCCTTCCAGGTCATTTCACTCAACACTCCAGGCATCCCACGGTGCTTCAGGTGGTCGTGGCCATCATTTGCCTTATTCTGACTAGCTAGCCTACAGTGCACCACCATGTCCTATTATTGCACCTCCATTCCAAAGTATTCAAGGTGGTCACTCAAGGCTACAGGGTTAGTTTCAAGGTCAGCAATCATAGCAGCTGAGGTTCTGTTATACTTGTGGTAATCCAAGGCACATTTCAAGATTTTTCCCTTGAGCATTAAGCCGTTCACAGCATCAAGGTTCTTGAGCCATGGTCCCAGCACCGGGTGCTTCACAGCCCACTCAGCCAGCTAGAGGTAAGGGCCATTTAGCTAGATGTGGAGGTCAGGACGCAAGAGGTGGAGGCCAGCCAACTAGGGCCCGTCCTCGATATATAGTTCAGAGTGGTGGGGCCCCGTCCCAATTCTATGCTTTTCCAGCCAGGCATGAGGCTAAGTTATTCGAAGTTGATATCACAAGTACTATTTCAGTTTGCAGTTGAGATGCTTCAACTCTATTTAATTCGGGTTCTACTAATTCTTACGTGTCATCCTATTTTGCTTTATATTTGGTTGTACCTCGTGATTCTTGAGTGATCCTGTGTATGTGTCCATACCTATGGGAGATTCTATTATTGGAGATCATGTTTACCATTCGTGTATGGTTACCATTGGGATTCTTGAGACTGTGTAGATCTTCTATTTCTTGATATGGTAGATTTTGATGTCATCTTGGGTATGGATTGGTTGTCACCTTATTACGTTATATTGGATTGTCACACCAAGATAGTGACCATAGCCTTGTCGGGGTTGCCTAGATTAGAGTGGAAAAGGACTCATAGCCATTCTACCAGTAAGGTTATCTCTTACATGAAGGCTCGACGTATGGCCGATAAGGTGTGTCTAGCTTATTTGGCTTATGTACGTGATTCTACTATAGAGGTTCCTTCCATGGAATCCGTACCAGTTGTTCATGAGTTTCTAGAGTTATTTCTTGTAGACTTGCGGGGGATGCCACTTGACAAGGATATTGACTTTTATATTGATTTGGCTTCAGGCACTCAGCCCATTTCTATTCTATCGTACCGCATGGTGTTGCCAAAGTTAAAAGAATTAAAGGAGCAGTTGCAAGATTTGCTTGATAATGGCTTCATTAGACCTAGTATATTGCCATGGGGTACGCCCGTGTTGCTTATGAAAAAGAAGAATGGATCAATAAGGATGTGCATAGATTATCGACAGTTGAACAAAGTCACAACAAGTATCTATTACCAAGGATTGATGACATATTTTATCAGCTTCATAGTGTCAAGTTATTTTGAAAGATCGATTTGAGGTCTAGCTACAATCAATTGAGTATTAGGCCATCCAATATCCCTAAGATAGCTTTTTGTGACTCGATATGGGCATTATGAGTTTCTAGTGATGTTATTTGGGTTGACAAATGCCCCAACAGCATTTATGGATTTGATGAACCAGTTGTTCAAGCCCTATCTTGATTCCTTTGTGATTGTGTATATTGATGATATCTTGATCTACTCTCGTAGTCGAGTTGAGCACAAGCAGCATCTTTAGATTGTACTTCGGACTCTAAAAATAGCTAGTTATATGCTATGTTTTCAAAATGTGAGTTTTGGTTGGACTTAGTCATTTTCTTGGGCATGTGATATCGGCAGAGGGTATTCAGGTAGATCCTAAGATGATTAGGGCTGGTGTTTATTTGGTTTGGCGGGTTATTACTGTCGATTTGTGGAGGGGTTCTCATCTATATAGCCCCATTGACCAGGTTGGCCTAGAAGGGTGCCCCGTTCATATGGTCAGACGAATGTGAGGCAAGCTTCCAGATGGTGAAGACTACTTTGACTATGGTGTTGATGTTGGTGTTGCCCATAGGTTCAGGATCTTATACGGTATATTATGATGCATCTCGTATTGGACTTGGTGAAATATTGAAGCATGATGGAAGGGTGATTGCTTATGCATCATGGTAGTTTAAATTACATGAGAAGAATTACCTTGTTCATGACTTAGAGATGGCAGCCATTTTTCATGCATTGAAGATTTGGAGGCACTATCTTTGCGGCGTCTCGTGTGAGGTATTCATGGATCATCAGAGCTTGCAGTATTTGTTCAAACAAAAGGATCTCAATTTGAGGCAGAGGAGATGGTTGGAGTTATTGAAAGACTGTGATATCACCATCTTGTATCACCTTGGGAAGGCTAATGTGGTAGGCAACGCTTTCAGTAGAAAATCAATGAGTATGGACAGCCTTGCGTTCATTCTAATTGGTGAGGGACCGCTTGCATTAGATGTTCTGGCCTTGGTCGATCAGTTCATGAGGTTGGATGTTTATGAGACCAGTCACGTTCTAGCTTGCACAATTACCCGGTCTTTGTTTGAGCGCATCGGGGAGCAGCAGTATGATGACCCTTACTTTTCTCGTCCTCATGAACATGGTGATGTCAAGCAGGTTACTATTGGAGATGATGGAGTTTTGATGATGCAGGGTCGTGTTTGTGTGCCTAATGTGGAAGGACTTCGTGAGGTGATTCTAGAGGAGGCCCAAAGTTCCCAGTATTCTATTCATCCAGGCACCATAAGATGAATCAGGACTTGGGGCAGCATTATTGGAGGAGGAGGATGAATAAAAATATAGTTGCATACATAGCTCGGTGTCTAAATTGTCAGCACGAAAAGTATAAGTATCAGAGACCTGGTGGTTGCTAAGATAGAGATTCCTGAGTGGAAGTGGAAGCGTATCACTAGGGATTTTGTTGTTAGACTCCCATAGACTTAGAGGAAGTTTGACGCAGTTTGGGTTATTGTGGACAAGCTGAGCAAGTCAGCCCATTTCATCATTATGGCAATTACCTATTCTTTAGAGTGGTTGGCAGAGATTTACATCCACGAGATTGTTCGCCTTCAAGATGTGCTCGTGTCTATCATTTCTGATCGAGGTGCACAATTCACCTCGCACTTCTAGAGGGAAGTACATCGTGAGTTAGGCGTGCAGGTTGAGTTAAGCACATCATTTCATCCTCAGATGGATGGACAGTCCGAGCGTGCTATTTATATATTGAAGGATATGCTCCACGCTTGTGTTATAGACTTTGGAGGTTCTTAGGATCAGTTCTTGCCACTTTTTTGCCTATAACAATAGCTAACACTCGAGCATTCATATGGCTCCTTATAAGGCATTATACAGGAGGTGGTGTAGATCGCAAGTTAGATGGTTCGATCCGGGGGAAGTTTAGTTGTTGGGTACAGACTTGGTGCAAGATTCTTTGGATAATGTGAAGATTATTTAGGATCGACTCGCACAACTCAGTCCAGGAAAAAGAGTTATGCCAACCGTAAAGTTTGTGATGTTGCATTCATGGTCGAGGAGCGGGTGTTGCTCAGGTTTCACCCAAGAAGGTTGTGATGAGGTTCTGCAAGAAGGGCAAGTTGAACCTTAGGTATATCGAACCTTTTGAGATTCTCTAGAGAGTGGGTGGGGTAGCTTACAAGCTTACATAGACACCTAGTTTATTAGCGGTTCATCCAATCTCCATATGTCCATGCTCCACAAGTATCACGATGATCCGTCATATGTGTTAGATTTCACCTCTATCCAGTTTGACAAGGATTTGAATTATGAGGAGGAGCCGCTGGCTATTCTATCCTGATATGTTCATTAGTTGAGATTGAATGATTATCCTTCAGTTCGAGTGTAGTGCAGATGTCATCCCATCAAGACAGCTACTTGGGATTCAAAGTTGTACATGCGGAGTTGAGATCCACCTTTCACCAGTCCAGGTACTTTTCTATGTCTATTAAAGAATGAATGGTTGTTTTAAAGGTGGAGCATGTGATGATCTGATAGCCCATCTTATGTTTTAGAATCTAATTCCATGCTTTGAAGCCTTAAATACCTCTTTAACCCTCCTTGATTTGCATGACCAGTCCGGGCGTGGTTTCAGAGAGCTTTTATGTTAAAAACTGAGAAAATATGAATATTTGCCTTATAATCCATTTGAGTTGACTTGATCAACATTTTGATCAAATCTATCCAGATTTATGCATGATGGTTTCGGTGGGTCTGTATCGTGACCTGTGACTTGGACATATGCCCGGAATTGAATTCAAAAGTCCCTAGCCCGAGTTATCTCACTTTGTTGAAATTTGGAAGTTAAAAGATTAATGACTTTGAAATATTTGAACAATGTTTTACTCTTTAGATATCGGCTCTGTATTTTGGTTCCTTAACCCCGTATAGGTTTAATGCCATATTTATGACTTTCTTGTTAAATATGGTGAGAAATAGAGTTGGTTTGATGTGATTCGAATGTTCAATTGTTAATAAAGCAATTCTCAAGTTTTTTGAAAATTTCATTTGATTTTGGTGTCCAATTTATAGTTCTAGTTGTTATTTTGACGATTTAATCGCGCGACCATGTTCGTATGATGTTCTTAGACTTGTGTGCATAGTTGGTTTAGAGCTCGAGGGCTCAGATGAGTTTTGGATAGGCGATGGAGTTGTTTGGACTTAGAAAAACTCAGCTGGTGTTCTTCAGTTTTTGGTGCAGGTCTCAAACCTCGCATTTGCGGGTTATGGCCTCGCATTTGTGATATGGCAATAAACCTGTCAGTTTTGCATTTGCGACCATGATCTACGTATTTGCAAAGAGATTGAGTTGCGCAATTGCGACCATGTCTTCGCATTTGTGGTGGGGACTAGAGGGAGTTACTTCGTATTTGCGATTAACAGGTCACATTTTCGATCAGGCCAGTGTGCATTTGTAAACAATTCATCGCATTTGCTAAGATTTCAACCCAAAATCTAGTGATTTCATGGTGGAAATTTAGGGTTTGGGTAGAATCAGAGCTTTTTATAAAATATTGATTTAGACCTCAAATTGAGGTCGGATTCCAAAATAAATTACATATTCGGGCTTCGGGTGAATGGCTAGTTGGACTTTGGTCTGAATTTCGGGTTTGGACCAAGCGGGCCTAGGAGTTGACTATTGTTGACTTTTTCAATAATGATCTAAATTGAATCCTATGCAATCGTGGGTAGTTCATAAGGCTTAATTTGAATTGTTTGGTTGGTAATTTGCTAGATTTTATTGGTTTAGAGGCTTGTTTGAAAGGCAAAGCCGTGGTTGAGCTTTGAGTTGATCATTTGGAGCGAGATAAGTGTCGTGGTTAACCTTGGCTTAATGGATTAGGACTTATTTGTCAATTTTCTACATGTTTAGATGTTGGGTACAACATATATGTGAGTAACGAGTACTTGTGTATTGTTGTCAGGTTATAGCATGCAGATGGGACTTGTTCTTTGCAATTATTGCTTTCCTTTATCATATTATACATGCTTAGACTAGTTAATTGTTAAATTGATCATTCTTATCATGTTTATGAGCTTTGGTGATAATTCAGTACTGATTCTGAGTCGTGATTTGTATTGTGCAACCGTTGTTAAAGATACTCTTATACTTGTTAATCCTATCTCTCTATTTATTACTTGTTCATTGTTATGTGGTAAGGGAAAGTGTTAATGTACGAAGGGTGATGCAGTGGCATATATGAGTGTTAATGCACAAATAGTAATGACATGCCATGTTGTGAGAGTTAATGCAGAAGGGTGATGTCGTGCCATGGTATGAGAGTTACACAAAGGATGATGTTGTGCCGTATCTATTGACCTATACTGTGAATAAGAGTAAAAGCACGAACGGTGATGCCGTGCATTACCATTGTTTCGTTGTGAGGTTGAGTAAAAGCACGAAGTGTGATGCCGTGTAATTTTCTTCATTGTGCTTAATTGTTCTTATTAGTTAAAGGCATATTGACTGTTCTAGTATTATTTTCGTTGTTTCTCTCGTATCTTGTATCCCCTTAGCATGTTCCCATCCTGCTAGTACCTGTATTGCTTCTATTTGTTGCTATCTTGTTAATGTATTGCTATCTGCACAAGTTTATTACGTAGGTGTTTTGCCATAGGTTCATCACTACTTCGTCAAGGTTAGGCTCAATACTTACAACAATATTGGGTCAGTTGTACTCATACTACACTCTGCACTTCTTGTGCAGATTTCGGTACTGGCCCTAGCTGTCCATGAGTTGGAGCAGCTTAGATTTGTTTGTTCGGAGACTCGGGATAGGTATGCTGGCGCCCGCAGACCTTAAAGTCCCCTTCTATTTTTTTCTTATTTCACTGTTTCTTTTCTTTCAAAACAGTTCTATTTCTTTCATACTCCATTTGTAATAAAAATCTAGAAGCTAGTGAGTTCTGACTCCAAATCCATATTGTAGTAGATATTGGGCTTTTATGTTATTCTGCACTTGATTTTATTTCATTTTGACTTAATTGACTTTCTCTATTGAATTGGAAAAAATTGACTTAACAGTTCTTTAAAGTCAGCTTGCGTAGAAAATGAAATGTTAGGTACTATTATGGTTCTGAAAGTAAGAATTCCGAATCTTGACATAGAATGTTTGAAGATCAAGCAAGGAATGTAGAATAGTTAGCTAGGGAAGTGACATGTATATGCAACATTAGAGCACAAGAGAGAGTGAGGACAAAGATTCAACAACTTCATTTCTAAGGCAAAACAATTCAAAGACCAACGGGCAAGATAGTACTTTGAGGATTTATGTAGTACTTTGAGGATTTATGTACTGCTTATAGTATAGTTATAGAGACAGGACCATGTATGGATTGTAGCAAGCCGAGGATATCTATGCTGATTTGTAACAATTGCTTTTGGTGATTAATGAAATATTCTAATTACAAAAAAAAAAATCTCTAAATATTATAACTTTCTACGTGGTTCAAATAAAAAACAAATGGATACGCAAAATTTTACTTAATTTTAAACTCTTAAATATTAAAAATAATAATGGAATAATTATTAAATAAAGTGTTTCTTATAATATCTAATATGAAATTTGAGGGACTAAAGAATAAATTTTTTGCTGATAAAGATTATGTTTGAAATGAAAAAAAAAAAGGCATTAGCTTTAGATTTTAGTATTTTATTCTAGATAAATATTATTCATTAATAATACTCTATTGGATGGTAATACTCACATTTTTATTCAATTAATATATTATGGTGAAGGCTAAAATTTATGACTTCTTACTTAGTTCAATAAGGAAATATTTAAATAGCAAAAATTTTACGTGATTTAAATGCTTCAAATATTAGGATAGTAACTTAAATTATAATTGTATCAAATGTGAAATTTAATTTTAGAGGATAAAAAAATAAATGACACTTTGCTACAGATATTCGTGTTTTTTGTATAGTATAAATATAAATATAAATAAATAAATTAGAATTTTCACTTAATTACAAGTTGATATACAATTTACCACTTTTATACATTTTTAGTATTAGATAAGTAGCCTTTTAACTTGGTAATTGAATATATATATATATATATATATATATATATATACACGCAGCCCATTAAAACTATGGTTGGATTTGCATTTAGTGAAACAAAAACGCAAATGATTTTTCTTTACCTTTTTGGAATCAATAAACTAACTAGTATTAATTAGAAGCGAGTAAATTGTATTTAAAACCCTGTTAATCCGCTAAAAATTCTAGTGACAGCCATATTAATGTTTCGAAAAATTGAATCTAAAAATCAAACTTTGTCAAATTATTATTTGTTTGGGTTTAGTAATATTGTAAATGATGAGAATATTATTTAAAGTATATATCTCAATTTTGAGAGAATTTGGTGAAGATTCAAGGTGGTTTTGGTTGAAATTCCATTTTGAAACTAAAAATGAAAAAGAAATAAAAAAAGTGTATATATTTTTATATTTCGGGTGTAGAAAAAATATACAAAATATATACAACTAACATAATTGTATACAAATTATATAAAATTGGAATTTTAGACCAGATAATTGGAGTGAAGTTATTGATAAATTATAGATTTTGACCAAATTTATACATATTTTGTAAAAAAAAATGTAGTTACTTTTTGTAAATAGCAAAACTTAGATACTTGGGTAAATAAGTTTAAATTTTGATGTATACAAAAAATTCCCTGTAATATATCACACCATATTGGGCCTTTTACATGGCACCTTTACGGTGAAAATAGCACGGGCTAGTCAGTTTTTGGACTGTTAATTGAAAAATAGATACTATTTACAAAGTCATTCAAAAATAGTCACTATTTTGCTGCAACACAAAAAGTTTCAATATAATATACTGGAGATTAGCGCCACCTATATATGAGCTTCTAGTATATTATGATAGAACTCCAGTACACGAAAAGTTCTAGCGTGATATACTGGAGATTGGAGCACTCAGGTATAAACTTCCACCATAATATGTTGGACCAATATAATATACTGGAGCTCTAATATATTATGCTGGAATATTTTTAGATTTTGAATATATTTTCGTTCGGATTTATTTTTACGTAAAAATAACTAAACTTCAATTACTTTTGATTATGTGGCTATTTTTCAATTACCACTTAGACTATTTAATGAATTCCGCACACCTTTATTCGGCCGAGCAACTCACTCAACAAGCCCACAGGCAAAATCTCAGCAAGAAGGGTTTCTCATCAGCTTCTGTATTCACTTTGGCACCTTGAACCTCTCTCCCTTAGACTCTGGTATCACTCTTCTCTCTCTGCTTTGAGCGAAATCTGATTTATGCGATTGTTCATCAGTTTTTATTGTTAAATCTGCTTTTTCATATGAGCTGAATCCCATAATGTTGTAAAAGAACAGCTTGATGCTTTATCCTTTAAAACCAGTAAAGATTATAACTTTGTGGTTAGGCGAATGTCACTCTTATCTCCCCTGCTTTCCTTCCATTTTTACTTTATCGGAATCACGCTTGACTTGGTTACCGCTTCTACTACGAATGTAATCGCCTGGATTTGAAAGAGGAAAGGATAAAGGTGAAATTGAGGACTTTGTGTTATTGATCTTTCATACCTTTCTTATTGTGTTATTAATAGGTGATCCTTATTGGTTGCCCGAAGCAACAGCATTGTTCCTTCCATTGGCCACATTGGTTTTAGTTGTATCAATATTCATATGCTTGTCCAATTAGCTCAAGTATGACAGTGATTAGACCTATTAGCAACTTACCAAATGCTACATTGCAAAATTTGTTCATAAAGGAATCTGCTTAATTATGATGAAATTAAGAGGTGACCTTAGTCCTCCTTCTCAGTTTGGGTTCAAACCTGTGAAACCCCATCATCATATTCCAGCAAACTACTCACGACTCACGAGTTGTTCAACTTGAACCAACCCAAACTAGTGTGTCCAAGTTAGGTGATTGATCTTTGGTGTTATATAGTATCTCTTTTCTTTTTTCTTCTCCTTTGGGCTTCGGATGTCGCATATAGTATTTGATATCAACCTTGTCAACCAAAAAGAAATATATCGGGGTCAATTCAGTCTTTCACAATGACAATTGCATCCTTGCCGGTGTACCAAGTAGTAGTTAAGTGGAGAAGGGTAGAGGACGGGCATATTTGAAGGTCTGGGTTATGACAAAAATTAGTATAACTGTGGGTTATTTTCCTCTGTTCAATTCATTTTGTTGTGGAAAGGGTTGTTTAAATCTTGAACTGAGAATTCAAGAACACTAGCCAAGATGCAACATAAAGAGTTAGAAACACATGGATCTCTATATCCCTATGCACATTGTAGATTTATGTATCCAGTCTGAGATATTTTAATGTTCATAGATTGTAAACTTATCTGTCAAAAAACTAATACCTGGCTTAGTGTCATAGAATTTTACGAATCAATCATCAAGAAGAGCGTACTTAAATCATGATGATTCTCCTAAAAACGTTGAACAATGTTTCCCTTTTTGCAGCTAAAACCTGTGAGAAACTCATTTCTCTTCCTTTCACCCTTTTTTAGTTGTGTTTTTATATCTCACGTTCCAAAACTTAAGAGAAGTTAATGTTAGTTATATAAGGTCTCTGATTTTGATCAATCAGAGTTTAATATTTCTTAAACTCAAATAACTAAAATCGGGGAAATTGCAGTCTCACAATTACTGTAAAGTGGGCACTCTGTACATTTAATGCAAAGAGGCTATATGTTGATTAAAACCTCTTTCGTAGTCAATTTTTTTTAACTAAGATATTTTCATAAGCTAGCCTCCCCAGACTCCACTTGTGGGATTATACTGGGTTTGTTGTTGTTGTTACTTGTTAAGCCTATATTTTGTAGCAGTTGATTACGAAGAAGCATCCAATTTCGATTCTTATTGTAGTTATAGTTTCTGATAACAGTGCAGGAGCAGAAAAAGGATATCTATTTTCTAATAGGATATACGACTCATCTCAACGTGATTATGAGAAAACGAGAAGGATAAGAAACCTTCTCAAAGGGGCTATGTTGAGGGCATTCATATAATTTACATTCTTCAGAAAAAAAAATGTACATTCTGGAAAACTGCATGTACTTGTCAAAAGGAAAAAAGAATTGAAGGGTGCTTTTGTCGTCTAATCTCACTACATTTTATTTTTTGAATTTGTTGGCTTAATTTAATGATGTATAAGTTTGGTTGGGCAGTGAGGGGGTGGGTGGGTTGAGGGCTTTAGATATTACGGAATATCATGTTGAAGATATTTGCATATGCTAGGTTGAGATGGCCCTTGTTGTATTTCAAAAAAAAAATTTGAAAAAGGAGATATTGAGTTGTTAAATACTGTGTCAAAGTTATGTTTTGAGTTAATTACAAAGATTGTCTTTATAAGGAGAAATGCTAATTTTCTGGTTGTGATAGTAAATATGATGGTAAAAGGGGATAAGTGGCAAGGTTGCGGAACTTGAGACTTAGGTCACAGGTTCGAATCCAACATCATGCGAACTAAGCGTAGTATTTTAGTGGGGAGGAGTATAAGGGTGAGCTGAATATCCCTAAGTTTCAAAGACTACTATTGGTCCCAGATGGATTTCTTGGTCATAAAAAAATAAAGTTTCCATTTTCCTTCATCTTGGTAAGCAAGTATTACATCATGTCTTTCTCCTTCTCGATAATTCATTAAAATAAGTTTGAGTCAAGGCTAGAACAAGCTATGTACATGCATTATATGCAGTTGTTACTGAACTCAAGACTAGCTTGAACTTTTAACCTTCCAACTTGACCTGCTGAGTTTATGCGCCTAGTGTTCATTTGCCTACATATGCAGTAAAGGGTCGTTTGGCTGCAGGTTAGAGTCATGTAGGAATTGGTTATATAGGAATTAGTCATGCATAATTTAGTTATTTGGGATTAGTTATGCAAGGGTTAGTTATGCATGGATTAGTTATGCGAGAACTAGTTGTATAGAAATTAAATATGCAAAGATTAATTAAGCGGTAGTTATATAAGGATTAGTAATATAGAAATATTATGTGAGTACTATTTATTGTTAGTCTAGTATATTCTATTAAAATTGTAGTATTTTTAAATATATCTTCTTAAACAAAAAAAAAATACAAGTTTGAATATAGCGTGTTCTTGTCATTTTGAGTTTTAATACAAGTATTACTAATACATTTATAAGTTATTCTATCTTCTACCATGCATAAATAATAGATTTCCTCATAACTTATACATGGACTATTAGTTATGCAGAAAAGAAAATTATTAACCGAACATTCTATTAACAATGTTGTGTTTTATGTGGAAAAGAGAAAATCCAACCAAACATTGTATAACTATGTGGAGATTATTATTATTTTTCCATTTTTGTAACCAAATAATATATAATTTTTTTTTGTTGTTTTTGTAAGGTTATAGGACAAAAGTTGTCGAATATTTTTTGTGCAAGTTGGGATATTTGGAATGAAAATAATTTACCAACCATTAAAATTATTCTGGCCATGAACTCTTGATTAGCTCCTCAAGCTGCTGCCAAGCTGCTAACCTAATCATTGTGAACTAGTGTCTGAAATTTTCTTTCAAGTTTAAATTTGTTTTTGACCATTGTTAGGTTTTCATCTATACATATCTTTGGAAGACCAAATTTCATATTTGTTTTGTGTTGTCTCTACCAGATAAGCTAATGGGTGATAAGAAGAGGCGGGAGCTCTATTCGTGAGGCTCGTTTCAGCTGCTGGAACTGGGTTTTTCTATGTAAAAAAGAAGACCAAAAAGCTTCAAACGGCTCAGACGAAACTTGAATTCAGAAAGTTTGATCCTCGTGTGAATCGTCATGTTTTGTTCAAGGAAGAAAAGATGAAGTGATACAAATGCCAAACTTGTACCCAAATTGTCTTTTAATATCTGGGTTTCCTTTGCAGAAACCAGAAGTGAAATTAGATAAAAGAAGATTCTCAACATTGTACCACAACAATAGATTTGGTGTGTTTAGTTCTGTTTATGTAATCATCTGAATTCGTTCGTGATCTTGTCAAGTGAAACACAGCTATATAAGAGCGAGCGGCTGTGAACGAGATTCATTTTGTTCTCCCATTACAGATAATTAGCTAAAAGAACCTTTCAAAGGCCTGGAACCAGCTTGTTTTTGAGTTCCAACTATGATTAGATAAAACTGGAAATGAATATAGTGTGATATGCAATACCTAGCTATAGGTAATTATCTAGAAGAACCTTTTCTAGGCATTGCGTCGTCAAATTTTTTAGTCTTTAGTTTTATTTACAGAAAATAAAGTTTCAAATATGAAATTTTCTGGGAAATCTATAGCTATCAACATAACCAAATATATACGGATTAAGCGCTAACTTTAAACTCAGGGTAGTCATATATACTTTTATTACTTAATCATGGTTAAGTAAATAATAGTATATAAATTTATTTGCTTTTCGCTTAATATAATATATGCCTCTGATTTTGCAAATTTTACAAACAACCCTTCCTTTTCTCTGCTAAATAGTACTAACCACGTGAAACTTGTTCTAAGTGAAGAGTCACTATTGTTCGTCACAAAACAACAAGACATCACGAAAAGAAAGAACATGACACAGCAACCAATACTTCGAAGCTCTTTTAAGTCTAAGTTACCCGTAGTTGTGAAAATTTTTATCTTGTGTCTTATACAATTGATATTAGTTGTATGAATCTATTTTTTTGTCTCATAGTTTTGTAAACCGAAATTTCTATAAACCCAGAAATGTAAGATTGGAGTCCACAAATTTGTAAGATAAAAATAGAATCCTAATACAATTAATATCAATTATATGCGGTTCCTATTGCAGGTTTGCATCTTGCTTTTCCATTATATATTTACCTTCCTCTTCGATATTTGTTGTCAAAGAGGAAAGAAACAATTTACAAAACAAGTTTGATATGTCAAAATGACAAACATCTTATATATTTATAAGTGATAATTGTTCATATAAAAGGATTTTACAGTTTAATTTGTATACAACAAAAAATATTTCTTTTTACTCTATTTATACAGTATAATTGTTTTGACAACTTTTTTTTCGTTGAACCCCATCCCTCCACCAAACTCCCTGTGTATGAGGCTAATATAAGCTGCATTTACCAATAATTTAAATGAATTTTGAAGCCAATGTAAATTTGAGAATAGAACAGATGTAGATCCATAACATACATAGGTATTTTCTTTTTTCCCTTTTCCTTCGGTTAATAGAAGCTACAAATTCATTGGAAGTTGAACCAAGAATGCTGATATGTGGAATCGAGGTTAAACTCAATTTGCCAGATTAAAAAATTCTGATAAGAAAATCATAAATAAAAATAATATATCATACATGAAATTCGTCTATGTATTTTCCTTATGTCAAAAGGAATTCGTAATCTTATATGCATATTAAAAAAAAATTATTTTTAATATGATGCTTCATGACAGAAGGTGGGCCGATGAGAACGAGTCAAGTTAGGCTGACAAATTTTCTTTTGACATATTTTCCTTTATGTTAAAAGGAATTCGCAATCTTATATACATATTAAAACATTTATTTTTAATATGATGCCCCGTGACAGAGCGTGGGCCGATGAGGACGACAAGCGGGACTAACAGACGAATATGATCGGGTCTCGGCTCAAAATAAACAATATATGCCATGAACTTAGTCAGTGACAGCAACCAAGGCGGTATCACAAGAAGTGTGCGATTATATGGAATCTTTTATTCCCCACGATTATAGGGAATCAAAGGACATTTTTCATGCAACGTACAATAATTATAACTAATGGACAAATTTGCGCATAGAGTACTGCAGTTCCTACAAATATTCTGGACCATTCAATGTTTTAAAGCACGACATTCACATGCTTGCTATACAACTAATAAAAAAATGTTTGACAAATTCTTTCTTCCAAAATAAATTGAAGAAAGTAGTGAAAGTATACAGTACACAATTTCCTTTTTACATGGATGAGGGCACGAACGGTTTAAAGGGAGTAAAAGTTATGAGTAGTATATTTCTTGCTATTTTTCAATATCTTAATTTTAGTGTGAACAAATAAATCAAATTGATCTTATTTTAACAAAGAAATTTGATAAAATCACTGACGTGAAATGCCAAATCTTAGGGCCTAAAACAAAAGTTAATTAAATAAAGGGAAACTTACACAAATGTCCCAAATAAATATGAACTTATCAACCTTTAGTTATTAATCATAGACTTATCAAAACTAGTCAACAAAAATTGAAAAACCAAATAATAGGATTCTTTCTCTCAAAGAATCATATTTAAAAATCACATTCCATATTTTTAAGCATGATTAGCAATATTAGATATAATACGGAAAAGAAATTTCATGGACATGGTAGCAAATAAGGTGATAAAATATAAAAATCTATATAATATTCCAAAAATCTAAACAAGAAAGGAACTTTTTCAATGGGTATAGTTGAAATTCATTGAAAATAAATAGATAAGTCAATATACAAAATTTGAGGAGGATTTCGAGATGATTTGGACTGGCTTTGTACCAAATAAGTATCACGCATGTATCTGACACACAGGTGTACATGGATATATATGCTATACACTACTAAAACAAATATGATACATATGTGATACACAAATGATACACATATCATTTTTTCATGCTCAGCTTATACTTCGAATTTTCAATTCAAACCACCTCAAAAATTTACCAAATCACTCCAAAATTGAGATTCAAGCTCTTTAAGTTGTGCTCAATCTATTCTAATAACACTCACACAAAACAAAATAAAAATTTGATATTTTTTTTGCTACAAATAATTAATTGGCTAATTTAGCTAATATTAATAATATTTTATTAATTTACTAATTATTGTAATGAGCTACTTATAAATAGATATATTTGATAATTTTTCATTAAATAAATGTCAAATCTTAGGTCCTAAATCAACCTCTACTTTGCTGCTGAGTTGTTGACTTGTTTCTAGTTAAACTAGTTACGTTTGGCCCGTGTTGTGCCCGGGCCCAGTTATTGCATTGCACTTTTTTGTCATATACAAATTAATCAATATCCAAGTTTAAATTTTACACACAGTCATTTTTCCTATTATTGCATTTACTGTAAAAATATATATATTCTCAGCTCTGCGGTCGTATTAAGTGTAACCAATTTCCTTTTGCAAAATTTTCTATTTGTTTAATTTTAAACCAGATTAAAGAGAACGTGTTATAATAGTCTAACGATCATCTACTGTCTGCCACACTAAGTCGTGTTCTACAAATGATTATTTATAAATAAGAATAGCTTTTAAGAGTGAAATTATTAAATTCTCTGCTCTGCAAAGTGCAATTATTTCTCCTAATTTTACTCTCAAAATTAAATTATACTCCTTCCGTTTCAATTTATATGAATATGTTGGATCTAGCATTAGATGTTAGTGACCCAATTAAATCCTACAAAAAAATTAATTATTCTTCAAAACTTTCTAATGTAATTCTTAATTTATAATAGTTTAAACTTTTGTACTCGAGGAACTTATGGTTCAAGTAAATTGCCAACAAAACCAAGTTAAGAATAATCAGGCAAACTCTCTGTTCAGAGGGTAATTAGGTCATTCCAAACATCTCCAAATACACGTGGGTCCCACTTAATTATCATGTTTATCCAATTAACCATCTGTTAGTTGTTTATCTATTACTATCCAAATTTTCAAATCAAAAGAAATACACTTTCCTTCATAATTATTATCACACCTCCTTTCTACACGGCTACCCCAAAAGATGATACGTATAAAAAAGTTTTTTTCCATTAAATTAACATTATTAAAAATGGGGTTATTTATTTATTTTAGAGTCGGCACTTGGGATATGTTTGAATTTTGGTGTCCCAAGTCACTGATTTATTTAAGAACCCAAATCGAGGAGATTTTCGACTGCACAATTGGAGTCTGCGAACCAGAAATTCTTGAGTAAGGAATTCTGTTAACCCGAGGGAAGGTGTTAGGCACCCTCGGATTCCGTGTTTCTAGCACGGTCGCTTAAACTATTATAAGTGGCAGATTTCCTGATTTTTGTATATGTTCATCTTACAATACAATTTTAAAATTATTAATCGCTTTATGTCATTTTAGGAACATTTGCAACGTTATTAAAATACGTCTCGAACCACGTCACATAAATGCATCCGGATTCTCGACACATTTTAACATCGCTGAGACTTGGATTTGGGTCACATAAATGCGCGCCCGAATTTAGAAAGATATTTTGTTAAAATATCGCGCTTATAGCAACTAAGCGTTTGAAAATTTGTGGAAGGGCCGAGAAATTCGCTAAACAGCACCCTCAGATTTTTATGCATTTTTATTACAGTTAAGGAGCCCACGTAGTGCATGATTTTGTTAGCGCAGCTCACATAATTTATTTTTTAGAAGGGCAACCTAAAGAGACTACAATTTTCTGTTTATGGGCGTCTCTAAAATAAAAGATACGTCCTAATTATTTCATATGTAAACGATATATTCAAAGAAAAGACTCAGCATGTATATCATCAGCCTTATTCATGGCTGATTTTGCAATTTGGGCTTCATTATTTGAAATAGCAAGCCCAGAGAATACATTTCATCATGCTTCACAGCAACTGTAGTTTAGGCTTTCAATTTGAGCCCAGAAATACTGGACTACAAATTAATCAGAAGGATAAGGCTAGCATTTTTAAATCGTTACACTACAACTGATAATATTATTCATAGTGTATCATTTTAACACATAAAAATTTGACAAAGGAAATCCTGGTAATGAGTTTTACTAATGAATCAATATGCTAAATTCGTACTTAAGGTAGACGCATACAAATTGACAGTCTTAACAACTGAAATATGTACACATACGATAACTTTCTATTACTGATAGGAAAATAAAATTCAGGCAGGTAGTTGATTGTCCTATTTTAGTCTACTGAAGTCTAAGCAAATTGAGGTTGAAATTCCAGGTACAGTCCTCCATAGTTTACACGTTCATATACATTACAGCATCAGAAATACTAGTAAGCTAACAATGTATACGCTAAGACATTAATACAAAATACGATCATCTTTATTATCAGTTATGATCTCGATTACGTACAGTTGTGCCTTCCCAGATTTTGAGTAAGAATGATACCTGGAATTACAGCAAAAGAGGTCCTATGAGTAAAGCAAACATGAAGCAAGAAAGCAACAATAGCCAAAATAACCAGTGAGCCCAGGAATGTATCAGGAATTCAGGAAAAACACTTTGAAAAGCCAACACACGCAAGTTTCAACCCTTAATGCATATACTTCAAATCATCTTCAACTTCTAAGGAATAGAATCTGATTATTATAAAAGATTTTGCCAGGAAAACATAAAATTGATTTTCAGCTAAATGTTATATGAGGTGTATCTCTCAATCTATATCTCTCTCCCTCTCTTTTTTCTCTTTTCGCTCAAGGAAAAATAATAATCCCCCTTTTAAAACAATCAGACGTCTCTTTTATAACCAAAGCCTTATGACAATAAAATTTTTTTGTTTTTCTTTTAGTCCCTTACCCATTTTTCTGATTTGCCTAAATGATCCTTGATTTTCTGACTTGTGCCTTAAGTTTTGAGAAATAATGGACAGAAATTACATTTTGAACCCCCACTAGAATGTTGCAGGAGTTTGTTACAAGATTCCCATGTTCAAATACCCTTAATACTCTGTCCTCCTTTCTTAATTACTGACTACACGTGTTACATCCTGGTGCCTATCTATTTGGTCAAAAATTGACCCTAATTAACTAGCTAAGGTCATAAACCAAGGTTATTATTAGCTGGGATCAAATTTGAGAAAGATGGCCTTGGCCAACTGTTTAATTGCAGATTATACTATGTTATGCAAAAGTAAACGACCAAGGGTCAAAATTTGATCAATGCAACACATATATTCAGGCAAATATCATATTGTGAAACTAAATTACTCATAAACATATACAAAGCTAAACAACACAAAATTCAGAAACACGAGACACTGATCAATTTTAAACCAAAGATGAACAATTCTGGCTTAGCATGATAATTTCAAATGAGTCAACAGGAACAACTATAACTTCAAATGTTAAGCAGACTATTCAGAAGCATATTATCCAATCTTAAAAAAAAGACAAGCATGGAAGCAAATACTCAGGATATTTCAAAGATGAGCAGATGAAAACTTAATTTATTTAAGCAAATAAAAACAAAGAAGATCAAGAGCAATTAGAAAAGAAAACAAGGACGAGCATATGACTCTAGATGGAAACACCTACTCAGAATATTTCAAAGATGAACAGATATGAGATATAATGTACTTAAACAAATGAAAACAAAGAACATCATAAGCAATTAGAGAAGAAAATAAGGATGAGCATATGACTCTAGATAGAAGCACTTACTCAGAATATTTCGAAGATGAACAGATAGAAAATTTAATATAATTGAACAAATGGAAACAAAGAAGATCAAAAGCAATTAGAAAAAAAAAAACAATATCAAAAGCAATAAAAGCAATCAAACGAAGGGAACTTAGCTTCTTTTTTTTCAGCGTTGTAACCCTAAAATTGGAATCTTCAAATCTCAAGGTTCTTCGACCCTTTCTGAGAGGGTCTTTGGTCTCTTGAGACCTTTGTTTCATTGTTGGAGAAGAGGAGAGGGTATCGGGCTAGGGTTGATTAACTTTGAGACGGGTTTGGATTCAAATTTGTTTTTGGCCAAACCTAGTTGCATTCGAAGGCTGACTGCAGTGGATTTATGGGTGGGAAGGTGAGATAGTCACCTTGGACCAATTTTGAGAGATTCCGGTGAGGTTAGGGTTTGGGTCAGAACTTCGATTCGATATTCGAAGAGATCGGTGAGGATTCGAGGGACAGGATATAGAGGGTTGGAAAGAGGATAACGAGGCGGTTCAGGGGTGTTACTTTGGGCAGGTTTGGGATTGGTGCCGCCTGAGGCGGCGGTCACGACAACTATTCTTTTGAATATTCGACGGGCTGGGGAGATATTTGAGGGGATCTAATGGTAGGAGGGGAAAACAGAGGTTGCAAGGGTTCAGTGGTGTAAATTTGGAGCCATTTGGTAGCCGGCCGCTGCCGCGAAGCGATTTCCGGCGGTGGTTTCAAAGTGGTGGACGGTGGAGTTACAGTGGTTGATGGGTTGTGTTACACCGGTGTATATGTACGATGATGATGACTTTTGTCTTCTGAATATACACAGGCGTTTGGACATATATATTGGATTGGAAAAGGAGTTCTAGGACCGTCAGATCATCATGGATGAATGGCTGAGATTGATCACTCCAAAATAATGTTGTTTCGGTCGTTTGGTGTATAATAATGTTTCATCCTAAGGGGCGAGGTGGGGAAAGAGGGGTGAGGTTTAACAAAGAGATCCTTCCACTATTAATAAAAAAGTTTTAAGTTCGAGTCTTAAAAAAGAAAAGAAATTAATAGAAAGGTTTCTCCCTCTAAAAATTAGATCGGCTAGTGAATTCCTAATAAGAAGAATTTGAAGAAGAAAAAGGAAAAGGAGGTGACACCACCTTCTTCGTACCCCCTAAACACACACAAATTTCTTTCCCTCCCAATCAAAAAGATATTATCACACCCTTCTATCCATTTGTGATTTCTGCTGACGTGGCCCAATAAAAAACATTGCACTCTTTTCAAGATTTCAGTTCAAATCAGAGCTAAATTCAATGCTTATATATATTCATACAACTTGTATCTTCACATCACTTTGCCCTTATATGTGGCCATTCCCACACTCCCTCATTGGATTAGCGTTTGATCCTTTAATAAATACTCAACTTTTCCAGTCTCATTCTCCAATCACATCCTAATTTCTTGGGTCATTTATCAAGATTTGACTGTACAAAAGTCAAGAAAACAGCATTTAGTTACAGTGTCACCACCACTAGATTTTTCTTCAAGAATTTAAATTAGACATACCCCCCCACCTCCCTTATCGAGAAAACCCAACTGGGATTTTGGAATTTAGGCTCAATTTCTGTTAAAAATTTTCGTGGGGTTTTCAATTCAAACATACATACAAACAAACACCATGGCTTTGTGTAGCTATGCATTTCCTGGGATTTTGAACAGGACAGTGGCTTCAGATTCATTAAAGCAGATTCCTGTATTCTCTGAATGGTTTCATGGAACAGATCTGCAGTTTCAGTTCCAACACAAACTTACTCAGGTTTGAACTTTTTCTTCAATCATTTCTTTTTGATTGAGTAAAGTAGGAACCTTTGAACCATTTTGGAGCTTGTTTGAATTCTCACGTTGTGTACTTGGCTGTGGTTGTAATTTGATGATGAACCATCTTTCTATATGTGTTGTTCTCTATGCTGATTGCTTGTACTAGTATTTCTTTGTTTTTTCTTCTAACTGGTGAAAATTGATTCAGCAACCATATTAAGTTAATTTGGAAGTAATATTAGCTGAATGGAAGCCATGACGCAACTATGAAAGTTGTCAGTCATGTGACCTTTTGTAGAAAGACTACAGTCTGGCCCTTCCCGGCTGCGCATAGCGGGATCTTACTGCAGTGTGCTGTCTTTCTGGAAGTACTATGTGCTAATTTCTTTGGAAAGATGTTTTTTAAGGGCATGGAATTGCACACAGCTGTCAAATCAAAGATGATATATCTGTTAATGGTGTTCTCTTGTCTCTTTCTCACTGGTTTAAGATGTGAAAAAGATATATTTATTCATATTTAACAGTCATGTTTGAGATTAAATTATGCTGAGTTTGATGGTTGTTTTTGTACTCATTAATTTTGAAGGTCAAGAAAAGGTCACGTGGGGTTCAGGCATCATTATCAGAAAAAGGAGAATACTATGCACACAGACCACCAACACCTCTTCTGGACACTATCAACTATCCCATTCATATGAAAAATCTTTCTGTAAAGGTAGAATTTATAAGTCAATTACTTGTATTTCCATAAGAAAAAAGATATATATGATGATTGAAAAAGATCGACTCAAAATTATGTGCTTAAAGTTTTAAATTAATTTTGATGTAGGAACTTAAACAACTAGCAGATGAACTAAGATCAGATACAATTTTCAATGTATCAAAGACTGGAGGTCACCTTGGCTCAAGTCTTGGTGTTGTTGAACTTACAGTTGCTCTTCATTATGTCTTCAATACACCCCAAGATAGGATACTATGGGATGTTGGTCATCAGGTGATAATCTTGTTTTCTTTTTAATTCTTAGTTAACTAACAGAAGCTTGACTAATGGGGTGAGTATCCTTAATTTTATGTTGTGCTTTTAAATTTGTAGTCTTATCCTCACAAAATCTTGACTGGTAGAAGGGGGAAAATGTCAACCCTTAGACAGACAGATGGACTTGCAGGATTTACTAAGCGGTCGGAGAGTGAATATGATTGCTTCGGCACTGGCCACAGTTCAACCACCATCTCAGCAGGGCTAGGTATTTATCCATTCTACCTTTCTATGCACTGAGTTCATTAAAGAACAAGACTCATGAGACTTGAATTGATTCCCATTCAAAGACATGAACTAGAACTTTTCTTTCCTTATCGGTGTTTTGCATATCACTTTGAAGAGAAGTTTTAATTCCAAATCTTCTTGGGGGTTTCATTTGGTGATACGAATGTTGAGGCTTTGTTTGAATCGGTATCCTTACATTCATACAAGTTGATATCACTTGCTCTATGTTTTGCTCTTCTACTGTTATAAGATGTATTCGTCATAAATGTACATGTGTCCATAACTCTTATCGCTCCACTCTGTAAAATTACGGTACATTGATTTTAATCTTCTTCATGTTGGAGTCTGTAATTTTAGTTATTTAGACTTTAAAAGTGGTTTCTTTGAATGATCAGGGATGGCTGTTGGAAGAGATCTGAAAGGAAAGAACAACAATGTTATAGCTGTAATAGGTGATGGTGCGATGACGGCAGGTCAAGCTTATGAAGCCATGAATAATGCCGGTTACCTTGACTCTGATATGATTGTTATTTTGAACGACAATAGACAAGTTTCGTTACCTACTGCTACTCTAGACGGGCCGGCCCCTCCTGTTGGAGCTCTAAGCAGTGCTTTGAGCAGATTGCAATCTAATAGACCTCTCAGAGAACTAAGAGAAGTCGCTAAGGTAATGTATATTGATATAAAGATTGGAAGATTGGAATAATTTATCTTTTTAGTGAAGAAACTGAAATGGCTTTTATGTGATTGAAATATTGCTGCAGGGAGTTACAAAGCAAATTGGTGGACCTATGCACGAGCTTGCTGCAAAAGTTGATGAATATGCTCGTGGGATGATCAGTGGTTCCGGATCAACATTGTTTGAAGAACTTGGACTTTATTATATTGGTCCTGTGGATGGTCACAACATTGGCGATCTTATTTCGATTCTCAAAGAAGTTAGAAGTACTAAAACAACAGGTCCAGTACTGATCCATGTTATCACCGAGAAAGGCAGAGGTTATCCATATGCCGAGAGAGCTGCAGACAAGTATCACGGTAAGAAACTCATTTATTCGGACAAGTTCTGTCTTGTATAAATAAGAAACATAAGAATTAAAATCTGCTTTATGGGTTGTAGGAGTAGCCAAGTTTGATCCAGCAACAGGAAAGCAATTCAAAGTCAGTGCCAAGACTCAGTCCTATACTACGTACTTTGCGGAGGCTTTAATCGCAGAAGCAGAAGCAGATAAGGACATTGTTGCAATCCATGCTGCTATGGGTGGTGGGACCGGTATGAACCTTTTCCACCGTCGCTTCCCAAATCGGTGTTTTGATGTTGGAATAGCAGAACAGCATGCTGTAACCTTTGCTGCTGGTTTGGCTTGTGAAGGCCTCAAACCTTTTTGTGCAATTTATTCATCTTTCTTGCAAAGGGCTTATGACCAGGCAAGTCGAGTGCCTCCAATTAATCTCATCTTTTATAATATAGTGCAGTTTCAATGAAAGGTTAAATTCGGCTGATTTTATATCCAGGTAGTGCATGATGTTGACATGCAAAAGCTTCCTGTGAGATTTGCAATGGATAGAGCTGGTCTTGTTGGAGCAGATGGTCCGACGCATTGTGGTGCATTTGATGTTACTTTCATGGCATGTCTTCCTAACATGGTAGTAATGGCTCCTTCTGATGAAGCAGAGCTGTTTCACATGGTAGCAACTGCTGCTGCCATTGATGACAGACCAAGTTGTTTCAGATACCCAAGAGGAAATGGGATCGGTGTAGAGCTTCCGGTTGAAAACAAAGGCATTCCCCTTGAGGTACATTTTCAACTTTCACCATATCTTTTAATGCTGATTGATATCTAATAAACAATGTTCTGCAATAATCTTATCAGGTTGGTAAAGGCAGGATATTGGTTGAAGGGGAGAGAGTGGCTCTACTAGGATATGGCTCGGCAGTACAAAACTGTTTGACTGCTGCTGCTGTGTTAGAAACCCGTGGTTTACAAGTAACAGTTGCAGATGCACGCTTCTGTAAACCACTGGACGGTGCTCTCATAAGGAGCCTCGCAAAATCACACGAGGTGCTTATCACCGTTGAAGAAGGATCAATTGGAGGTTTCGGGTCTCATGTTGCTCAGTTTATGGCCTTAGATGGACTTCTTGATGGCAAGTTAAAGGTAAGAAACTCTCAAAAACCAATTTTTCGTACTTGTGTCGTCTACATTTAGGATATTTTACTGAAATGTTACCATTGCTCTATTACTCCAACTGAATCACTTCAAACTATTCTTTGCAGTGGAGGCCGATAGTACTTCCTGATCGATACATTGACCACGGATCTCCTGCTGATCAATTGGCAGAAGCTGGTCTTACGCCATCTCACATTGCAGCGACAGTGTTTAACATTCTTGGACAAACCAGAGAAGCTCTAGAGGTTACGACATAAGATGTAAGGAAGTGTAGAAGTTGTAATAACTGTAAAATGTCTCATTGTAAAATGTAGTTTTAGGATAAGTCACCAGCTAAGGTTAGAATAGTTGTAAGCTGATATAACTACCATAAACAAGTTTGACACATAATACGTATTCCTCTAAATATGTAATGTTTCCATGGCTGACCCGTGGTTAAAGTCCAGACATCTTTTCGCTTAGATGTGCTAACAGATGCTAAAGTTGATGGAAAGAATTGATTACCCTATTGACTCAAACTATCCTAATAGGTCAAAACCTTCTAAACGAAGGTGGAAAAAGAAGGAAGAAATATTGCAAAATAAATGTGCAGAAAACAAAGTAACTTTATGTAGAGTCCAAATGTAGCCATTAATTTGTGTGCTTAGTTAGGTAGACTTGTCTAGTGTATTAAATTAAATGCATGTATTAATGCATGCTAGTATTACTTATAGATCTTTCAGATTCAGATAATGGAATGAATTATAAGAAATATCACTTTAAGGCTTAATTTTTTCAGGTTTTGTTGTTGTCCGCCACTAAAGTTTATTTAATTTCTACCATTCTAAATATGAAAATTATAGTGGCCAATGAATTATTGGAGTTCTGCAATTGCTTTCTGCTATTGATAAGCGCAATAAAACAGGGAGATAGTCTCTTAAATATTATTTAACAATCCACTGAAGAGCAGTTCCTTTTTATATACATAAACAAAGTAGTCAAGACATCCCAACAACAACAACAACCCAGTATAATCCCACTTAGTAGGGTCTGGGGAGGGTAGTATGTACGCAGACCTTACCCCTACCTTGGGTAGAGAGGCTGTTTCCAAATAGAATCCCGGCATCCTTCCCTCCAAGAACTTCCCACCTTACTCTTGGGGAGACTCGAACTCACAACCTCTCGGTTGGAGACATCCCAAACACCCTTTTTAGTTAAGTTTATTAATTTATCCACCCAAGCTTTCACCTTCCGTAATGGTACACGGTTTGACATTGGCCAGACTTTATATATTATTAATAATATTAAAAAGTACAAAAGGGGACGAAAACCTAACGTCCAATTTCATCGATGATTACACGAGTCAACTATCTTGCTAAAGATGGTTTAACTAGTGAAGCACAGAGCTACTTAGTGGGGGTGGGTTAGTAGGATAACTAATTGCCCATACACCTAAGATAGGAGGACTCCTCCTATTTACAATTGCTCTATTAAAGTAAATGAGTGATGATTCCGCCCTTACATCACAAAAAACAGGAGACAAAATCTAAAGAGTACACAAAAATGTCATGTTTGTGTAAATCACTCTCACCTCCCAAGCTTTTCCAATTTTAATTTTTTTTTTAAAGTTAGAGTATTTGACCGAACTTTTGAAAAAAAAAATATTTTTACGGAGAAGCAGAATCAGTTTTGGAAAATAAAAAAAAGTAACTTCTCTTCAAAAATATTTTTCTGAAAAGTATTTTTGAAAAGAATACACTTAGAAGTATTTTTTAAAAGTCTGGCAAAACAATAATTGCTGCTCAAAAGTGTTTTTTAAACAAATTAGCTAAACACACTCTATTTTTGATGAAAAGTATTTTCTCTAAAAAAATATTATACAAAATAAGTTTATTTTTGCATTATGGCCAAACGGACTATTAAAGTGTACGGATGAGCAATCTTGCAATGCTGTAAAAAGCTACAAAAAAAGAGAGTGAAGGTTCATCGGAGCTATAACCTGTTTGTACAAGGGGAATAACCTCCCAAATGCCTAGAGATTTTAAGAATCGTTTAATAAAATACGAAATTCTTTCCAATGAGGTTTCACAAGCATATCCTGTAATGTCACATGGAGAGGCGCCCTTCCAAATTATCCAAACATATTAAGTTTTGAATTTATTATGAGATTGTTTTTAGTTTTTGGTGTGTGAATAAAGTACCAAATAATATGAATTGGGCCCAAAATGAATAATATTACACAATATTGATAGTATGTTTGGACTAGTTGAGCCCAACACCCAGGTCCAAGACAATTTTCAAACTATTGTGATGACCCGGTAGGTCATCTTATGTTTTAGAATTAAATTCGGTGTTCCAAAGCCTTAAATATCCTATTTTAGCCTTTTTCAGTTTGTATGTACGGTTTGTATATTTTATGGAAGGCTTATATGTTAAAAACTGATAAAAGTAAGAATTCTACCTTAAAAATTAATTTGAGTTGACTTCGGTCAACATTTTGTGTAAATGGACCTGTATCCGTATTTTGACGGTCCCGATGGATCTGTCTCGTTTTTGAGACCTGGGATATGCCTGGAATCAAACTTTGAGGTCCCTAGCTCGAGATATTATATTTTTTTGAAAATTGAAAGCTTGAAAGTTTAATGATTTTTAAGAATTGATGGATGTTTGTCCTTGTTGATACTAGGTCCGTATTTTGGTTCCGGAGCCCGGTACAAGTCCATTATTATATTTATGACTTGTTTGTAATATTTAACGAGAAACGGAGATAGTTTGATGTGATTCGTACATTCGGTTGTTAAAATATACGTTTAAAGTTTTCTTGAAAATTTCATTTAATTTGGTGTTCAATTCGTAGTTCAAGGAGTTATTTTGGCGATTTGATCGCGTGAGCATGTTCGTATGAAACTTATATGATTTGTGTGAATGTTTGGTTTGATGCTCCGAGGGCTCGAGTGAGTTTTAGATAGGCTACCGAGTGTTTTGAACTTAGAAAAATATAACAGCTGCTGCAACTGATCTATAGACTTCGCATTTGCGAGGTCTGGCTCGCAAATGCGAGCCTCGCATTCGCGAACTGGCCATCGCATTTGCGAGCATTGGGTTGGGGGGAGGACCTCCGCATTTATGAAGTTTTGATCGCATTTGTGATCCTGCCAGCCCGCATTTGCGAACACTTGTTCGCATTTAAGGCAACATGCATAGTCATTCTTGGCATTTGCCAATACTTGTTTGTGTAAACCCCAGCTCGCAAATGCGATACATACAACTGATCAAATAGTTAAAAAATGGGATTTTCACTCATTTATAAAACAAGAAAATCCTAGGGGCAATTTTTCCAAGACCTTTTCTTCCCCAAATCATTGTTAAGTGATCCTAATCCATTTTCTTTCAATCTTTCATTACATATATGTCATTCCCCGATCTGAGGGACGAGACCGAAACCTGATGCCTCACTTATACTTGCGAACCAACTTGCGAATAAGGGACTCTGAACATATAATATCATACTTTGGCCATGGGGCCACATTGCGAGACCAATCGCGAAGCAAAATTTAAAAGAACAGAAACTAGCTCTGAGTAAACATCAATATAAAGCTGGGCCGACAAAGCCGTTATAACTATTACAGCTGACAAACAACCAAAATAAACATACAAAGCCTACAAGTCCAATATACTACTGTAACTGGCATGATATGCCTACAAGCCTTTACTGATAGATGTACTCTGATTCGGAATAGGGCCCCAACCTACCCATATGTACATAAAACTTTAGACCCGGCAATTCCAAAGGACGTGGAGCTTACCGATAAAGCTGAAATCAGGCAACACATACTGAGGAGGTCTACCCGCCTCTCTGTCTGTATGTGCATGCATGAAATGTAGCGTCCCCAGAAAAAAAAAGGACGTGAGTACGAAATAATGTACCGAGTATGTAAGGAAATAAAATAACTGAAAGCTGAAACTAAAATGATAATACAATAATTGAAAGTAACTGGGAGTCAAAGATGATCTGAAGATATACTTACCAGCTGATATTGACTCAAATATCTCAATATAGTAAGTAAAATAAATGTCCGATTCTATAAGGCAGGGAATGTGCAAGTGCTCCGCCGTAGTAGGCTCGGTCATAGACACTCGACCATACTAGGCTCTGTATCTCAGCCAATTTGGGCTCGCTCATAGGTACTCGGTCATAGTAAGGTTCAATATATAACTTACATCTGATAGGAGATTACGCAATAGGGGCCTGCCAATAGATTATAGCTCGATGGTGGTGAAAATACAGTAATACTGTATATATGAAGACCATTTCTCTCTTGTCTGGAAGAAGATAATATTTAATTGAATATCAAGTCCTGATACGGGAAAATATTGTAATTAACGAGACTTTGATAATGTACATAAGTTCAGAATGCGGACTTCTCTTTATGCCTTGTTATCAAACTCATGTAGTTACGAGATTATACCAAAATGATGGAAGAACTTAGCCTTAACATATTTGAGCGTGTTAAAAATAAAAAACGTATCTATAATCCGTAATATAGCAAATGATATTTATAAATAATTAATTACTACTAAAGAAATAGTATTTTATAAAAAAAGTCAATCTCATATCATACTGGTCTTTTGACTTGGATTAAGGTGGACTTAAAGTACTTGCAACTTTCAAACGATTTTAACTATCTTACTGCCAACCCATGGAGGCTGCACAATGGATTTTTTTAAGAACTAACCTAAATATTTATTTATTTAATCGTTGAAATTAAAAATAGCTAACAAATATATATATATATATATATATATATATATATATATACTTTATGTATACGAATTATAAAAGATAAACTATGAATTTGACTGATTATTTATATAAATATTATAATTCTTTTCTTTTGATTTAATCCGAAATCACTAAGGCCTAATTAATATTGATTTGTGTCAGATAAAATTTCATGAAAAGACTTCATTTCCAAAGCCTAACCCATCACACGATTAACATAAAGCTAATGTGTTTAACTGAA
Organism: Nicotiana benthamiana; assembly: GCA_034376525.1. NCBI lineage: Eukaryota > Viridiplantae > Streptophyta > Magnoliopsida > Solanales > Solanaceae > Nicotiana > Nicotiana benthamiana. The sequence continues at coordinate 33,259,575 of CM067331.1, read as the reverse complement.
GGCAACATGCATAGTCATTCTTCGCATTTGCCAATACTTGTTTGTGTGAACCCCAGATTGCAAATGCGATATACGTAACTGACCAAATAGTAAAAAAACGAAATTTTTACTCATTTTTTAATTTTTTAAAATAAGAAAACCTTAGGGGCGATTTTTCCAAGACCTTTTCTCCCCCAAATCATTGTTAAGTGATTCTAGTCCATTTTCTTTCAATATTTCATTACATTTATGTCTGCCCCGACCTGAGGAGCGAGACCGAAACTCGATGCCTCACTTATCCTTACATACCAACTTACGAATAAGGGACTCTAAACATACAATGTCATACTTTGACCGTGAAGCCACATTGCAAGATAAATCACAAAGCAAAATATAAAATAACAGAAACTACTGCTGACTAAACATCAATATAAAGATGGGCCGATAAGGCCGTCACAGCTATTACAGCTGACTAACAACCCAAATATACATACAAACCCTACAAGCCCAATATACTGCACTAACTGACACGATATGCCTACAAGCCTCTACTAATGGATGTACCGTGATTGGAATAGGGCCCCAACCTACCCATATGTACACAAAGCTCTAGACCCGGCAACTCCAAAGGACGCGGAGCTTACCAATAAAGCTGAAATCGGGCAACACATACTGAGGAGGTCTACCCGCCTCTCTGTCTGAACCTGTATGCATGAAATGTAGCGTCTCCAGAAAAAAGGACGTCGGTACGAAATAATGTACCGAGTATGTAAGGCCATAAAATAAATGAAAGCTGAAACTAAAATAATTATATAATAATTGAAAGTAACTGGGAGTCAAAGATGATATGAAGATATACATACCTACTGACACTGACTTAAATAACTCAATATAGCAAGTAAAATAAATGTCTGGTTCTATAAGGCAGGGAATGTGTAACTGCTCCGTCGTAGTAGGCTCGTTCATAGGCATTCGACCATACTAGGCTCTGTATCTCAGCCAATCTGGGCTCGCTCATAGGCACTCGACCATAGTAGGGTTCAATATATAACTTACCATCTGATCGGAGGTTACGCAATAAGGGCCTGCCCATCGATTATAGCTCGATAGTGCTGAAAATACTGTAATACTGTATATATAAAGAGACTTTCTCTCTTAACTGGAAGAAGATAATATTTAACTGATTATTAAGTCCTGATAAGGGAAGATATTGTAGTTAATGAGACGTTGATAATGTACATAAGTTCAGGATGTGGACTTCTCTTTATGCCTCGTTATCAAACTCATGTAGTTACGAGATCATACCAAAATGAAGGAAGGGCTTAGCCTTAACATACCCGAGCCGATTCTCTTGACAATCCCTTTAACACATGTCAATTGCAACAAATCACGTAATTACAATTCGTTATAGAGAAAAATCTGTATAATATTCTTGAGAAATATTGTATCGTGCTTCCTTGCAAATTCCGTTACTATTATGCAGTATAATTTTGTATGAAATTCTTGAAGCAATTATGTTACCAGAATGATATCTCTCTTTATATGAAGTAACTCACGTTGCCATGTATATTATATGTAAGCATCTCTCAAACAAATTATGTTGCTACGAAGACTAGATATAAGCATCACTTTTTGTTTTTTGGATAGTCTTTCACCTTAGTGGGCGTGGGCCCCACTCAGGTGATAACTTATCTAATAATTGCTCTAAATGTAACACCTTATTTGTTGAGTAAAGAGTTACTTAATTAGGATAAGCTTGCTGCCACGTTGGGGATAAGATTCATTAAGCTAATCCACAATTCTAATTAATTGTTAACTTACTAACCTCCCACTAACCAATAATTAACAAACTATTCACATATTTAAGAATTATTTTAAATTACTTAAAATACTATTTACTTTTAACACATCTTCTACACATTACTATTATGTTCATATGGTATCTTGTATGGCGCTAGTCCATAAATGTCGGATATTATAGCACAGAACATATTTTATCCCAATTTGACAAACTTCGAAGAAACTCACTTTCTTCAATTCGCTTACCCTCTCACCTTCACGAATTTACTTATCACTCGTTTGAAGTAGATAATGCTTTTGAATAGGCCTCTAGATACCTAGAGGCTGGAAGATATGCCACTGTCGGTGCCGTTGTCATGCCTAGATACCGAGTCTCAGCGCTTGTGGCCTTCTATCTAAAGTATGGAATATTCACAACCTTCTGCATTTGAGTATCTCGTATGTTGTTCGCCTTTACCTTACTTACTATAAAATCTTGCATCACACCTTCTATCTCTTCACGACCTTCCCTCCACATAGGTCTAATTCATATCCATAACGTGAAGCTATATTACAATACTCACACCTCTGGCGCATACAAAAATTCGGTGGAAGCTTCATACTAATTTCTTATGAGGTTGGTACTCTTATAATTGGATTTATCTTAGAGCCGTTATAGAATATGGATGTTGTACTATCTCTCTTGTACCTATGATATTAAGGGTGACTCTGCTATGTTCTCAATCACGATTCCTATAATTTTCTAGGTTTAATAATCAGACTCTTGATTTACTTGGTCGCATGTAACTCTTTAGTTTCTTCTTCCGTCTGATCGACCTTTATGTAGTAATCTTCCAATCTGCAGCTCATGTTATTAGTTGTTACTTTATCCTTTCGTGGATGCTATGGAATATCCATGATACCCTTTTTTTAAAAGATTCAATCCTTTTTCTATGATCTGGTCTCAATTCATTCTTTTAACTTATACCAGAATCTTCTACGGTCGTATGATTATCAACATATATGCTGCATGGATAATACTCCAAAACCATAAGTGCGTTCATAACTTAACTAACTCTGAATCATTGATCGAATAATTCCTTGTGTTCCTTCTTAGCTTTCTTCAAATGAAAGTTATTACTTTTCCTAGTCTTTCTTCCTTCTTAGCTTTCTTCAAATGAAAGTTATTACTTTTCCTAGTCCTTCGCCCCTTTGTTCTGTGCATACTTAGCTTATCTCAGTTCTCACACATGCTAGCATTTTCGTGCAACTCATATGATCTCGAATTATATAATATTGTTGTGAGAATGTTGTTACAAGACCATTTTTATGCCCACTTTTGCCAACGTGCTTAGGTTGAACTCTTCTTCCTTATTTTTTCAGCTAGTCTTTCATTGTAGTACTTAAGGAGGGCCCTCTGACTGTTATAAAGTTGTGAGCATATTATCGTATTTCTGATAGAATATTTGATGTTCAGACTTATCTATAATTATCCTTAGTTACTCACCTCTACTCCCGTGTGCTTGTAGGGTTTCATTTGAAATGATATTTTGTCTATATTTCCGGTGGCACTCTCTTTTATTTCCTTAATACTCATACGATATCTTTAACAATACTCCTATCTGAATATTTCTCAAGGATCACAATGTCATATCTACGAGGCTGAATTCTCATGTTGGGGTTCACAGTGGCCATAACTGGGCTCCTCGTGAATAAACTACTAACTATTCATTGACCCATTCTCATATCCATATTCCACATAATCTTTCTTGGGTTATTTCTATTGTCTTAACTTACCTCTTATACTGGATCCTTATTTACCAATAACATCCCGAGTCAGAACCCTTACTTCCTCTCCTTGACGTCATGCTTGCATAATGTTCTGGAATTATAACATATCTATAGGATTTAATAAGTGCAATCTCATCCCCTTTGAATTTTATCGCATTCTTCCTTTACCATTCCATAGTTACTGGAACCACTTTGATGGGTTTTCAATGTCATTTCCTTATGGTTATTATGTTTTGATGATCTAACAAACTTATTGTAAAGAACCAGATAGAGAACCTGACCACATGATATACATTTAAATGCATAATGTCCAGTCTGATCTCCAGTAAATGAATGAACAACCATAAGGAGGAACACAACAGGGACCTGGCGATCTGGTCCCTTAGGGCTCTCCGACAGAGTACAAGCCAGTGAATTTCTGCAACCATTAAAAAGAAGAACACAACAGGGACCTGGTTCCTTAGAATTCTCTCACAGAAGTACAAGTCAACTGTATAGATAGAATGTAACAGCAGAAAGTGACTATCTTGCAATTGCTACAAAAGAGGAACACAACTGGGACCTGGTCCTCAGTGTTCCTTGATAGAAGTACAAGTCAACTATACAGCTAGAACGCAAGTGCATAGAAGTGACTGTGTAACAGACAGTGCATCAGTCACTTCTAATTGGGAAGAAGCGTGTACCAAGAATTGACATGACTATCCGCTGTGACATCTTTTGTGATATAACAACCTGGTACAAGGCACAACATTTCACTTGTGCATTCAATAATATTCTCTAAAGCATAATAATGTTCATTCGGCATTGAAGTCACTAGATGTTATTGGTGTGTCAAGAACAAGAAAACAACTTCATTAAGGATCAGTTTTGTAATGAGTTTATGTATATCCGTAGTTGAGTTGTAATCTTGTTATTTTTCTTCATTGTATCTCCTATTTCGCTTTCTTAAAAGCTTTGTCTTAGGCAAACCAAAAATCCGTAAACTTTTGAGTTTATGTTGTGACTAAGATTAGTCATAAGTTTAAAGCCTTTGTAACTAGGAGAATTATAAAGTGTCTCGTGGTGAGAACATCACAAGTTAGTTAAAGTCTTTGTAATAAGGTTATTACAAAGTAGCTTATAATAGTGAGATTGCAAGTTAATAAAGTTAAAAGCCTATAAGTATAGCCACTTGTGTGGAATTTTTAACACGTAAAAATCCCTTGTCTTATTTACTTACAATTTTATTAGCATTCTCAGCTTAACCTCGTGAAGACCAGGTCCTCTATTGTTTGGTGGATTTATACAAACTAATAATTGGTGTCAGAGTTTTCTGAAAGGTTTACACCTAGAAAGGATCTCAATGGCTGCTCCACCCAACTTTGAGGAAGGACAATCATCCTACAGACCTCCCAGATTCAATGGACAGTAATATGGCTGGTAGAAGACCCGCATGCATGATTTTATAATGGTAGAAGATTCAGAACTATGGGACATTATTTGTTATGGTCCACATATTCCTATGAAGAAGTTTGATGAAACTGAACCAATAGTGCCGAAAGACATAAAGGAGTACAGTTATATTGATAGAAAAGTTGTAGAAAAGAACTATTGCGCTAAGAAAAACTTGGTGTGTGACTCTCAGCCTTTGATACTGCCAAAGACATATGGGAACTGTTGCAAACCGCACATGAAGGAACCACTCAGGTTAAACAATCCAAGATTCACATGCTCACCATAGAGTATGAGCTCTTCGGGATGAAGGATGATGACCTTATACAAGATATGCACAACAGATTCAGATCCATTATATGAGCTGCATTCGCTCAGAGATGTCATTCCTAGAAACAATCTCGTAAGAAAAATTCTCAATGTTCTACCTAGTTCTTAGGAAAGTAAAGTAAATTCTATCACTGAAGCTAAAGATGTACAAACTCTAACCATGGATGGGCTGATTGTCAATTTGAAGACATACGAGATGAAAAGAAAGAAAGACAGTGAAAGAAGAGAGCCAAATAAGGAAAAGAACATGCTACTCAAGGCTGAAAGTAGTGCCTCGAGTGAAGAAGATAGTGATATGTCCTATCTTACTAAAAGATTTCAAAAGATGGTTTGAAGGAATGGTGGTATACTAAAGACGGATAGTTCAAGCAAAGCAATGAGCAATGGTCTGTCACTGGTGTGGAAAGCCAGGCAATTTTATCAAAGACTACCAGCTTGTGAAACAAGAGCAATACAAGCAAAACCCTAACAAAGCAGGAAAAGGAACCTGGTTCCTGACAAACGAATCAATCGAAAAAGTGTAGCTGACAATATCATGAAGCAGGCTCTTGCTAGTTGGGGAGACTCCTCTAGTGAATCCAAAAGGGAACCAGATGTAGAAAATATTTCCATAATGGCTGTGGAAACTGAAGCAAAGAAGTATGATTCACTGTTCGTGCTGATGGCTCAGTCTGATAATGATGAAGAAGATGAAGATCATGAGGTAAATTGCAGGGATGTTCAGAGAAATCTTAAATCCTACTCTTCTAAGAAGTTAACATCATTAGCAAATGTTATAATTAACGCCTATTATAGCCTTGTTAATGATAAGGAGATCCTGACCATAGAAATAGGAGAAGCCGAACAATCTAGAGATGGTCTGGTGGTCTGTGTAGTGGAACTAAATAAGACCATAGCTAATCTTGAAAAAGAAAAGGAAGCAACTACTAACAAAGTGACTACTAACAGGGGGCCAGGTAATGCTCGCAAGAAACGAATAGTGTAAGGGCTAGTAAGACCTACCCTCTTTATTGAGAATTTTCAGTCCCAGAAGCAACTTGAACAAAATATTGCTTCCATGGACTAGAAAAGCACTGATCCTTCCCTTTTTATCATAACAAGGGACCCGAAGAAGTTTGGGTTCCTAAGTATAACGCATAATTTTCATGTGCATGGAACGGTGAGAGGAAGCGGACTGCAATGAACCAAGGACAGTTCATGCTCAAAGCATGTGACCAAAAGCACCATAGATTTCTTCTTACTAAAAACCCTAAAGGAAACGAATACATCCATTGAAAAAGAAAAGCGTACATTCTCAGTGCTGAAAAAGTTGGAAAATCTCTCTGTTACTCAATTGAGAACATGTACTATATGGATGGCCCGAAGTTCAGTCTCTTGAGTGCCTCTCAAATATGTGCTAAAGGGAACAAAGTAGAGTTCTTATCAATAGAGTGCATAGTTACCAATCTGGTGACAGGAAAAGTGGTCTTAGTGGCCAAAAGAAACAAGAACTTCTACACTGCTGATTTTGAATCTTTACAAGCTGGTGATATGAGATACTTGAGAAGAACCCGGTTCTTAGAATAAAGGACGAGTCTTTCGAAATGATTAGGGCCTTTGTCAAGAAGATCTAAGTGAGGATAAAACTGAATGTAGCATGCAAAAGATCTTACCAGGGGACATAATTTGACGACGCCAAGTTTTGATGAGCTGTTAACAAAAATGGAATAACTGTTAGATAATACGCTTAACGCTAGATGGGGGGTGAATAGCGTTATAATAAAAATTAGCGTAAACTTGCGGAATTTAAAAATTGCAGGAAATAAAAAAGTGCGATAAGTAGATAAATTAGAACAAACGCACCGATGTATCCTGGTTCACCACAACCCGTGGCTAGTCCAGTCCCCGAGAGACTCTCTCGAGATTTCCACTAATTTGTTAAGCTTATGGGTGCTCAACAAACCGTTACAACTTGAGGACACAAGCCTCAACAACCTTTGCTCGGAGATACAACACTCCAAGACTTCAACCAAGGAAACACAAGTTCCTTCTTACAACACAAGGGACTAACACTTCCCTTCAAGTGTACAAATACACTTAGCACTCAAACAAGATACTCCTTTAAGAGTAGATATGAGTAAAAAGAATACGCTCAAGATCGCAACAACTTTCGACAAGAATTTGGCTCTCAAAAGCTTATGTAATGAATATAAAATGATAAGCAATAAAGTATGCAAGCTTTAGCAATTGTGTGATCAGTTGTTGTGTTTAGAAGACTGAATTGAAGCTGTATTTATAGTTGAAAAACTTTGTATTACCGTTGCCTAATTGCCAATTAAGAGTTGCTGATTTTACTCTGTGACAATCGATTGTCAAATTACCACAATCGATTGTTTGCCAGTTCTTCCAAAAATCAATCCCAGATTTTACGCATAACAATCGATTATCTAAGATCAATAATCGATTACTGGCAACGTTGAAAAAATCATTTCCAGATTTTACTTAAAACAATCGATTGTCAGAAATCTACAATCGATTACTCAGCAACGTTCAAAAAATCCTTTGCAGATTTTAATTAAAACAATCGATTATAGGAAATCAATAATCGATTACCTGACGTTATTTGAAAATATTTTGGCAACGGTCAGTTATACAATCGATTATATTAAGTTAACAATCGATTATATATCAGTCTTGAAAAATCAACTTAGACACTGCCTCTTGACAATCGATTGTTATAGGTCCACAATCGATTATTTAATAACTTTGAAAAAGTCTGAAAAACACTGCCTCAACACAATCAATTGTCATAAGTTCACAATCGATTATTTTGTGACTTTGAAAAATCTGATGGACACTGTCTCTTCACAATCGATTGTCATTAGCTTCACAATCGATTATTTTGAGCTTTGAAAAACTTTGGACACTGCCTCATCACAATCGATTGTCATTAGCTTCACAATCGATTGTCATGCAGATTTGAGAAAATCTGATGCGCACTGCCTTAACACAATCGATTGTCATAAGTTCACAATCGATTGTCAAGCAGCTGACTTAAACATAATCGATTATCATAAGTACATAATCGATTATCTTAGTCCAGATTTTAGAGGCATGTTTAAAAATCATTTTGACTAAAGTAAATATGCATTATTTAAAATCATTTTGCTCTAAATTAAATATGCATGATTTGTTAAAAATATTTTTACGAGAGAAGCCAGGTCTTGAGTTTAAGTTGTCGGATCACGATCACAATTAAATACCGACTCATATAAAACTTAATCTCGATCTTTGTCTTGTGCTTGAATCTCGTTATATATCAATTTTGCGCTTGTGCTTGGACCTCGTCATATGTCAATTTGCGCATAGTTTGTCATTCATCAAAACCTACAAATATGAACACACGTTTAGTATAATGCCTTGAGAACGTGTTTCCAACAATTTCCCCCTTTTTGATAATGGCAAACTTTAAGCGGGATATGCATATGATTCAAGACAAGTAAAGATATGCAACAAGTATATAGATATGCAATTAGTTCCCCCTCTATATATGAATTCCCCCTCTTTTTATACCGATAAGTATTGAGAGTGCATACCCGTTATCTTCCCCCTTTTGCCATTAGCAAAAAAAATATAGAATAATTAAAAAAAACTTGTTTATTTATTAAATCTGCAATTTCAGAAATAATAACGCAAATAATGTCAAGACAATCGATTATTGATACTGGATAATCGATTATATAAAAGAGAGATCAATTGTTCTGTGCGTCAAGCTTTATAATTCCCCCTGCCTTTAGGGCGATACTTGCAAAAATACGTTAGACGTCTCCAACGCTCAAGTTAGAAAACATGTGAAAGGGAAAATGCAATGCATGACTTAGATCAACGTGGAGTCAAGGATCCCGAGTTCACTACGAATTCGGAAGAAGGACTCTTTCTCTAAGGGCTTTGTAAAGATGTCGGCCAATTGATCTTTGGTTTCAACAAATTCAATTTTGACATCGCCCTTGAGAACGTGATCTCTTATAAAATGATGTCTAGTTTCAATGTGTTTTGTTCGCGAATGAAGAACGGGGTTCTTCGTCAAGCATATGGCACTAGTATTATCACATCTAAGAGGGATATGATCAAGACTTAGGCCATAGTCCAAGAGTTGTTGTTTCATCCAAAGGATTTGAGCGCAACAACTCCCCGCGGCTACATATTCAGCCTCGGTTGTGGACAACGCAACACTTACTTGTTTCTTGCTAAACCAAGAAACGAGAGAGCTACCGAGAAAATGGCAAGTGCCACTAGTGCTCTTGCGGTCCAATTTGCATCCAGCAAAATCGGAATCGGAATAGCCAACAAGTTGGCATGAAGAACCTTTGGGATACCATAGACCCACATTTATAGTACCAACAAGATACTTCAATATCTGTTTTACCGCAGTTAGGTGAGACTCTTTCGGACACGATTGATAACGAGCGCATAAGCACACGCTAAACGTGATGTCCGGACGACTAGCAGTAAGATAAAGGAGAGAGCCAATCATACCTCGATACTTTTTGGTGTCGGCTTCCTTACCTTTCTCATCTTTGTCTAGATGATCGGATGTGCTCATGGGGGTTGCCATTGCTTTTGCATTGGTCATTTCAAATCGTTTCAACAATTCTTTGCAATATTTCGCTTGGCAAATGAACGTACCTTCTTTCATTTGCTTTACTTGTAATCCCATAAAGAATGTTAACTCACCCATCATAGACATCTCAAATTCGCTTGTCATTAAATCGGAAAATTCCTTGCACAAAACATTGTTAGTAGCACCAAATATAATATCATCCACATAGATTTGAACTAATAAAATATCATTGTATTTATGCTTAACAAAAAGAGTGGTGTCAACTTTCCCCCCTAATGAAATCATTTTCCAATAGAAATTTACTCAATCTTTCATACCAAGCTCGGGGAGCTTGTTTTAAACCATAAAGAGCCTTTTTGAGTTTGAAAACATGATCGGGAGATTTAAAATCTTCAAAACCGGGGGGTTGTTCAACATAAACTTCTTCTTGAATAACACCATTTAGAAAAGCACTTTTCACATCCATTTGATATAAATTAAAATTCATAGAAGAGGCAAAAGCAAGCAATAAACGAATAGCTTCTAATCTAGCTACGGGAGCATATGTTTCTTCATAGTCAATACCCTCTTCTTGATTATAGCCTTTTGCTACAAGCCTAGCTTTGTTTCTAGTGATTACACCATTTTCATCTAGTTTGTTTTGAAAAACCCATTTCGTACCAATTATGGTATGATTTTCGGGTCTTGGCACCAAATCCCAAACGTCATTCCGTTTGAATTGGTTAAGCTCCTCTTGCATTGCCAAGGTCCAAAATTCATCCCCAATTGCTTTGGAGATGGTTGTTGGTTCAATTTGAGAAACAAAAGCAGTATGTCCTAAGGTGTTCTTAAGGGAGTTTCGAGTACTTACCTTTTCTCCGACGTCGTCAATTACCTGTTCGAGAGGGTGATCTTTGATTGTCCTCCACTCATTAGGCATTTTCGTTTCTTTCTCCAATTGTGGCGTTTCCTCCGTTGATTGTTCCAAGATTTCATCTTGAATTTCCTTAGGAGTTTCCTCTTGTACTTTGTCTTTTAAACTATTTAGAATACCTGCAAGATCAGAACAAGAATCCTTTCTCGCCAAGCGAGCATTATTTTTGGAAAACACAATATGAGGGGATTCCTCCACAGTTTGGGTTCTATTATTAAATACCCTATATGCTTTGCTATGTGAAGAATACCCAATAAAAATTCCCTCATCGGATTTGGCATCAAATTTTCCCAATTGATCTTTTCCATTGTTATGAATAAAACATTTACAACCGAATACTCTAAAATGGGAGATATCTGGTTTCCTTCCCTTGTAGAATTCATAAGGGGTTTTCATGAGTATTGGCCTTATGACTACTCTATTTAAAACGTAGCATGCGGTACTCACGACATCCGCCCAAAAATGGTTGGGAATCTTAGCCTCTTCGAGCATGGTTCTAGCCATCTCTTCGAGACACCTATTTTTCCTTTCCACCACCCCATTTTGTTGTGGTGTTCGTGGAGGGGAAAAGGTATGCTCGATACCGAGTTCGTCATAAAAGTCCGCAAAGAGATTGTGATCAAACTCTCCCCCATGATCACTTCTGATTGAAGTGACGGTTGTTTCCTTTTCGTTTTGAACACGTTTAAGAAATTATTTAAAATTCTGAAAAGCATCACTTTTATGGGCAAGAAATAAAGTCCAAGTAAATCTGGTATAATCATCAACAATAACAAAAGCATAGCGATTTCTACCAAGACTTTCAATGTGAGATGGTCCAAACAAATCCATGTGAAGCAATTGCAATGGTCTAGTAGTTGAAACAATATTTTTTGATTTAAAAGATGCTTTTGTTTGCTTCCCTTTTTGACAAGAATCACAAATAGAGTCATTTTCAAATTTCAAATTTGGAAGACCAACAACTAAATTTTGTAAAACCAATTTGTTCAAAAGATGCATGTTGATGTGAGCTACTCTACGATGCCATAACCAAGAATCATCCTCTTTGCTCATTAAACAATTCACATATTCGGGTGAAGAATTTGCAAGATCAACCATATAAATGTTATCCATTCTAAAACCACGAAGGATAATTTTAAAATCGCTACGTCTAAAAACTAAGCATTCATCCGAATCAAATAAAACAAGATTTCCCTTGTCACATAATTGACTTATGCTCAAGAGATTATATTTTAAACCTTTCATAAGTAATATATGCTTAATGGAAGAAATTCATCCTTACCGACCGATCCGATGCCGATAATCTTTCCTTTGTTGTGATCACCAAAAATAACACTTCCCCCTTCCTTGTGTTCTAGTTGAAGGAATTTGGATTCGTATCCCGTCATGTGCTTGGAGCATCCACTATCAAGGTACCATAGTACACTTGATCCCTTCAAACATACCTACAAAACAGATTAATGAGTTTTAGGTACCCATGCCATTTTGGGTCCTTGGGGGTTAGGCAAATCATAGTGATGTGATTGAGTGTTATGTTTATGTCGTGTAAAACAAGCAGGAGAAATATGTCCAATTCGTCTACAATAATGACAAGTCACGTTAGGATTATGCATCCTTCTAGGTTGATAGTAATTGGACGGACGAAATTCATTTACTCTATTCTTGACAATATAACTATTGCGCAAATCATGAAAATCATTTCTCCTACCATTTGTTCTAGGATATGCATCATTTCTAGAATAGTTGTTTCTAGGTTGGAAGTCATTTCTAGGTGTTCTAAAAGGTTCAAAATTCCTTCTAGTGTTTGGCCTAGAATGTGCATTATTTCTAGCATGATTATTTCTAGGTTGCGATTGATGAAAACCATTTCTAGGTTTGTTGTATCTAGGATGAACATTTGTTTTATTTATCCTAGGTTGAGCCTTAGGTGGTTGGGGGTTGGCTTCAACTTTCTCTTTAGGCTCGTTTTTAAAACCTATGCCATGCTTGGTCGACTTCAAATTAACAAGCACTTCATTCAAATTTTTATGAGAAGGGTTAAACTTATCTAAGGTGCCCTTAAGCCTTTCTACTTCATTTTTGAGATGCATGCAAGAAGTACAATTTCTAGAACTCTCGGGCTTGTCGGCGCTTCTCTTGCCAAAAAATTTATTTTCCTCTTTCAACTTCTCATTTTCTAAGATCAGTTTTTCCAATTCCTTTTCTTTAAAAGAGAGTTGTTTTTGAAAATCTTTTTCTTTTAAAGAAGCATTTTCTTATACTCTTAACAGTTTTTGAAGCTTTAATAAATTCGCTATACAACTCATCCAAAGCATTTTGCATTTCTTCAAGGGAAAAGAAATTATTGGAAGAAATTTAACATACCTCTTCTTTGTTGTCTTCTTGTGCCATAAGACAAAGATTTGCGGCTTCGTCTTCTTCTTCCTCACTTGACTCGTCACCGGAGTCGCCTCCCCAAGATATGTATGCTCGTTGCTTCTTGAAGGGTTTCTTCTCCTTTTTAGCATTTGGGCAATTTGATTTAATGTGCCCGGTTTCTCCGCACTCATAGCACTTTATTTGATCTCCTTGCTTTTTGCCCTTTCGTTCATACTCTTTTCGCATGAACTTTTGGAATCTCTTGATAACGAGTCCGAACTCGTTGTCTCCGTCCTCATCATTTTGAGGTTGGCTTGTGCTTGCCTTGAGAGCGATTCTTTGCTTCCTTTGATCATCAACATGAGGGTTAAGTATAATAGATTCATAAGTTTTGAGATTACCTCTTAATGCGTCGATGGTGACATTTAAAATGCCAATGGATTCTTGAATCGCGTCGGCCTTGGATCGCCATTCCGGAGTGAGTCTTCGGAGAATTTTTCGGACAAGTTCCTTATCCGTGAAGGTATTCTTAAGAGCATGTAAATCATTTACGATTTTTGAAAATCGTTCAAACATCTCATCGACCTTTTCGCCTTCCTTCATGTGAAACAATTCATATGCGTGGGTTAGGAAATCAATTTTGGCTTCCCTTACCTGGTCCGTACCTTCGTACGTAATTTCCAGCTTGTCCCACATTTTCTTCGCCGTTGTGCAACAAGATATCTTCCTGTAATCATCAGCATTTACAGCACAATATAATAAATTAATAGCTTTAGCATTATTTTGAACCTTTCGGATATCATCCGCATCGTATTCATCTTCGGACTTTGGGACCCATTCATTTTCAACCATCTTGGTTGGAATTTGTTCTCCACTCATTATGACCTTCCAAAGATGAAAACTATTTGATTGTACAAATATTCTCATCCTCTCCTTCCAGTATGTATAATTTGTACCATCGAATAGCGGTGGTCGGGTGGAGCATTGTCCTTCACCTATTCCTGCAAAAAAATCACGAGTAGAAGCCATGGATGTTTCTCTCAAACGGTTAAGTCTTCAGAGAGTTGGGCTCTGATACCAATTGTTAGATAATACGCTTAACGCTAGAGGGGGGGGGGGTGAATAGCGTTATAATAAAAATTAGCGTAAACTTGTAGAATTTAAAAATTGCAGGAAATAAATAAGTGCGATAAGTAGATAAATTAGAACAAACGCACCGATATCCTGGTTCACCACAACCCGTGGCTAGTCCAGTCCCCGAGAGACTCTCTCGAGATTTCCACTAACTTGTTAAGCTTACGGGTGCTCAACAAACCGTTACAACTTGAGGACACAAGCCTCAACAACCTTTGCTCGGAGATACAACACTCCAAGACTTCAACCAAGGAAACACAAGTTCCTTCTTACAACACAAGGGACTAACACTTCCCTTCAAGTGTAAAAAAACACTTAGCACTCAAACAAGACACTCCTTTAAGAGTAGATATGAGTAAAAAGAATACGCTCAAGATCGCAACAACTTTCGACAAGAATTTGGCTCTCAAAAGCTTATGTAATGAATATAAAATGATAATAGCAATAAAGTATGCAAGCTTTAGCAATTGTGTGATCAGTTGTTGTGTTTAGAAGACTGAATTGAAGCTGTATTTATAGTCGAAAAACTTTGTATTACCGTTGCCTAATTGCAAATTAAGAGTTGCTGATTTTACTCTGTGACAATCGATTGTCAAATTACCACAATCGATTGTTTGCCAGTTCTTCCAAAATTCAATCCCAGATTTTACGCATAACAATCGATTACTAAGATCAATAATCGATTACTGGCAACGTTCAAAAAATTATTTCCAGATTTTACTTAAAACAATCGATTGTCAGAAATCTACAATCGATTACTCAGCAACGTTCAAAAAATCCTTTGCAGATTTTAATTAACACAATCGATTATAGGAAATCAATAATCGATTACCTGACGGTATTTGAATACATTTTGGCAACGGTCAGTTATACAATCGATTATATTAAGTTAACAATCGATTATATATCAGTCTTGAAAAATCAACTTAGACACTGCCTCTTGACAATCGATTGTTATAGGTCCACAATCGATTATTTAATAACTTTGAAAAAGTCTGGAAGACACTGCCTCAACACAATCGATTGTCATAAGTTCACAATCGATTATTTTGTGACTTTGAAAAATCTGATGGACACTGTCTCTTTACAATCGATTGTCATTAGCTTCACAATCGATTATTTTGAGCTTTGAAAAACTTTGATGGACACTGCCTCATCACAATCAATTGTCATTAGCTTCACAATCGATTGTCATGCAGATTTGAGAAAATCTGATGCACACTGCCTTAACACAATCGATTGTCATAAGTTCACAATCGATTGTCAAGCAGCTGACTTAAACATAATCGATTATCATAAGTACATAATCGATTATCTTAGTCCAGATTTAGAGGCATGTTTAAAAATCATTTTGACTAAAGTAAATATGCATTATTTAAAATCATTTTGCTCTAAATTAAATATGCATGATTTGTTAAAAATATTTTTACGAGGGAAGCTAGGTCTTGAGTTTAAGTTGCCGGATCACGATCACAATTAAATACCGACTCATATAAAAATTAATCTCGATCTTTGTCTTGTGCTTGAATCTCGTTATATATCAATTTTGCGCTTGTGCTTGGACCTCGTCATATGTCAATTTGCGCATAGTTTGTCATTCATCAAAACCTACAAATATGAACACACGTTTAGTATAATGCCTTGAGAACGTGTTTCCAACAATAACATACAACTTCTCTGCACCAAGGACTCCACATCACGACAATGCTGTTGAAAGATAAAACAGAACTCTGGAAGGCATGGCATGAAAAATGCTCATTGATAGTGGAATCCCCAAAAATTCTAGGCAAATGAAGTAAACTCTACTTACTACTTTGTGAACATGTGTATGATCAGTCTCTCCTGAGCAAAACCCACTATGAGCTACCAAATGGAAGAAGACCAAAGACAACTTATTTGAGAATCCTTTTGAGTGAAAATGCCATGTTTTCAGCAACAGGAAGGACCGGCTTGGTAAGTTTGATGCAAAAGGCAATGAAGCAATCCTTCTGGAATACTCCCTACAAAGCAAAGGCCACAAAGTCTAAAAGAGCACACTAGATGGAAGGAAGTGTTCACGCTTTATTCAACGAGACATCTTCCTCTAACAAAGGAGGAAACAATAATGATCAATAAAATGAACCATGTATGACACCTAGGAAACATTTGAGGTTTCAAATGGGTAGGCTGATATGATGAGTAAGATGAAAGAGACAGGTGAAAGACAATGCAACATACACCTCCACTTCTCACACACAACCTGGTACTTCAATTATTACCACTGAAGCTTAAGAATGAATGGTAATGCAATATAAAGTCTCTCCACAAGTAAAAGAACAAGAAGTGTAGGAAATCCAGTTAACCTACCAAGTTCCTCTATCAATCAAACCTCAGTCCCGAACTGGAATAGAATTTAAGTTCAAGTCCCAAGGAATCCTACTCAAGCTGCCAAAAGAAGTTTGAGATACCTTAAGGGAACTCAGGACCTAGTCCTACATTACCCCCCAGGTGATAATTCTTATCTTATTAGGTATGCTGATGTTAACAATGCAGGTTATCTTATGGACAAGAACAACACTTCTGAATGGTTCACTTGCCATGATCATAATTCATCTTTTGGGGCACAAGGAAGCAAAACTCAATAGTTTCGTCAATAACTAAAGCAGAATGTGCAGCGACAACATCCTGATATGCTAAAAACCTAGTTAAGCAGCTACTAGAAGATTTTGGGGTATCTTCTGATGATATACCATCTCTATCCATTTCAAGATAAGAAGACCAATCACATCGGGGTGGAGCATTGTCTTCCGAGGATCAATGTGGAGAAAGGGTTGATCCGTGGAAAGTCATGTGACATAAGAAGAACAAATTGTAGATATCCTCACCAAAGCCATGATGAGGGAACATTTTGGAAAAAATAAGGTGAAGCTGGAGTTTTGAAATATAAAGAAGAACCGGATTCTCCATCAGTTGGCTATGAAAAGCACCTTTAGGTAATTAGCTAAAGTGTTTTCTTGCCAAGACTAACTCACATCAGTACCATTATAGGTAAACACGCATGACGATCATAGAAGCCAAAGGTATAGTTATGAGTTGTGAAAAAGGAGCTGCTAAAACCTTTTTTAAAAAAATAGTTCTGGCATCAGGTTCCTGTACCCCAAGTTAGTAGTAATGTGCTTGTTCTGCATGCCTTCTCAAAAAATGTTAAAAAGATTAACACAACTACCACATCATCTGACTTTTCAAAGTCAGCATGTCATGTCTTGTCTTTCAAATCCCTTCACCCCTACTACACGGTAACGTTTTCCCAGAAACCTACTGTTACATCCCATGTTTTCTTACGTATGAGTACATCGTAAGCCAATTGATGTAAGCTCGGAAATGAGATCATTTTTGAAAGTACACATTGTAAGTTCATTATGTTATTTTGGAGGTTACAAATCTTTAAGATCATGAATAACAAGTACCAAAAGGGTTGAAAGCTTAGACGCTAAACGAATTGAAGAAAATAGGTTTTATCGAAAGTCAACAAGTTTAGAATGTTATAAAAGATACTTTTAGGGTGAGACTAAGGTGGTTAACATGAAAAGGATGTTATTCTATGAGTTAATTTAGTCGTATGATAGTTATTTACTACATTTTGAAGGCAAGCAAGTTGTGGAACAAGAGTTGGCAAAGGTCATCACAAATTACATTCATAATTTTGCTGAAAAGTGGGTCAAATATAGATGATCTTTCCTCCTAATATAATTGGAATTATGGAATGATCTACTACCAAATTGAAGATCTATGATTCTAGTTTCTAACGAATTAAATCGTTTATCGATACGATATTGGAGTAGAGAGATTTTTGCATTTTCAAGAGACCGTGCAAGCAGCTCCTAATGGGACTCACTTAGGCTGTGGTCGACCTACTTCACTTTATAAATGACTGGACGCCTATTTATAACACATTTTCAACTCAACTTCGACTCCAAACTTCTCCTAAACCTTCTAAACAGATACCAAAAGGGTTTGAAGTGATTCCAAAGTGATTACACCATATTTCAATATCAAAACTTAGTTCTAAAGAAGAACAACAACTCTTTGAGGTTGTGTTGTCATTGAGGATTGTTCAGGGCTATTTTTTTTGCAGAAATTCCAAGTTGTTGCTACTGTATAAGTTGATTATAACAGCCTACTAATTGTGCTTAAGCTTTCATGTATGTTGGTTAAGTTGTTAGGATGATAAACTACAAGATAGTACTTGGATTAGCTTAAGTCACGTATATGGTGTTGTATTGCTATTGAGGGTTGTTGTGAGCTGAATATAACTTGTATTTCGACTATAAGTTACTATAGGAGGTGTGTGTATTGTGTTCTTGCATGTTCTTAAGGGTATCTTGATGTTGATTAAGTTAAATGGATGGAGTAGACATGAACTAGTGAATAAAGTTACTAATCGAAGATCGTTGGAGTTGATAATTGGTTCCTTTGTTATAAGTATATGGTATAAGGCTAGAATCATTAATGAAAGAATTCATTATCATGTTAATAATACTGTTAAATTAATGGAATAAGTCTATAAGGGGCGATATGGGTTATACGGATTCCAATCGGAGCTTGCCGCTCCTCGTGAAGTAGTTTGACTTGTTGTTGTTATATGGTGTATTATTATTAATATTTATAGGTTGCTGGACTTCCCTGGCAATTGGTGTTGGTATATGGTATTGTAGGAGGCTCTGTTTACAAGGGAGATGCTGCCCGAATTTACGTAGACGAGCTACTAGCTTAAGTTACAGACTTAGGTTTTGCTCAACACTGATTTTGAATCTCCTTATGCTATGATAGATCAAGTTTATTTTTTTGAAGCGTTGCTTGGAAGGTATTAAGGAATCAACATGTTTAAGGTATGTCAAGGAACTTACTTATTTCTTTTTGCATGATCTTACGTGAATGAACATAAACGATACACTAATTCATAACATATCTACTAACGAAGGTTGTCCATGTTGTTCTTTCCTTATAAAGTTATTCTAAAAAAGTGTGTATGATATTTAAATCTTACTAAGGTTCATATTGATGATAGGGATGTCATAATGTTAATCGAAGGTGCAATGACCTTACATCGCTCCTAAGAGGTTAGAACGTGATTCCATAAGTCGAGCATGCATTATATATATATATATATATATATATATATATATATATATATATATATATATATATATATCCGGTTTACTTTAGAGAGCAGTGCTATAGTCATCCCGGTATGGCACCTATTGTGCAACCACTGATCAGTTGGGTTTACCGAGCTTCACGCGGCCGGATACGATTCTACCGAGCCTTATGATGGCCGGGTACGTTTTTACTGAGTCATCTTTGAGGCTGGGTATGATATGATGATGATGATGATGCCCATAGAGGCATATGTTTTTAAAAGTTTATGTATATATATATATATATATGTTTTATGCATTTCATATCAGTAGCCCCCAGAAACGCTCTGATATTAGAAGTTGTATCTCCTCTATCTGTCTTTACATTACTATTCTTATTTATGCTTTCCTACTTGGCATACTTGACACTTTATTCGTACTGACATCCCATTTGCATAGGGACGTTGCGTTTCATGCCCGCAGGTCTGGATTGATAGGTTGGTAGTCCTCCTGTTAGGCTATCAACTCAGCGATGGAGTTGGCACACTCCACTTGCTCTAGAGTTGCCTATTTGGCCTGTATGCTTTGGATAGGTACTGATTGGTATGTCAAGGCCCTGTCCCGACCTTTATGATTTTATGTACTCTTAGAGGCTTGTAGATAGATGTCGGGTGTATGGATACTTGTATGGCCTTGTCGCCCAATGTTTTGAGTTTGCAAATGGTCATGTTGTTCTTATAAGCTCGTATGTCACATGTATAAGTTTGTATATCATGTTGAGTCATCATATGTTGAGTATTCCCTTATGTTTTATTCTTGTTATCTCATAATTGGTTTTCTGGCTCATTTTCATGGTAGTATTATAAGAAAGATAAGTTATGTTGGTACTTAGTTGAGTAAGGCACTGGGTGCCTATCGCGTCCCTTTGGTTTGGGTCGTGACAAAAAGTGGTATTAGAGCAGTTCCGTCCTAGGGAGTCTACAAGCCATGTCTAGTAGAGTCTTGTTTATGGGTGTGTTGTGCACCACACTTATAAGCAGGAGGCTACTGGGGATTTAGGTATGTCACTCTTTCTTCTTAATCTAGATCGTGTAGTAGAGCTCAGTAGTAAAAATTCAAACTCCTAAATTTGACTTTAGTTGTAATAAAATGATACATACATCCATAAACACAGTTGGTAAGAGATTTCATGTGGATGTGGAAGGCTTGAGTCAGAGGAACTTGATTTTACATCATGCTTATGATGAGTAAATGTGAGGTCTTGAGTAGATCATATGTGTAACAAGATATGTAAGCTTCTTAATGAGGAGCCTTATGGCAAGGATATCTATTCACGAATATGGTGAAAAACTATGAGGGATCAGAAGCTAGATACGAGTTTCAACAAGTAATAGAAGTAAGGTGAAGAGAGGTACGAGGAACCCAGTTAATGAAGATTATCAATATTTTGAAATCAGGCAGAGAAATATAAGCATCTTGGTACCTTCATCAATGACATAGGTACATACAATTAGCCACACCCGTCTCAGTTATATTCTATGGGAGCTAACATATATTATTTAAGAGAAAGATGGGATATCAGGATCTAGTTGGAGTTAGAATAACCCAAAAAATTGTGGATGGGTTGTTATCATTAAGTAATATTTCTGAAAGATGGTGCAAATGTGGTAATAGATCTCTTTGTAAGACACCCAAATAGTGAACTCTAGAGTAGTACAATCAGATATGAATACTGGAATAAAAAAATTTCAGAAGATAGGCAGTGGGATCCTAGAAGGGAAAAATATTTTACCTTAGTATGACTCTAGCGCCGAGTAAAAAAAAGGAATATTAGGCATTCCAAAGAGCCGGTGAGATGAAGCTAGTGGAGCTAAAAGGGAAAGAATATTTTCTTGATGTTTTCAGAATAAAGTGATAGACAAAAAAAATATTATCTGGAGAATAAGAAGAAAGTAAATGAAGCATCTTGAGTAAGATGTGATATATGGGTGATAACAGTAAATAAAAATATAACACGATGACAGATTCTATAGTCAAGTGAAGAAAAATACAAGATGGGAAAGGCCTTGAGTCAATAACAAAGTATAAGCCATAAAGTCATATCCTTATTTCGAGAAATGAGTTGGTGACTTTAACGTGAATACCAGGAGGAAAAGTTAGACCCCAGAGTAATAAAAATCAGTATGGGCTGGTGAACAAAATAAAACCGAACATGAATTAGGTACCGGAGGTTTTGATAATGGTCTACATCATGCGAATTTTAAATATCGTGTTTCAACAATAATAGAATAGACAACATATGAATAAACTTTAAAGGCTATTTAAGAAGTCGCCTGCCTAAAGCAAGCACTCTGAGCAGGGTTAATCTTAAGGGACTAACTGTGCCAGTTACAGTAGGTGTCACCTTCGTGCGTAAGAAATTTAGTTATCCCTAGTATAGAAGGTTGCCATAAGGTAATTAAGGTTCATTGATAATGTGAAAAGACGCCAAAGATTAATAGGTAAAGCATCTATAGATAGATCTTCGTAGTACTAAATCTTATTACTCCCCTAAAGGGAGGAATATGGTGTGATATGGTATTAAGTCGGAGTTAAGCGGTTCAGGTAATTATAGAAATGGTAACGGAGGAATATGGTAAAAAAGAGAGAAGGATGATGTTGCATTTATTAGATTCATACAGATGTGTTGCGACTCCAGAACATTATACAAGCATGACACCAGGGAGAGGCAGTAAATGTTTCTGTGCAGGGTGTAATTGATAAATAAGTGTGAATGGACACTTGATACATCAGGAGCTAGTCGCTAGAGGTAAGTTAAGACAAAGGATATATCCCAAGAGAAATTATGCAGAATATATATATGAGAATGACCAACAAGTACTTAGTAGTTGACTCAGGATAAGCCCAGTTATGGCTAGATAAGAGGTCAAAGATAAACTAGTAGATCATGCAGGATAAATATAGTGAACCACAATATAGGGAATTCACTATCGTAGATATGAGATCGCAATTATCAAAAAGAAAAATTAAATAGGATTTGAGGAAGTTAAAGGTACCGTTTAAGTTTGATAAAAATAAGAGAGAGTTCCACTATGGAGACAATCAAAATTTTAGCCTAGAAGTAACCCGACGAGAACAAGGGCATGAAGTTATATGTCAAAGGATTATTATAGGCGAGTAAGAACAACGAAAATTTCCTTTTCGATGCACAATTTAACAAGCTCGCATCTTTACAAGACCCAGAAGGTCCCTAAATACTGCAACGAAAGATTTGAGGAAATAAGGGAGAAGGTTTCCACCTAATCATAGCGAGCTAAAGCGTAAATGATCCTGTAACAATAATGTCACTACACTATTGTATGCACTCCATACGAAAGTGGAACCTATCATGGCTAGTGAATGGAAAGAAAAAAAAATCAAAGGTGATGTTTGAGATTATATGAGGTACAGGTAATTACAGTATTCGTGGGCAATAAGACAAGCCAAGTATTCATGCAAGAAGTTATACAAAACTAGGAAAAGTAATTGCTTATATTTAAGGACAAGTCGAAGGCACAAAAGGAAATTTATGGAGCTAGCAAGTTAAAGGAAATTTGAGAGTAGTATGAATAAATAGGTGTAGGTCATAAGGTAAAGTTTCATAGAGCAACAAGGTTTTAGGTAGATAGGGGTAACAATAAGAAAAGACTAGTGAGAAGGTAGCAAGAATAGGTGAGTCCTCTGGATTAAACCCATCACAACAAGAGAGCTGATAGCTTGCATAACTTATTGAAAGCTCGCTACAGCCTAAATGAACTCAGAGGAGTCTAAGACTAAGTGCTTTTAGAAGAGATGGAATGCTGCACTGGTAGTCGAATAAGGGTGTAATTGGGATACATAATAAGAGAATAGTGTTTTGGCCTTTGATTGAGTAATAATTTAAAGCGAATGAATTTCATGAATTGAACAGGATTTGAACACCCCCATAAGATGAATCATGTTGGGTACTATGAAATATGGTCATTGTAGTGTAGTATCGTCCCTAAGTGGATTAAGCAAATCACTTAAGATGTTCTCCGATGAGACGTGAGCTTCAATGACAATGTATTATGTGAGAGGTTTCAAGTGAATGGTAGATTAAGATTAAAATTAAGACTAGATAAACAATGGATGATTAAAGGTTAAAAAGTATGTGAGAAAATTTCATTGTCATTCATAAGATGAACAATAATGAGGAAGCACTAAAGGACTTAGATTTATACATATAGGACAAGCAACAAAAGAGTAACCCAGAGATGGGTGGCAGACCTCGGTAATAATAAAGCGAAGTAAGAGTTAGGATATAGTAAAATACCTAGATGTAGTAAAACCATAAGCATAGAAAAACAAGTCTATGAAGCAAGGTATAGCAATAGTCGTAAGCTCGACAAGTACCAAGTGAAGAACTTCAGTACACCTGTAGATGCCTAGAGGATAGCTTGTCATATTTCTATATATGTTCATAGAGTGAGGCTTAGATATTGGCTAAAAGATGAGGAAAATGGGGAGAAGAATTGCGAGGCGCTCATACAAGGACATAGTCGTACCACATGAAATAAGGTTGCAATAGTTTCAAGATTGGAAGAATTCTGACCACATGTCATCGCATGAAAAAGATGCCTAAGGAGGGAATGCCTTGGCATTTGGAATTATCCATAAAACAGTTGTTTAGATGGTAAGATGAGCATTAAAGTATTCGTAAGTATATAGTTTATGAAACTGATAAGCACATCAGCCAACATTCGAGGACGAATGTTAGAAAAGGGGGAATGATGTTACATCCCATGTTTTCATATGTGAGAGTTCGTCATAAGCCAATTGATGTAAGCTCAAAAATGAGATTATTTTTGAAGTTTCCATTTCGATAGTGAGATTTTGATTTAAGAGGCAAAATGGAATTCCGGAAGTTTGAGTAGCTCTATAGTGTTGAATGTGATGTGTGTGTAAAATTTCAGGTCATTTGAACGAGGTTTGATAGATGTTTTGATCAAAAGCATATTTTTATAGTTTTTGGAATTCTTAGGCTTGAATCCGATGAGAAATAGGCATTTTGCTGTTGTTTTTTGCATTCCGAAGGTTGGAGCAAGTTTGACTGAGGTAATAGGATATGTTGGTATGTTTTCTTGAGGTCCGAGGGGCCTCGGATGAGTTTCCGGTGGTTAACCGGAACATTTTGGACTTGGAAAACATCAGAAGTTTGCTCGTATGTGTTGCAGACTTTTCCTCTTCGCGATCGCGTAGGAAGGATCGCGATTGTGAAGGCTTAGGTGAAGACGAGGGAAATTTTCTCTTTGCGTTCGCGTGGAGAGGAATGCGAACGCGTAGCTTGGGTGTAGTATTGAATCTTGAACACATGGACTAGGTTGCGTTTGCGTAGAAGTAATAAGGCGGTAGTGGTTTTTAAATATTTCTCTATGCGGTCGCGTGAAGCCAACCGTGATCACGTAAGTCCAAATGATCTAAGCATCGCGTTCGAGGACGAGGTTCTATTTTCGCATAAGGTAAATCTGAGAAGCGTAGGTTTTTGTTCTTCGCGATCGGGACTGTTCTTCTGCGATCGAGATTAAGGGAATCCCAGGGCAGATTTTTAGAACCCTAAATCAAGAGTTTAAGCCATAATTTATATTTTGTACTTGGGAGCTCGGGAGATTGAGATTTTTAAAGAGATTTTCACCTGGGCAATTTGGGTTGGTGATTCCTACTGGGTTTAGACTAATTTCTATGAATCTACACTTAAATCCATCATTTAATTTCGAAATTATGGTGGAAATTGCGGAAAAAGTTCTTAGACCAAGAAATTAAGTTTTGATTGGGAATTTGACATAGGATTGGGATAATTTTGATATGGTTAGACACGTGGGAGAGTGAGGATTCTAAAAATATAAATTTTACCCGATTCCAATACATGGGCTTGATAGGCGTTTTGGTCATTTTACCTAATTTCGCGTATTTGCTTAGAATTTAATTGTGGAATCAGTTATGTGAAGCATTATTTACATTATACAATTGATATGAATTGATTTGGACCATTTGGAGTTGAGTGCTCGTGATAAGAATGTGGCCTCGAGTTGATTTTTTGCCGGTTCGAGGTAAGTAGCTTGTATAACCTTGTGTGAGGGACCTTCCCCTTAGGATATGATATATTTGATAACTAAAATGCCTTGTACGTAAGGTGACGAGTGTGTACTTGAGCTATTTGCTGGATATTCGATTTTTCTTTAAGTATTTCAATTGAGTTCCTTTTTCCTGTTTTATTCTACTTGCGAATAACGCCAGTTGTTAGTTTAGAAAAGCATCTTTAGTTAACTTAATTGCCTATTTCCTTAAACTGCCTTAATTGCATTATGTGAAGCATGTTAGGCTAGAATTAACTGTTTACTTGGTACGATATTGCACATAATTGATTATTCCTGTGTTGTTACTGTGTGTTTTACTTTGGGACTACGAGGCGACACCCGTCGGGAATCTGCCCTACATATTTATGGATTTAACTGAGATGCGGGATACCAAGAGATCCCTGGCACGCATATTGAGGATTCCAAGAGATCCTCGAAATACCAAGAGATCCCTAGCATATATTGAGGATACCAAGAGATCCCTAGAATATATTGAGGATACCAAGAGATCCCTAATATATATTGAGGATACCAAGAGATCCTCGGGATTCCAAAAGATCCCCGACATATATATTGAGGATAATGAAAAATCCCCCGTTATCATCCTTGTTATGAGTAGTATTTCCTTGTGTTTTG
Source organism: Nicotiana benthamiana (assembly GCA_034376525.1). NCBI lineage: Eukaryota > Viridiplantae > Streptophyta > Magnoliopsida > Solanales > Solanaceae > Nicotiana > Nicotiana benthamiana. Next base: position 33,233,373 of record CM067331.1, on the reverse strand, counting down.
CCTTTTTCTCTTTTCCAGTTATTAAACTCCTTAATATCATGTACTGTTTATCTTATGTCATTTCTATACTTATTTAATCTTAGTAGGGCCCTGACCTTCTTTGCCACTACCCGACCGAGGTTAGGCTTTGTACTTACTGAGTACTGTTGCGGTGTACTCATTCCCTTTCTGATCATGTTTGTGCAGATCCAAGTGCTTCTATCCAGTCATATTACCCCTGAGATGAGGCGACTGCCCTAGCGGCTTCAAGGTATATCTACTACGTCTGCAGACCTAGGAGTCACTTTCTATTCCCATTATTTAGTATTTAGCCCTTTTGTATTTCTCGTTCTTGTCAGACATTCTGGAGTTAGAGCTATGTAGTATTATTTATGTTGTGATTCGTAGGTTTCCAGGTTTTGGGGAGCATGTATTGGTTTTGAGAAGTTAAGCATTGTGTATGCCAAGCGGCATTTTAAATATTGTTTTATTCTGGTATTTTTGGCTTTTGATTATTTCTTCCGTAAGTTTTACTACGTTCCACATTGTTAGGCTTACCTAGTCATAGAAACTATGTGCCGTCATGATGGTTTACGAAGGGCGTACTAGGATTGTGACAAGTTGGTATCAGAGCTCTAGGTTCATAGAAGTCATGAATCAGAACCTGATTTATTAGAGTCTCGCTGATCGGTACAGACACGTCTATACGTATCTATGTGAGGTACGAGATTTTAATATCAAAATTCTGAACCTCTGTCTTCTATTCTCTAACATTTGGTGAAGGCACATGCTACCCAAGAAGATCAAGCACCCGCGCCCCCTACTATAGCTGTTAGAAGTCGGGGTCGGGGTAGAGGTGGAGGACGTGAACGTGGTGCAGCCAGAGCACCTGCGCGAGCTGCCACCGAGGTACCACAAACATTCCAGCCGGAGCTCAGACATAAGATAAGCCTACTGCTACTACCATACTAGCACTTCAGGAGACTCTGGCATAGTTCATGAGCATGTACACAACTTTGGCTCAGGCAGGGTTGCTTTCCTTTGCTACAACTATATCCCAGGCCGGGGAAGGAGCACAGACTTCCGCCGCCCGCACTCCTGAGCAATGAGTGCATGTTGATCAGGTCCTAGATATTATTCCAATATAGCCCATAGTTCTAGATCAGCCCGAGGATAGGGCATCGGCTTTCGAGGATGAGCAACAGAGGCTTGAGAGGTTAAAAAAGTATAAGCGTCATGTTTTCAGTGGTTTAGCATCAGATGATGCTCTAGGATTTCTAGATGAGTTCTACCATATACTTCGTACCATAGGTATCTTAGGATTGAGTGGGGTTTCTTTCATTACCTTCCATCTTCGAGGAGCCGCCAATGAGTGGTGGCGTACAAGCTAGACAGCCCAGATGAGGCAACTTCATTGACTTGGACTCAGTTTTCAGATTTGTTCCTGAGGGAGTATGTTCCTCAGAGTCTCAAGGACTAATGGTGCACATAGGTTGAGCATTTGCGCCAGAGGGATATTAATGTTTCGGAGTATGCTATCAGTAACACTAGTTTGGCTAGGGATGTACCAGCCTTGGTTTCTACTGTTCACGAGAGGGTTCACCAGTTTATTGAGGGGCTTATTCCCAACATCAGGTCTAGCATGTCTTGTGAGTTGGAGATGGATATTTATTATTTATAGCTGCTAAGGATTGCTAGGAGGATTGAGGTTATACATACTAGGGAGAGAGAGAGGAAAGAGATGCCAAGAGGTTTTGAGAGTCAGGCCATTATTCTGACGCCCGTGCCCTAACTGCAAGTCATCATGGTAGGGGTTATATGGGTCGCCCTAATCATTCAGTTCTTCCAGCAGCCAGTAGTGCTCCAATTCCTCCTAGGCCTCAAGAGCCTTGTTATGCACCTTTAGTTTCTAGTGGGTCTCCTGGCTCGAGCTAGTCATAGACGCCACATCCTCCCAGATCTTGTTTTGAGTGTGGTGACACACACCATGTGGTGAGGGATTGCCCTAGACTTGGAAGGAGTGCCCCTCCATAGTCTTCTCAGCCATAGCGTGCTCCATTGAGTTCTCAGGCCATGGTTAAAGCTCCAGTTGCTGCCCTACGTGCTCAACTAGCTAGAGGTAGAGGTTGGGGAGGTAAAGGTTTCCCTAGTGGGAGAGGCCATGCCCGATACTATGCCCTCTTTCCCTAGAGGGACAAACTATTTATTATTTACAGCTGCTAAGGATTGCTAGGAGGATTGAGGGTATACATACTAGGGAGAGAGAGAGGAAAGAGATGCCAAGAGGTTTTGAGAGTCAGGCCATTATTCTGACGCCCGTGCCCTAACTGCAAGTCATCATGGTAGGGAGAGGCCATGCCCGATACTATGCCCTCTTTCCCTAGAGGGACAAACTATGGTAGATTTTGATATTATCTTAGGCATGGATTGGTTATCAACTCATTATGTTATTCTTGATTGTCACGCCAAAACTGTAATACTTGCTATGCCAGGAGTACCGCGTGTTAAGTGGAGGGGTACTTTGGATCACACTTCCAGTAAATTTATTTCTTTTCCTAAAGTTTAACGAATGGCTGAGAAGGGGTGTGACGTGCATTTAGCTTACGTTAGAGATATCAGTATTGACACCCCTTTAGTTGATTCAGTCCCAGTAATACGTGATTTTGCGGATGTGTTTCCAGCTAACCTTCCCGTCATGCCGCCTGATAGAGATATTTATTTTAGCATTGATCTATTACCAGGAACTCAGCCCATTTCTATCCTTCTGTATCATATGGCTCCTCCCGAGTTGAAGGAGTTGAAGGATCAGTTACAGGAATTTCTTGATAAGGGTTACATTCGGCCCAGTGTATCACCTTTAGGTTCTTATGTCTTGTTTGTGAAGAAAAAGGATGGTACTATGCGTATGTGTATTGATTATCACCAGTTGAAAAAGATTATAATGAAGAATCATTATCCCTTGCCTCATATTGATGAACAGTTTGACCAGCTTCAGGGCGTACGGGTGTTTTCTATGATTGAATTACACTTAGGTTACCATCAGTTAAATATTTGGGAGCCAGATATCCCGGGACTGCTTTCATGACCCGGTACGAACATTACAAGTTCCTTGTTATGTCACTTGGGCTGACCAATGCCCCAACAACCTCTATGCATTTGATGCACAGTATGTTCTGGCCATATCTTGACTCATTCGTCATTATCTTTATTAATGATATTATGGTGTATTTCCGGAGCCGGGAAGACCATGAATAGCACCCGAGGACTATTCCTGAGACTTTGAGAGAGAAGAAGTTTTATGCCAAGTTCTCGAAATGTGGTTTTGGTTGAATTCAATGGCATTCTTAGGCCACTGGTATCGTTTAACAGTATTCAGGTGGATCCAAAGAAGATGAAGGCTGTGCAAAGTTGACCCAGACCATCCTCAGCTACAGAGATCCGCAGTTTCCTTGGTTTGGCGGGTTACTACCACCATTTTGTGGTGGGGTTTTCATTTATCGCAGCCCCTATGACCAGATTGACCCAGAAAGGTTCTCCGTTCTAGTGGATGGAAGAGTGTGAGGCGAGCTTTCAAAAGCTCAAGACAACTTTGACTACAACCCCAGTTTTGATATTACCTACAGGTTCAGGGTTTTATACGATTTATTGTGATGCCTCAAGGATTGGCCTTGGAGTGGTATTTATGCAAGACGGTAGGGTGATTGCCTACGCATCAGACAATTGAAAGTACATGAGAAGAATTATCCTGTCCATTATCTTGAGTTAGCTGCTATTGTTCATGCCTTGAAGATCTGGAGTCATTATTTTTACGGTGTTCCTTGTGAGATTTATACTGATCACCGGAGCTTGCAGCACCTGTTCAAGCAAAAGGATCTAAATTTGCGCTATAGGAGATGGATGGAGTTGCTGAAGGATTATGACATTACTGTTTTGTATCATCGGGGCAAGGCCAATGTGGTGGTCAATGCTTTGAGTCGACGGACATAGAGTTTTGGGAGTTTGGATTATTTACAGTATCAGAGAGGCCAATGGCGATGCATGCTCAGGACTTAGCCAACCAGTTTTTAAGATTTGATCTTTCGGAGCCCAGTCGGGTTCTAGCTTGCGTGGTTTTTCGGTCTTCCTTATTTGATCGTATCAGGGAGTGTCAGTATGATAATCCTTATTTTCTTGTCCTCAAGGACAAGGTTCAACATGGTGATGCCAGAGATGTGACCATTAGCGAGGATGGAGTATTGAAGATGCAGGGTCGGGTTTGTGTACCTAATGTTGATGGGCTTTGGGAGCTAATTCTAGGGGAGGCCCACATTTTGAAGTATTCCATTTATCTAGGTGATGTGAACATATACTAGGATTTGAGGCAACACTATTGGTGGAGGAAGATGAAGAATGATATAGTTAGGTTTGTAGCTGGGTGGCTCAATTGTCAGTAGGTAATGTATGAACACGAGAGATCGGGTGGGCTGCTTTATAAGATAGAGATTCCAGATTAGAAGTGGGAGCGGATTACCATGGACTTTGTAGATGGGCTCCCGTGGACTTTGCGGAAGTTCGAAGCTGTTTGGGTGATCGTGGATCGGCTGACCAAGTCCGCTCACTTTATTCCTGTGTGTTCTGCTTATTCTTCCCACTGGTTAGCAGAGATATATATATCCGAGAGATCGTTTGTCTGCATGGTATTCCAGTTTCCATCATCTCGGATAGAGGTACTCAGTTCACTTCACGATTCTGGAGGGTCGTTCAGCATGAGTTGGGTACTCGGGTAAAGTTGAGTACAAAATTTTACCCTCAGATGAATGAGCAGCTCAAGTGCACTATTTAGATTTTTGAGGATATGCTCCGTGTGTGAGTGATCGAGTATGGAGGGTCTTAGGATCAATTCTTGCCATTGGCAGAGTTTGCGTACAATAACAGTTATCATTCCAGCATTCAGATCGCACAGTGTGAGGCATTATATGGTAGGCAATGCAGATCTCCGATGGGTTGGTTCGAGCTGGGTGAGGCTAGGTTATTGGGCACCGACTTAGTTCAGGATGCTTTGGAGAAAGTTAAAATTTATTCAGGATAGACTCCGTGCAGCCTAATCCAGACAGAAGAACTATGCGGATCGTGTTGAAACACGTTCTCAAGGCACTAAACTAAACGTGTGTTCATATTTGTAGGTTTTGATAAATGACAAACGACGCGCAATTGACATATGACGAGGTCCAAGCACAAGCGCGCAATTGACACATAACGAGGTTGAAGCACAAGACGAACAAAGATCATGATCAAGCAAAGAAATAAAGTTATACATGAGTCGTTCTTTAATTGTGATCTTGATCCGACAATTAACTCAAGACTTGGCTTCTCTCGTAAAATCATTTTTATCAAATCATGCATATTTAATTTAAAGCAAAATGATTTTCAAACATTTTATTTCAGCCAAAAGGATTTTTAAACATGCCTCTCAAATCTGGACAAAGATAATCGATTATGTACTTTATGATAATCGATTATGTTAAGACAATGTACACCAGATTTACAAAGCTGAACAATAATCGATTATGTACCTTATGATAATCGATTATGTTAAGGCAGTGTACATTAGATTTTTCAAAGCTACAAGATAATCGATTATTTACCTTATGATAATCGATTATGTTGAGGCAGTGTCCATCAGATTTTTCAAAGCTATAAAATAATCGATTATGCACATTATGATAATCGATTATGTTGAGGCAGTGTTTATCAAATTTTACAAGACTGTAAAATAATCGATTATGTACTTTATGACAATCGATTATGTTAAGACAGTGTAGTCTGAAGTTTTCAAAATATAAAAGATAATCGATTATCCTTATAGCATAATCGATTATGCAAATGACCGTTGCCAAAGTTTTTTTAAACTCTGAAAGATAATCGATTATACACAATCTGATAATCGATTATGCTAAGTAAAATCTGCATATGATTTTTTGAACGTTGTCAGGTAATCGATTATACACAATCTGATAATCGATTATGTTAAGTAAAATCTGAATATGATTTTTTGAACGTTTTCAGGTAATCGATTATACGATTTGGATAATCGATTATTCTGCTTAAAATCTGGGAATGATTTTTGAACGATTGGAAAATAATCGATTATGCAAATCAGATAATCGATTATCTTAGCACAAAATCAGGAATTCTTGATTGGCAATTAGGCAACGGTTGTGGAGGTTTTGAAAACTATAAATACAACTCAAAATCAGTCTTCTAAGTACAACAACTGATTATATTCTTGCTTAAGCTTGCATACTCTCATATTCATCATTTTCTATTCATTTAATAAGTTTTTGAGAGCCAAACTCTTGACGAAAGTTGTTGTTTTCTTGAGCGTATTTATTTTACTCATATCTACTCTTAAAGAGAGTCTTGTCTTGAGTGCTAAGTGTTTGTACACACATGAAGGGAAGTGTTAATCCCTTGTGGTTGTAAGAAGGAACGTTTTCATTCCTTCGGTTGAAGTCTTGAAGTGTGGTATCTTCGAGCAAAGGTTGTTGAGGCTTGTGTGACTCAAGTTCTCGGTTTGTAACGGTTTGTTAAGCACCCGTAAGCTTAACGAAGTGAGTGGAATCTCGAGAGAGTCTCTCGGGGACTGGACTAGCCACATGTTGTGGTGAACCAGGATAATTTCGGTGCGTTCGTTCCTTATTATTTACTTACCGCACTTATTTCAATCCTGCAATTTTTAATTCCGCAAGTTTATATTGTTTTTTATTATAACGCTATTCACCCCCCTCTAGCGTTAAGCATATATTCTAACAATTGGTATCAGAGCCCAACTCTCTGAAAGACTTAACCGTTTGAGAGAAACAATCCATGGCTTCTACTCGTGACTTTAATGCAGGAATAGGTGAAGGACAATGCTCCACCAGGCCACCACTGTTCGACGGCACAAACTATACGTACTGGAAGGAGAGGATGAGAATATTCATCCAATCGAATAATTTTCATCTATGGAAGGTTACAACAAAGGGAGAACAAATTCCAACCAAAAAGGTTGAAAATGAATGGGTTCCAAAATTAGAAGATGAATACGATGCGGATGATATCCGAAAAGTGCAGAACAACGCTAGAGCCATCAACTTATTATATTGTGCTGTAAATGCTGATGATTACAGAAAAATATCATGTTGCACAACGGCTAAGCAAATGTGGGATAAGCTGGAAATCATGTACGAAGGTACGGACCAGGTAAGAGAAGCTAAAATTGATTTTCTAACCCATGCATATGAACTGTTTCACATGAAGGAAAGCGAGAGGATCGATGACATGTTCGAACGATTTTAAAAAATCGTGAATGACCGACATGCTTTTAAGAAGACCTTCACGGATAAGGAACTTGTCCAAAAAATTCTCCGAAGTCTCACTCCGGAATGGCGCTCCAAGGCCGACGCGATTCAAAAGTCTATCGGCGTTTCAAATGTCACCATCGACGGACTAAGAGGTAATCTTAAAACCTATGAATCTACTATACTTAACCCTCCGTTAACAAAGAATCGCCCTCAAGGCAAGCACGGCTCAACCTCAAAATGATGAGGACTCAAACAACGGAGATAACGAGTTCGGACTCGTTATTAAGAGGTTTCAAAAGTTCATGCGAAAAGAGTATGAACGAAAAGGCAAACAACAAGGAGATCAAGTAAAGTGCTATGGATGCGGAGAAATCGGGCACATTAAATCAAATTGCCCAAATGTCAAAAAGGAGAAGAAACCCTTAAAGAAACAACGAGCATACATATCTTGGGGAGGTGACTCCGGAGACGAATTAAGCGACGATGAAGAAGACGAAGCCGCAAATCTATGTCTCATGGCACACGAAGACAATCAAGAAGAGGTATGTCAAATTTCTTCAAAAAATTTCTTTTCTCTTGAGGAAATGCAAAATGCTTTTGATGAATTGTATAGTGAATTCATTAGAGCTTCCGAAACTGTTAGAGACGTAAAGAAAAATTCATCTTTGAAAGAAAAAGATTTTGAAAAACAACTATCTTTGAAAGAAAAAGATTTGGAAAAATTGATTTTGGAAAATGAGAAGTTGGAAGAAGAAAACAAATTTTTCGGCAAGAGAAGCGCCGACAAACCCGAGAGTTCTAGTAAAAATTGTATTTCTTGCATGCATCTAAAAGATGAAGTAGAAAGACTTAAGGGCACCCTAGATAAGTTCAATTCTTCTCATAAAAATTTGAATGATTTTCTTGTCAATTTGAAATCGACCAAACATGGCATAGGTTTCAAAAACGAGCCTAAAGAAAAGGTTGAAGCCGTCCCCCAACAACCCAAGGCTCAACCTAGGATAAATAAAATGAACATTCATCCTAGAAATAACCATCCTAGAATCAACATGCATCCTAGACCAAACACTAGAAGAAACTTTGAACATTTTAGAACGCCTAGAAATGGCCTTCAACAATCGCAACCTAGACATACTCGACCTAGAAACAATTATTCTAGAAACGCTGCATATCCTAGAACAAACAGTAGGAGAAATGATTTTCAAGGATTGCGCAATTGCCATATTGTCAAAAATAGAGCAAACGATTTTCGTACCTCCAACTACTACCAACCTAGAAGAATGCATAATCCTAATGTCATCTGTCACTATTGTAGTCGAATAGGACATATTGCTCCTGCTTGTTTTACTAGACACAGACACTTAACTGCATGTCAAGCACAACAACATTTTACACCTAACTCTCAAGGACCCAAAACAGCTTGGGTACCAAAAACTCATTGAATTGTCTTGTAGGTATGTTTGAAGGGATCAAGTGTACTTTGGTACCTTGATAGTGGATGCTCCAAACACATGACCGGAGACGCATCCAAGTTCCTTCAACTAGAACACAAGAAAGGAGGAAACGTTATTTTTGGAGATAACAACAAGGGAAAAATTATCGGCATTGGCTCGGTCGGTAAGAATGAATCTTCTTCCATTAAGCATATATTGCTAGTTAAAGGTCTAAAACATAATCTCTTGAGCATAAGTCAATTATGTGACAAGGGAAATCTTGTTTTGTTTGATTCGGAAGAATGCTTAGTTTTTCGTCGTAGTGATTTTAAAATTATTCTTCGTGGTTTTAGAATTGATAACATCTATATGGTTGATCTTGAAAACTCTTCATCAGAGTATGTGAATTGTCTTATGAGTAAAGAAGACGATATGTGGTTATGGCATCGTAGAGTAGCTCATATCAACATGCATCTTTTAAACAAATTGGTTTCACAAAATTTAGTTATTGGTCTTCCAAATTTGAAATTTGAAAATGACACTATTTGTGATTCTTGTCAAAAAGGGAAGCAAACAAAAGCATCTTTTAAATCTAAGAATATTGTTTCAACTACAAGACCTTTGCAACTTCTTCACATGGATCTCTTTGGACCATCTCGCATTGAAAGTCTTGGTAGAAATCGTTATGCTTTTGTTATTGTTGATGATTATTCTAGATTTACATGGACACTATTTCTTGCTCACAAAAGTGAGGCTTTTCAAAATTTTAAATGTTTTCTTAAATGTGTTCAAAATGAAAAGAATACAACCGTCACTTCCATAAGAAGTGATCATGGGGGAGAGTTCGATCACAATCTCTTCACGGACTTTTGTGACGAACTCGGTATTGAGCACACCTTCTCTGCTCCACGTACACCACAACAAAATGGAGTGGTGGAACGGAAAAATAGGTGTCTCGAAGAGATGGCTAGAACCATGCTCGATGAGGCTAAGATTCCCAAACAATTTTGGGCAGATGCCGTGAGTACCGCATGCTACGTTTTAAACAGAGTCGTCATAAGGCCAATACTCATGAAAACTCCCTATGAACTCTATAAGGGAAGGAAACCTAATCTCTCCCATCTTAGAGTATTCGGTTGTAAATGCTTTATTCATAACAACGGAAAAGATAATTTGGGAAAATTTGATGCCAAATCGGATGAAGGAATTTTTCTTGGTTATTCGACACGTAGCGAAGCATATAGAGTATTCAATAATAGAACCGAAACTGTTGAGGAATCCCCTCATATTGTGTTTTCCAAAAATAATGCTCGCTTGGCGAGAAAGGATTCTGGTTTTGATCTTGCAGGTATTTTAAGCACAATAAGTCCTCAAGACAAAGTACAAGAGGAAAACCCAAAGGAAATTCAAGATGAAATCTTGGAACAATCATCGGAGGAAGCGCCACCACTGGAGAAAGAAACGAAACTGCCCAACGCGTGGAGGACAATCAAAGACCATTCTCTCGACAAGGTAATTGGCGACATTGAACAAAAGGTAAGTACTCGAAACAATCTTATGAACACCTTAGGACATACTGCTTTCGTTTCTCAAATTGAACCCTCAACCATTTCCGAAGCAATTGGGGATGAGCATTGGACCTTGGCAATGCAAGAGGAGCTTAACCAATTCAAACGAAATGACATTTCGGAATTGGTGCCAAGACCCGACAATCATACCATAATTGGTACGAAATGGGTTTTTCAAAATAAATTAGATGAAAATGGTGTAATCACTAGAAACAAAGCTAGGCTTGTAGCAAAAGGTTACAATCAAGAAGAAGGAATTGACTATGAAGAAACGTATGCACCCGTAGCAAGGTTAGAAGCTATTCGTTTATTACTTGCTTTTGCCTCTTCTATGAATTTCCATTTATATCAAATGGATGTAAAGAGTGCTTTTCTAAATGGTTTTATTCAAGAAGAAGTTTAAGTTGAACAACCCCCGGGCTTTGAAGATTTTAAATCTCTCGATCATGTTTTCAAACTTAAGAAAGCCCTTTATGGTCTTAAACAAGCTCCCCGAGCTGGGTATGAACGATTGAGCAAATTTCTTTTGGACAATGAGTTCATTAGGGGGAAAGTTGACACCACACTATTTATTAAGCATAAAAACAATAATATTTTATTAGTTCAAATCTATGTGGATGATATTATTTTTGGTGCTACTAACAACGCTTTGTGCAAGGAATTTTCTGATTTAATGACAAGCGAATTTGAGATGTCTATGATGGGAGAGCTAACCTTCTTCTTGGGGTTGCAAGTGAAACAAGTGAAAGAAGGAACTTTCATTTGTCAATCTAAATATTGCAAAGAGTTGCTGAAACGATTTGAAATGAGCAACGCCAAAGCAATGGCCACTCCAATGAGCACATCCAATCATCTTGACAAAGATGAGAAAGGTAAGGAAGTCGACACCAAGAAGTATCGAGGTATGATCGGATCCCTTCTTTATCTTACTACTAGTAGACCGGACATAATGTTTAGCGTATGTTTATGCGCTCGATATCAATCATGTCCGAAGGAGTCGCACCTAACTGCGGTTAAGCGGATAATGAAGTATCTTGTTGGTACTATAAATGTGGGACTATGGTATCCCAAAGGTTCTTCATGCCAACTTGTTGGCTATTCCGACTCCGATTTTGCGGGTTGCAAATTGGACCGCAAGAGCACTAGTGGCACTTGCCATTTGCTCGGTAGCTCTCTTGTCTCTTGGTTTAGTAAGAAACAGGTAAGTGTTGCGTTGTCCACAACCGAGGCTGAATATGTAGCCGCGGGGAGTTGTTGTGCTCAAATCCTTTGGATGAAACAACAACTCTTGGACTATGGACTAAGTATCGATCATATCCCTCTTAGATGTGATAATACTAGCACCATAAGCTTGACGAAGAACCCCGTCTTCATTCAAGAACAAAACACATTGAAATTAGGCACCACTTTATTAGAGATCACGTTCTCAAAGGTGATGTCAAAATTGAGTTTGTTGAAACCAAATCTCAATTGGCCGACATTTTCACAAAGCCTTTAGAGAAAGAGTCCTTTTTCCGAATTCGTAGTGAACTCGGGATTCTTGACTCCACGTTGATCTAAGTCATGAATTGCATTTCTTTGTTTTTCATTACTAACTTGAGCGTCGGAGGCGCCTAATTCTGTTTTGCAGGCATCGCCCCAAAGACAGGGGGAATTATAAAGCACTGGTGCAGAAAAATCGATCTCTTTTAAGAATAATCGATTTCTCTTAAGTACATAATCGATTATCAAGTATCAATAATCGATTATGTTGACATTATATTGTCCCTTTTATAATTGCGATTTTTGGTTAATCAATAAACAAGTTATTTACTAATGTTTTTTTGCTAATGTCAAAAGGGGGAAGAATAAGGGCTATGCACTTAATATTTATTGGCATAAATTGAGGGGGAATTCATATTTTGGGGGGGAACTAATTGCATATCTATATACTTGTCTTGGATCGTCATTATGAATTATCTAATATGCAAATCCCGATATTGGTTTGCCATTATCAAAAAGGGGGAAATTGTTGAAACACGTTCTCAAGGCACTAAACTAAACGTGTGTTCATATTTGTAGGTTTTGATAAATGACAAACGACGCGCAATTGACATATGACGAGGTCCAAGCACAAGCGCGCAATTGACACATAACGAGGTTGAAGCACAAGACAAACAAAGATCATGATCAAGCAAAGAAATAAAGTTATACATGAGTCGTTCTTTAATTGTGATCTTGATCCGACAATTAACTCAAGACTTGGCTTCTCTCGTAAAATCATTTTTATCAAATCATGCATATTTAATTTAAAGCAAAATGATTTTCAAACATTTTATTTCAGCCAAAATGATTTTTAAACATGCCTCTCAAATCTGGACAAAGATAATCGATTATGTACTTTATGATAATCGATTATGTTAAGACAATGTACACCAGATTTACAAAGCTGAACAATAATCGATTATGTACCTTATGATAATCGATTATGTTAAGGCAGTGTACATTAGATTTTTCAAAGCTACAAGATAATCGATTATTTACCTTATGATAATCGATTATGTTGAGGCAGTGTCCATCAGATTTTTCAAAGCTATAAAATAATCGATTATGCACATTATGATAATCGATTATGTTGAGGCAGTGTTTATCAAATTTTACAAGACTGTAAAATAATCGATTATGTACTTTATGACAATCGATTATGTTAAGACAGTGTAGTCCGAAGTTTTCAAAATATAAAAGATAATCGATTATCCTTATAGCATAATCGATTATGCAAATGACCGTTGCCAAAGTTTTTTTAAACTCTGAAAGATAATCGATTATACACAATCTGATAATCGATTATGCTAAGTAAAATCTGCATATGATTTTTTGAACGTTGTCAGGTAATCGATTATACACAATCTGATAATCGATTATGTTAAGTAAAATCTGAATATGATTTTTTGAACGTTGTCAGGTAATCGATTATACGATTTGGGTAATCGATTATTCTGCTTAAAATCTGGGAATGATTTTTGAACGATTGGAAAATAATCGATTATGCAAATCAGATAATCGATTATCTTAGCAAAGAATCAGCAATTCTTGATTGGCAATTAGGCAACGGTTGTGGAGGTTTTGAACACTATAAATACAACTCAAAATCAGTCTTCTAAGTACAAAAACTGATTATATTCTTGCTAAAGCTTGCATACCCTCATATTCATCATTTTCTATTCATTTAATAAGTTTTTGAGAGCCAAACTCTTGACGAAAGTTGTTGTGTTCTTGAACGTATTTATTTTACTCATATCTACTCTTAAAGAGAGTCTTGTCTTGAGTGCTAAGTGTTTGTATACACTTGAAGGGAAGTGTTAATCCCTTGTGGTTGTAAGAAGGAACGTTTTCATTCCTTCGGTTGAAGTCTTGAAGTGTGGTATCTTCGAGCAAAGGTTGTTGAGGCTTGTGTGACTCAAGTTCTCGGTTTGTAACAGTTTGTTAAGCACCTGTAAGCTTAACGAAGTTAGTGGAATCTCGAGAGAGTCTCTCGGGGACTGGACTAGCCACAGGTTGTGGTGAACCAGGATAATTTCGGTGCGTTCGTTCCTTATTATTTACTTACCGCACTTATTTCAATCCTGCAATTTTTAATTCTGCAAGTTTATATTGTTTTTTATTATAACGCTATTCACCCCCCCCCCCTCTAGTGTTAAGCGTATATTCTAACAGATCGAAAGGTTTGTGATGTTTCCTATATGTTTGGAGAGTGGGTTTTGCTTCGGGTTTCAACTATGAAGAGCGTTACGAGTTTAGTAAGAAAGGGAAGTTGAGTCCGATATTTATTGGCCCTTTTGATATATTAAGGTGAGTTGCGGAGGTTGCTTATAAGATTGCCTTACTTTACAGCCTGGCGGGAGTTTATATGGTATTTCATGGTTTGATGCTCCGGAGGTATCATGATCATCCGTCGCACGTGTTGGACTTTAGTTCAGTCCAGTTAGACCAGGATCTATCCTACATTAAGGAACAAGTGGAAATATTGTACGGGCAGGTAAGAAAGCTGAGGTCAAAGAACATTGCATTAGTGAAGGTTCAATAGTAGCCGGTCTAGGAGGCAACCTCGGAGACCGAGCAGGATATGCGCAACCGTTACACTCATCTTTTCACTACTTTAGGTATGTCTCTATGCTCGTTCGAGGATGAACTAATGTTTAATCGTAGGAGGATGTGATAATCCAGCCGGTCCTCTTGAGAATTTACGCCCCGATCCCCTATTAACTGCTTTCCCTGTGTTTATTTATGCTATTTTGATTTCGGGATGTTTGGTTTGAGCTTAAGTGTTGGAAAGTTGACCACATTCGGAACAGTGTGAATACGGCCTCGGATAGAAATCCTATAGTTATCTTTGTTTGGTGATTTCCAGCTTAAGGGCGTGCTCGGATCATGTTTTGGAGGTCCGTAGTTAATATAGGCTTGAAATGCCAAAAGTTGAATTTTTGAAGTTTTCGGTTCAATAGTGAGATTTTGATCCGAGGGGCGGGATGGAATTTTGGAAAATTGAGTAGCTCCATAGTGTTGAATGTGACGTGTGTTCAAAATTTTAGGTCATTTGGACAAGGTTTGATAGAGTTTTTGATTGAAAACGTAATGTTAGAGTTTTTGGAATTCTTAGGCTTGAATCCGATGAGAAATAAGTGTTGTGATATTGTTTTATGCCTTCCGAAGATTGGAGAAAGATCGAATGAGGTTATAGGATATGTTGGTATGTTTTATTGAGATCCGAGGGGCCTCAGATGAGTTTCGGGTGGTTAACCGGACCATTTTTGGACTTGGAAAACATCAGATTTTTGCTGGTATGTGCTGCAGACTTTTGCTCTTCGCGATTTCATAGGGAGGATAGCGATTGCAAAGGCTTAGGCGAGGCAGAAGAAAATTTTCTCTTCGCGTCCGCGTGTAGAGGAATGCAAACGCGTAACGTTGGGTCAATAATGAATCGCGAATGCGTTGACTAGGCCACATTTGCATAGAAACTGCAAGGCTAATGGTTTTTAAATGTTTATCTACGCAGTTGCATGAAGCCAACCGTGATAGCATAAGAATAAAGGAGCTAAGCATCACGTTTGCGGGTGGGGTTGCGTGTTCACATAGGGTAAATCTGAGGAGCGCAGGTTTTGTTCTTCACGATTGCGACTGGTCTTCCGTGATCACGATTAAGGGAATCATTGGGAAGATTTTTAAAATTCAAAATTGAGGGTTTAAGCCATAATTCATATTTTGGACTTGGGAGCTCGGGAGATTGCGATTTTTGAAGAGATTTTCACCTGGGCTATTTGGTAAGTGATTCCTACTCAGTTTAGACTAACTTCTATGAATCTACAATTAAATCCATCCTTTAATTTTGAAATTTTGGTGGAAATTGGGGGAAAAGTTCTTAGACCAAGAAATTGAGTTTTTATTGGGAATTCGAAATTGGATTAGGATAATTTGGATGTGGTTAAACTCGTGGGAGCGTGAGAATTCTGAAAATACAAATTTTATCCAATTTTGAGACGCGGGCCCGAGAGCCATTTTGGTTATTTTACCTAATTTCGTGTATTAGATTAGAATTTAATTGTGGAATCACTTACGTGAACTATTATTTAAATTATGTAATTGAATTGAATAGATTTGAACTATTTGGAGTCGAGTACTAATGGTTAGACCGTGGTCTCGAGTTGATTTTGAGCCGGTTCAAGGTAAGTGTCTTGTCTAACCTTGTGTGGGGGACCGTCTCCTTAGGATATGATATATTTTATAAATGAAATGTGTACATGAGGTGACAAGTGCGTACTTGAGCTAATTGTTGGATATCCGATTTTTTTTAATGTATTTCAATTGAGTTCCTTTTTCCTGTTATATTCTAGTTGGGAATTTAGCCTGTTTTTAGTTTAGAAAATCATGTTTAGTTGACCTAATTGCCTATTTTCTTAAACTACCTTAATTGCATTACGTAAAACATGTTAGTATAGAATAAATTAATTACTTGGTACGATATTGCGCATAATTAATAATTCCTGTGTTGCTGCTGTGTGCTTTACTTTGGGACTACGGGACGACATCTCGCAAGACCCCCAGTACGTATTTATGGATTTAACTGAGATGCAGAATACCAAAAGATCCTTGGCATGTATATTGAGGATACCAAGAGATCCCTAGCATATATTTAGGATACCAAGAAATACTTGGGATACCAAGAGATTCCTAGCATATATTGAGGATACCAAGAGATCCCTAGAATATATTGAGGATACCAAGAGATCCTCGGGATACCAAGAGATCCCTAGCATATATAGAGGATACCAAGAGATTCTAGGGATACTAATAGAACCCTCGTATACATTGAGGATACAAAGAGATCCCCATCATATATATTGAGGACAATGAGAGATCCCCGGTTATCATCCTTTTTATGGTAGTATTTCCGTTTGTTTTGCCTTTTTCTTTGTTTTAGTTATTGAAGTCCTTAATATCATATATTCGGTTCTTGTTGTAGATTATAAATTGAACTGGTTATCTTATGCTATCATTTCTACACTTATTTAATCTCAGTAGGGCCTTGACCTTCCTCGTCACTACCCGACCGAGGTTAGGCTTGGCACTTCTTGAGTACAGTTGTGGTTTACTCATGCCCTTTCTGCAAATGATTTTCATGTGCACATCTAGGTGCTTCTATCCAGTCCTATCACCCCTGAGATAAGGGGACTATCCTAGCAACTTCGAGGCATATCTGTCACGTCCGCAGACGGAAGAGTCCCTTTCTATTCCTACTTTTTAGTATTTAGCCATTTGTATTTCCTGTTCTTGATAGACATTCCAGAGTTAGAGCTATGTAGTATTTCTTAGCTTGTGATTTGTGGGTTTTCGGGTTTTGGGGAGTATGTATTGGTTTTGAGAAGTTAAGAATTGTGTATGACAAATGACCTTTTAAATATTATTTTAATCGGGTATTTTTAGCTTTTGATTATTTCTTCTGCAATTTTTATTTATGTATCGCCTTGTTAGGCTTACCTAGTGATAGAGATTAGGTGCCGTCATGATGGTTCATGGAGGGCGAGCCGTAGTTGTGAAACTCACTCTACTTGCCTACTAAATTGTCCTATAATGGAAATTGAACGATCGCTTTCTTCTCCCACCATTTACACCACTCCTACTTCCGTATCATCCTTGGAATCATTTCCCGTGATTCAGTATTCCACTCCCTCCAATACTACTGTATTCCAACCTAGTTCTTTCTCTTTTCCTGTAGTCTTCCCTTTTCATACAAAACCTGTTTTCCATCCATATTTTGAAAACCCTATGTCTCGTCATTCCTCTGATCTCATCAAAGAACACTAATGAGGTTTTACCTCTCAAGTGTCAGAAGTCTCTGAGGATGATCTTGATCAATATTTGAACTCATCCATTCTAGACCTAGTGACTCTCTCAAAGTCACTAGAAATGGAAGTAGCGCAAACCATCATGGCTATCGCTGGTGAGAGTCTAATGAATGAAGGAGTGCATCATTCAGTTGAATATCAAGCTGAAGTAACTCCATTCCTAGGAGATGTAAGAACCACAATATTCCTCGAGTCTTTGGATCATAAGACGTTCCTAGAAAAACCTTCTAAAGAATCCGATTCTTTTCCATACGAGCCCACTCTTGCACCTCCTAATCATCCGAAGCTCTTAGAATCCTCCCTCAAGTCACCCACTACCAGGCCTCAGAAAAAAAAGGGGGTTTGAGCCTACATTGCAGACAAGCAGAAGGAGTGTCATGACAAAGAAAAAGAGGTTAATGAGTCAAAGGTAATGTGTCACTGAAAATAGTGTTCCTATAAGTGTGGTTGACAAAAATGCTCTAAAGGTTCCTGGTTTCTTAGTGAAACAATCTGTAGAATCGTAAAAGTCAGCGGATAAGGATTCTGGTGAAGCGGTTGATAAACAAAATGGTGCATTCATATAGGGAAACAACAAGGCTAAGAAGAATCCAGTTGAGCAAGCCATGTCTGAAGATGATATTGTGGAAAGAATGGTCAAGGAGATACCAAACGAAAACGGTAAACTATACGAGAACCTTGTTCTACGAAGATCACTCCTAGTGACAGTGTCTTTTACAGGAGAGACTAAGAACTCAGAAAGTCTTGTAGGATCATACATTAGACCCAGCAATTTCAAAAATGGCCGGTATGAGACAAATTCTGGAGATTGTGAAATTTCAACAATGGGAACACTTGTTTGAAGGGAGCATGCCTCTGGTATACGAAGATGAGGTGCAAACTTTCAACGCATCTCTCTTCAATGTTGAGGGGGATCACATTGTGCATTATTAAATGAAGTAGACATTATTCTTGATGCTTTAGCTTTGGGAAAGGTTCTCAGAATCCCATGTGAAGGAATGTCCTTAGTCAAATGTGTATGTGGTGTCAACTTTAGGAGAGGCATCATGAAAGAGCAAGCCATTCAACAGGGGGAACATGTGCATAAGAAGGTATTAATTCATGAATATCGGCTTCTCTTAGAACTGGCTAATAAGGTGCTCTTACCTCATTCTGAGAGGCGGTCTATTCCTTCAAGGTCGGATATGGTCTTAATGAAAGCACTTGATGAGTTTGTCCCAATCAATTTTCCAGCAATCATGATAGACCATATGAAAAAGGTGGCAAACTTTAAAGGTAGGAATCATGGGCTACCCATATGGTTTTCTCCTCACTCAGGTGTTAAGATTCTAAAAGGTTCCCTTGGGGATTCCCAAAGTGGGCACACGTAAGCAAACCTTCTCTAAGATAACTTTAGAAGAATGTGAATGTGTATAATGATTTGGTGGAAGCATCTCGATCATTTCTCAACTGGTCAAGGCTCAAAATGTAGCTTCTGAAGAGATGAGAATGTTGAGGGCTCAAAATGCCGTACTGGAGACTGAGCTTAGTCAAGCAGTTAAAGGATCTTATTCTGTTAATGAAGAAGTTACCCGACTAACAAAGGAAAATGATAAACTTTGGGCACAATTACTTGAAGAACAACTATTTGCAAATGCTCGTCCTGACCTGGTTCTCGAAACCATTGTTGCATCTTCTTCCAAGCCTCTTTTTTCTAGTGTCCCCTAGGATCCTCTCCGTGTCCAACTATTTCTACTCTTACATTTTGTGGCTGTTGTTTTCGTTTTGTTTGCTTTTTTTTTTGTGATGGCTTCCTAGAATTCACCATTATTGTTCCTGTATTGCTTAGTCCATTGTTAATATTAATGAAGCAACTCCTCTTTTTGCATGTACAATATTGTTTTCCTCTAGCTTCTCTTTTCTGTCATGCTGTGTACACATATGTGACATGAGTTAGCTGTGTTAGACTTTTTTATGCTGATTATCTTCTTGTGTTTCTTTTTAATGATGCCAAAAGGGTAAAAATAAAGGGGATCTGAGATTAAGGGGGAGTCAAAAGCTAACAGTTAGGGGGAACTTGTGTAGTTTCTGGTAGCTTATGTGGTTATTTTTGCTCTAATCAAATACTATCAATGCCTAAGTCTGTCATCACCAAAAGGGGAAAATTGATGGGGTTTTTAGTGTCTTTGCCTTATACTTCTTATATTTTGATGCTCAAACAAACTTATTATAAAGAAACAGACAGAGAACAGATGAATAATGTCCAGTATGATCTCCAGCAAATGAATGAACAACCACAAGGAGGAATACAACAGGGACCCAGTGATATGGTCCCTTAGGGTTCTCTAACAGAAGTACACGTCGGTGACTATTTGCAGCCATTATAAAGAGGAACACAACAGGGACCTGGTCCCTTAGGGTTCTCTGATAGAAGTACAAGTCAACTGTACAGCTGGAACGTAATAGCAGAAACTGACTATCTCGCAACTGCTACAAAAGAGGAATACAACTGGGACCTGGCCTCTTAGTGTTCTTTGACAGAAGTACAACACAACTATACAGCAAGAACGTAGCTGCACAAAAGTGACTGGGTAGGAGACAGTGCAACCGTCACTTTTTATTGGGAAGAAGCATGTACCAAGAATTGACATGACTATCCGTTGTGACATCTTTTGTGATATAACAACCAAGTACGAGGCGCAACATTTCACTTATGCATTCAAATATATTCTCTAAAGCATAATAATTTTCATTCGGCATTGAAATCAGTGGAAGTCACTGGTTTGTCAAGAACAAGAAAAAAACTCCACTAAGGATCAGTTTTGTAATGAGTTTATGTATAACCGTAGTTGAGTTGTAATCTTGTTATTTGTTCTTCATTATCTCCTATTTTTTTTACTTACAAGCTTTGTCTTAGGAAAACCAAAAAACCGTAAACTTTTGAGTTTATGTTGTGAATAGGATTAGTCATAAGTTTAAAGCCTTTGTAACTAGGAAAACTATAAAGTGACTTGTGGTGAGAGCATCACAAGTTAGTTGAAATCTTTGTAATACCGTTATTACAAAGTGTCTTGTAATAGTGAGATTGCAAGTTAATGAAGTTAAAAGCCTACAAGTGTAGGTTGTGGTTTTTTAATCCCCTTGTGTGGAATTTTTCCACGTAAAAATCCCTTCTATTCTTTACTTACAGTTTTATTAGCATTCTCAGCTTAACCTCATAGAGGACCGGGTACTCTAGTATTTGGTGGACTCGTGCAAACTTACAATTAATTCTGACTTAATTTCACATCACTCCATATTCCCCTCTTTGGGAAGGTTCTAAGATTTAGTGCTACGATAATCTACGTATAGATGTTTTACCTCTTTATCTTTTGCTTATTTACACATCATCGATAACCCTTACTCACATTGCGGAAATCCTTATGTATCAAGGATAACAAAATTCCTCATTCACGAGGGTGACACCTTGTGTATTTGGCACATATAATCCCCTGAGCTTAATTTTGCTCACATTAATTGCTTCAGGGAAGCGTCCTCCTGAATGACCATTAAGGGTTATTCTTCTGTTTTCCAATCTATTATCGTTAGAACGCAATCTCTGAAGTTCTTATGATGGTAACCATTATCACCACTCAGTCCCTAATTCATGTTTAATTTATCTTGTTCATCAGCCAATATTGATTTCTATTATTATGGGGTCTAACTTTTCCTTCTGATAGTCATATTGGAGTCACAAACTTATCATATTATTATAAAAGTGGGAAGTCCTAAATTGAAATATCAAATTACCTTATTACCCTTATTAAAAAATTAACTACCTACATAGAATTAATTAAATAAAAAAAAGCTACGATTAGCAAACCCCAAACGAACTGCTTCATACGAATTACGAAAGGATGCCTTCTTGAGACAAGTTCTGTTACTCATTTATCTATGAACGGTTGCGTTCTTTGAGACAAGTTCCAAATAGTGGGATCTCAAGTGGGTAAATCTTTTTTTTCTTTTTCATTGCTTGTTTCCTTTTCTTTCTTTTTTTTACATTTTGTTTAAAAGAAAGTTGAAGTAAATTTCTCAAGATATGCTTCTCTATTTTACACCCTTTCTTACTGATTCTTGATACACACTTGCCTTCTGAAATCACATGGTAATTGTCAATCGTCCATATGTACTTGAATAATCATTTTATTTTTCAAGGACTTATTTTAGTTATGATTGTTTCTTGGGTTGCCCAAGTATCTTTGAAGACATCTTCACAAAAGATAAAACAATGTAGTAGCGATCATACATGATACAACGTGTTGTTTGTTCCCTGACCTTTTTGTTAAGATAACAAATGTCACTATTCAAAATCCACTAAGGATCGTGAAAGCGTCAGACACCATTAAAAGGCAAACGAATCAAAATACTTAATTAAATTGTCGTTTTAATAATGTTAAAGACTATAATTTTCTTTTAATTTTACCAGTAAAAGATAATCGTTCCAAACTGAATATAAATGATAAGCAGTTAATACAAGATACCCAATAATCATCCCAGAACTGGTGTCACAAGTGTATGAGCATTTACTAGGGAATAACATAAAACACAGTAATTGTCTGGAATACAAGTGGACGGAAATGTACAATACAATACTCTGAAGGAGACTCTGCTGGCTATAGGTTGTCTCGATAATTGAAGCTCACCTAAGCTTCTATAGAAACCATGCCTCATCCACTAAGCCACTAGCCATGTATGAACCCGTGCAACAAAAATGCCCAGTAAGTATAGTATGAGTACGAAAACAACGTGTACCCAATGAATATTCCGTCTAATATCGAAGAAGTAAAGACGAGATGTCGACTTTTGACACTTTCTATGGTCCAATAGTAATATTATTAATGCAATAAATCACAGATTTATTAAGAACAATAAATAGTAAATTCAAATAAGTCACGATACAAGTAAAAGTTCATTTTTATTAAAAGTCTCAGGATTCATAATCCATTAATTAATAATTATCTCAAGTTGGGGAGAGCAAATATCAATATTAATAACTCTCAAGGCAACTAATACAAGCATGCACAAATCATGCCGAGGTTGTAAGCTCTGACTCAACAGAAATGTAAAATATGCACTGCCGAGGGTCGAACGGCGCGAACCATAGATGCATCTATTACCCCGCTCTCGAATCATACATGTGACGTGGTCAAATTTAAATAAATAGTCACCCTACTCGTGAATCATACGTGCGACACATGTACACATGGAAATACATGCTCAAACAGCCAATTAAGAATTTATCGGGGAACATTTATCCAAAAAAAACCAATTATCTTTTAACTATTTAAGAAAATTAATTTTAATACTTTTAGAAATGCGTTTTACTAATTCGATAGGATTTGAGAAAATTTAACTGTCAATAAGATTACAGATATTTCAAGTATAGCATACTCTTGGGTCCTCGACTAACCAGACTTACTCATATTAGTAGCTACACACAGACTTTCGTCACCTCATGCGTACGTAGCCCCCACAAATAGGAGCACACAACCAATTATTTTACCTATGGGGACAATTTCCTCTTACAAGGTTAGAAAGGAGACTCGCCTCGCTCCGAAGGTTCATAACCGACATTCCATGCCCTTCTGAAGGGTCGAATTGATGCATAATGCTCCAAAACTAGCTAACAATTATGCAAATCCATTACTATATGTTCAATTACTCATTACAATCCAATTTATAGCAATCCCGAACCCTGATCGAAAAGTTGGAAAAAATGGCCTCAGGCCCACATGCCCGGATTTCGATTTTCGAAGATAAAGTTTACCCACAACCTCAAGAACTAAAATATATAATTGTCTCTCAATTTCATGTCAAAAATCTTGGTCAAAATAAAAGAATACAAATTTACTAGGTTTTCTTCAAAATCCCAAAGTTTCTACCAATTTACATGATTTTTGATGTTAAAATCTTGATATTATCCAAGTAATTAACTTGCAATAGGTGGGAATCATTTACCTTGACATGGATGATGAAAATGGAGCTCCAAAATCGCTCCTCGATCGGCTCCCATGGAGGATAAGATGAAATGAGACAAACCCATTCTTTTACACTTATACACTGTCCAGACGACTCTTCTTCGCGTTCACGAGACCCCCATTGCATTCGCGAAGAAGAAAATTTCCAAAAATTATTTTTCAATATCTTCTCCAACAGCGTCTAGTATAATGGTCACAACTATTTGAAAATACCTCCAAATGACAAATGGTTTAATATTTTAAAAACTAGACACCACGATCTACAACTTTCTTGCTTTGATCAGCTCCCAATTCCTTACAATTTTGAGATATAAGCTGCCCAATTCTGCCCTTGGCAACAAACCTCTTCTCTATCTTCTCAGACAACCTATAGAATACCAGCCATAGCTTTTTGTACACAAATTCAAATGCTAAATGGTTTACGGTTTTGAAGGCTACACATAATGTTCTACAACCTTTATTTTTGGATTATCTGCAAATTCTTTATAGCTTGCGCTACATGAGCCTCTAAAGTCATCCCTATGTAACAGAGATTTCCTGCTTCGCGAACGCGAGGGTCTCATCGTGAACGCTGAAAACAAAGTCCCTGAAACCAAATCCTTCTTCTCGAATGCGAGAGGATCCTCGTGAATGCGAAGAACAATACCAGACACCAGCATCAGCTATTGCAAAACAACCGAAAATGATCCGAAACCACCTCGAAACATACTCGAGGCCCCTGGGGCCCTGTCCAATCACACAAACCGGTACGATAACATAACGGGGGCCTGCTCGAGGCGTCAAATAACATCAAACAACATCAAAATCATGAATCTCACCCCAATTAAAGCTTAATGAACTTTTGAATTTCAAACTTCTACATTCGATGTCAAAATCTATCAAATTACGTCTGATTAATCTCGATTTTGCACACAAGTCACATTCGACATTACGAACCTACTACAACTTCTGGAATTGAATTTCGACCCTGATATCAAAAATTCCACTTTCGGTCAAACTCCAAAAAGACCTTCAAATTTCTATCTTTAGCCAAATGACTCTAAAATGACCCATGGACCTTTAAATTCACTTCCGATTGCGCTCTCAACACCAGAATCACCATATGGAGCTATTCTGAGACTCAGAATCCCAAACGGACATAGATAACACTGGAATGGACTTAGACTCAAACCTATGAGATTCTTCAAAATGCTAACTTCCACAATAGGCGCCGAAACGTTCCCGGTCTTCCAAAGCCTGGTCCAAACATACACTAAAGTCCAAAATCATCATACAAACTTGCTGGAACCTTCGAGTCCTGATTCCAAGGTCGTTTACTTAAAAATCCAACCTTAATCAATTCCTTCACCTTAAAGCTTCTGAAATGAGAATTCTCTTTCCAATTCAACTCCGAACTTCCCAAAATTTACTTCAAACCACACGTATAAGTTATAATACCTTAAGTGAAGTTGCTCATAACCTCAAACTTCTAAATGATGCACTAAAGCTCAAAATAACCAGTCGGGTCGTTACATTCTCTCCCACTTAAACATACATTCATCCTCGAACGTGCTAAGAACCGCGCTTGAGTTGTCCGAAATCACTGTTTACCACCTCGAGCACCTACCCGTGCTACCACAACTCAGCTGGGCACCCTTGTTCGATCAATCTAAAGGTATCCTTTTTCAATTAAGAAAATATGCCTTACAGCCCAAATTCCAACATCCAAAATTTTCTACCAGACCTATTTCAACATACGCTCACCGTATTAATATGTACACGTAGCACCAAAACATGACTGCATACCTTAGCCGAATTCACACCTAGCACCACTTTACTTGCAGGACCACAATAATATTCTCAATCAAATTAATCAAAATTTCACAAATCTAATGCTCCCAATGCACCTCATGATATATATAAGTCTTGCTCTAACTCTTACAATACTGCCACGATGGAAGAGGTGTAGAAATTCATAACCAATTGAGGATTCAACTATTCATTGGGTCTATACTCCTGACATGAACCATCACCTTATTCTGAACCAAATAATGGTCTTTGCTCCATAATATACTTCAAATAGTCAGATTGCAATGATCCTAAATCCAATGACTCACCTAGTACGAACTGCTCGGGCAATAAGCCACCCCGGACATGATCAAAACTCTCATATGATGCCACAATGTGCCAATAGGCTATTAATTCAAACACGTTACAAAAGGAAAACAACCTATGAAGAGGAAGTATAATTACCCCGCTTGCGAATCATACATGTGATACCATCAACATAATTAAACAAACACCCCGCTCGCGAATCATACATGCGACGCTGACACATAGCTAATATGAGTTTTCCTTTGTAAGATAGAAAACAAAACACATAAAAGACGATATAGGAATCTGTACTCAATATGACACCTTTGTGGCGCGCAACGCGATCCAAACAACATACCATGACGGCATGCCACCCGATCCAACTATAAAATTCACATAAGGAGATACACACCAATCTATATAGATCATTACAACAAAATACCGAATATCGGTCACAAGCACACTAAGTGCATAATACCATCCCTAGGGAGATAAATAGCACCATAAGCTACAAAACTCAAGCACAACCGAGGTGCGATATACGATTTGAATCTCGAGAGCCATCCTGCTGCTATAACATCATCTCTACGTGGAACCTCAACACATAAGAAATTCACCAAGCCGTCTCACAACTCATACAGTGAAATATATCATTAAATAGCTGACGATGAAATAGTAGCCCCACTACTCTTCCACAAGGAGCGCATTGCTGAAATGAACACATCTGGCTTGATATAGAGCCCATATCACATTTGGATCCATCCACAACCTTAAGCTAATTCTGATCGCACTGAACTAGGCTAATAACCTTTCAAAGGTTCGTAATAACTCCCTTTTTTCTCGTAACACATAAGAACAACCATCATAACCGGAGTAATCCTCCACAGTACACAACCTAATAAATCGAGTGCCCTTCAGGCATCAATTCTCAATTTAATGACATCACCACAATATTCATACTTGGTTTAACTCTTCAATCAATCAAGTGGCTATATGTCACACTAATACAACCTTCTCGGGAGTGGGCATGCTCCCAGAACCATTCATAATAGATAACAGGTTCGTACATCCAAAACACCGGCCGCACTAACATTGAAAAGTGATCAAGAATCCTTAACTAGGATGCAAAGCCTTTTTCACAAAACATCAATCTCAGGTGACACTGAAGACAACACCAACTTACTTTAAACATCGAAACTCCTTTCCTACTCATCTGCGCTCGTGACATCTTTGTCAACACTGAACTGCAACCTTCATTCTCACTTCAAATTCCATACCACTCACTGCACCCAACACACCAATATACGATAGAATACGATTTTCATCAAAGCTCCAAAACCACTAATAGATTAAAACTTCATTATATAAAAACTTTTCACTTGACTCATTTCAGGAGAACCATAGCAACAAACGTGTGAATTCTCATAACCGTAGAATGTGCAAATATCTAAGTAGTGGTCTAAGCCACCATAACCCTTCCGTGATCCACCTACACATAACAGGCCATAATGTTAGGATAATTGCGAATAAATCAATTATGGCAGCCGACAAGCCTCACCCGTACTACCACAAATCTCTAGCATAAATTAATCACACAAAATGAACTAGTCACTGCCATCATCATGCCAATTCAATCATGGTTAACCAATCTAATTCTTCTAACTTATCCTTAATTGTCTTAGAAATAGTAATAATTCCGTTCAACACATAATGAACTAAATCCGCGATCATCTCGAGTGACTTATCACGAGACCATGCTGTCTCAAATCCAAGGAACCATTTCATACCTCCCAATTGCTACACTGCAAGTCAAAACATCATAGAACATTCTGGGCATCTTCTCATAAGCTGCTACTAAGCTTGATTCTTAATTGTACCTATAGGCTTGAAATCATTAGGCACCACATTTACCTCTTTGAATCCACTAGGACCGTCGTTGAGAGTCACCCATTCTGGCTCGGTCTCGAATATAATCAACTCCAAGGCTCCACTGGCATATGAACAGCCATCTCAATGAAGCACTCAACTGAATCACTTCCCTTGTAAATCACCTCTATACAAAGCATAAAACCTGAATCTTCCTAAAGCATGAACATGAGTCATTAAGTCCAACTGTAGCACACATTTATCAATTTCTTTGCTCAAGTCACCACTTATGTTCTTTTCCCCTAGCTTTAGTAACTTACCAGTACGCTTATAACCTGAATCCCACAAGTAGAAAACCATGCAACCCAAACGCAATGGGACTCTCCTACTTGGCTTGAAGCCACTTATTACGCAACTATAGAATTCACTGGGATTCATTATCTCTTAATGACATAACCTTGTCCAATCAACTGCCAAACTTCTCAGAGTCTTTCTGTAAAACTCCTTTTATACTCTAAATCATCAACTACATTCGCACGATTGATCTCTTTGCTGTATAAGTAGTAGAATTCTTTGCAGAAGATTCACCAACGACGTGACAGTCGATCTGCTAACTGGAGATAACCCACATGTGGTATTTACATGCCGATATGTTCCATTGCTTCTGCATGGGTACAATCACTACGACATCACTAACCCATCTTGAGTTCGAGCTCACTCTCTAGCTGCAAAAGTCAATTCAACCCTCGTGGGTATCAATTAAATGTGCGGTATAACCTTCCAATTCAAAGTTATGTTGTATCCTTCTTCCTTTCAAGCAGCTCCATTCCGTTATATCAAACCTCCAACCGCTTAATAGCCCATACTTCATATTAAATCTGTAGACCCCAATCACTAATCACTAAAATTCCCAAATCATTCAAAATTCTCCTTAAGGTGCGTAGTCGTCTGACCACAAAGCCGATATGCAACTCTACCACTCTCCCATTTTGGTGGAAGTCACCCCTTTAATCGACTACTCGACCTTTACTTCTTATACCAGGCGTTCTAGAAATTTTTACCACCGCCTGACACTTCCTACATGTCTTTCCTCATCCTAAACTGCTCAATTGTTGCCATAAATAAAATCTACTTTTGTAGCACTTGAACCCACGGGTTGCTACTAACTTTAAACCTTTCTGAAAATCATCATTATCGAGCCGTCCACATTACAACCGATTCAATCCTGATCCACCGCAGCACGCGATATCTAGCAGTCGCTTCTCCAATAATATTTCACATATCTTACCCTAATGTGAATCACAGAAGACCATAACATTGGTAAACTTAAAATTTACATTCAAGGAAGACGATACTACATCGAAGATGAAAATTCTACCATGCTCGAAAATACCAAGTCTCGTTACTCCATCACCCCAAACCTAGACATTCATAGGCCAATTGCTTTTCCTCCATCAGAAATGAAATATCATATCTCTAAATACTGAGTAGATTTCCTTTCAATTCATTCACCGCCCCGAAACATAGGCAAATATCCTAACACCAAGTCAATACTGTGCGATAACCAATCATGAGCATCATAGAAACTTGTTCATAGCCTCCAAGCTCTTAGAATCACAACTGTCGAGCCGAAATGATAGAAAAATTCTTTAGCAAGGCGATAACAACATCCTAGCCAACTATAACAGGCGAAACATACGCACCACATTCATAGTACCATTACAATTCTTCAATTCTCGATTTACAACAAGTGTTTTGCTTCATAAAAGATTGAGTAGGAAGGAAACAAGGGCATAAGCCTCAAGGAATCAAATCACACAATGAGGAATCAAGAAGGGAAGTGCTCCTAACAGTCATGTAACCTCCCGAAGATAGGTACAGACATCTCCGTACCGATTCGTGAGACTCTACTAGACTCACGCATGACCCGTGACACATAAGGGAACCTAGTACTCTGATAGCGTGTTGTCACGACCCAAAATCAACCAAGGGCCATGATGGCATGTAACACCGCTGAAAGGCAATCCAACCAGATACTTAATTAAATTCTCGTTTTAATAATTTTGAAGACCATGATTTTCCTTCAATTTGACCAATAAAGATAATTATTTCAAACTGAATATGAATGTTAAGCAGTTAATACAAGATACCCCATAATCATCCCAGAACCCGATATCACAAGTGCATGAGCATTTAATAGGGAATGACATAAAATACAGTAACTGTCCGGAATACAAGTGGACAAAAATGAAAGTATAGTATAATACTCGGAAGGAGGCTCTGCTGGCCGCGGGTCGTCTCAATAATTGTAGCTCACCTAAGTCTAACCATGCTGCTATGCCACTAAGCCACTAGCCACGTATGAACTCGTGCAACAAAATGCACCAGCAAGTGTAGTATGAGTACGAAAATAACATGTACCCAATTAGTATCCCATCTAATCTCGAACAATAGAGACGAGAGGTCGACTTTGACACTTGCTAGTAGCCCAATAGTAATATAATTAATGCAATAAATCACGGACTCATTAAGCATAACTGTAAATTCAAATAAGTCACGATATAGGTAAACGTTCCTTTTCATTAAAAGTCTTCGGATTCATAATCCATTAATTAACAATTATCTCAAGTTGGGGAGAGCAAATATTAATATCAATAAGTCTCAAGGCAAGCAATACAAGCATGCGCAAATCATGCCGAGGTCTTATGGCTAGATTTAACATAAATGTAAAATGTGCATATATTACCCCGCTCGTGAATCATACATGCGATGCGGTCAAATTTAAATAAACAGTTACGCTGCTTGCGAATCATACATGCGACACAGGTACACATAGAAATACATTCTCAAACAACTAATTAAGAGTTTATCAAGGAATATTTATCAAATAAAAGCCAATTCTCTTTTAACGATTTAAGAAAATGAAGTTTAATTCTTTTAGAAATGCATTTACCAATTCAATAAGATTTAAGAAAATTCAACTGTCAATAAGATTACAGCTATTCCAAGTATAGCATATTTTTGGGTCCTAGACTATCCGGACTTACACATATTAGTAGCTACGCATGAACTCTCATCATCTCGTGCATACGTAACCCCCAAAAATAGGAGCACATAACCAATTATTTTACCTATGAGGACAATTCCCTCTTACAAGATTAAAATGGAGATTCACCTTGCTTCGAAGGTCCATAACCAGCATTCCACGCTTTTTCGAATACTCGAATTGATGCACAATGCTCCAAAATTTGCCAACAATTATAAAAATCCATTACTATATGATTGATTACTCATTACAATCCAATTTATAGCAATCCCTAACCCCAATTGAAAAGTTGACAAAAATGCCCTCGGGTCCATGTGCCCAGATTCCGAAATTTTTCGAAAATAAAGTTGACCCACAACCTTATGAACTCAAATATGTAATTGACTCTCAATTTCATGTCCAAAATTGTGGTCAAAATCCAAGAATACAAATTTCGTAGGTTTTCCTTTTACTAATTTACTTGATTTTCCATATTAAAACCTAGATATAATTAAAGAAATTAACTTACAATAGGTGAAAATCACTTACCTTGACTTGGATGATGAAAATGGAGCTCCAAGATCGCTCCTAGGTCGGCTCCCATGGAGGAAATAAGATGAAATGAGCCAAACCATTCTTTTACATTATACACTGCTCAAACGACTCTTCTTCGCGTTCACGAGATGCCCATCGCTTTCGCGAAGAAGAAAATTTATAAAAACCATTTTCCAAACTCTTCTCCAACAATCTCTAGTATAATGGTAATAACTATTTTCACAAAACTCCAAAGCATAAATGGTTTAATCATCTCCCAACTTTTAGGTTTTGATCATCTCCCAATTCCTTATAAATTTTGAGTTATAAGCTGCCAAAGTCAGCCTTGTGCAACACAAATTTCTTTGTTATTTTCCCGGACAGTCTATAGTGTACCAGCCATAACCTTTTATACACAATTCAAAATGCTAAATTGTTTAATTTTCTGAAAACTAGGCACAACGCTTCAACTTTCCTTTTTGGATTTTCTCCAAATTCCTTATAGATTGAGATATGAGCCTCCAAAGTCATGCAAGTGTAACCGAGATTTTCTTCTCCACGAACGCGAAGAATAGAGTTCCTAAAGCCGAATCCTTCTTTGCGAACACTAGAGGATCCTCACGAACATGAAGAAAAATACCAGACACTAGCATCAGCTATTATAAAACAACCCTAAATGATCTGAAACCACCCCGAAACACACCTGAAGCCCCCGAGGCCCTGTCCAATCACACAAACCAGTCCCATAATATATGATACAGATCTTCTCGAGGCGTCAAATCACATCAAACAATATTGAAATCATGAATCGCACCCCAATTAAATCTTAATGAACTTTAGAACTTACAAACTTCTATATTCGATGTCGATACCTATCAAATCACATCCGATTGGTCTCAAATTTTTGCACACACGTTACATTCGATATTACGAACCTACTCCAACTTTCAAAATTGAATTCTAATCCCAATATCAAAAAGTCAACTTCCAGTCAAACTCCTAAAAAACCTTCAAGTTTCTATCTTTAGTCAAATGACTCCAAAATGACCCACGAACCTCCAAATTCACTTTCGATCGCGCTCCCAACACCAGAATCACCATACATAGTTATTCATGGACTCTGAATCCCAAACGAACAGTGATAATACTGAAATGCACTTTAACCCAAACTTATGAGATTCTTCCAAAATATTAACTTCCACATTAGATGCTGAAACGTTCACGGGTCTTCCAAAATCCAGTCCGGACGCCGAAGTCTGAAATCATCATACAAACCTGCTGAAAACTTTGAATTCCTATTTCGAGGTCGTTTACTGAAAAATCCAACCTTAATCAATTCTTTCAACGTAAAGCTTCCGAAATTTGAATTCTCTTTCCAATTCAACTGCGAACTTCCCGAAATTTAATTCCCACCATGGGTACAAGTCATAATACCTGAAGTGAAGCTACTCATAATCTCGAACTGCTAAAAAATGTGTGAAAGCTCAAAACGACAGATCGAATCGTTATGACAGAGCAAAGAGAAGGGGACTGAATAACTTTAAATAATAGCATAAGAGTGTCAAATGGATAGACACTTGCATTCCCTTCTTTTGCAATTAAATACAACTTTTTTTGGTATAATAACTTATTTTACTTGTTCTTATTTAATCTTTTTCTTGTGGCAAGTAAAGCAGGGATTGAAAAACGAACAAAAAGGATCATAAGTCAATGAAAAAAGATAAAAAGGTAGGCCATCTTTTAGCATTGCATACTTATTGCCCTTCTTAATTTTATGAAAATTAAATTATATAGGAATTTTCTGTCATCAAGGTGTCATTGTAGAGGTTATTGGTTTTATTTTTGTCATTTATTGTTACAAGAGTTAAGCACGAATTGTCTGGAGTTCTCAACAACTGAATAAGTAAAGAAAATATTTAGAAATTATGATAGTTAAAATACTATTTATTATTTTGCATCCAATGTAAATTGCATTATTTGTACGCACAATATGTAATGCTTTTAATTTTTTAGTAATTTGAGTAATTTTAATATATTAATTTAAATAATGGTTACTGCCAGCACAAGTTGTTAAATTATTTCAGATCATTATCTATTTGAATGTTAATCATAATACACGATCAAAATCTATCTTGTGTTATTAAAATCATATTGTGTTTGCTAATTTACAGACCGAATCATCCCATGTTCAGTCAAAATGACACTCGAAATAAAACTAGCAAAATAATGTGTAGGCCCAAGTTCAGGTGAAGTTTTGAAGAATGATAAACGAACTCAGTCATAGATCAGGTCCATCATGTGAGGCACAATATTTATCAACTTAGACATGTGAAATGCACGTGAAGGAGATAAGACTCAGTAATCAAGCAGTAATATCTCCCAAACTAATCGAAAAGGTTGCATACTGGATGAGGGGAGAAAGTATCCTTATGGGAAGAGGACACAATCTAGATAAAGGATTGGGTTGGAATTTGTATTATTCAAGGACTCAACTTCGATGGAATATCACCAATTGAGTCTTAATTAATCTCTAATTACTAACTCAGTAAATAACAATGATTGTTCTTTTTAATAGGTATTGCACAAATGCAGAAGTGAAACTAAATTAAGAGCAAAAAGCGAGGCAATTTTGCAAGCAATTTATGTGAGATTTGAGTGTGCATTCCTGAAGCTACTCGGACAAGATAGAATAACCAATTTCATTGTTTCTTTCTTTTATTCTAGTTCAATTGTAGTAGGTGATTTACAGTTGTACCTTTCCAGTTTTCGTAGAAGCAATTGTATTAGGTAGTTTGAGTATTCAAGTTAGAGTTAACTTGAAGGTGTCACAATAGTTAAGGCTGAATCCTTAGGTTTACAAAGAGTTTTTATAAATGCTGTTTTGGCTTAGTGATTTTAATTGAAGTTTGGGAAAATCCTACCGAGTTGTAGGTTGTGATTTTTTCACCTTTTGAGCCAGGTGTTTTCCACATAAAAATATCTATGTTCTTTATTTTTTGTACATTTAATTCCTGCAAACAGTAGTAGTTGGAACACCTAGAAGAACCAGGTTCTTCTAGATCGAAAATTGGGTACCACACAAATCCCCCCTCTTGTGTGGTATTGATGTTTGGAACATCAATTGTTATCAGAGTAGGTTATCCTTGAAGAGGCTAACACCTTAGGAAAAGATAAACATGAGTGTACCACCTGGGAATTGGGAAGGGCAATCCACTTCCAGACCTCCACTTTTCAATAGACAGTACTATTCTTCGTGGAAAAATAGGATGTGAGATCGTATCATTGGAGAGGACTATGAACTCTAGGACATAGTCAAGATGGCCCCTTGGCAACTACAAAGAAGAAGAAGGAAGGAGTGGAAGTACCAAAGACAAGAGTTGACTGCACTACTGAAGACCTGAAAAAGTGGGAGAAAAATGCTAAGGCCAAGAAATGGCTTGTGTGTGGACTAGGTCCTGATGGGTACAGTAGGATCTAAATTGTACTACTGCTAAGGAGATATGAGACACTTCGCAAGTGGCCCATGAAGGAACACCTCAAGTGAAAAGATCAAGAAGAACACTGCTGTATTCTCAATATGAAAATTTTACGATGAAGGAAGAAAAAACTATCCAAGAGATGTATACTAGTGTTCACTACACTGACAAATGAAATTAAATCTCTTGAAGGGTCAGTCTTGAAGAAGACAAGGTTGAGAAAATTCTGACAAGGGTTCTGCCAGTCACGTGGGAAAACAATATCACTACTATTTAGGAATCCAAGAATATTGCTACTCTCAGACTGGATGAACTGATTGGAAATCTTACTGCTTATGAAATGAGAAGGCAAACAATAAAGATGAATACACCCAAGAGAATCTTAGCTCTCAGAATTGCTGAACGCTCAGATCTGGAAAAAATGATGATATGGCTATGATCACTAGCGATTTCAAAAAGTACCTGATAGAGGAAATGATTCTTCAAGAAGTACAACCTTCAACAAGTCAAGAGCTTCTAAGAAACAGACCAATGAGGGTTGCTACAAGTGTGGTAAGACATATCACATGATCAAGAATGGTCCTCAATGGTAAATTGAGTGGAAGAAAGAGAGGGTTGAACAAAGGAACAGGTTCGACCAAAATAGAACAAAGTTTCAACTAAGGCTATGGTAGCTGCTTGGGGAGAAACCCCAGATAAAGACTCTGAAGGTGAAGCTGAAGAAGAGTAAGCACTTATGGCCATTGGAGAATGAAATGAAGAACAAGAGGTAAGTATTCTTCATCTCAAAGACAATATTAAATTTTTATCTAAAGAAAGGTTGGCTGAGCTATTACTAGACTTCATTGATGAGTCTGAGATAATTAACAATGAGAAGGAAGTTTTGTGTAGGGAATGTGTGATCCTAAAAGCAAAATGCAAGAGTCTAGAGTCTACGGCTAATGAGAGTGATAGCACTAATGCTGAGTTTAAGAATCAGGTTCTTAAACATGAGAACAGTGTCCTAGAACTTAGGTCTAAAAATTTAAAACTGAAACTAGGAACATGAAAGAAGAAAACTAATCACACATATCTCACTGTAGAAGAAAATTTGAAAAAAATGAAAGATGAATTGTATAAGAAAGATGAATTCATCAAAGTCCTAAAGGAAGATCTAGGAAAGGTGAAACATGAACTAGACAGAACTACAAGTGGAACAAGGCTTCTGATGCACTCTCTTGGCTACAAGAGCATCACAATAGATACAAAAGAGGGCTTGTCTATGGGACTCAAGAACCAAAGTGGGACCCTAAAAGCAAGTAACTCACACTTCCTGAAAAATAAATCTGCACACATTGTGGCAAGACTGGCCATTACAAGAGCGAGTGTAATCGTAAAGAAAATGCTAGTCCAAATAATAAAGCCTTTGTTCAATAGAAAAGT
The DNA here is from genome assembly GCA_034376525.1 of Nicotiana benthamiana. NCBI lineage: Eukaryota > Viridiplantae > Streptophyta > Magnoliopsida > Solanales > Solanaceae > Nicotiana > Nicotiana benthamiana. The sequence continues at coordinate 33,197,297 of CM067331.1, read as the reverse complement.
AATATGCCTGTATTGGAAAGAAGGTATTTGATTCATCCTTTTGCCTATACAAAAGGACCCAAACATTTTTGGGTTCCTATGACTAACCCCTGATTTTTGTTTGTAGGTACAAGTGAAACGAAGTAGCCAAATATGGTATATAGATAGTGGCTGCTCAAAACATATGGCTGGGAGCAAGGACCAATTCCTTTCAGTTCAGAACTTAATAGGAGGCAATGTCTCCTTTGGGAATGGGAAGAAAGGTGAAATCACTGGGGTTTGAAAGGTAGGTAAGATAGACTCTTACTCCATTGAGAATGTCTATTTAATAGGTATCTCGAAATATAGCTTGATTAGTGTGTCACAACTGCGTGACAGAGGAAACCTTGTGGCTTTTACCTCCATCAAATGCTTTGTGATTAACCTTACCACTGACAAGATTGTTTTGCAGGGAAAACGAGTTAATAATATTTACATTATAGATTTGTCTACTCTCTCAGAAAATGAACTAACTTGTCTAAGTGTACTGGATAATGATCCCCTCCTATAGCACAAAAGACTTGATCATGCAAGTTTAAATGAGCTAAACAAACTAGTCACTAATGACTTGGTGATAGGATTACTTAATATCAAGTTCAAGGAAGATAAAGTTTGTGAGGCATGTGCAAGGGGGAAACAGGTAAGATCATCCTTCAAAAGTAAGAAAATGGTAAGTACAACCAACCATTGGCATTGGTCCATATAGATCTATGTGGTATAATGAGAACCATGAGCAGAGGTAGAAAGAAATATGTAATGGTGCTTGTTGGTGATTACTCTAGATTTACCTGGGTTCTATTTCTAACTTCCAAAAACGAAGCATGTCAATTACTGCATTTGTTATAAAAACTCAGAAACAATTAGGAAATCAACTAGCATCCATTAGGTCTGACCATGGAACTAAATTTGAAAACTCCAAGTTTGCTGAATTCTGTAATGGAAATGGTATAGATCATAATTTCTCTACCCTTCAGATTTCTCAACAAAATGGAGTAGTTGAAAGGAAGAATACGACTCTTGAGGACATGGCTAGAACCATGCTGCTTTCTGGTCAATTGCCCATAGCTTCTAGGCAGAGGCTGTAAACATTGCATATTACATAATCAATAGATGCATGACTAAACCTCCAGTAGAGAAAACTCACTATGAGTTACTTAAAGGGAGAAAACCAAACACATTCAATATTAGGGCATTTGGTTGCAATTGCTATGTGTACAATAATGGAAAGGACTCCCTAGGTAAGTTTGATCCCAGAAGTGATAAGGGAGTATTCCTGGGATATTCGTCATATAGTAAAGCATATGAAGTGTTCAATAAAAGAAATCTGTGTGTAGAAGAAAGTGTACATGTGGTATTTGATGAAACTAACATTCTTTCTGAGAAACAAGAACCTAAAGATGAAGCCATTGGATTGTTTAAGGATTTAACTGAAGCCTCAACTTAGGTCAAAGTAGCACTATCAGAAGGAAAAGGAGATGAAACAGGTTCTTCCATCCAGGGAAACCTGACAGGGGCAACTAATCAAATGGGAATTGAAATAAATCCCTTGAAGGAACCCATTCATGACCCTATTCCTCAGCAACAGAACATGGGTGAAATATCTAGTAGTTGTGAAATCTCAGAAGTATCGAAGTTCTCATCCAATTGAGTATATTATCATCGATCCAACATCCAGAGTTAAAGCTAGATCACAATTAAGAATCTGTGTGCTTTTGATGCCTTTGTGTCTCTTATTGAACCTAAAAATATTATTGAGGCCTCGTAGGATGCATACTGGGTGATTGTTATGCTAGATGAACTCAATCAGTTTGAAAGAAGTCAAGTTTGGCATCTGGTTCCAAGACCCAATGGACAGACCAGTCAATGGTACAAAATGGGTCTTCAGAAACAAACTTGATGAAGATGGAACAACTACAAGAAACAATGCAAGACTGGTGATCCAAGGTTACAACCAAGAGGAGGGCATAGATTATGATGAGTTTTGCTCCTGTTGCAAAACTATAGGAAATCAGACTTCTTATAGCTTTTGCAGCACACATGGAATTCACTTTGCATCAAATGGATGTCAAAAGTGCATTCCTAAATGGCTACCTGAAAGAGGAAGAGTTTGTGAAACAATCACCAGGGTTTGAGAGCAAGGAATGTCCTAAGCATGTACAAGTTAGACAAGGCCCTCTATGGACTCAAGCAGGCTTCAAGAGCATAGTATGAAAGATTGTCATAATTCTTGCTGGAGCATGGTTACAAGAGAGGTAAAAATTATAGCACCATATTCTTAAAGGAAAAAGGTAAGTATCTCCTTGTTGTACAAATATATGTTGATGACATAATCTTTGGGGCCACTACTGATAAGCTAAGTAAGGACTTTGCAAGATTAATAGGGAGCAAGTTTGAATTAAGCATAATGGGTGAGCTTAACTTCTTCTTAGGCTTACAAATGAAACAAAGTCCAAATGGAACCTTGATACCAACAGAAGTATGCAAAGGAACTAATCAAAAGGTTTAAAATAGAAGAATCAAAGGAGATAGACACCCATTGCAACTGCTACTAATTTAGATGTTGATGAACTTGGTTCATTTGTTGACCAAAATTTGTATAGGGGTATGATTGGTTCTCTCTTGTATCTTACTACAAGCAGACTTTACATTGTTTTCAGTGTAGGGCTTTGTGCTCGTTTTCAGGGAAATCCAAAAGAGTTCCACTTGACTGCTGTAAAGAGAATACTGAGATATCCTTAAATGCACCACTAATATATGCCTTTGGTATCCTAAAAGTAGTAATTTTGATCTATTAGTATTGGCTGATGATGATTATGCAGGTTTCTTAGTGGACAGGAAAAGCACCTCAGGTATGACACACTTCCTTAATTCATGCCTTGTGTCATGGGCTACCAAAAAGCAAAATTCTGTGGTCCTATCTACTGCTGAAGCTGAGTATGTTGTTGTTGCTTCTTGTTTTTCTCAACTACTATGGATCAAACATTAGCAGGCAGATTTTGGAACTGAAGTGGGATGTATTCCAATATTCTATGGTAACACTAGTTCTATAAGTATGACAAAAAACTCTATTAATCATAAGAGGGCTAAGCACATAGATGTTAGACACCATTTCTTAAGAGATAATTATGAGAAATGATTGATCTCAATAGAATTTTGTGCTATTGATAAAAAAATAGCTGATATTTTCATTAAAGCACTGAGTAGAGAAAACTTTGAGAGGAACATGTTGGAATTAGCGATGATTAAAATCTCCAAATAGGTCCAGTTTAGAATGCATAATGAAATAAAAATAATTAAATTTTATTTTTGGTTAGGAGTTCTAATTTTGTGTAAATTTCTAAATCAATTCTTACTCAGTCTCATATTTTATTTAGTATACTCCTGTGACATGTGTATACATATGATTCACTGATCTTTTACAAAATTCCTTCTATTTTGGCATTTGAGGCATGTTCAAGAGAGTTTTGTATGAAGAACCTGGTTCATCAGTATGTGTTCAAATGAAAGTGTTTTCTATGCTCTACAAAATTAGAAAGATTAATTTTCAATCATGAGCAGAAGTCATACATTCGTGAAATTCCAAGAAATTTTATCCGTTGAGCATTGAACCAGTTTCGTTCTCCTAGAACTCTAAAACTGATAATTTTACCTAAACTCTAGCAATGCCTAATAATCACTAAGAGACCAGAATTATATCTTGATAATACTTCTAATTGACCTCTGAAAAAGCTGTCGTTACTGCATTTAACTCTAATCATCTTTAAATGCATACCACACCTTTTCTTCATTAGTCCATAACCGTCAAAACATTACTCCGGTTTTGATTGCCCTTTTCTTCTCCAGAAATCCAAAATCCTCTTTCTTTAATTAAATTCCAAAATCTCTTCCATAGTCAAATAACCATGTCTTACCCCCAAGAGAAACCTGGTACCCCCCACCAACATCTCCTTCGAACACACCCTCATCTGCTCCTCCTACTGAACCCCCAAAACCTAGGGTTCGTAGGCAGAAAATATTGGCTAGAAAAACTGTAGCATCTGGAGCCCTAAAGAAAGCTCTAAACGAGAAATTGATGGCTAGCCAAAAGAAAGAAAGCCCTGTACATGAATCTGACTCCAGCTCTAAGTCTGAAGATTATTTTTTCTGCTAGTGAAGTTGATGAACATGGGTCTTTTGATGCTGAGAAAATTAAAGAAACTCCTGGTGAGGTATGTTCTTGTGTAGTATTTTCTACTGTGGTTGAAAGCACTGATAATAGGTTTGTTCTAGTTGGTCCTATTAAAGATGTAAAGATGGCTGAATCAAGTAGGAGTGGAGGTAAAAAAAAAGGAAAAGAAAGAGAGAGAGAGCAAGTGGTGATGAGTTGGGTAATGAGAAAGAAGAGGTTCTTGCTATCTATAGGAGGGGTTAAGTCAAAGGGAAGTGGTATTGGGGAAGCGACTGAAGGACTTGTTCATCTAAGCAAGCAATAAGAAGATCTTGTTTCATCTACCGAGATAACTCTGGTTGATCTTCTGAAAAAAGTTGGGGCAAGCTATGATCCAAAGAAGCACAAGGCTTCTTCACAAAAGGCTCCAACTGCTTCAAAGCCAACTAAGAAAAGCAAAACTTCATCCCAAAAGCTACTGCCCTTTCAGTTCCTAAGGGGAGAACTACTAGGAGCAGGGTCAAACAAAGTGAAGTACAGTTACAGAAAGCCCTGGAAGAAAGCAGGAAGAAGAAGAAGGAGAAGGGAATAACAAAGGTTGTGGAAAGTTCTGAGGTTGTAGAAGAAGAAGAATAGGAGATGGAATTGGTCCATCAAGAAAGAGGAACAACTGAAGAGGTTCCAACACCCAAACTAAAAAGTTCCAAGACTTCTTCCAAGAAATCTTCCTCTGTACTTGTACCTGTTGAATCTTCTTTAGCCAAAAGAACTAGGTCTGCTGTGAAGGGTAAACAAAAGAATATTATTGAAGAAGATGAAGAGTGGAGTGGTGAAGAAGAAGAAGAGGAATCTGAAAAGAAAAAAGACAGGTTTTCCATCTTTGGCAGAAGAAAATTTTTTAAACGAAGACTATTGAGAGACCTGGATGAGCCAGGTATGAGAAGATTGGTGGATGCCTTGACTATAGAAAGTTGGAAGGACTTGGTCCTTCAGATAAATGGGAGGTTGGCTAGGAATGAATTGATTAAGTTTATGGCCAATGCCACTGTGAAAAATTGGGTAGTCTCTAGCCTGGTGAAAGGTGTAAAAGTAAAGTTTGATGCAAACAAACTGGGTGAGATTCTAGATATACCTAGTGAAAGGTATGATAATTATACAATGCAAATGTGACCCTGTTTAGATTCTCTCCCTACTTCTCTTCAAATCACTAGGAATTTTTGTGATGCTGCAACTATTGAAGATGTACCTGAAGCCAGGTTGTGCAGAAAAGTGAGATGAGACCTAAGCACAAACTCTTGTTTGAATTTGTTAACAAACGCCTACTACCCAAGTAGGAGAGGAGACGTACTTCCAACTACATGGACCTGGTTCTTATGGAGTGTCTTGTGAGTAGAATGTAGATAAAATCATAGTCAAATTACTAGACAGGGTCATTAAGGGCACCAAGGCACATGCAACTCCATATGGGTTCTTACTGACTACTGTGCTGGAAAGGCTAAGGGTGCCTTTGAAGAAATGGGAGATGGCATCATGTAAGGAGCATTTTTGTGTTAAGACCTTATTGGCTTGTGAGTATCCTGCAAATACCATCCCAGTTGAACCTGGTTCATCTCTGAAGACACCTGTGAATAGCAAGTTTAGGGCTTTGGTTCAAGAGTGTGAAACTAAGGATGGTGAAATTGCTAGGCTTCAGGCTCGAGTAACATAATTGGAAACTGCAAGAGATGGCCTTAGAGCTGAGCTAGCCAAAGAAAAGGAGAAAAGTGATGGCATGCTTCAGAATATGCTCAACCTTCTCCAAACCCACCCCCCTAGTTCCTCCAAGCCATAGGTTCTCCATTGTTGTCTTCTGAACCAGTCTAGTACCCAGTGACCCAGATTAGGGACTTTTTTTTTTGTTTTTTTGCTCATGTTTTGGAAGTTTTTCTTTCTTTTTGTGTTTTGTTGGTGGAAACATATCTTATCAATGACAACTGGTGGTTCTCTTATTCAATGAAGATTTGGTTCTTAATAGTTTGAATGTATTTGTTGATTATTGATGATTAATCTATGTTTTCACTTGCAGTTGCCCAAGTGACCATGATTAATTACTAATATATGGGATTCAAAATGTGTGCAACGTTTCGATGATGCAAAAAGAGGGAAGATATATTGTGATTTAATATTTATTTTGAATAATATGATATTTATAACCTAATTAAACTCAGTCCTTGATGATTAGTTAAAACTCTAAGTTAAGTGTAAATGGTTAGGCTGAGTCCTTACAGATTTTTTTTTGATCCATAAATACACAGAGTTTGTCATCATGAATAAGGGGGAATTTGTTGGCCCGAGTTCTGGTGAAGTTTTGAAGAATGATAAATAAACTCAGTCATGGACCAGGTCCATCATATGAGGCACAATATTTATCAACCTAGACATGTGAGATGCACGTGAAGGAGATAAGACTCAGTGATCAAGCTGTAATATCTCCCAAACTAATTGAAAAGGTTGCATACTAGATGAGGGGAGAAAGTATCCTTATGGGAAGAGGACACAATCTAGATAAATGATAAGGTTGGAGTTTGTATTATTCAAGGACTCAACTTCGATGGAAGATCAGCAATTGAGTCTCAATTAAACTCTGATTACCAACTCATTAAATAATAGTGACTGTTCTCTTTTACAAGTATTGTACAAACATAGAAGTGAAACTAAATTGAGAGCCAAAAGCGAGGCGATTTTGCAAGAAATTTATATAAGATTTGAGTGTGCATTCCTAAAGCTACTTGGACAAGATAGAAGAACCAATTTGAATGTATCTTTCTTTTATTCTAGTTCAATTGTAGTAGATGGTTTAAAGTTGTACCTTTCTAGCTTTCATAAAGCAATTGGATTGGGTACTTTGAGTATTCAAGCTAGATTTAACTTAAAGGTGTCACAATAGTTGAGGCCGTGTGCTACACTGGGATTAGAGTTAATCCTTAGGTTTACAAAGAGTTTTTGTAAATACTGTTTGGCTTAGTGATATTAGTAGAAGTTTAGAAAAATCTTACTGAGTAGTAAGTCGTGGATTTTTTAACTTTTTGAGCCAGGTATTTTCCACGTAAAAATCTCTGTATTGTTTATTTTCTCTACTTTTTCCGCAAACAGTATTAGTTAGAATACCTAGATGAACCAGGTTCTTCTAGATTGAAAATTGGGTACCACATAAATTACCCCTCTTTTGTGGTATTAACGTTTGGAACATCACAATAGGTACCTATTAACAACATATAAAGATATTTATTTAACTTGGTGATAAAATAAAAGTAATTCGAATCGGTTCAAAGATCCTACAAAAATTCAATGCACGAAGGTGTTTTCATTTTTAGGCCTATAATAAGTGCCGACCTCTTGAGTTGGATGGTTTACCCATCGAAGATTTTTTTGTTGGTATGGAAAGAACACTATAATAAATAAAATGCAATTGATAAATGATTTCTGAGACTTTGATAGTAGAACATATAACAGTCAATTATTGTTTATTGAACTAAAATTGTTACCTTTTATTTCTCAACATACTTTTGTTTTGATCAAAAAGGAAATATATACATTAAAATATAAGGCATATGCATTACATGTGATTTGTAGTTAGTGTCACATAGGACATTTAGATTACCTAAGCTTGCTAAAGTATTGTAAGCATCATAGGATAAAAGCTTTTTAAAACCATATTGTTCTGGTACATCATGTTGTACTAGGATTTTAACATCTACTGGAGGATCAACAAAGAATTTCTTCTTCTTCCTAGCATTAGCAATTCCCATCTATGCCAGTTGGTGAGCTATCTTATTTCCTTGTTGGAACTCGTGCTGGAGGATGAATTGCCTTTGTTGGTGCATGAACAACCTGCATTTATTGATAGTGTTAGCATAAATATAATATCCTTGTAGGATTGACATGATTACCTTCGTGGAATCTGTTTCAATTTGTAGTGGAAATAACCCCTAGTCAAGGGCTGTTTTTAGTCCTTCTAGTAGGGCTTTGATCTCAGCTTGAAGACAGCCGTTTGCATGTGCAGATTAGTTATAGCCCAAAATCAGTGGCCCTTAGCATTCCTAATTACGCCTCCTAGTCAACAAATTTACATATTTTTGTGAAAATAGCATCAATGTTTAATTGAAACCATCCCATTAGAGGTTTATGCCATATAAATTGATATGGAGCTTTGTAGACAGAATCACACTTTTTTCAATTAAGAGGCGAAATTCAACAGCTATATCCATGATGAGATTAATGTTTATAGGGAAATTAGTATAGTTCTAGTTGTTGCTATTCCTTTAATTAACATATGGCAAATAGCAAAAGGAAAAAAAAGATTCCAATTTAAAAAGTTTTTGTCGAGGGTGTAGTTAAAATTCTTTGACTGAATTAACCAGTGATCACCATTATCGTAATACAAGTTTTACCATCCAAGAGTGTCCCAAAGGTGTTTGCTTGCTTGGAAGTTAAAGAAGATATGCGTTATAGATTCATCTATCATTTCTACATATAGGAAAATGGGGGTTGATATTAAGGACAATTTTTTCCAGATATTGTCGGGAATGAATTTTTTTATGAATACATTGCCGAAGAAAGAATTTCATCATTTTAGGGCATGACAATTCCCAAATCCAATTGATGTCAATATCCTTGCCCTCATTAGTGTTAATTAAAGAGTATCAAGTTTTGCTTGTGAAGAATCCTTTTTTATTTAAGGATCAAATAGGGATATCACCCTTAGGATTTAACAAGGATTTTAACTTTTGATATAGAGTCCTTGATATTATCAGAAAGATTGAGAGATATATTGGCAAAGTGCCAATTTTGGCCATCAAAGATGTCTCTTATTTTAAAAAATAGTCATTCTTTAATAAAGGGCCTTTAATAAAAGGTCTTCTATTGTATTTCTAAGTGTTACGACCCAGATTCCCACCCTCGGGGTCGTGATGGTGCCTACTAATGTCTCTAAAAATACATATATGAAACAAGAAAGTAGGTAGAAGGAGACGCTAGGGCCTGCGAATGCTTGCAGGGCCACCTCGGTTCACCTGATGAACAAAATCCAGCAATCTCATTGCGGTTCGAAATCTACAACATTGGGGTCTGCACAAAAAAATGCAGAGTGTAGTATCAGCACAACCGACCCCATGTGCTTGTAAGCGCCTAGCCTAACCTCGACGAAATAGTGGCGAGGCTAAGACAATACCACCAAATAAACCTGCGCAGTTGTATCATATACAACATGGAGTAAACTAGAAATATACAAATAAGGATGTGAGGGGGAAACATGCTTCAGGAAATAGAAGATAAAACAGAATCTCAAGAGAATTATTAGGAAACCAAAATCAAACTTCTAACTAGGATAAGGAAAACAAAGGTAGATTTCACTCTCGGCTCACAACTCGTTGCAAACGTGCAACCGGATCCCATATCTTATATCTTGTGGTAGGCATACCACCTGCTCCCATTTTATTATATCTTGTGGTAGGCGTACCACCCGCTCCCATTTTATTATATTAACATTTCTTAGAAATGAAATTACTCCAACAACCGCAACAATTAATGCAATTTATAAGACAACAAAGTACACAATAATTATGATTCACTGAGGAAAACAAATAATAATAAGTAGCAATTAATTATGGACTTTAAGGAGAAAATATGCAATTTACTATTTAGTATGCTAAATGTCAAGCAGAAATTAAGTCACATAAACATGTAGCAATTATAGCATAAATTTAATATTAACTAGTAACACGATAAAGGAAAATGCCAACATAAAGAATCATAGTAATTGTGGAATAAGACATTCAATGAACTTGAACTGATAATAAAAAATCATAACAAACGGCAATAAGTGCACGACATCACCTTTCGTACTTTAACACTCTCTCACCAAACAATATACGTCATCACCCTTCATGCTTTACACTCTTCATCACCCAAGCAAAAAATACAAATCAATTAGGGCAAGGGAATCAGTAACATCACCATAAAGTCAAGTAACAACAAAAAATTAGTAAAATAAACGTAAAGGACAACATAACTCAATTATCAGCAAGAATCATGAAAATCAAGGACAAGTGCATGGCATCACCCTTCATGCATTTACTCTCGTCCTTACCATAAGAATTAATATAATAGGCACGGAATGATACATCATGCGGTACGACATCACCCTTCGTGCTTTACACTCTTTCCTCACCATGAAATCAATATAGTAGGCATAGAATGGCACATCGTGCGGCATGACATCACTCTTTGTGCTTTACACTCTTTCCTCGCGATAGCAAACAATTGCACGGCATCACCCTTCATGCTTTAACACTCTTTCTCACCCAAACAATAATCACAAAGAAGGGGCAAGGGAGTAAATAAATAATAATAGAAATCCTGGCAAGGGAACACAATTTAATAACTCTTTCTCTTTCTTTTTCTTTTACTTCACAACTCGCTTTACCACTTGAGCCAATGCTCAAAAGGGTTCATTCATCTCATACACTATCAAAATTTGTAATATACTTGAGCCAATGCTCCTCGATATTCGAAGGTCATAATTTCTTTCACTAGCTTTTCACAAAATATAGAAACCATCACCATGGCATGAAAGAAACAATGAAATTATGATGTTCACAATATAAAGACTCATGGTCGTGCTAGACACTAACATATAGATAATCATCACCATGCCTATATATCATACTCAACAATTATCATGTAGCAAATACGACTCAACTCCTAATCCCTCAAGCTAAGGTTAGACCAAACACTTACCTCAAACTTCCACGGCAAATTCAAGCCTCAAACACCGCTTTGCCTCTCGAATTCGGCTCCAACCCAATCGAATCTCTACATAATTGACTCAATATCATCAATAAGAGATAAACAATCCATTTTTACCCTTAATCACATATTTTAGGACTAGAAATTCGTTAAATGTTGATGAAAATGGAAGAAAATAAGTTGGAGATTACTTACCCAAGGAGGTTTGTTGAAAAAGTTCTTCAAGAATTGCATTAGAGCTTTGGAGAAGAAGGAGTTTTGTAAAAATTTGATAAATCCCGTAATGGGTTCTATTTAGGAGTTTTAAAATAACCGGGAAAAATTGCCCTTCATGTTTGCTATGGTTCAGATCTAAAGACCTTCGTGTTCACAAAAAAAGACTCGTGTTCGCGAAGCATCAGCTCCCAGAGCCTTTGCGTACGTGAACCAGTGATCGCGTTCGCGTAGCTTAAACTGGAGACCCCTCCCCCTCAACCTTACACGTTCGCGCAAGGAGGAACGCATTCGTGAAGGGTCTACCTCCCTCAGCTTTGTATTCGTGTCACTACCTTCGCGTTCGCAAAGAAGAAAATGAACTTTTGGGAATCTTTCCTTACGCGTTAGCGAGAGGTCCCACGCGAATGCGAAGAACAAAATCCCTAGGCACTGAACAACAAAAACTTGTAATTTCTTTATAAGTTCAAAACCTCTCTAAACACGTCTGAAACACTACCAAGCCCTCAGGGCTCCTAGCTAACACTCATACTAACTCAGCAACATCATAAAAATTTATCTGTGCGATCAAATTGCCTAAATAATCTCAAAATAATGAATCAAACCTCAAAATCATGAATTTTTCCTCAAACTTCATCAAGTATCAAATTTATAAATTTAATTCCAAAACACGTCAAACGAAATTCGTTTTTAACCAAATTTTATAGGAAGGACTTAAAATATATATAAGACCTGTATCGGGCACCGGGACCAAAAACGACCCGACACCATCGCTTTCTAATCAAATTTTAATTCCAATTTTCTTAAACATTTCAGAAAAATTATTACCTTTAAAAATTTATTTCTTGGGTTTGGGACCTCGAAAATTGATTCCGGGCATACGCCAAAGTCCCATATTTTCCAACGGATCCTCCGAGACCATCAAATCACGGGTTCGGGTCCACTTTCCCAAAATATTGACCAAAGTTAAATTTTTTTATTTTAACATCAACACTTAGTATTTTTCATAGAACTTCACATTTAAGCTTTCCGGTTGCGCTCGGACTGCGCATGCAAATCACGATGGCTCTAAATGATGTTTTCAATGCCTCGAACGCATAGAATTGATTAAAAATAGGTGATGAACATTTGGGTCGTCACACTAAGGCTTCCCACTTTAGGGATCTAATTGGTCTCCCAAATATTCATGTTTGAGTGGTGATGAAGTTGCCAAATGATACCTTTGGAACATAGTTCCCACCCCCTTTTGAATACCTTTCCAAATAAAAGAGGTATTTCTAGTGTTATAGTTGTTGGCATAGGCAGTTATCATAAGATGAGCCCAAGATGTGGTAAGGTTTGTAATGAATCTCCAGGCTAGATTAGCAAGGTTACAAATATTTTTATCCTTGGCTTTATGGAGTCCCAGGCCTCCAATGCTTTCGGTTGACAAATGGTTGACCAATTAATGAGGTAAATTTTTCGCTTCTCATTTGTAGTACCCCATATGAAATCCCCATTGAACTTTGTCAATTTTATTAAGAATTTTCATAGGGAGGAGGGTAAATTGCATGTAGTGGAAACATGATTGAGTTTAGGCAGGAAAGAGAGAGAGTTGTCCGTCCTGCTATGTTTAAGAAATTTATTTTTCAAGTCGTTAATTTTGCTCTTATTTTGTCAATATTGAATTGATAATCTTTTGGCCTAGGGTGTTTGTTTAGGATAGGAAAGCCTAGATAAGTACCAAAGGAATCACTTTTTTTTAATATTAAGAATATTAGTAATTTCACTAGTAAGATTTTGAGGATAATTTGTGGAGAAGATAATTTTTGACTTGGAGGTATTAATAGATTGCCATGAGAGACTACAAAAGAGGTCAAAGCCTTTTTGACTTGTATGACTTGATTTCATATTGGCTTTAGCCATTAATGTGAGATCGTTAGCAAAGAAAAGATGAGAAAATTTGATCAAAGAAGAGTTTAAGGCGATTTACAAGGATTTTTGTGATTACTTTATATATGGTATCGCAAATGCCAATAGATCTAAAATTTTTGATGTTATTGGCATTGAGTATTTTTGGAATGAGGCATAGGTTAATTTTGCTAAATTCAGGGGGATCTCTTGGGTCCTAAAAATGTTGTGATACAAGTTTGTGACAGAGGGTCCTATTATATGCCAATAATTTTGGAAAAGGAATAGATGAAGGACATCTGGTATAGGCGTTTTAAAAGATTTAAAAGAGAAAAATGGCCTTTTTGATCTCAATACTAAGTAACAGATTATCTAAACCATTGAGGCTTAAGAAGTTTTGAGAATTATTTTTAATGGGCTAACCCTTCTAGAATTTTTGTGAGTAGTGGTAAATATAGTAGTGAAATAGTTACAAAAATGAGAGGTGACTAGATGAGGATCATTAATCTAATTTCCCGCTTCATCTTTAAAGAAATTGATCTTTTTTCTTTTTTTTTTCTATTGCTGGCCGAGATTTAGAAAACTTTGGTATTCGCATATCCCTCGTTTAGCCACATAACCCTTGACCTTAATTTTCAAAAGTCCTATTCTATTTTTAGATGATCATTGTAGTCTTTTATTTACTTCTAGGGTTTGGGGATAGTACAATAAGAGTAATGTTTGAAATTTTGAATACCTTGAAGCTGGGCTAAAATTTTCCTTTTTTCCCCACTAAAAGGTTGGATAATGTGTTAGGAAATGAGGATTGAATTAATCTATTTCCTAAGAGTTCTATTATACATCTGCCTAGAACTCTTAGGAAATAGATTAATTCAATCCTCATTTCCTAACACATTATCCAACCTTTCCATAATCAAACCTCTATTCTTTTGCCTATGGTTCGATGATGTATATGTACATCCTTCATATCCTAAATCAATTAAATTTGTGTGACATATGGAATAGGGTAAACGGTAGAAGATAAAAATGGTGGGGGAATAAAATTATAAAAATATGATTTTGCTGATAATTGAAATTTAAAGCACTACTAGAAATTCAGAACAAAGCTACCATAAAAAGCGACTAAAGTTGGTAGTTTACAAGTCACAAAGCGACCAAAAAGCATCCAAAGTGTCCAAACTGGCTTGTTTGCTATTTTACTGGTCCATTTACTTTAGAGACTAAGGTTGGTCGCTAATTCCTTAGCCTCGAAGGTATAAGGACCAAATATTATCGGTAAACAATATACCGATTTGGTTTCTTAAATATTAGAATAATATAAAATTAGATATTTGAATTATATTTATTAGTTTATTTATTATTATTCAAATAGAGCGACAAACTTTGGTATGTAAACTAAATATTATATTTTAAAATAAGGAAAATAGCGACCAAAGTTGGTCGCTTTTTTATTATTATTTTTTTTTAAAACATAAGCGACCAAATTTTGTCACTACTTTCAAGAATTGAATTTTATTTAAACATAAGCGACCAAAATTGGTCGCTAATTTCTAGAATTTTTTTGAATAGAATAGCAACCTAGGTTGGTCGCTTTTTACGAAATTTGGGTTAATTTGCGACCAACCTTGGTCGCTATTGCCCAGAAAATATTTTTTTAAAATAGAAAATAAAGCAAGCCAAAGTTGGTTATTTTTTAGGGTATAATTTTTGCAGAAATTGCCTGTTTTGGCAGCTACACAGCCTGCCAGCATACCAAATTCCCTATTACAAGCAACAACAACAACAATACCACCACCAACAACAACAACAACAATAACAACAACAGCACAATAAAACAAACAACAACATTAAAACCAACAACGTGTAATTGTTGCATCTCCTTTTAAACGGCTACCCCGAAGGATGACACGTATAATGGAGTTTTTCCAATTAAATTAATATTATTCGAAATGAGATTATTTATTTATTAAGAGTCGCCACTTGGGATAGGTTCGTCTTTGGTGTCCCGAGTCACCGATTTATTAGAATCCCAAATTGAGGTAATTTTCGACTATCCAAATGGAGTCTGCGAACAAAAAATTCTGAGTAAGGAAGGTGTTAGGCACCCCTGTTGACCCTAGGGTGTTAGGAAGCCCTCGATCCTGTGGTTCTAGCACGGCGGATTGAACAATTATAAATGGCCAAAAATTCCGATTTTACCCATTTTCATCCTAAAATGCAATTTAATTACTTACACTGCTTTTAATGCTTTTTAAGGAAATTTGCGATGCCTCTAATATATATCGCGAACCACATCGCATAAATGCGCACGTAGTTTTTGATATCTTTCAAGTTCATTGGGATTTAGATTTGAGTCACATAAATGCGCACAAATAATTAAGAAGATGAAATTAATAAAGACGCGCCTAAAGCATTTAACACGTGATTATCTTTGCGGGAACACCGTGAAAGTTTCTAAACGGCGTATCCCAAATCTCTAAGTATGTATATGAGAGTTTAAAGAGGGCCACACAGTTCATGTGTTTTATTTGGCGCGACGCACCTCGCTTTATTATTTAAAGGCCAATCCTACAGCAGACTAAGATTTTCTATAAGGTTTGTATCCCTGATCTTAATTAATCGATGTTATTAACTGAAAATTAGTGAAAGCAGACTATGAACCATCTTTAGCAAATTGGGCTTCGAACCCAGCCCTTTTTGTTTGAATGAGTTAACTAAAAGGCATTTAGGCTCAGGCCTTGGAATGACGTAGAGGGGGCCCAAATATATCGTCTTATTGTCTTGTGACCATGACCCCAACGTTTTGGGCTTGTGACTAGCCCAATAGCATGTGTACCATATTAAATCTAGTCATATATCAATGTCTAAACTCCAAGCATTATGACAATCCAAACTTTAATAAATCAATTTAAACTTGGTGGAACTTATCAACTTCAGTAAACTTAATACCGAATCCAATCATGCTGCATAAAAAAAACTTCAAATCTGCACACTGGCTCATTCGCTGGAACTTAACACAACTACTGAATTTTGCTAAGTTAGTAAAAGTTCAAGTACTAAATGTTTGTAAACAACAGTTCAGTTAATACAAAATATTAATAGTCTAATTAACATTGCTGAATTAAGTTTAAACATACAAATTAGAACATCTTCAAATAACTCAAGGAAAGAAAAGTTGTTCTTCAATATTATTCTTTGAAAATGTACCTGAGTTAAGGCCAAATATGAAGAAAAGGAGTCAGTTGGATTGAGTCATCAACCAACAGTGATAAATCAGTAGTAACACCACAATCAGACCAACATTTATATCATTTCAACCCAGGAATAAAGCCAGATGAACAAGAACCAACAAAAAAACCTAAAATAGCATCGATGGAACTCAAACACACTTGGAATTAGCCCAAAAAACTTCAGCAATCAAACCCTAGGCTAAATGATGTAAATCAAACTCTAGGACTCGAAATTGGTCCAAAACCTCAATAGAATAGCCTGTTTTGGAGTTCTAATTTTTGTTTTTTCTCCTAAGGATCTAAATAATCTAGTTTTTAAGGAAAACTTTCAGATATTCTAACTAATAACATTTTTTAATTTCTGTTTTGAATTTGAACTGTAGAAATGGAACTAGAAGTGTTTTGGGGAAATTTTAGAGCCTGAAATTCTTGAAATTTTAGGGAATTTATCGGGATTGTCAAACTTCAAACCTTGGGAATGTTTCAGGGATTTCTAGCCTTGTTAATGAAGGAAACTCACTTGCCTATTTATATCCCTACCTTAGGGCAACCCTTTTCTTTTGTGTTTATTCAATAGTTCTTTTCCTATTTCTTAAAGTTGTTCATTTAGTCCCTCATTTTTTGGCTTGTACCTCAATTCTTATCACAATTTTAGTTTTTAAACCTCCAACTAGAAGATTCCAGGGGTCTATTGCAAGATTCCCACACCTGAATACCCCTATTACTCTTGTCCTTTCCCTTCACTTACTTAGTCTGACCACTTACACTCTAGCTTTTATCAAGTTGGTCAGAAATTGATTATAGTTAATTACTTGAGGCAATAAGAAGGACTAAACCGTAAACAAACCTAACCTAATCCTTACTAAACCGAGTTGGCATGTTATAAACTAACCATTAAAATTAACAGAGACTAAAACTATACTACTTGTTTTAACCAAAATCAAAAACAAAATTATCAAAAGTTAATCAGTAACCATGAGGAGTTGTTAACAAATCAACATAACATATATATATATATATATATATATATATATATATATATATATATATATATATATATATATATATATAGACAGATTTGAAGCTATATTAAACTAGTACCAACAACGCAAGACTGAATTAATCAAAACAGGATTCACCAAAACAAGACTCAAAAGCAATCACAGGGTTTATCATGAACAAATATTGATCAATTGAAATGAGGAAATAATCAAAACAGGGAAAAGATGAACAATCTGAAATTTTGAACTTACCTAGAATACTGAATGTGCGATCATGGTTTTTTTGGAAAAAAGGAAATTAATACGAAAACACAGCAAACTTTGAAACCTATGGTAAAGCAAGGATGCCTAACCTTTAGACCATAAACGACCGCCTTGACTTGCCCATGCAAGGTCTCAAATGTACCCAAACTTCAACAAAATTCTCAATTGGAAGAATCTGGGACTAACGTGACATTAGTTCAATAATTGCAGCAATTTGAGGGAGATTTATTAAGGATTTTTAGGAAGACAGAGGTCAGGATGGTCTATGGTATGATTATGGTTGAATTTGGGGCGGATTAAACTTGATCCACACTTTCGATTTGAAATTTTGAAGAACTGGCTGGGATTTGAGAGGAAATAAGATTGGATGTGGGTTGGGGAGACGGAGATAGTACTATGGTGTAAAATTGGGAGCGGTATGAGTGGCCGCCGACAGATGTGACGGAGACAGCATCCACAAAATCCTTTATTCGAAGGGTTGGGCTCATATTTGGAAGTTGGTTGTTAGAGCATAGGAAAGAGGAGGAAACGGTGGTTCGGTGGTGTATTTTTTGGTGAGTTCGGAGCTTCGCCGCCGCCGGCGACAATTTCCGGCCGGTGGTAGTTAGGTGGAGTGTTGGCAGAGATGATAGGTACGAGGAAGAGATATTTGGTGTCTAGGGTTTGTGTTGGCTTCATACATTTTTATTTAATATTCAACATCAAACCAAGGCCGTTGGATCAAGGCTTATGAACGGTTGTGATCACACGCCCTAAAACAACATCGTTTTGGGGCGTCTCTAATGAGAGTCCGGGTCACGGACGCGTTTGGGCCGGTTTTGGGTGGTTTGGATGGATTGGGAGTGTCTTAATTTGGGCCATACAGCTTTGGCCCAATTATGAAGCCAGCCTGATTTATCGCTTTTTAAATTCTTTTTCAATCATCCAATTGTTCAATTATTGTTTCAATTTAAAAAAAAAACACAATTAAAATTAAATCAGAAAAGTTAATCAAAACTATTACATTACAATTAACCTACTATTATTTAAAGAAAAATTAAAACAAATCAAATTTTCTTTGTGATTTTTATATTTTGTAAAAAGTCTGATTACTAATTAATCTAACAAAATTATGTAAAAATCAAATCCAAAAATGCTCATGCAATTCTTGTATTTTCTATGACTTATCATGCATGCACAAATAAAAATACAATCAAACATGCGCAATTAAATCCCAAAAATCGAATAATAAAAAGAGAAATCCTAACTTTGAGAATTTTGTAGGAGTAATTTTAACGAGACAAAAATCACGTGCTTACAGCTGCCCGTCTTTGCCCGTAAACACGAAGGGGGTTTTTTGTCAAAGATAAATGTGCGCCATGAGGGATTTTTGCCTACTCAAAACTCCAGGAGAAGCGTTTTGAAAAATGTCCTACTGAACCTTGCTTCAAAGGTTGCCTACATATCATTAGCTATAAAGAAATTAGGTCAATGTAGTTCTGGAGTGTTTGGTAGTTGGGACTACCATGAGCTGTGATTTCACTACTGATGCTGCTACTACTGCTTGCTGACCACGTATTACACCAAAGGAAAATCAACAGCTAAGCTAGCTAGGCCTATCAACTACGGCTTACAAGATTCCTATATGTAAATCTCTTGGAGCTTGATCTTGAGTCTTAGCTGATTTCGCTATAGACCTCGATTGAATCTTGATGCTCGCAAGCTGTAGGTGCTGGTTGTTTTTCAGCATTGGACTGGGGTAGGACATACGAGGCTTGTGACTTCAATCAAACTCTGAGTTGTCCGCATCCTTGCATGTTTCATCATTTTGAATTCATTTATTTTTATTGTTTTCTTCTTTTCCTTTATTCGGGACTGGGACTTAGGCTTTTAGTCATGTCGAATCCTATGCCTTGAGGTAGAACCTGCTCGGACACCAAAACAAACAAACAAATAGAATTTTCTGCCCCAGTTTTCACTGGGAAAATTTGTGAGTTACTTGCAAAACAAATCTAAGCTATTTCTTTATTGAAAACAACAAAAGTCAGGACTGTGTATCCTTTGAAAATATTGCCATGTTATGCTGAGAAGGGGAAAGGGTCCCTGTTGGGGATAAAAGGAGGATCCACGGGTTATGTCGGGATGGGAATGAAGGGTCCTTGCTGGGGATGAAACGAAAAATCACAGGTTAATCCGGAATGAAATGAATAATGATTCCTGGGTTATTCTAGGGGGTCCACGCATTATGTCGGGTTTTGAAAACGAGAAGGCTCCTGGGTTATGCCAGGAGATTCGCGGGTTATGCCGGGATTTGAAAGAGAAATTCATGGGTTATGCCAGGGAAATCTGCAGGTTATGCCGGGATTGGGAAAAGAGAAGGCTCCTGGGTTACGCTAGGGGATCCGCGGGTTGTGCCGGAATTTGAAAGAGAAAATTCCTAGATTATGTTAGGGAAATCCTCGAGCTATGCTGGGATTGGAAGAAAAATGCAAGGTTATGCTAGGGAGATCCGCGGGGTATGCCGGGATTTGAAAGAGAAATTTCTGGGTGATGCCAGGGGACTCCACAAGTTATGCCGGGATTAGGAAAAGAGAAGGCTCCTGGGTTATGCCAGGGGATCCGCGGGTTATGCCGGGATTTGAAAGAGAAAATTCCTAGGTTATGCTAAGGAAATATACGAGTTATGCAGGATTGGAAGAAAAATCCTAGGTTATGCTGAGGAGATCCACGGGTTATTGCGGGATTTGAAAGAGAAATTCCTGGGTTATGCCAGGGGAATCCGCGGGTTATGCCGGGATTGGAAAAAGAGAAGGCTCCTGGGTTATGCTAGGGGATCCGCATGTTATGCTGGGATTTGAAAGAGAAAATTCCTAGGTTATGCTAGGGATATCCACGGTTTATGCCGGGATTGGAAGAAAAATCCTAGGTTATGCTAGGGAGATCCGTGGGTTATGCCAGGATTTGAAAAAGAAATTCCTGGGTTATGCCAAGGGAATCCACGGGTTATGCCGGGATTGGAAGAAAAATCCTAGGTTATGCTAGGGAGATCCGCGGGTTATGCCGGGATTTGAAAGAGAAAATCCTGGATTATGCCAGGGGAATCCGCGGGTTATGCCGGGATTGGGAAAAGAGGTTATCCTGTTGAGGAGGAAAGGGGAATGGTCCTCAGGTTATGCTGGGAAATAGTGGGGAGTGAAAGGACACAGAATCCTTCTAGCTATGTTGCGGATAGAGAAAGAAAGGAAAGACCCTTAGGTTATGCTAGGGATATCAGGGATTTAGCCTTCAGATTATGCTAGGGAATAAGGGAAGAAAAAGGGCCCTCAGGTTATGCTGGGACGGAGAGAAGAAAAGGTTCCTCAGGTTATGATGGGGAGAGTAGAGTGTGATCCTTGGGTTATGCCGAGGAGGTCCACGAGGTTTACAGGGGATGTGGCCCTAAATCTATGGAAGGAGTGAGAGATCGGAGTCCCATGCTATCATGTTTTATGATTCTCCTTTCCTTCTTTTTATAAAATTGTAGGAAACAATGTAAAGAGAACTTCCCCTTTTTGTTAATCATTTGTGCCACACTATCCTTAGCCTTTGTGCCATTCCTTTGATCGCATTTGCCGTTCCCCCCCCCCCCCCCCTTTGCCTTGGATTATACATGTTTCCAATTTTCAATCAAAACACAATTTGTTAGTTCAAACATTGATTGGTTTGTGGCCTTGGTTTGCTTGATCCCGGCCTCATTTCTGTTGGGAAAAAACCTTGACACCCGGGCTTTGCCTCGTAGATTGGTCGGGAGGTCCTCATCTTTCAGGTTTGTTTCTCTTTAATAGGCCTTTAGTTATGATTTTTTTGTCTCTCTTTTTCACTTATGGGCCTGCCTTTTGAGAACTTCTGTACGGACAATTAACCCGCTCGGGCTTAACCTTTCCAAACTTCATTTGCCTTTGTGGGCTCTTGACTTTAAATTTCTTTTCTTTCTGCTTTCCTGCTTTTTGAAGAGTCAGTCATCATGGTTAGCCGGGATTGACTTAATGCATTTCCTGATACCGGATATTTCTTTTGGTTATTTTCCAGGAGAAAACCCGTGAGACCGGTCTTGCGGCCTTCTCCTGTGAAATAGTCTGGAAATCAAAGTTAAGCCAAAAGGGAGTGGGGAAACAGCAAGAACAAACATATGGATTTAGAGAGAAATGTCCCTTTTGGAGAAAAGGGAAGAACTTATCTAGGATTGCATGCTGAGTTTAAATGGAAATGACATGCTTCTTGGACTAGATGCCCAACCTAGATCCATTTCTACTTCTTGTGATCCATACAATCTTTCAAAAACCATGGAAACCTGCTTGGGATTGGATGATGATATTCCTTTCTTTTCGGTCGACGGCTCCCTTTGCGGGTTTTCGCCAATCGGCTTTTCTCATTTCTCTTCTCTCGTCACCCGACAGTGCTCTTTTACGAGTTTTCACTAAACGGACTCTCTCATTTTTGTTTTCTCTACTCACTGTCGCCTTATGGTGCCTGAAGGTTTTCACCGATAAGACTTTCTCATTTTATTTCTCTCAATTTGAGTTGTGCCAAATCCTAACAATGATGTTTTTCACTTCCCTGCTTTGGCCGATTGATCGGAAAGACTTGGGCCAGGCCCTTTGGGGAACGGAAATTGGATGGAAATTTACAACTTTGGAAACACTCTAGCGGGTTTATGGCCGAACCATTACATCTCTGCCCCTATTTTATTTTTTGGGGAACTGGGGTTTTATTTTGATATGACTGAACCTCAGGGAGATGCTGCCTACGTATCCTTTCGGAATCAAGTCAGACGTAGTTTAAGAAGTGTTTCCTAAACTAAATTGTTTATTGTTTCTTTTTGTTTTTATTCATTCATTTTCTTTTTCTCTTTCATTTTTCTCTCTTCTTTTTTCATTTTCATTTTCATTTGTTTTTCTTTTTTTTTCATTTTTTTATTTTTCATCTCTCTTTTAATAGCAATTATGGAAAATGGGGTGAACAAAGAAACATAATCGGCTCAAGTGAAGGATTGGTTGTGTTTAGGGTAGCGGGAAACAAAAGCCTTCGTCATTTCCACCGGTCGGAATCATTGCGATAGGGTGTTCAAACATAATACCTTTTTACTGCATCTGCATTCACTGCTGTCTCGAGCTCGTCTACTTCAACGTCACCCAGGTACAATGCTCCTTTGGACAGTATATTCCTGATAATGTAGTAAAGAGAAAATTCTTATTTATTTGGATTGAATTAAAATAGAATAGAAATTTTTTATTTATCGGGAAAAAGTGACTTTGCCACAAAGTAACAAACCCTAAAGTCTCTCTAAAATATAGACATTCACTATCACGACCCAAATTCCGTTATAGATCGTGATGATGCCCAACAACATTGTTAGGCCAGCCAACACTAATCAACTAGTGAGTTCTCATTTAATTTAATAAATAATCACATCATTTACTTAACTTATATTTAAGACACTCGACAATTAACAAATTCATATTTATAGAAATACAACCCGAAAATAATTGTCTATTAATGTGTATGCCAGGAATTCGTACAAGTATGAGGGAAGCTAGTTGAATGTACAAAATACAACTATACTACTGCCTGAAATAGAATAGACAGCAATAACAAAATGAGAGACCCTGACAAGCTGCTGAACGGCTTAGAAGGGGACAACTCACCGTGAGATTTCGATCAAGTATCGGGAATGCACGCCGGACAGGTAGCTAGATGCACCTGCCTCAGATCCTATACAGTAAACTACAGAAACACAGTATGAGTACATAAACAACATGTACCCAGCAAGTATCTAGTCTAGCCTCGACGAGGTAGTAGCGTGGGGCCAACTTGGACACCTACTAGGGTCAATAGTAACATAATTTAAGTGATACGCTAAGTATGAATATCATGAATACAATGACAGTCAAAAAACAAGGATACGTGAGATATTCTTTCATCAATAACATACCAATTTCAATCATATGAGATATTCTTTCATCAATAACATACCAATTTCAATCATATCATGTAATAACGTATATTTCAAAGCATTTAAGCAGTATAAATCACGCAAAGTTCCACATAAATGTCATGCGCACATTGTGCCGAGGTCCTAAATTATCCGGACAATTAGCATAATAGTAGCTATATATGGAGTCTCGTCACCAAATGCGTATGTAGCCCCTACAGATAGTCAAATTGTCACGACACCCAGATACGGTCGTGATGGCGCCTCTCATAGGGTCAAGGCCAGCCAACTAAAACCAATTCATCCTTTTGAAACAGTTAAACAGTTCATAAGTAGTTTAAATATGATTTAATGTTAATAATAACTAACGGAAGTACAACCCGACACAGCCCAAACCGGGGTGTCACAAGTCACGAGCATCTACTAGAGTTTGAATACAACTACAAGGTCTGAAATATACAAAATAGGATTGATAACAAATAGAAGAAAATGTGGTGCTGCGAACAGTGACAGTCACCTCACTAAATTCCGATAACTTAGCCTCCAATCAGCTCAAAACCCGCTACCGGGTGAACAAATACCTGCATCTGCACATGAGGTACAAGGAGTAAAGTAAGTACTCCAACTCAGTGAGTAATAAAGGTAAATAATAACTGAGCAGTAAGAAATCATGAAGGCAGCCAACATGATGTATAGAGCAGTGTAAAACCCTTCGCGAAAAGCTGTGAGGCTGTGAATCTTTAGAAAAACATCTTAGCTCAGTTTAAACCTCTTTTGAAAATAATTTTTTCAATGATTACACAAATGAATGCAAAACAATAGTACGGATAAGCACAGAAATCCGTCTTTCGGGCACAACACTCAATTAACCGATAATGTCGGGCAATCAGATAGATATCACATGAAGTAGCACAAAAACATATAATGGCAGGCAAATGAATAAGTAAACACATAAAATAGTACCAGTACCACTGTAGCGTGCAGCTCGATCCATATACCGCTATGGCGTGCAGCGTGATCTATATATTTCGTCGATGGTGCTCACTGGGGGTGTGAAGACTCCAGGAGGGGCCCCTTACGGCCCAACCGCAATATCAAACCATCTCGTGGCATCAAATCTAGGCCCTCGACCTCATATCAGTATCAGTATAACACTGTTGTGGCTTGCAGCCCAATCCATAAATATATATATTGTTGTGGCGTGCAGCCCGATCCAAAAGTGCCTCACAATACAAGCCCTCGGCCTTACTCAGTTAACAAAAAATCACATAAGCCACTCGGGAAACAATAAACATGATGCTCATCCCCAAAATATTATTTAGAATATCACTTCAAGTGTTAAAGCAGAGTAAACTTGGCTGATTTTTGACAAAAACAGTAAAATGTAACATGACTGAGTTCAAGTATAAAGTCAAAACAGTGAGAAAATAGTGATAAAAATCCCCGAAGAGTTCAGATAATTGGAATGAAGCCTAATATGACAACCAATCCAAATTATGATGATAACAATTAAGTTTTAGCCAAATACGAGGTAATATTATCAATCGGGACGGACCAAGTCAGTATCCAAATGACCTCACGCTCATCATCAAGCATGTGTCTCACCTCAATATAGCACTATGATGTGCAATTCGGGATTTCAAACCCTCAAGATATCATTTACAATCATTACTCACCTCGAACCAGCAAAATCTCTAGCTCGTAACACTTTGCCCCTTAAATCTCCCTCCATGCGCGTTAAATATATCCAAAATCAGAACGAATACATCGCAATATGCTAAGGGAACAAAGCCCAAGTAAAAACAATCGAAAAATATTAAAAATTCCGAAATTAGCAAAACTCGAGCCCTATGCCCATTTCTCAAAACTCGAAAATTTTTACATCAATGGATTCTTTATCCTTCCACGAGTTCATACATATCAAAAACTCACAAATCCGACCTCAAATGGACTTTCAAATATCAATTTAAAAATCTCAAAATTCCAAGCTCTAGTTCTTCCCTTTTAGCTAAATTCCCATGAATTTCTAGGTAATTTCACAATATAATCACATTTTTGGTTCATACAATATACCTCCAATCAATTCTCCTTAATCCCTCTTCAATTTCTTCCAAAGAGCTCTCAAAATATCCAACTATAGTGGAGAAATGGCTAAAACGCGCAGATGAAATATTTATAAACTCACTGTGCAGTTCCTGCAATTAGTTCATCGCGATCGTGACCAAGGTCTCGCGATCACGAAGTAAAAAAATCCAGCCTCTCAAAATAACACTACGCGAACGCGATTAGAGCCTTGCGAACGCGATATTTTCCATTCACAAAACTATGCGAATGCGTACCTATATACGCAAACGCGAAGGGCAATATCATTGGACCCCCAAACTCTTATACGCGAACGCGAAATACCTTATGCGAAATCGAAGCACCACCAACTAATCCTCCGAGATCGCAAACACTAAAACACGAATGCAGAGAACAAATATCCTGCCTCCCCAAATTGCTTCTATGCAATCGCGAACGCCAAACACTATGTAACATCAAGACAGCAAAATCTGCAACTCCAAAATGCCCAGATTGGTCTGATCGACCACCTGAAAGTCACCCCAGGCCCCAACCAAAAGTATCAACACATCCTATAACCTCATTCAAACTCGTTTCAATCATCAAAACACCTCAAACAACACCAAAACCATCAATTCACATCTAATTCAAGCCTTAGTTTTTCGATAAACTTCCGATACACGCTTTTGATCAAAAACCCAATCAAACCACATCCGAATGACCTGAAATTTTTCACACATTTTCCAAATCACATAGTGTAACTATAGAAACTCTCGGAATTCCATTACGACCCTCAAATCAAAATCTCAACTATCAACTGGAATTCCCCAAAATCTCAACTTCACTAATTCAAGCTTAGTTCAACCCCAGACCTCCAAAACAAATTGCGATCACGCTCCTAAGTCATAGATCATTCAACGAAGCTAACCAAATTATAAAAATTCCTTTCTGAGCTCATATACAAATAAGTCAACTCTTGGTCAACCCTTTCAAATTTAAAGCTTTTGACTGAGACTGTTCTTTCTAATTCAGTCTGATTTCTGTGAAAAACCAAAATCAACGATCTACATCAGTCACAATACATCATACGGGGCAAGTCATGCCCAAGAATTGGCGATCAAGGTGCAAGAGCTCAAAACGACCGGCCAGGTTGTTACATCCTCCCCCATTTAAACACACGTTCATCCTCGACCGTACCACAAAGTTGTTACCAATAGCTAGATAACTTACCATGCATATACCCGGGGGTGATTTCACGTCACCCTATCTCATATAGGTGTGATAACACGTAGAAACTGAAATTACACAACCCAATTTAGGTCGTGAATCATAGAACCACATCTTCACTTTTGAAACCATCAATAGGATCAAAACCTTACACCTATACTCTGAATAGGCCCGGACCAGCTATAGTAGCCCATGCGTGCAACCTCAGGTGCAATTATATAATATACCACATAACTCAAACACATGTAGCGATAATTTCCATTCACAGCAGTTGCCCACAACAACCCAATACCGATATAAAACCTCTTATCAGCTAAAGACTCATTTCCAACACTTTCATATACTGCTAACGATAAATTAATCACGCAATAAACCATAACAATTTCTCAGATCAACCATTCTTGAAGCTATTTCTCCTCTGGCAATTACCATAGGAAATTTTTTAGCCAAATTTCGATATTAACCTTCCAGCATGCTGAAATCGAAACCGATCGTATTCATTAATGATCCCAACGATCTCCTCTAATCCACCATATCACTATGGTAACATGACACACCAATAGAGGCCTAAGCCGCAACTAGAGTAATACGTGCACCACTAAGCAACTGTCCAAACATACTCAAGTCATGAAACATGATTCAAATGAAAGAGTTGTATCTCCAGTTCACCAGTACCACCACAACACAAGGCTGAGAACCCGTTTCACATCATATAATAGAACATACGAATCTAGCTCGCAAGGTTATATCTCCATATAGCTTCACTACAATGCGCGATCCTATCCCAACAGTATTTCACATGAGACACCTCAAGTCACTATAATCAAGATTGACAACCACGCACAATTTGATATATGGGACCAAACCAAATCATTACACCCTCGGTGGAACAAGTAACATATACCACGCAAACCTAATAGGACATAACCGATACGCCATCCACTGAGCAACACCCAATTACTCTTCCCGATCGACTTCCACTAAGGACCCCAATAGAACCACACCATGTGTGCCCAATCTCGCAACATAAAAAGGCCACTCATAGATCTCCCTAGATCACTAACAATCTCATTAACAATCGAATCAACCTATTCCTCAAAAATACAATTCGGGGCCAACCAAGCTGACTCAAGCTAGAACACGCATCCACATTGGCATGCCAATAAACTCATAATCAAGGCAGCCTGAAGCTGCTCTTTCCACTACTATAACTCCTGTCGGATCCATATGTTATGGTGCCTGGCACCAAATTAATACTGAAATCCACAACCTCGCCCGGCGACATGCCCGGCCACAAGAAACACATCCGGAAGTCCCTCAACACCAGAATTGAATCAATGGTAGAAACCTCTGCACTGACATCCATCACAAAGGCCCAAGTAAGAAAAACATTCCTTTTTAGCCGTCTGATGGTCTTTGAAATATAAACCACTCTACTAGAACATAATCTGACGCACCTCGCCACTCAACCGTGGCATTTCCGGCATAACACATAGCGCAATAGTCTAGAATAATCCAACACGGAGACAACTAGCCTAACCCCAATATCATATCCATTATCTAACATACCAAGCAATAAAAGATACACTCGGGCCTCCCAAATCCCGATAGTCGCTAAACAGTGCCGACATAAATAGTCCACAACCACAACATAGCCTGAATATAAAAACTTCTGTCTCCAATCCACACGACACATGAATCACCATATCCGATCCCAATACCGCCATCCAAATAAATGCCACACCTCTAATACCCAGTCATTTCTCGAGAGATACTCAAAAATTCTTCTAGCAATCGATCCAGCCTGAAAGTGCCGCAATACTACCGGAGTGCCATCAACTTAATCATATTGTCCTTTTCTGAAACATATACTCTCGTAAAATCACTTCTAATTAATAATATCATTTCCTTAAATTATATGAGGCTATCCGCTACCTAAGTTTTTTATGAACTTCCTTTCAGAACTGAACTGAAACCTCACACACGCAAATCTCGACCCTCCACAACAACCTGCATATACCATACCATCCTAGGATAACATGAAAACTCCATCTACCTTCCAAGCCACAGACATATACGTACTCAACTGGTCCAGAACCTTCCATTGGTCCCATCTAGAAGAAAAATAATTATACATCACATGCTCTACATGCCCGTAGACGATACAAATCTCCAAACCACGGTAAGAACTCTCCAATTCCCTTTGCACAAATCAGACCTGCCAGGACTGAGTTCTTCTAACTCGACCAAGCCAATTGAGCCATAAAATCCTAAGAACATTGCTGCAAAATACTTGTAAGAGCTCATCACCTTGAACACAAAGAATTAATCATATCCTTACCATACTGGTCCGGTCTACTATCAAACTGCTCTAGCTATCTAAATTTCCTTATGATTCACTTTCAACTTGATATTCCCTGTTGTTGTAGCACCACAATTCCTCACCCTAGAATCGCCACACGAAACACAAGCATAAAATCACATTGTATGAGACCTATAATCCACTGAATACTTTGTCAATCATTCTCAAAAACATCACGTTCCCGAATACTTTAGTCTGAAGAACCTCCTGCGAATCTAAATATGCTACCTTTACTTTCTTGATACTGATACATAAAATCCCATAATTCACACAGAAATACCACAAGTCTTGACCTCTTCCAATGAAAACATAGTTTCTAACCGCGTATGAAACTTAGAATACTCAATTGATGTATGTAGACTCTTGAACATATTAGAACTAGTATCGCAAGTCATTTACTCTAATCCAAACTACAAATTACCCGGCTTCATGAATAGAATCATATGTGCCTTATTGGCACTCCGACACTATAGCATGAAATCATCATCCCATTACAACCAAGCAACTTCCTACTCTATGCACCTAGTATTATTTACCAGCAACCACTTAAGACATCCCATGATTCTCTTACACTATGAAGCATAATATAGCCTTTGCCAAAATTCTTCCTTTACTCAAACCATCCTCGGTCTCTATCTGCGCTAGCCATAACTGATTCACCCTTATGCCTCAAACTGGAACCAACATAGAACTTAACCGTGCAACCAACTACTCACAACAGACTCCCCCACTTGGCTCAGAGCCATAGATCATAATACACTCAATAACTCACAAAAATTATACTCTATTGATGCCATAATACCATAGTGAGATTAAACTTAATTCCTTTGTAAGCTTGTGTAAACGCAGATTATCTAGTACTATAAATATTCGGCAAGTCTCGCACTCATTCTCGAAACAGTTAAGGCCACTCTCTTATCTGACCCGAAAATTCAAATTTCAACACATACTTTTCACTTACACATGAGGTCTCCTAGCATACACATAAGGATCACACCACTTCAGAACACCCCGATGGAGATAATCCACCCGCTTCAACTCAATATAACCTTTCTGTATACCTTCTACCGTTATACACATTATACAGTCACTTAGTCTTCCTGAGTCTGAACTCATACCGCAATATAAATTTACTTCAATCCTAACTAGGAGACATGAAAAGATCCTTCACGCATCCATAACTCGGGGCTACACATCTAATCACAATGGAAATCAAACACTTAATAGTTTATCTATCATCCAGCAGACCTCCCTCGTCACTTCCAAATCATATAGATACACCTCACAGTACTAACATACTCATCATGTAGCTATCCAGACGTCATTCCCACTTATTGGGACAATACCGAACATATATAAGTTCAAAACACTTGCTCACACAATGAGCACCTCATTTCTCAAACCATAGGCAAAGACTCGGCCTCAAGTTCTTCAGACTGGCCCAACACCAACTCATATATATCACATCTCTCCCTTTATGGTTTGAGCACTGAGGTGCTGATTGTGTGAGCAAGTGTTTTGAACTTATATATGTTCGGTATTGTCCCTATTAGTGGGAATGGCGGCTGGATAGCTACGTGATGAGCATGTTAGTACTGTGAGGTGTATCTATATGATTTGGAAGTGGAGGTCTGCTGGATAATAGATAAACTATTAAGTGTCTGATTTCCATTGTGATTAGATGTGTAGCCTCAAGTTATGGACGCGTGAAGGATCTGAATCAAGAATGCACGATAAGAATTCAAGAATGTAATGTCTTTCCTAAAGGTTCTGCAGCCTCTCAAGGATAATTACAGACGTATCCGTACTGATCTGCGGGACTCTACTAAACCTGCTCACGACTCATGAGACCTATGTAACCTAGGCTTTGATACCACCTTGTCAGGACCCTAACCCAGACACGGTCATCATGGTGCCTCTCGTAAGGACAAGGCCAACCAACTAAACCTAATTCATCCTTTGAAATATTTAAACAGTTCATAAGTAGTTTAAATATGATTTAATGATAATAATAATTAGCGGTAGTACAACCCTACACAGCCCAAACTGGGGTGACACAAAATCACGAGCATCTACTAGAGTTTGAATACAACTACAAGGTCTAAAATATACAAAATAAGACTAATAACAAAAAGAAGAAAATGTTGTGCTGAGAATGCTGGAAGTCACCTCACTAAACTCTGATAACTTAGCCTCCATTCAGCTCAAAAACCCCTACCAGGTGAACAAATACCTGCATCTGCACACGAGGTGAAGGGAGTAAAGTGAGTACTCCAATTTAGTGAGTAATAAAGGTAAATAATGACTAAGCAGTAAGAAATCATATAAGGCAACTAACATGTTGTATATAGTAGTGTAAGACCATTTGCAAAAAGCAGTGAGGTTGTGAAATCTTTAGAAAAACATCTTACATCATTTTAAACCTCTTTTAAAAAGGTTTTTTCAATGGTTACACAAATGAATGCAAAACAATAGTGCGGATACGCACAGAAATCCGCCCCTCGGGCACAACACTCAATTAACCGATAATGATGGGCAATCAGGTAGATATCACATGAAGTAGCACAACAACAGATAATGGCAGATAAACGAATAAGTAAACACATAAAACAGTACCAGTATCGCTGCGACATGCAGCCTGATCCATATACTGCTACAACATGCATTTCGATCTATATATTTCGTCGACGGCGCTCACGGGGTGTGTAGACTCCGGGAGGGTCCCCTTACGGCCTAAGCGCATTATCAAGCTATCTCGTGGTATCAAATCTAGGCCCTCAGACTCAAAGTAGTATTAGTATAATACTGTTGTGGCGTGCAGCCCGATATATATATATATATATATATATATATATATATATATATATATATATATATATATATATATATATATATATATATATATATATATTTTACCGTGGCATGCAGTCCGATCAAAAAGTGCCTCACAATACAGGCCCTTGGCATTATTCAGTCAATAAAAAATTCACATAAGCCACTTGGGCAACAATAAACATGATGCTCAACCCTAAAATATTATATAGAATATTATTTTAAGTGTTAAAGCAAAATAAACATGGCTGAGTTTTGACATAAATAGTAGAAAGTAACATGACTGAGTTCAAGTATAAAGTCAAAACAGTGAGGAAATAGTGATAAAAATCCCCGGAGGGTTCGGATAACTAACATGAAGCACAAATATGACAACCAATCCAAATTATGATGATAACAATTAAGTTTCAGTCAAATACGCAGTAAGATTATCAATCGGGAAAGACCAAGTGGCAATCCGCAGTAGTAAATCACCACACGCTCGTCATTAAGTGCGTGTCTCACCTCAATATAGTACTACAATGTGCAATGCGGGGTTTCAAACCCTCGGGATATCATTTACAATCATTACTCACCTTGAACTAGTGAGATATCTAGCTTGCATCGCCTTTTCCCATCAAATCGGCCTCAGCACGCATCAAATCTATCTAAAATAAGAACAAATACGTCACAATGTACTAAGGAACAAAGCCCAAGTGAAAACAATTGAAAAATATCAAAAATTCCTAAATTAGCAAAACCCGAGCCCTAGGCTCACTTCTCAAAACTTAATAATTTTCACGTTAACTGATTTCTTATCCTTCCACGAGTTTATACATATCAAAAACTCTCAAATCTAACCTCAAATGGCCCTTCAAATCCCAATTTGAAAATCTCAAAATCCCAAGCTCTAGTTCTTCCACTTTAGCTAAATTTCCATGAATTTCTAGGTTAATTTCACAATATAATCACATTTTTGGTTCATAAAACTTACCTCCAATCAATCCTCCTTGAATTCATCTTCAATTTCTCCCAAAGAGCTCTCAAAATACCAACTTATGGTAGAGAAATGCCTAAAACTCGCGAATGAATTGTTTATAAACTCACTGAAGTTCCTGTAATTCCTTCATCGCGACCGCGACCAAGTTCCCACGATCGCGAAACAAAAAAATCCGGCCTCTCAAAATAAAACTACGCGATATTCGAACGCATTTTTTTCCATTCTCAAAGCTATGCGAACGCGCCCCCAAATCTGGCCTCTCAAAATAAAACTATGCGATATTCGAACGCATTTTTCCATTCTCAAAGCTATGCAAATGTTTCCCCATATACGTGAATGCTTGTTTTCCATTATCAAAGCTATGCGAGCGCGTCCCCATATACGCGAACGCGAAGGACAATATTATTGGACACCTAAACTCTTATACGCGAACCCGAAGCACCACCAACTTATCATCCTCACGAACACTCAAATGTGAATGCAGAGAACAAATTTCCTGCCTCCTCAAATTGCTTCTACGCGATCGCGACACCACCCCTGTGATCGCGAAGGACAAAAACTCTGCAACATCAAGACAGCAGAATCTGCAACTCCAAAATGCCCAGATTGGTCTGATCGACCACCCAAAACTCACCCGAGGCCCCCGGAATCCCAACCAAATGTAGCAACACATCCTAAAACATTATTCAAACTCATTCCAATCATCAAAACACCTTAAAAACACCTAATCCATCAATTCGCATCGAATTCAAACCTAAGTTTTTCAAAAAACTTCTGAAACACGCTTTTGATAAAAAAACCCAACCAAATCACGTCTGAATGACCTGAAATTTTTCACACGTATCCCAAATCATATAACGAAGCTACAAAAACTCTTAGAATTCCATTTTGACCCTCGAATCAAAATCTCACCTATCAACCGGAATTCACCAAAATCTCAATTTTGCCAATTCAAGCCTAGTTCAACTCCGGACCTCCAAAACCTATTCTGATCGTGCTTCTAAGTCATAGATCACCCAACGAAGCTAACCAACAACAACAACTACTACTACCTAGTATAGTCCAACAAAGTGGGGTCTGGGGAGGGTAATATGTAGACGAGCCTTACCCCTACCCGAAAGGGCAGAGAGGATGTTTCCAATTGACCCTCGGCTCAGTGAATGAAAGGAAAAACCAAAAATAAAAACAAAAGAGCGTTAGTAACTCCAGCAGAAATAGTGTGAATAATTATCTAAACATGAGAACTATAAATAAAATAGCATTCAATAATATCAGACAGTAACTACCATAAATAACTGCCATAAGGGGGACACAATCCAATACACAAATCATCTATGATTATCCCTGCCAAGCCTTACCCAACCCCGGGTGAGGAGTACAAAAAACTCTAGGAGCCCATATCCTACAACCCTGATACTAGACCTCCATACTTTCCTATCAAGGGCCATGTCCTCGGAAACCCGCATTCTAGCCATGTCATGACTAATCACCTCTCCCCAATACCTCTTAGGCCTCCCTCTGCCTCGCCGAACAGCGACCATCGCCAGCCGCTCACAACTCCTCACCGGGGCATCATGACTTCTCCTCCGCACATGCTCGAACCACCTCAGCCTCGCTTCTCGCATCTTCTCATCCACCGGAGCCACCCCCCACTTCTCTCGAATAACTTCATTCTTAATCTTATCTAACCTGGTGAGCCTGCAAATCTACCTGAGCATCCTCATCTCCGCAACCTTCATTCTCTGAGCATGAGAGTTCTTCACTGGCCAGCACTCCGCCCCATACAACATGGCACGTCTAACCACAGCTCTATAAAATTTCCCCTTGAGTTTCTGTGGGACTTTCTTGTCACACAGCACTCCTGATGCAAGCCTCCACTTTGACCATCCCCCTGAATCACTGACCCAACGAAGCTAACCAAATCATAAAAATTCCTTTCCGAGCTCATATACAAATAAGTCAAGTTTTGGTCAAACCTCTCAAATTCAAAGCTTTCAACTGAGACTCTTCTTTCAAATTCATTTCAATTTCCGTGAAAACCAAAATCAACGATCTACATCAGTCACAATACATCATACGGGGCAAGTCATGCCCGAGAACTGGCGATCAAGGTGCAAGATCTCAAAAAGGCCGGTCGGGTCATTATACACACATATTTATTTTATTCACCTATTGGGTTAATTCCCTCTTACAAGGTAGAAAGGAGACTTACCTTGTCCCAAAGCTTACTTCCAAGTTCAAGAACTAGTCAATATATTCTCAAGAGTTCATATTCAAAACTATTAAACTAATTTCCCAACCCAAAATCAGAGCCGAAAGATCCAAAACTATTCAAATGGGGGTAAGAACAACTCAATATATTCACAAGAGTTTATATTCTAACTATTAATCTAATTTCCCAGCCCTAAATGCAAGGTTCCTAAAATTCATCCCCCCCCCCCCCCCCCCACGTGCCCTGATTCTGGAAATTTTCAAAAAAAAATGTTATCCATACCCTAAGGATCAAGAATATATGATTTCTACTACATTCCATAACAAATTTCGGGGTTAAATCTCATTTTTGTCAAACCCCTAGTTTTTACTCTAAACCCATAATTTTCACTAATTTACATGTCGTAATCTATCCATAAACTATGTATTAAACTCACATTAAGTAGAAATGACTTACCCCACAAAGCTAGGTTGAAATCTCCCTTTTTGAAGCTCCTAAATCGCCCATGAATGGAGTTAAATGTGTCAAAGATGACAAAACTCATGTATTAAATGAAGGTCACTCCCTTCAGTGGTTTTCATATCTGTGGTAGGACCATATATGCAGTCTCGATTTTGCGATGGATCATCCTCTTCTGCAGAATTGGGCCGGGTTAACCGGGGCTGCATCTGCGATCGGGTGACCGCTTCTGCGGAAGAAGGAGTCGCATCTGTGGAACTTGGGATCCTCCCCTTGGCCGCATCTCTGATGTCTTCGCCGCATCTGTTGGCTCGCACCTGGGGCAAGCCAACCGCAGGTGCGGTTATGACATAAGTATGGAGCTTCAGCTCCTTCTCAATTTTCTATCTTACATTGAGCCTCGTCCAATTGACGCTCAAGGCCCCTGGGGCCCCGCCCGAACATGCCAACAAGTTTGTAATCATAAAAAAAAACTCAGTCAAACCCTTGGAACATCGGAAACAACATTAAAACTAGGTATCACACCCTAAAAATAATTGGTTCAAACTTACAAGTTCTTTAATTTACTTCTAATGTGACGAACCCCACTTATACTACTCCGATTGACACCAAATGTTGCGTGCAAGTTTTAAATGATATTATGAAACTATTCCCAATCTCAAAATTCTGTTCGGACCTCTATATGACAAAAACCCTCTCTAAAACAAATTTAAAGAACTTTAAAATCCATAAGGAATCAGCAACTTCACTTTGATTAACATTGAGTTGTATTTTCGTTGTTGTCTAATTAGGAGCAACATTGATCTGAACTCTGGACGGTCTAAAAAAACCTGGAAATAAAAAAATTGAAAGGATAGGGGAGTCACATCCCCCAACCAATCTCTATTTCGCAAAGGGAGACGAAGAGGAACTTAGAAGTCGGCAAAAAAAGTTGTTTGGGTCTGAAGAAAACCTGGGGGTAGTAGTGGAGGCCCCAATTGGTCGTCCCTCGGTGTAGGCCTATTTGCGGATAATACTAGTTTCAAAATCGGGCTTAAGCCAACTCGACCGAGGGGGGAAGGATTTTGAGGAGGATTGAGTAAAAAATGTCGATTCATGCTTGATATGATCGAGAGATCTCTAAGATGGATTTGATCCCAGGGACGCAGAGAGCAGTCTAGTGTGTCTATCAGGCAACGGAAGGATGACAGCTTCTGACCGATCCGCATCTCCGTGATCCTATAATAAAGACATTGTTGAACTCGTCGTTTACCTGAAGGGAATGCGTCTATATAACAGGAGAAAGTACTCAACTAGTGAATGAAAGGAAAGATGAAATTTTTCTACTAGGTAATCTAAGATCCTTATGCATGAAGATAATCAATTTGGTCATTGTGGTCGGACTCCATTATGGATTTGTGACCACATATCCCCAATCCTTATCTTTTCAAAACATGTCTTTTACGGGCCATTTTTTCGTTGCCAAACACTTTTCCTTTCTTTTAAATCAAAGTAGGCCGCGACATTTTATCCTCATCTAAGGCCAAGGGGAAATAGGATTCAGAACAGAGGTAAATTTAAACTGGACCGATATGTCCTATACACCAATTGACTGGAACCATTCTTGAAGAAACGAAGATCGAATCCTAGTGCTTTCGAGATGGTTCGATCGATAGTAAAGATAGGGAAAGAGAAGACTTCTGCTCCTCTTGATTATGTTGTTCTAGACAAAAAGATGAGAGCTTTTCAAGGTATCCAAGTAGACCCCAGGGTAAAAGTTTGATAACACTTCTTCCTACTTATTTCTCAATGATAGTAGATGGCCTGAGGTAGAGCACTTAATGGCATAGGGTGGACTCATTTTGCCTTACTAACCCTACGGAAAGTTCGAACAGAAAGAGAGAGATGGAATCCAGAAGATATAAGGCATTAGGCAATCTTTTTAAGAAATTTCAATCATTGATTGACCAGAGAAAGACTTCTCTATGGGAACCCCCCCCCCCCCCCATAAATGAGGCCTATCTAGTCTAAATTTCTAGAAGTCTTTTTCAGTCGTATTTGTTTTAGTGAAAAAAGAATAAAGAAAGTCCCGAAGAGCAGAATGGTCGTCTACCTCCCCTAAATAAAAGTTTTCACTATTAGGCACCAAAATGCTCCCGGATCATCCAAAACATAGTCTGGACATACGTCCAAGTCTGAAATCATCACACGAACCTGTTAGAACCTTCAAATTCTGATTTTGAGGTTTTTACTCAAAATATTGACTAGAGTCAAACTTGGCCTTTTAAGCCAATCGTAAGTAATCAAGTGTTCGATTTCAACCCAAACTCTTCTAAATCCAGAACAAACCATCGCTGCAAGTTATAAATCATTAAAAGAAAGTACTAGAAGTCTTATTTAGAGGAACGGGGTTCTAGAAAGCAAAATGGCCAGTCGGGTCATTACATTCAGCTTAAATTCAATTCTATTTACAAAACTCCCATTTGAATATCTATTTAATAGATAATGTGCCTTGTTAAAAACCTTAACCAAAATAAGAACCAGTAAATAAATTCTAGAGAAGGAAAAAGAGTACACATTTCTTACAATATGATTTTTGGTTGCCTCGTTAAAAACTTTGTTAGGAAACCAGCGGGACAAAACCTTGTGAGAGAAAAAGAGTACAAAAATATTTACTCCCCTTATGAGAACATCAATTTAGATATTTGATTCTTTGTATTCTAATCTTATGCACCATCTACAAAAAATTATTGGTATAGGCTTGATAAACAAATAAGCCATATTAACTCGAACAAATTTGTTTTACCTTGAAATCATCATTCCTGATCTATGTACTGTTTTCATATGATCTTGTTGGAATTATTATTTCAATATCTCATATAAGAGTAAATATTATTACTACTGTATTATCATGCTTATAGTTATAGCGACATACATATGTGCACAAATTACACTTAGAATTTTGTACTTCAGGACCAAGAAATTCTCCAAGAATTGTATATGCCATAATCATTTAAATCATTCACAGATTTTCATATAAGTATTGTCAAATAATCCATATAAATAGACTTTAGATGCATATCAAGTTTTCATGTCATGCCAGACATATAAGATACATAAAAAAGACTACACACACCATTGATTTTATACTTACGAGTGTTTGAACTAAATGTCTTTCATATGAAACCAGTTATATTCGAATTATGTGTCTTCCATTCAACCAATATTTTTGTGTTTATATTCAATTGATTTTAGATCCCCATCTATATTTAATGCTATCATAGATATTGTTGACAAATATTTTATATCAGTTTCAAACATTATTCTTTTCATAAGGACATAAAATAGAGATTTTTTCACTCAGATTTTTAAGTACCTGGACCTCTTCTAAGATATTATGTAGTGTTATGTCATGCACTCTTCTATAATCTAGATCACTTGCCTCTTTATTATGATCATTTTGATCATTTGCTCATCTTCTTTATCAAGAATTTTATTTGAAACCGATTTCTAAATACATTTAAAGTGTACCATAGACTTTGTCTAGGACTTATTCTAATAGGAGGATTTGCAGTGAGAATAATCTTACATCTCGCGTTTTCATATGTTAAAGTTTCGTCTTCAGTTAACCGACCTAGACTCGAGGATGAGATTATCTTGAGGTTAACGTATTTATGCTATTTATAACAAGTGATAAGTAAGTTTTATGAAGGATAAAGGGTATACAAATTAAAGAAAATGAGTTTCATTGAAGGTGGTCGATTTGGGATAAATTACGGGTCAAGCTATAATACTTAATAATTATGGAGTAGTTCCATGCAAGAATTCATATAACCACAGTACTATAATGTATAAAGTATATTAAAAATAAATATAATTTTAAGTAATTTAAGGTAATTTTTAATTATGCGATTAATTGGTTAATTACCAGATAACACGACATTCGCTACATAGCTATAGATAAAGTTTAATAATTCTCACCTCACCCCTCCAAAAGCATTGCAACTGGACACAACCTAAGGCAAATGACTCTTTGATCTTCTTGATTAGGTGGCAATCAAGTTAACAAACAAAGGACACTTCATTTTTTACCATCCCTACAATCAATAACACCAAAATCATAATTTCAGTCTATCTCCTACTATTAGGACTTACGAACAAATTTGTAAGTTAGGAAGTTTTATAAACAGAGTGTTCCCATCTTACAAAAGTTACAACAAATTTCTGATCTCAACAATTAACAATGAGAAATTTTAGAAGCCTAACAACATAAGAATTTTGCGGTTATAAAGGAGTTGGTGAAATCTTCTCCAATAATATTATACAAATTTTCCCTACTCCAGGTATGTTAAGGATATCACTTCTTTCTTTTTGTCATGATCCAAATTATACAGATGAAATGAGCAAATACATAGTTTTTGTAAACGACTCTATTCATAAAAATACTAGGCGTCTCCGTGTCTTGGTTCCCCATGTGACATATTATAATATCTTCTGTTCATGGGTATTAAAATTATACACAGTAGATAAGGTTTATCCGAAAGGAATATTGAGATTATTAACATATTTTCATGTATTTCATTTATTTATACACGTATATTGACCCATGTCTAGAGGGCATTATATACACGTGTATATATATATATATGTATGTGTGTGTGTATGTGTGTGTGTGTATGGGATACGAAAAAAGGTTACAGCTTTATATATGCACCACCACCTGATCAGTTGGTATATGTTGATGACGTTTCTCATAGTGACCAAGATGATATGATGGGATGCCCTCAACGACTTGATTATATTGTGTACATATATATATATCTGTGCATGACATGACATTTATATGCACATACATGACACTACAATATTTTAGAATTTATAAGGTTATTCAGACTTACAAATGTATTTCTTTATTCCATGTTTCATCTATGTTTTTTATGTACTGAATTTGACGCCTTACATACTCATTACATTATTCATACTGATGCCCTATTTTTCAGGCCCTGTGCTTCATGCCAGCAGGTGCAGGTAGGCAAGTCGACGATCCCCCTTTTGAGGATCCTTGATCAACGAGAGTTGGCGTTCTCTACTTGATCTGGAGTTGCTTTTTATTTTGGTACAATATGTTTATAAATATAGATATATGGGTATTATGTGGCTCAGTCCTTATTTGTATAGTTGGATATTCTGTGTCCTTTTTGGCTTTCAGTTTTGGGTATATAGTTGTCTATCGTGGCCTTGTCGACTATACCATTGTAATCTACATGTATATGTATATATGTAATTTGGACAGGTTTTCCTCGTGCATGTTACTCTTGTAATTCAAAAGATATTGTTCATGTTTATATCTTAGTCACATGCTTAAGGATGTTCGGCAGGTAGGATTGGGGCACTCGTCGCAGCCCATCGATTTGGTCATGACAAATAACTGCTTTATCTGGGTAACTGAATGCATTTGGCATGCTTTGCCATAAATCTTATTTTTATGAATTTCAAGTTCATATTATCTTTTTCGAGGATCTAGATTTACAAACGATAATTTATTCCACATTACTTTTTCTAAACTGTTTATCATGTCTCTCCCTCATGTTAGAAAAAATTAACTTGCTTTATCAACTTTGTGATTTATAGTATTAATCAAAATATACACGCACATCAATAATAATAAGATAAATTATTTGGTTCTTGACCCTGAACCATTTGTGTATCAATCCAGCTAGTCGTTTTTAGAATTTTAGCCTAATTCCCCTATTTATTGCTCATTGTATGCTTTACAGTTGTTACATGACTTGACGGGGTAGTTTGTTCGGGTCCGGAGAGGTTTCAGAATGAATTGAGACACTTAGTCTCAAGATTGGAAGCTTAAGTTGAAAAGATTGATCAGATATTGATTTATATGTAAACAACTTCGAATTGGAATTTTGATGGTTCCATTAGCTCCGTTGAGTGATTTTAGACGTAGGCGTGTGTCCAGGTTGTGTTTGGAGTTATATAATTGAATTAGATTTGAAATGGCAAAAGTTGGAAATTTTAAAGTCTGACCAAGAGTGGAATTTGTGGTTACCGGGCTTGGAATGAAGTTCTATGAGTTGAAGTAGGTCTGTGGTGTCATTTATGACTTGTGTACAAAATTTGGGATCAATCAGGTGTGAATTGATAGGTTTCGGCGTCGTTTGTAGAAACTAAATTTCTTTAGTTCATTAGGCTTGAATTGGGGTGCAATTCGTGTTTTTGATGTTGTTTGATGTGATTTGAAGGTTTGACTAAGTTCATATTTTATATTAGGACTTTATGGTATGTTTGATTAAGGTTCTAGAGGCCTAGGGTGGAGTTCAAATGGTTTTTGGATCAAATTTGAGTTTGAAAGACTGTTATAGCTGAAGCTTTCTATTGCAATCTCACTTGCGGAACATTGGCACAGGTGCGGGCTGACTAGTGCAGATGCAAACTGGAAGGGATTGTTCAATGGTTGAAGGAGTGGAAATGTTTCCACAGATGGGAATGCCTATCTGCATAGGGTCTTCTACAGAAGCGGAAAGGGGCAAGCTGAGTAGGAGTCGCAGAAGCGGCGAGGGCTTAAAGGAGCGCACCTACAATGAGGATTCCGATATTTTCACCATTTTAAACATTTCAAGCTTGGGATTTGGGGATTTTTGAGAGGTTTTACGGGGTGTTTCTTGAGGTAAATCACTTGTGGTCTAATTTATTCGATAATTGTGTTTCCCCATTGATTTTTCCACCTAGATTATGTGATTTTAAGATGTAATTTTGGTGTTGGAGGCTAGGGATTTGGAGAGTTTAAATTGTGGATTTAGGGGTTAATTTGGTGTTGGACTTTAGTGAATTGGATATGGTTGGACTCTTAGTTGAATGATATTCTGAATTTTGTGACTTTTATTAAATCTCAATATGTGGGACTCGGGGCCGTCTTTTGAGTCAAATTTTGACTTTTGACTTTTGACTTTTGATTAATAACTTAGTATTTTCTTATGGAATTGATTTCTTTAGTTCGTATTGATTTTATCGAAATTTTTGTGGCTAGATTCAGGGCATTTGGAGGTCGATTCACGAGGAAAAGGCTAGTCTGAGTAGAGTTTCATACAGTTTGAGGTTAGTAACACTTCTAAATTTGGCCCTGAGGGTATGAAACCGAGAATTATGTGTATGAGATTGGTGTTGAGGTGACGCACATGCTAGGTGACAACCGTGTAGGTATGCACCATAAGAACGTTTACTTGGCCGATTCCATGGAACTGTATAGTTGATTTATCTTCTTGTTATCCATATTTTCATCATGTGATAAAGTAATTGAGTTGCCAATCGTGCTAGAAACCATATTTAGGCTATATGCTTGTACTTTTTGGAACTACAGGGGTCATTCCTTGCTGCTAAGTTAATTATTTAATTGAAGTCTTGTACTCAGTCATATGCATCATTCATATCATATTTCAGTCTTTGTTGTCGCACCTCTTTTTCTACCCCCGAAAGGGTATAAGAAAGTTATTTTTCAATTTAAGTGACAATTGAAATGGGATTATTTATATTAAATATAGAGTCGCCACTTGGAATAATTTATGATGTCCCAAGTCACCGGTTTAAAATCCCAAATCGAGGAAGTTGACTCTTATTTAGGGTTTGCGAACACAAAAATCCGAGTAAGAAATTCTGTTAACGCAGAAAAGGTATTAGGCATTCCATGGTTCCGTGGTTTAGGACGCTCGTTCAACTATTACTATTGGTCTATTTATCTTATTTTAAAACATTCTTGAAACCTATGTGTATTTTATTCCTTTTAAACCGCTTTTAATAACATAATTGTTATACAACTAATTATTTGATTTGCACGTTGTGAATCATATCACGGGAACCGTAACAATGATCCACAATATTTTTATTTTATTAACAAGTGTAAATTATGGCTCGGTCTCATAAATGTCATGACTCCAGTTCGCCCTCCATAAACATGTCGTGACGTCACCTAGTTCCTATAACTAGGTAAGCCTAACAACACAGAAAACAACACAATTTTCGGAATAATTAATTAAAACTACGCAACTAAAAAATCTGTATATAACTTTCACTCGGCATATACAACTCAAAATAAATGCAGAAGTCAACAATAACATCCCAAAACCTGGAAACTCACTGGAAGACAAGCTAACAAAAAGTGATACATGGCTCTAATTCCAGAATATCTAAAGCAAAAGTACTGAAGAAGGCTAAACACTATAGATAGAGTAAAGAAGGAGACTCTTCGGTCTGCGGACACTGCAGATGTACCTCGAAGTCTCCGTAGCTCTCCCTACCTCAAGGGTAGTATGCCTGAGATGAAGTACCGGGATCTGTACATGAAAAACATGCGCAAGAGAAGCATGAGTACACCACAGCGGTACTCAGTAAGTCTCAAGCCTAACCTCATTTGGGTAATGACGAGAAAAGGTTAGGGCCCTACTGAGATATAACATAATAAATAATAAGATAAGGGAAAATAGTATAGATAAAGTGTACAACGAGAATCTAAACAA
This sequence comes from Nicotiana benthamiana, assembly GCA_034376525.1. NCBI lineage: Eukaryota > Viridiplantae > Streptophyta > Magnoliopsida > Solanales > Solanaceae > Nicotiana > Nicotiana benthamiana. Next base: position 33,153,162 of record CM067331.1, on the reverse strand, counting down.
TTTAAATACGGAAAACGCAATGGAAAGAAAAAAAATAGGACAATACTAGTAAATACTGGTCACAACGGAAAACACAACCGGGGATCTCTTGGTATCCCGAGGATCTCTTTGTATCCTTACAACTTACAATTTCATGTGCCAGAGATCTCTTGGTATCCCGAGGATCTCTTGATATCCTCAAAACTTATTATTTCATGTGCCAGAGATCTCTTGGTATCCCGCACCTTCAGTCCAAAACATATCAAGTGCAGGGGGATCTCCCAGGAGGAAAACCCGTAGTCCAAATTTGAAAACACATAATAACAACCCAAACATTTAAAATAGATACTAAACTCAAGACAAGAAATAAAAAATCCTACCCAAACATACTATACGGAGCACAAACAAGATAGTTTAAGCACTTAGGCAAGTAAGTTAAATAAACATGCTTCTCTAGACTAGCATAGAATAAACTTGCAATTTCAAATAAACAGGTAAGCAAAAAAAATCAATTTAAATACTTCAAGTAAACATGGTTTTCCAATAATTTGCTCAAGTGCGCGCTCGTCGCCTCACGTATGAGCATTAAAATACCAAACATCATGTCGTAAGGGGAAGAAGTCCCCCACACAAAGTTAGACAAGCCACTTACCTCGAACCGGCTCCAAATTCAACTTGAAACCACACTTTTGCCACGAGTATCCGACTACAAATGGCCAAAATCTATTCATTTCAATTACATCTGGTAAATAACATCTCAAACTACTGATTCCGCTATTTAACTTAAAGGTAAGATACAAATTTAGGTAAAATAACCAAAGCGCCACTCAAGTAAACATGGTCAAAACTCGGGGTTCGAACCAAAATCCGATTACCCAGTCCCCCCATGAACCCAAATATATGATTTATTTTGAAATCGGACCTCAAATTGAGGTACGAATTCCCAATTTTATAAAAACCTAGGTTCTACCCCCAAACTCCCAAATTCACCCATGAAATTCATTGATTTTAAGTGGAAAACATGTTAAAATGATGTAAATGATTGAAGGAATTAAGTAAAAATCGACTTACAAAATGATTTGAAAAAAGTTTTGTCCTTGAAAAATTGCCTATGGGGTTTGGGTCTTGAAAAAATGGCGGAAATTCGACTAAGTATATACTTTGTTGAGTCTCTGATGTCGCAATTGCGAACCCCGGCCAAATGTGGTAATTTCAAAGATGGGTTTGCATTTGCGAACACTTGCCTTTTTGCTAGGTTTCGCATTTGCGAGCGCATTGTGATCATCCTGACTTCGCATTTGCGAGCACAGTGATCGCATTTGCGACCGGTGCCTAGAAATCTCTCGTTCGCATTTGCGAGGAGTTAGATCGCATTTGCGATCATTTGCCAGGTTGCGAGTCTCATCTTCGCAAAAGTGAAGATCATAGAAGTAAAAATACCAGACTTTTACAAGTTTAAAAATGCAATCTGACACCTATCCAAGACTCACCTGAGCCCTCGGGGCTCCAACCCAAATATGCACACAACCTCAAAAACATCATACTGGCTTATCTGTGTAATAAAATCGCCAAAATAACATCATATACATCGAAACGAGCCTCAAAACTCATGATTTCCTCCAATTTTTCATAAACATCAAATTCCCATTTTAAGTCCGAAACACGTCAAACGACGTCCATTTTCAACCAAAATTTACAGAAAGCGCTTAAACCATATATAAGACTTGTACTGGGCAACGGAACCAAAAAACCGGCCCAATACCATAATCTTTTAATCAAATTTCAATTCCAATTTCCTTAATTATTTACATAAAGCAATTTCACACAAAAATTTATTTCTCTGGCTTGGCACCTCGGAATTCGATTCTGGGCATATGCCTCCAATATTTTCTTGTGAACCCTCCGGGACTGTCAAATCACAAGTCTGGATCCGTTTACCCAAAATATTGACCGAAGTCAAATTTATTCAATTTAATATCACAATTTAGCATTTTTCTCACAGAATCCATATCTAAGCTTTCCGGTTGCGCGCCTGGACTGTGCACGTAAATTGATACAACCCTAGATGAGGTTCCCAAGGCCTCAGAAGTGCATAATAGGTAAGAAAACAAATGATGACCCCTTTGGGTCGTCACATCCTCTACCATTAAAACAATTGTTCGTCCTCGAACATGCAAAAGAAAGAAGTACCTAAGTCAGGAAAAAATGAGGATAACGGCTCCGCATATCAGACTCGGACTCCGAGGTCGATGCCTCAGGAGGGTGACTTCTCCATTGGGCACAAACAGAAGGAAATCCCTTGGACCTCAACTAGAAAATATGTCGGTCTAGGATAACTACCGGCTACTCCTTATAGGACAAGTCCTTGACCAACTGGACAGTGCTGAAATCTAATACGTGGGCTGGATGGCCGTTATACCTCCGAAGCATGGATACATGAAAAACTAGATGCATGACTGATAAGCTAGGAGGCAATGTGAGTCTGTAAGTCACCTCTCCCACTCGATCAAGAATCTCAAACGGACCAATGTACCTAGGGCTAGGCTAGCCCTTCTTCCCAAATCTCATCATGCCCTTAATAGGAGATACTCGTAGCAACACTCCCTCACCAACCATAAATGCTACATCTCGAACCTTGCAATCTGCATAACTCTTTTGCCTAGAGTGAGCTGAATGAAGCTTATCCTGAATGATCTTGACCTTGTCCAAATCCTTCTGAACATAATCCGTAACTAACAACCGAGCCTTCCCCGACTCAAACCATCCAACTGAAGATTGACACCGTCTAAAATATAAGGCTTGATAAGGATCCATTTGGATACTCGATGGGTAGCTGTTGTTGTAGGCAAACTCCACAAAAGGCAAGAACTAATCCGAATACCCTCCAAACTCAATCAAACATGCATAGAGCATATCCTCAAGAATTTGAATAGTGCGCTCGGGCTGTCCGTCCGTCTGGGGATGAAAAAGTTGTGGTCAACTCCACCTAAGTACTTAACTCTTGCTGCTCGGCTCTTCACAATGTAAACTAAGTACCTCTGTCTGAAATGATGGAAAGTGGAATACCATGCAAACGGACGATCTCCCGGATATAAATCTCTTCCAACCGCTCCGAAGAATAAGTGGTACATACAGGAACGAAATAAGCGGACTTGGTCAGGCGATCCACAATAACCCAAATGGCATCAAACTTCTTCAGGGTCCGTGGGAGTCTAGATACAAAGTCCATGGTGAAACGCTCCCATTTCCACCCAAAAATTTTTATCTGCTGGAGAAATCCACCCGTATCTGGTGCTCATGCTTCACCTGTTGAATGTTGAGGCATCTAGCTACATATCCAACTATATCCTTGTTCATCCGCCTCCAACAATAGTACTGCCTCAAGTCCTGATACATCTTTGCGGCACCCAGATGGATGAAATACCGCGAACTATGGGCCTCTACCAAAATCAACTCACGTAGCACATCAACTTTGGGCACACAAACACGGCCCTGCATCTTCAATACCCCATCATCTCCAATGGTCACATCTCTGGTATCACCACACTGAACCTTGTCCTTAAGAACAAGCAAATGGGGGTGATCACACTGCCGCTCCCTAATACGATCAAATAAGGAAGACCGGGAAACCACACAAGCTAAAACCCGACTGGGCTCCGAAAGATCCAATCTCACAAACAGGTTGGCTAAGGCCTGAACATCCATTGCCATGGGCCTCTCTGAAATTGGTAAGTATGCCAAACTCCCCAAACTCTCCACCCGGCGACTGAAGGTGTTCGGCCACAACATTGGCCTTGCTCCGGTGATATAGAATAGTAATATTATAATCTTTCAGCAACTCTAACTACCTCCTTTGGCGCAAATAGGATCCTTTTTCTTGAACAAGTGCTGCAAACTCTGATGGTCAGTATAGATCACATAAGGCACACCGTACAAATAATGACGCCAGATCTTCAAGGCATGAACAATAGAAACTAACTCAAGGTCGTGGACAGGGTAGTTCTTCTCATGTATCTTCAACTGTCTAGACGCGTAGGCAATCACCTTACCGTCCTACATCAACATCGCTCCAAGGCCAACTCTGTAGGCATCCCAATAGATAGTATAAAACCCTGAACCACTAGGAAACACCAACACAAGGCTGTAATCAAGGCTGTAATCAGCTTTTGAAATCTCGCCTCACACTCCTCTATCCACTGAAATGAAGCACCCTTCTTGGTTAATGTAGTCATAGGGGCTGCAATCGGCGAAAACCCCTCCACAAAGTGACTTTAGATCACACTCCCGGTAGAGTTACCTGTTTTCTTAAGGCTCAACGCATGGTTGAGAAGGGGTGTGCTGTGTATTTAGCTTATGCGAGAGATGTTAGTGCCAATACCCCTTCTGTTAAGAATAGCGAAATGGGGTGAAAACCAGTCCATGCCCAAAATAATGTCAAAATCAACCATACGGAGTAACAATAAATCTGCTATGGTCTCAAAACCACAAATAGTAACCCAACAGGACCGATAATCATGGTTCCACAATAAGAGAATCCCCTACTGGAGTAGAAACATAAACGGGGGCACTCAAAGAATCCCGAGGCATACCCAAATATAGAGCAAAGTATGAAGACACATAAGAATAAGTAGAGCCCGGATTGAATAGAACTGATGGTTCTCTATGGCAAACCAATATAATACCTATGATAACAAAATCAGAGGCAACAGCCTCGCTACGAATGGGAAGAAGATAATATCTGGCCTACCCCCCCCCTCAAGGGAGACCTCTACCTCCCCGACCTGTACCTCCAGATGGCTGAGCGGGTAGGGCAGCAACTGGAGCTACGATCATAGTCTGAGAACTCTACACGCTGTGAATGAGAAGTCTGTGGGGGTGCACTCCTCCCAAGTCTAAGGAAATCCCTCACCATATGATGGGTGTCACCGCACTCAAACAAGCTCTGGGAGGGCACGGTAGTTGTGACTGACTAGGGCTAGGTCTGCTAGGCTGACCTCTAGAAACACCCCGCACAGGAGGCGCGCTAAAAACTAGAGGTGCATAGTAAGGCTCCTAAGTTATAGGCAGAACTGGAGCACTGCTGGCTTCTGGAAGAGCTGGATGAATGTGGCAATCCACATAACCCCTATCATAATGACCTGCTGCTGGGGTATGGGCACCAGAATAGTCGCTCAACTCTCGAGACCTCTTGGCCTCTCTCCCCATTCGCTCCCCGGTGAGCATACTCTCGATCCTCCTAGCAATTCCCACTACCTGCTCATAAGAAATGTCGATCTCCAAATCTTGAGCCATGCTAGATCTGATAGGTTTGATAAAACCCTTGATGAACCTACAAACTCTCTCGCAGACTGTAGCAACAAAGGCCGGTTCATGCCTGGCCAACCTGGTATAACGGATAGCATACTCCGAAACAGTCATAGCAACCTAGTGAAAATTCTCAAACTCTACGTGCTATGTGTACCTGAGGCTGTGAGGGACAAACTCCCTCATAAACATATCCCAGAGGTGGGTCCAAGTTAGTGAAGCAGCCTCGACTGAACTGTCTATCTCATAAAAGTGCCACCAATCATAAGCGGCTCCTCGAAGCTAAAAAGTAGTAAAAGAAACCCCGCTGGACTCTACTATGTCCATAGTGCGAAAAATACAGTGGCACTCCTCTAGAAATCTCAAGGCATCGTCTGATCCTAATCCACTAAACACTGGGGGATCATACTTCTTAAACCTCTCAAGTCTCCGTTGCTCGTCCCCTGAAGCAGGTGACCCATCCTCGGGCTGAACTGGTGCTGCAAGCAGTGCAAGATTAATCTCGGGAGCCTGCTCAACTTGCACTCACTGCTCAGGAGTGCGGACGGCGGGAGTCTGTGCTCCTCCCCTATCTTGGGATGTGGCTGCAGCAAGGGACGCAAGCCCGCCTGAGACAAGGTGGTGTACAAACTCATGAACTGAGTCAAAGTCTCCATAAGAGCTGGAGTAGTAGTTGCAGTAGTAGGCTTTCCAGGTGCCTAGGCTCCGGCTTGATCTGTCGGTGGTGCCTCAGCAGCAGCTCGTGTAGGTGATCTGGCTGCACCATGTGCGCGTCCTCAGACCCAGCCTTTTACAGCTGCAGTATGGTTGCGGGTGCCTGATCATCCCGAGTAGTGCGTGTCCTCACCATCTGTGAGAGAAAAGAAGACAAAAGTTTAGAATTTTGTGATTTCAAAATATTGCACGACAAGGAAATCAAATGAAGTGGAAATTTCCTAACAGTTACATAGCCTCTCGTAGATAAGTACAGACGTCTTTGTATCAACCAACGAGACTCTAATAAACCGACATGTGTCTCGTGACTCCTATGAACCTAGAGCTCTTATAACAACTTGTCACAACCCCAGTTCGCCCTCCGTCAACATGTCGTGATGGCACCTAGTTCCTATAACTAGGTAAGCCTAACAATGCAGAAAACAACACAACTTGCAAAATAATTAATTAAAACTAAACGACTAAAAGAAATTTGAATATAACTGCCGATCGACATATACAACTCAAAATAAATGATGAAGTCTACTATAACACTACAAAATCGGAAACTCATGGGAACACGAGCTAGCGAAAAGTGATACATGGCTCTAACTCCAGAATTTCTAAAGCAAAAGTATAGAAGAAGGCTAAACGCTACAGATAGAGTAAAGAAGGAGACTCTTAGATTTGCGGACGCTACAGATGTACCTCGAAGTCTCCGTAGCTCTCCCTGCCTCAAGGGTAGTATTCCTGAGATGAAGTACCTGGATCTGCGTATGAAAATATGAGCAGGAGAAGCATGGAAACAACGGTACTTAGTAAGTGCCAATCCTAACCTCGGTTGGGTAGTGACAAGGAAAGGTCAGGGCCCTACTGAGATACAACATAATAAATAATAAAATGAGGGATAAACAGCATAGATAAGGTGTACAATGAGAATTAAACAAGATAAGTGCGAAAAATGCAATGGAAAGCAGAAAAACAGGAAAATACTAGTAAATATTGCTCACAACGGAAACCATATCCGAGAATCTCTTAAAATCCCGTGGATCTCTTGGTATCCTCACAACTTACAATTTCAGGTACAAGACATCTCTTGGTATCCCGAGGATCTCTTGGTATCCTCAAAGCTTACAATTTCATGTGCCAGGGATCTCTTGGTATCCCGAGAATCTCTTGGTATCCTCAAAACTTATAATTTCATGTGCCAGGGATCTCTTGGAATCTCGAGGATCTGTTGGTATCCCGAGGAACTCTTGGTATACCCCAAACTTAAAATTTCATGTGCCAAAGATATCTTGGTATCCCGCACCCTCAATCCAGAAAATAGCAAGTGTAGGGGGATCTCCCGGGAGGCCAACCCCTAGTCCCAATTTAAAAACACACAATAGCAACCCAAACATTTAAAATAGATTCTAAACTCATAACAAGAAATAGAAAATCCTAGCCAAACATACTACACGGAGCACAAACAAGACAGTTTAAGCACTTAGGCAAGTAACTCAAATAAACATGCTTCTCTAAACTAGCGTAGAATAAACTTGCAATTTAAAATAAACAGGCAAGAAAAAAACTCAATTTAAATACTTCAAGTAAAAATGGATTTCAAACAATTTGCGCAAGTATGTGCTCGTCACCTCACAAGGCATTCAAATACCAAACATCATGTCTTAAGGGAAAGAAGTCCCCCACACAAAGTTAGACAAGCCATTACCTCGAACCGGCTCCAAATTCAACTTGAAACCACACTTTTTTCATGAGTATCCGACTCCAAATGGCCCAAATATATTCTTTTCAATTACATCTCGTAAATAACATCTCAAACAACTGATTCCATTATTTAATTTAAAGCTAAGACGCAAATTTAGATAAATGACCAAAATACCCCTCAGGTCAAAATGGTCAAAACCCGGAGTTCGAACCAAAATCTGATTACCCATTCCCCCAAGAAACAAAATATATAATTTGTTTTGAAATCGTACCTCAATTGAGGTCCAAATCCCTAATTTTAGAAAAACCTAGGTCCTACCCCAAATCCCCAATTTCACCCATGAAATTCATTGATTTTAAGTGGAAAACATGTTAAATGATGTAAATAATTGAAGGAATTAAGGAGGAGGAAGACAACCAGTCACTGTAGAGTTCCTCTCTCTCACAAATTCTCGGTCACTATTCAGTGAATAGTATTTCCGTCACTATTCATCGGGTATATCACCGGAATTCGTTGGTGTATTGTCACAATTTTGGTGTCAAGACATCCCCTCCTCTTTACGAACAATCTTCAATAGATTTTTCCCTCAATTCCATAGCCAATCTCCCTAAATCTTAAATCTTTCTTTTCGAATTACTGTAGCAATTCAAAATTTCAGCGCTAATACTTTCAGATAGAGTGTTCGTGATGGATCCTGGTTGACGTTCATCGCATAAATGGAAGCGTCACCCTCTCCCCAACTTTGTGATGTGGGAGAGGATAATCAATACCATACAGAAAGTCAATCAACTCAAGATTCAAAACAATCTTATGCATCGCAACTTGTTCGACAACATTCAGTCGCAACAAACACAAATTTTGAACTCTGTCCTGTTACTTTTCAGAATTGAATACCTACTGTCGAATTCACAATAGATGAAGTGAATACATTCACCAAGGAGGAAGGTCTTCAACAAGCAGTTGTGATTAAATTCTCATATGGAAAACCCAAGCTTCAGGAGCTCAGACAGATTTTACGGAAGCAACTCGATGTTAAAGGTAATTGCAATATAGGACGGCTAGAATATCGACATATTCTTGTGATATTTGATCTTTTTGAAGATTTTGCTAATGTCGTTTCAGGAACAACTGGGTATGTTAAGGCAAAAGGAGACGACTTCTTCTTTAGGACATTCCCGTGGACAATGGGATTTAATCCATGTGAAGAAACGTCAAAAGCTGTCGTTTGGATCTCTTTTCTAGAACTGCAAGCAAATTTCTTCGCAAAAAAACCTTAATGTCAATCGCTGCTGCAGTGGGAAAGCCTCTAGCAGTAGATAAGGCTACTAAAGATCGAACGAGACCTAGTACGGCACGAGTAAAAGTCTTAATTAATTTGTTAGACAACCATCCAAAGAAAGTAAAGATCAAGATAGTTGATATCAAATCTGGGAAAATTGTCGAATACGACCAGCGGATCGTCTTTGATAACCTTCCTAAATACTGCACGTATTGTAATCATCAAGGTCATGATGTAAAATCGTGTCGTTGGAGTTCAGATGAATTTAATGAACAAGCATTTTATAATCGAGAATCTGAAGGCCGTGGAAGTTTGACAAAGTTAAGAGGTGATGCCAGAAAATTCCTAAATGCTAATCTTGTAGCGCGAAGCAGTGAAAGGATTCTGCCTACTGGAACTGCTGATGCAGGACAAACTATTTCGGTTCCAATTGTTCCCCCTGCAGAAGATCATTCAATACCGAATGATGTTATTGAACAGCAGTGTAAAAAACCATCTTCTGTTTTGAAAGTTCAAAATGAACAGGTGCTGTGAAATTTGTCTGGGGCTCTTCTTAATGAGACTACTGATGCAGGACAGAATATGGATTCTGTTCCAACTTTTCAAGCTACAGAAGCTCTTTCAATGACGAATGCTGATATACCACAATTGTGTAAAAATCCATTAATTGTTCCATTCAATTTGAATGCTCCAAGTGAACAGGTGCTGTGTAAATTTAAAGTTGCATCTGCTGAGGCTGCACATCATAATGCAAGCAGAAATGAACAATTGAAGTGTGAACGGCATCATGTGTTACATATGAGTAACAATATGACTCTGTTATGTCAAGGAAATGTTACTAATTTAGAGGTTCTCGAGCCTGCCAAAGTTGTTGCAAATCATACTGTTTCCCATGTGCAACTAGGGGAGAACTTGACAGTGCCAGAACCTATTGATGCTTATATTGAATGTCCCAATTGTTCCAGCTGCACAAGTTCATCCAATGCCCACTGGTGATACTGCACACTTATGCAAAAAACCAGCCAATGTTCCATACAATATTAATATTCACAGTGAACAGCTGGTGTCAAATTTGGCCGGGGTTCTTCATATTGTGACTCGTGATGCAGGACAATTTATTGATTCTCTTCCAGTTATTCCAGCTGCAAAAGTTCATTCAATGACGAATGTTGATATAGAGCAGCTATGTCAAAATACACCTATTGTTCCATCCAGTGTTCCGAGTGAACAGGTGGTGTCAAACGTGACTGATACTTCAGCTGACGCTGCAAATCATAAGTCAAACAGGTTTGATCATATGGTGTGTGAAAAGCAACATTGGTTACACAATTGCAACAATAACAAACCTACAATATTTTGTCAAGGAAATGGTACAAATTTGGAGGCTCTGCATCCTGCCAACGCTGTTACAAACTCTGCTGCTTCCCATGTTCAACTAGGGGAGAACTCGACAGTGCAAAAAATGCTTGATGCTTCAAACATCACTGCAGGAAGTAATGAGGAAAATAAAACCTCAGCCTTAGCCAACTGGACATTTCAAAAAGAACATCAACCTGCATCACAGACTGACAACCTTGAAGCAATGAATGAAAGTTCAGCTGCTGATGCTGTCTCCAATGCTGCACTAGCTCAAGCAAATTCTACTTTAGAATCTTCTGACAATCGTCAACACACAAAGGAAGAGGGGCAATGGTCATCGATGGCCAACAAAGCAGTATCTCCTAAATCCAAAAATAAAATCCAGATCACAAAAACAATCCAGCCTTACCTTCAATTTCAAACTCATTTGTCGTGCTGGCCAATGTCAACGATGATGAAGGAAAATCTTTGGGAGAAAATTTGCAACTTTGTGACAATCAGAATTCATCTCAGAATACAGAGGCTACATCTTATGTTACTCCTACAAGTATGCAAATACAGTCCAAACTTCAAACTTCTCCAACCATATATACTCCTACTGTGACAAAGAGGAGTGACTTGGTCATTAAATCGAAATTCTGGAAAGACCAACGACATTATGATGATGAGGAGAGCTGGGGTGAAGGACTCGCTGGTTTTTCATGGGAAGAAGATGACCAAGAATATGAGCAGGATAGTACTGAAGACGACAGTGATGATTTAGTCAAGCAAAAATGTCAAAGGAAAAATACAATTAAGAACTGTCATGCAATCTCGAAGCAAACAGAAACTCCAAACAGCAGATTAAACCATAATGCTCCGGTGTTTGTTCCAAGAAATAATGCTAAAACAGTTAGTTCAATTGTAGCGACATCAAAGTTCAACAAAAATGAATCAGCACATAATCGTCAACTTAACTCAGTCCAATCATCAGTTTTTAATCCAATCACAAGTGTGATGCCATCAACTAGCCAGAATCAGGCAACTACATCAGAACCACTCTCTAATCTAGAGGATAGAAAATTTTTGTATGTCATGATGCAAACTCTGCTCTCAAATCAGAAGAAGCAAAGGAATGCAAATACTCCATCTATCTCTCTTACTACTGATAGCAATACTGTAGCATGGTCACATGCGGGGCAGCTCGTCACAACTTCTTCGGTAATTTCGTCCGAGGAAAGACAACTATTGGAAGCGATGGTAAATACAGATACTAATCCTACTACTGGTAGCTCTGTCATGAGCAGGAACAAAGTGCAAAAACAACAAAAAAATGCAGTTATCAATAATGCACAATTAACAACTCAAGGCGTTTTTCAAGAGTTGCCAAATCCAATTTTGGCTGGAAGACATATTTATGAAGAAGGGGAAGAAGAGGATTTCTTAAACCAATGCCGAGCAGACACTTCAACAAAAGGAGATTTGTCACCAATGCACAGTGCAAGAAATAAGAACTTCATCAAAGGGAAAGAAGTTGGGACGGCAGGGAGTTTGAATTCGTAAACATAAGGAGGCCCCTAATGAGATCTGCAAAACAAAAACAGGTCGCTCAAACAACACACCCAAAATCCAATCGTCTGAAGAATAAAGCATGAACTTTGAAGAATTCTTGAAAAAGTATGTGGAAGAAGACATCATTCTACAAATCGAAATTTTCATAACAAAACAGAAAAAGGGGCATCTCTATGGATTCTTCATCTGTTTATTTTACCATCACATTACTATTATCCTTTGTAATATCATCACAGAGCATGTTATAAACTCTGTTGATGATCATTCAATTCTTAGTTCTTGCGAGTTTTTTCTTTTTGCATGCTTTCTAGTTCAGGAGGCTTTTATTTGCCTTAAAAGGATAACTAAGGTAAGGTCTATGCCAACGGTGTAATCCGCCTTATTTTATTTCTCCTAATTATTGTAATTTTCTATCCTATTATTTATGAAAACTAACCCTAGGCGATTGCCTAGTGGACCAAAAAAAATTGAAGGAATTAAATAAAAATCAACTTAGAAATGATTTGGAAGAAGTTTTGTCTTTAAAAATCGCCTATGGGGTTTGGGTCTTGAAAGAATAGTGAAAAATGGTGGAAATTCAACTATGAATTTTGCTGTCTCTGGTGTCGCAATTGCGAACCCCGACAAAATGTGGTAATTGCAAAGCTGGGTTCGCATTTACGAACCCTTACCTTTTTGCCAGGTTTTGCATTTGCGAGCATAAAGATCGCATTTGCGATCAGCCTGATTTCGCATTTTTGAGCACGGTGATCGCATTTGCAATCAGTGCCCAGAAATCCATCGTTCGCATTTGTGAGGAGTTGGATCGCATTTGCGATCATTTTCCAGGTCCAAGGTTTCGCAATTACGATGTAGAGCTTGCATTTGCAAGCTCACAATTGCAAGTCTAGTCTTCACAAATGCGAAGATCACAGAAGGAAAAATACCAGATTTTTACAAGTTCAAAAATGCAATTCGACACCTATCCAAGCCTCACCCCAGTCCTCAGGGCTCCAAATCAAATATGCACACAACCTCAAAATATCCTATGGACTTATCCGTGCGTTAAAATCACCAAAATTACATCATTTACATCGAATCGAGCCTTAAAACTCATGATTTCCTCCAAGTTTTCATAAAACATCAAATTTCCATTTTAAGCCCGAAAAACGTCAAATGACGACCGTTTTCAACCAAACTTTACAAAAAGCGCTTAAACCATATATAAGACTTATACTGGGCATCGGAACCAAAATACAGGACCGATACCATAATCTTTTAATAATATTTCATTTCCAATTTTCTTAATTATTTTCAGAAAACAATTTCACAGAAAAATTCATTTCTCGGGCTTGGGACCTCGGAATTCGATTCCGGGCATACGCCCAAGTCCCATATTTTCCTATGGACTCTCCAGGACCGTCAAATTATAGGTATGGGTCCGTTTACCTAAAATATTGACCAAAGTCAAATTTATTCAATTTAATATCAAAATTTAGCATTTTTCTCACAGAATCCATATCTAAGCTTTCCGGCTACGCGCACAGACTGCACACGCAAATCGAGACAACCTCAGATGAGGTTTTCAAGGCACCGAAAGTACATAGTAGGTAATAAAAAAAGTGATAAACCCTTTGGGTCGTCACAATAAATGTACCCCAGAGTTTAGAAATTAAGTGTCACAACTACATCACGGGAACTGTACTCGTAGATATGTAGTTTATTTAATTAACGCGCAAGCAAACTACGAGAGTCCATGGAATTTTTTCTACACTAGATAAGATATCGATGTGAGGGCCATAGATTATGTGATCGGATGGCACACCTCAATTTTTTTTAAAAAAATTAGTACTCAACTAAAGTGAACCACGGATATTCATAGTTAAAACTAATTTGAATTAGATATCATAACAATGACATGAGAATCATACCCGTAGTTGTGATGATTACTTACGTGCTAATAAGTTTGCTTACCCAAATGAAGTCAGTCTAAGAATATTCCTAGCGGTTAAGTAATAACATAAGAAAATGAAACAAAACTAAATGAAAGCTCCTATTTCTGATTCATTTCGTTTCCAATATGGCCTGCAGAGTTGAGATGGTTCTATCACAAGGAGGTGTTCATGGGTCGGACAAGAGGCCCCATCATTCAGGAAGATTCAATGGTACTTTGTTTGGAGGTAGAGATTTGCGTGGTATAGGCCATCCTCCTAGGCCCTTTCAGTCAGTTCTTTAGGTTTCTCATGGTGCTTCAGGTAGCCGTGGTTATCAAATATAGTATCCCGATCAACAGTCCTTCAGTGCACCACCACTTCAGAGTTTCTAGGGCCGACAACCAAGGGCTTGTTTTACTTGTGGTGACACGGGACACGGTGCTAGGTATTTCTCTCGAGCTTCAAGCAGTTCTCCGCATCGGGGTTCTCATGCTATGGTACAGGTATCAGATGTTCCACAGCTCGGGCAGGCAGCTAGAGGTGGAAGTGGAGGTGCTAGAGGAGAAGGTAGAGGTCCTAGAGGTGGAGCTCTGGCTACCAGAGGTGATGGACAGCTAGCAAAAGGTCATCCTAGATAGGTAGATCAGAGTGGTGGGGCCCAGCCTCGATGTTATGCTTTTCAGGCCAGGCCCAAGGCTGAGGCTTCAAATACATTTATTATAGGTATCGTTCTGGTTTGTGATAGAGGTGCTTCAGTGTTGTTTCATCGGAGGTCTACATATTCGTATGTGTCATCTTATTTTTCCACGTACTTGGTCTTGCCTAGTGATGCATTAGGTGTTCCTGTTTATGTGTCTACGCTGATGAGTGATTCTATTATGGTTGATCGAGTCCATCATTCTCCTATTATAGTGATTTGGGGTCTGGAGACTCGTGTATTGTAACTTTTAGACAAGGTTGACTTCGATATCATATTAGGGATGGACTGGTTATTACCTTACCACGCTATCTTAAATTGCCATGTTAAGACTGTGACTGTAGCGTTACCGGGTATGCCTAGTTTAAAATAGAGAGGGACTCCTGGTCATTCTACTCGTAGTGTTATCTCTTATGTGAAGGCTCAACGTATGGTCGAGAAGGGGTGTTTGGCCTATTTGGCATATGTTCGTGATTCTAGTACCGAGGCCCTTCTATTGAGTCTGTGCTATTTGTTCGTGAGTTACTTGATGTTTTTCCTTCATACTTGTCGGGTATGCCACCCGATAGGGATATCGGCTTTTGCATTGATGTGACTTCAAGCACCCAGCCCATTTTTATCACGCTATATCGTATGGTCCCGCCTGAGTTGAAAGAGCTAAAGGAACCGTTGTAGGAATTGCTTGAGAAAGGTTTCATTAGACCCAGTGTATCACCTTGGGGTGTGCTGGTGTTGCTCATTAATAAAAAGGATGGTTCGATGAGAATGTGTAGCTTACCGGTTGTTGAATAAGGTAACAATTAGGAATAAGTATTCACTATCGAGGATTGATAACTCGTTCGATCGGCTTCAGGGTGCCAAGGTATTTTCAAAGATTGACTTGAGATCTGGCTACCATCAGTTAAGGATTAGGGCATCCGATGTCCCTAAGACAACATTCCGCACTCGGTACGGGCATTACGAGTTCTTGGTTATGTGATTCGGGTTGACAAATTCCCCAGCAACTTTTATGGATTTGATGAACCGAGTGTTCAGGCCTTATTTGGACTCGTTCATGATTGTCTTTATTGATGATATCTTGATATATTCCCGCAGCCGGGAGGAGCACGAGCAAGGTCATTGCCTATGCTTAGCGGCAGTTGAAGATACATGAGAAGAACTATCCAGTTCATGACCTAGAGTTGGTAGTCATTATCCACGCGTTGAAGATTCTGAGGCACTATCTATGTGGCATGGCGTGTGAGATGTTCACGGATCATAAGAGTCTTCAGTACTTATTCAAGCAAAAGGAATTGAATTTGAGGCAGAGGAGGTGGTTGTAGTTGTTGAAGGATTATGACATCACCATCTTGTATCACCTAGGGAAGGCCAATGTGGTGGCCGATGCCTTGATTAGAAAGTCAACTAGTATGGGCAGTCTTGCTTACATTACGGTTGGTGACAGGCTGCTTGCTTTGGACGTTCAGGATTTGGCCAATTAGTTTGTGAGGTTGGATATCTCTGAGCCTAGTCGAGCATTAGCTTGCACGGTCGTCCGTTCTTCATTATTGGAGCGTATCCGTGATCGGCAGTTTGACGATCCCCACTTGTGTGTCCCTAGAGACACGGTGCAGCGCAGAGGTGCCAAGCAGGTTACCTTAGGTGATAATGGAGTTTAAAAATTGCAGGGTCGACTTTTTGTGCTTAATGTGGATGGGCTTCGAGAGTTGATTTTAGAGGAAGCCCATAGCTCCCAGTACTCTGTTCATCCAGGCGCCACGAAGATGTATCGAGATTTGAGGAAGTATTATTGGTGGAATAGAATGAAGAAGTATATTGTTGCATATGTGGCTCAATGTTTGAACTAATCAGCATGTTAAGTATGAGCATCAGAGGCCTGGTGGATTGTTCCAGAGGATTGAACTTCCCGAGTGGAAGTGGGAGCGGATCACTATGGACTTTGCTATTGGACTCCTGCACACTCAGAAGAAGTTCGACGCAGTTTGGGTCATTGTTGATAGGCAGACCAAGTCAGCACAGTTCATCCCTGTGGCAGTCTCCTATTCATCCGAGAGGTTAGTTGAGATCTATATTCGGGAGATTGTTCGCCTTCATGGTGTGCCTGTATCTATCATTTTAGACCGGGGTACACAGTTTACCTCACACTTATGGAGAGCGGTTCAGCGAGAGTTGGGAACGTGGGTTGAGTTGATCATAACATTTCATCCCCATATGGACGATCAGTCTAAACAAACCATTCAGATTTTGAGGATATCCCTGAGCTTGTACCATCGACCTTAGAGGTTTGTGGGATCAGTTTTTGCCTTTAGCAGAGTTTGCCTACAACAATAGCTACCAGTCGAGCATTCAGATGGCTCCTTAAAAGGCTTTATGTTATAGGGAATGTCGATCTCCAGGTTGATGGTTCGAGCTGGGAGAGGCTCGGTTGTTGGGTATGGATCTGGTTTAGGAGACCTTGGACATGGTCAGGATCATTCAAGATAGGCTTCATACAGCTCAGTCCAGGCAAAACAGCTTTGCATACCGCAAGGTTCGAGATATGGCTTTTATGGTTGGTGAGCGGTTATTTCTCCGAGTATCGCCTATGAAGGACGTGAAAGGATTTGGGAAGAAGGGCAAGCTTAGCCCTAAGTTCATTGGTCCATTTGCGATTCTTGATCGAGTGGGAGAGGTGGCTTATAGACTTGCATTTTTTCAAGCTTGTCCGTCATGCACCCAGTGTTTTATGTGTCCATGCTCCGAAAATATCACACCGATCCATCCCACGTGTTATATTTTAGCACTATCCAGTTGGACAAGGACTTGTCTTACGAGGAGGAGCCGGTAGCTATTCTAGACCGGCAGGTTCACCAGTTGAGATACAAGAGTTTCCCTTCTATCCGTGTTCAATTGAGAGGTCAGCCTCCTAAGGCATCAACTTGGGAGTCTGAGTCTGATATGTGGAGCCATTATCCCGATCTTTTCCCTGACTCAGGCACTTTTTTCCTCTATCCATTCGAGGATGAAGGGTTGTTTTAGAAGTGAAGGATGTGACAACCCAAAGGGTCATCGCCTATTTTTAATCAATTATGTACTTCTGAGGCCTTGAAAGCCTTATTTAGGGTTGGCTCAATTTGCATGCGCAGTCTAGGTATGTAGCCGGAAAGTTTAAATATGAAATTCTGTGAAAAATGCTAAGTTTTAATGTTAAAATGTATAAATTTTACTTCGATCAACATTTTGGATACACGGACCCAAACCCGTGATCGACAGTCCAGGAGGGTCCGTAGGAAAATATGAGACTTGGACGTATGTCCGGAATCAAATTCCGAGGTCCAAGCCCGAGAAATGAATTTTTGAGTGAAATTGTGTTCTAAAAATGTTTATGGAAATTTGAAATAAAAACTGATTAGAACATGATAATATCATACTCGTATATTTGGTTCTAACACCCGGTACAGGCCTTATATATGACTTGAGTCATTCCTGTGAAATTTGGTAAAAACGAACGTCGTTTGACGTGATTCAGACCTTAATTGGGAAATTTGATGCTTAAAGGAGTTTTGAGAAATTTCAGTGATTGTGAGTTTTAATTCGATGTTCGTGATCTTATTTTTGTGATTTGATTATACGAATATATTCATAGAATGTTTTTGAAGTTATTTTTATGTACAGGTTGGAGTTTTGAGGGCTCGGATGAGTTTCGGGTAGGTTCCGAGATGCCTTTGGCTCAGAAATCAGATGTTGCGGGTTCAGGAAGTTGCAGGCCTCTGAACCCACTTGTGCGGTCCGCGAGAAATCATGTGCGACCATAGAGGGGCCAACGTGGCCACGGTCACCTTTGTGCGGGGCGAGCTGGAGGCTATGCAGCTGAGGTCGCTTATTTGTGGTCCGCGCAGGGTGTTGAACTACACGTCTTGAGGTAAGCTTGTGCGGTTGCAGTCCATTTAGTATGTTCTGCACAAGGAGTCTGCCAGAGGTATAAATTGACGGGAATTTCAGTTAGTTTTTTCATTTTTCAAAACCCTAAAAACATAAAGGGCAATTTTTCAAGAAACCTTTCTTCTCCAAATCCATTGTAAGTTATTTTTAACTAGTTTTCTTCAATCATTAACATCTTTTAATATGATTTCAACTTAGAATCAAAGATTTTCATAGGGGAAATTGGGTGTTTTGGGTAGAATCTAGGTTTTTCAAAGATTGAGGATTGGACCTCAATTCAAAACAAATTGCATATTTGAGTTCGTGGAGGAATAGGTAATCGGGTTTTGGTTCGAACCTCACGTATTGACCACGTGGGATCGGAGGAGATTTTTAACTTTTTGGGTAAAACTTTAGAAAACTCATTTTCATGCATTGGGATTGGTTCATTTAGCGTTCATTGATGTAATAAAGTGAATTGTGAAAAGAAGTTAAATTACAATTTCCTTATTATTCTTTGATATTCTGTGTATCTGGCATCCTCGCAGCATGCTCCCTTTCCCCAGCTTTGATTGCTTATTACTGGTTTACTTTTTCACCATATATTATACAATTGCACAGGTTTCAGGTCCTAACCTCGTCACTACCTCGACGGGGTTAGGCCAAACACTTATCAGCACATGGGGTCGGTTGTGTTGATGCTACACTCTACATTTATGTGCAAATACCGGAGTTGCGTTTGGGCAGCAACATTAGTTCGGGAGCTAGCTTTCAGTCCACCGAGACCCCGAGGTAGCCTTGCAGACGTCCTATATCTTATATTTCATTTTGTTATCTTATGTATTCGAGACAAACAATTTTCTATTTCTTTCAAACGGTGGTATTTAGCCATCTTAGTAGTCCATGAATGTTGTGACACCAGGTGCTGGGTAGAGATTTGTATTGATTTTCTAGACGTTTGCTTTTATATTCATCTAAGACTTCCGCTAAATTTATTTTCCGTTGTTCCTTAAATGCTTATTCATTACTAATACAATTGGTTTGAAATGAACTAAAACGAAAAGGGTTAATGACTTTCAAGGTTTATGGCTTGCCTAGCTTCCACGAATATGCGCCATCACGACTCTCGATGTTGGAAACTCCGGATAGTGACACTTCTACAACTTTTCTTGCACTTTAAGTGGGTCATTTGGTATGAGGTATTAAAAAAAATAATGCAAGCATTAGCGTTGTGCATTGATAATCCTTATTTGGTACATCTTTTAGTATATGTATAACTACTACTTACATTAGCTATACATCATATTTAGTATTATCCAATGCAAGAAACTTAATACATAACAAATCATAGTATTAGCAATGCAAGAGTTTCTAATATTACATAAGCATGGTTAAAGACATATTGCCCCTAATATCCTTTAAAGTGTACAAAGTTAAAGAATGTAGATGATATTTTTGTAAATATTTAATATTCTTAGAAATTATGTAATGCTTTAATACAACAAACTAACCAGTAAATAAAGAATAATCACAATACAACTAATATTTATTAATATCAGCTTTCTTAATATATCATATTCAGCATTATTCTTATACCTACTAATTTTTTTTGGGCATTCTAATTCTTTATTTTGGATTTTGCAAATCAAAATTATTAATGCTGCCACGAATCTTTAGAATATTCGGTAGACGGTGTCACGTTAACGTGGCTGTGATGCATGTGTCAATATAACAGGCGGCGTTGATCCTACTAGATCCGATAACCCGAATCAAGTCTAATCCATGTGGATCTCCCCTAATTTGCGGGCCATGTATAACGTGTGTTTGAACATAAAACTTTTACTTAACCATAATTAGTTCGAATATATTTTTACTTTACTATAATACTTAATTATAAACAATTTAATATAATTTAGTATAAATATTCTGTGCGAGTTAACCTTTGCAATCTAACACTAGTGTTAGAGCCCGTGCAATCTCTAATTTATTTTTATTATTTAACATTTTTACTTTTTGATTTTATCTATTAGACTTGTGTTACATGGACTTATCCATATTGTGTCCTTTCTTATCATAATATAAAGGTTTCTCATCCCAAATTTAATAAGTTGTTTTATCCTTTTTCTATGATAAACAATTTGAATTTTAATTTTTTTCTCTTTTTATTCTTTAGTTTTGCTGTTATATTATTCAATATCTAATATTATTATATTATCATGTGGCTTTTCATTAGCTTGTTTGAATTTAATATTTATTTCTATTGTATTCCTTCTAATATAATATAGATAAAATTGGAAACTATTTCAATATTAACTTTGACTTTATTGTTCATATTCCAAAATATGATTTTTCTTATTATATTTCAAAAAACAATCTCATCTCAAATTCAAAAAAGAATTCATTCTAGTTTCTAAATTGGACTGCATTTTTATAAAAATTATGTTGTGCTCTCAAACTTAAATTAATCGTACTCAATCAAATATTAATCATAAAAATATTTATTAATCCTTCGAACACATTATATCTAAATATTATATTAATATTTACGTATAAAATATGTATTTGCCCGATTTATCAATATTAATATGAATTTGATACATTTGGTCATTAAAAATTTTATTTACTGTTGTTATCATTCTATCATTATAATTTCTAAATTGCAATGAATTTTAAAAAAATATGTTGTGCTTTCAACTTAAACTAACCACACACAATTTAAATATTAATCATAAAAAATATTTCTTAATTGTTTGAACACATTATATCTAAATATTGTAGTAATTTTTACATATAAAATATTCATTTACCTGATTTATCAATATTAAAATTATTTACTTACATTGTAATAATTTGAATATTTTATTCAAGATCTTATTTTTTTGCTTGAATTTTTATTCTTTAAACTCAATAAATTATTAATATCATAAGTAAACTTTAATTTTATTTTATATTTTAACTTACTCCAAATATTAAATATTTATAGGTTATCTAAATTTACGTCTTTTAATTTTATATTTTTAATTATAATTTCTTAATTAATTTCTTACCTCCATATTTCTAGTTAATATAGAAGAATATTTATAAGTGGATTAATATACAGATATAATATTATGTATAAGATTCATTCAACTAATTTCATTAATTATGTTTCTATTTATAATTTTTAATTATTAATATTATCCTAAAATTATAAAGTCGCTTTATTATAACTTGCCACTTAACTTAAACACAATATATATTACCCAACTTTTAATATAATAATAATAATATTATTAGAAGCTCCTCGTATATCAGTGTTATGAACATTTGCTTTAAGATCCAACAAACAATAATAGTTATTCAATCTTATGTTAGTATAAAGATGTGAAAAACTCTTAGGACTACAAAAAATAATACTTAATTTACACGGACTTAAAGGAATAATTTGTAGACCGAGAATCATATAACTTATTCAAACTCCAACTTACTAAAAATAAAAATCATGTAAAGCATTATAGGAAATAAAAATTATTTAGATCATGATTAGCAACATTTCTGTTACGATCCGACTGGTCATTTCAGGTATTATCGCTCCATTTTCCCTATTTTTACTTCTTATTATCTTGTTCGGCGGTATTATATGTTATCGGATTGGTTGGCTTGGGTTCTAAGAGGTTTTGGTAAAGTTTGATGCACTTAGTCTCTTTTGAATAAGCTTAAATTAAAAAAGTCAATCGGCTGTTGACTTATGTAAAAAATGACTCAGATGTGAATTTCTATGGTTCGAGTAGTTTCGGGAGGTAATTTGGGACTCAGGAGTATGATCAGAACGTATTTCGGAGGTCCGTAGTAGATTTAGACTTGAATTGACGAAGTTGGAATTTTGGCATTTTCCGGTTGATAGATGAGAGTTTGATATAGGGGCCGGAATTGAACTCCGAGAGTTGCAGTAGGTCCGTTGTATCATTAGGGATGCGTGTAACATATTAGATTATTCGGATGTGGTTTGATATATTTTTGTATCAAAAGCGTAATCCGGAAGATTTTTTGAACCTTAGGTTTTAATCTGATGTTATTTAGTTTATTCGATATTGTTTGAGGTATTTTGAAGATTGGTATAAGTTTGGATAAGGGTATATGACTTGTTCGTGCTTTTGTTTGAGGTCTCGGGGCCTCGAGATGATTTCGGATGGTTGATGGAAGATTTTATAGTTGCATTCAACAGCTGAAGTTATTGTTGCTATCATAACTTCCCAACCGCAGGTGCGATGCCCACAGAAGCGGAAGGCAAGCCGCAGATGCAGCCAAGAGGGAGGTCAGTTGGAACTGCAGAACCGGCTACTGTAGCGCACCTGCAATAGCACAGGTGCGAGCATTTGGTTGTAGATGCGGAAGTGGGCATTTAAGTGAAAATCGCAGATGCGCTGCTTTGGCTGCAAATGCAGTACCGCATGTGCGGAGTAGGGACTGCAGGTGCAATAAGCCCGGGTCAGAAAGTATATATTTCATCCTTTGCGATTTTTCAGCCTTTCTTGATCATTTTTAAATCTATTTTACAGCTTTTGGGGGGATTTTGAAGAGGGAGTCCAAGAGAATTTAATTAAGGTAAGCTTTTTGAACATAAAATTCGTTCGTAAGATGCTATTTTATTTATTAGACTTGAAATTTATGAAAATTTGTGGGTAAATATTAAAGAAACTAGGACTTAAGATTGGAGACCTTTGATTAAGGATTTGAGGGGTCATTTGTTATCGGATTTTGGTACTCTTGGTATGCATGGACTTGTGGAAGGATAAATAGTTTATTGATATAATTTTTATCGAATTTTGAAACGTGGGCCGGGGGGTCAAGTTTGGTTAATATTGGAATTTGTGTTGTAATTTAATTATTTTTTCATGGGCTTCGTTCCCTTGGCATATTTTGACGTCATGATTATGATTTTGGATAGATTCGACGCAAGTTGAGGTCGACGCGAGAGTCAAAGGCATTGAGAGCTAGAGTTTGGACCGGATAGAAGTAAGTACCGATTGTAAATGTCGTCCTGAGAGTATTGTTGTGCTACTTTGAGGTGACGTACATACTAGATGACGAGCGTGGGGTCGTGCACTGTTGGGGATTATAACTTAGTTCATCTTGTATGACTGTTTAACCGCGTATTTGATTGAAAATTGTTTGCTACATCATGTTTTTGGCTGAATGCCATATTTGGGTCTCGTGCCAACTGTTTTGGACCCTTAGGGGATTTTTACAACTATTCCTCACTGTTTTGACTTCATGTTTGTACTCAGTCACGCTGTATTATACTATTTTCATAACTTAGCCATGTTTACTCTATTTTGATATCTTAAATGATATTTTGGGATGGGCATCATATTTTACTATGCTCGAATGGCTTTTAGAGATTTCTGACTAAGTAGTGCCAAGGGCATGTGTTGTGAGGTTATTATGAGATTGGGCTGTGCACCGCATCGGTATCGTGTTGATTCATGATTATGAGGTCAATAGCATGATTTGTTATGCCATGAGGTGGCTTGATGTGAGGCCGGGAGCATATTTGATTATGCCACGAGATGGCTTGTTAGTGTGCTTGGGCCATAAGGGGACCCTCCCGGAGTCTGTATGCCTCCAGTGAATGCAGGTACCTAATTTGTGATGTGATATAGTCCGAGGGGTTGGTGTTATTCCATGTTATTGCCCGAGGGGCTGATACGAGTGATTGTGACATATCCCAAGGGGGCATGGTTTTGTTGGTATGTTGCCCGAGGGGCTATTTGTGTTTTTATCTTTTGTTCATGTTTACATTCACTCATTTGAACTGCTAAAAGATGTTCTAAAGAGGTATTATCGAACTAAGGATTTTTTACAACCTTTTTACTATTTTATTGTATTGTTCTGATTTTACACTGCCTCGTTGTAGCATTTTTATTATGTTTTACGTGTTTTCTTATCGTTCAGTTGCCTTTACTTTTATTACTTACTGAGTTGGCGTACTCACATTCCTTCCTGCATCATGTGTGCAGATTCAGGAGTCTCGGGTCACACTAGCAAGGGCTGATTGCTTTCCAGCTTGCTGTTCGAAGTTGACTAGGTAGCTGCTCGACATTCGCAGCCCAGTGCTTCTCCTTCCTATCATTACTTTCCTTTGTACTGGATTTGTATTAAACTATGTAGTCTCTTTATACTCTTAGACGGATGTTTAGATACTCAGTACTAGTGGCATTCCGATGTCGGGTTGTGTTTGTTTTCCCATTGTTCTATTTCACTCTTTATGTTGGGATTTATCACTTATTAATGACTTAAATACAAATTATTATAATTGTTGCTTGGTTTAGGGGTTTGTGTCGGCTGATCATATTTCATAATAGACGCTATTATGATCGGTCTGATTTAGGATCATGACACTTTAATAAGAACATAAAATGTAAAAAAATCATAATCTCTACTGATTAATATATTATACATGCACGGTGCAAATTAAACTAACGTAGAAAATTACTAAGAAGCACCTTGCGATACTCTTCTACAAGATACATAAATGAAATCATAAGTATTTATCAATGAAATCAAGACAAATTCATCTACAATATACCCGGCAAAGATTATATGTATGTCAATAAGTAATTCTCGTATAATTTCACAAAATTAATAAAGGAGTAAGAACTAATTATATTGAACCATCAAGTTATTTTTACAAAGCTAAAGCTCTTAATTTTTTTCCTAGACCGTAGTGCTGTTAATTGTGTAATTAAACCGTGTTACACGTAATAAGTGTACAGTTTAGACATGCATTTCTATAAGCTAAAAAAGTGAAGGTCGATTAGTTTGGAATAAAAACTTATTAATCTCTTTTACTTATTCAATGTTCGATATAAAACTAATTTTTGCTAATATAATCTTCACAAACAATAGTATTAATGCAGAGTTTATAATGGCAATATGTCATAAGCTTGGAAAGTAAATATATTTATATGTACACATATATATGTGGACCTTTCACTAGAACTTGCTGTCTACCTGCCGAAGACTAAAATTGGAAATAAAATGGAAAAAAGGAAACAACACAGCGCTACTCTCCCACTACGCGTAGTATCATCCAGACTGTAATTAATTAATAAATCATTTCATTAAATGATTAAAATAATCTTAACTTAAATAAAATATTTTAGATCTTGTCGGAATCATAAAGCATACAGTACATTCTTTCCTTTCATTTTTTCATCTCCATCTCTATTTTTCTTACCGACACCGACACCTTCTTTTCCTCGTAAACCCACCTCAGATCTTGTCTAAATCTCCATTTTTAAACACCCAATTTCCCAAAATTTCATTACCCAAATGAAATCAAGAACCAAACTTTCCATTTCTGTATCAATTTCCTTGTAAAAACTTTCCAAGATTTGATTTTTATCCCTTTTTCACCATCAAGATTTGATTTTTATTCCATTCCAGCTTCTGGGTATTTAAGAAAAATAAAATGTTAGATCGGTTCTTGAGTGCTCGTAGAGCATGGCAAGTAAGGAGAATTGCAAGAAATGGAAAGCTTACATTTTTATGTTTGTTTCTTACCATTGTTGTCCTTAGAGGCAATTTGGGTGCTGGAAAATTTGGTACACCTGGTCAAGATTTGAAGGAAATTCGTGACACATTTAGCTATGTTCGAAAGCGCGTGGAGCCCAGACGCGTTCTTGAGGAAGCACAACAGGTAGATACTGCAACTGAGGGTGGTGGTGGTGCTACATCATCAGATAGTAATAATTATGCTACTTTTGATTTAAAGAAAATTTTAGTTGATGAAGATGATGGTGAGCCTGATTTTAAGAGAGATCCAAATGAACCTTATAATCTTGGTCCTAAAATATCAGATTGGGATGAGCAAAGAGCTGAGTGGTTGAAAAAGAATCTTAATTTTCCTAATTTTGTAGGACCAAATAAGCCTAGGGTTTTGTTGGTTACTGGTTCATCACCTAAACCATGTGAAAATCCAATTGGTGATCATTACTTGTTGAAGTCAATAAAGAACAAGATTGATTATTGTCGGCTTCATGGGATTGAGATTTTTTACAATATGGCTTTGCTTGATGCTGAAATGTCTGGTTTTTGGGCTAAATTGCCTTTGCTTAGGAAGCTTTTGCTTTCACATCCTGAGGTTGAGTTTATTTGGTGGATGGATAGTGATGCTATGTTTACTGATATGGCTTTTGAGCTGCCTTGGGAAAGGTATAAAGATGTTGATCTTGTTATGCATGGATGGAATGATATGGTTTATAATGAGAAGAATTGGATTGGTTTGAATACTGGTAGTTTCTTATTAAGGAATACTCAATGGGCGTTAGATTTGCTTGATACTTTGGCACCTATGGGACCAAAGGGAAAGATTAGGGATGAAGCCGGGGCGGTTCTTACTCGGGAGCTTAAAGGTAGACCAGTTTTCGAAGCTGATGATCAGTCTGCGATGGTATATATATTGGCTACTCAGAAGGAGAAATGGGGTGATAAGGTGTATCTCGAGAGTGCTTATTACTTGCACGGTTACTGGGGTATTTTGGTGGATAAATATGAAGAGATGATTGAGAATTACCACCCGGGTCTTGGAGACCATAGGTGGCCCCTTGTTACTCACTTTGTGGGTTGCAAGCCTTGTGCAAAGTTTGGAGATTATTCGGTAGAGAGGTGTTTGAAGCAAATGGATCGTGCATTCAACTTTGGTGACAACCAGATCCTTCAGATGTATGGATTTACTCATAAATCTCTTGGTAGTAGGAGAGTGAAGAGAACACGGAACGAAACAAGCAATCCGCTTGAAGTGAACGATGAGCTTGGATTACTTCACCCACCATTTAAAGCTGTCAAGGTACCGTCATCTTCTTGAATGCACAAGAAAGGAATGCATTAAAGTCGAGATTAGGATGCCCTTTTACCTTAAATTTTTGTACCACTTATTCACGATATGTGCCACGATGTACTTGTTATTTACGCCTGTGTTAGGACACTGGTTATTGTATTCCTTCATTTGTCGTAGTGTTCTTGTGACATAATCTTTTTAAGTTATATAAATTTCAATGGGAGGCATAATTGAATTCATATTGTATGTTCTCCTTGTTCATTTTTGGTTGCCGTTGTGATTTGGAGGCATCTGGTTTGGTGCATTCTTCCTTCTTTGACGTTATAATATTTGCTATTCTCATTTTTTTCCGGACGCTGCTGAAGGATGCATTCTTATTGCTGCACAAAGTTCTTGCTATTGACATTCTTGGTTAATTATTAATACTACCACGTTAAGTTTCTAACACTGGAACATTAAACCAAAATGTGTTTCTAAGAAGAGTGAAGGTAGTACTGGAGATATTTTTTTGATTTGTGAAAAGTAAATTTATTGATGTCAATAGGACCAAGTAGGTACCTATCATGTTACCAAAAGTGTTATGTATTCATCCCCTCAAGTACATAAGGAATTCATGAATTCCAATATATCTTCTATTTACTCTAGAGGTTTCCTTTTACACCAAGAATTTAAGTTCTGTAGACAAATAGACTTTATAAAAATAAGGACTGGAATTTAAGTCCTCAAAATTCCCCGTCT
Source organism: Nicotiana benthamiana (assembly GCA_034376525.1). Taxonomy (NCBI): domain Eukaryota; kingdom Viridiplantae; phylum Streptophyta; class Magnoliopsida; order Solanales; family Solanaceae; genus Nicotiana; species Nicotiana benthamiana. The sequence goes on along the minus strand of CM067331.1, from coordinate 33,125,217 downwards.
TCCTTCTATTCAAAGCTGTCCAAAATATGCATGAAGGTATCTTATGCATAGGGTATTCTGCTTCCCTCCTCCTCCCCCTCCCCCTACCTCCCCCTTCTCCCATCCTCTGACCATTCCAGCTTTTAACTATTCCTTTCAAATTTCCTAGAATCACCCTTACTACTCTAAATAGATTGAGGAATATGCACTAGATCTGCCATATAAATCTGCAATCTCCCAATTTTCTTTGCAAAAATATCACTCACTGCATCACTGTATTCCCCTCCTTTAAAGATTTTGTTGTGTAAGGCAAGCTTCATTAATTGCTAGCCATCTAAACATAGCCACTTTTTTGGGGTATAAGTTCTCCACAACAGCTTCCAGTACCATTGTTGCTTCCTTTCTCTACTGCTATAGATAGCTAATCAGCTAAAAGTCTCATATAAGGGGTTGGAAAGAAGGCTTTTACATAATTTCAGGTTGGTTAGTGTGTATCTGTTCGGGGATCACATTGGTGGGAATAGAGGCCGATATGTCTGTCACTTGTGTTTCACAGACGGGCAAGGCGGTCAAGCTACCTGCTCCTGTCTGGTCCGATCGTTTAGCCGCTCTTTCTAAGAGACAAGAATATAAATAGAAAACAGCCTCACGACCTGGTGGTCAGCGCAGCGTAACAATAATGAATTTGTCGATATGCTACTGCCTGTGTACTAAAATCCCACTAATTGTACTAAAATCCCACCCATTAGTGGGATTTATTGGGTTGTCGTTGTTGTTGTTAGCCATCCATATCAAAGAATCAGATCTGTCCCTTGTAAACACTATTCTGTTCAAATTTAGTTAATGAGTGCCTCATATGCTGCTAATCTTAATTTTTCTTTTTCTTGGAGAAGTAATTATGCTGCTAACTTTAGTTCACTTTTAAGGCTGCTTTCTGGGTCAGACCCGGGCCTAAACGGGCCGGTCATGGCGGTTCCGGTCATGGGCGGTTCCGGGCCAAACGGTCTCGGTCTTCACGGTCCCAATGGGTGGAACCGGCCCATGGTGGTCTTAAGTGCACATGGTACCGAGCTAAATGGGCCGGGCTGGTGGGACTAACTGGCTTTTTCCGTTCCGGGGTATTTTTTCTTTTTTAAATTTTTTGTATCTAATGCACTTTCTAGTAAACTATATATATATATATATATATATATATATATATATATATATATATATATATATATATATATATAAGGGTGTATTATGTATATTTATTATTTTATATTGCCTTATATATGTATATATATTATATAAGGGTGTATTATGTATAGAATATATATATATATATATATATATATATATATATATATATATATATATATATACATATATACATATACACTACATATATATGTGTATGTGTGTGTGACAGTATATATTGTTTGTATAGTATATATAGTATGTATATATAATATGTTATATATATTTACTTACACTAGTATATATTGTTTAATACATAGTATACTCATGTAAACAACAACAACAACAACACAGTATGATGTCACTTAGTGGGGTCTGGGAAGGGTAGTATGTACGCAGACCTTACTCTTATCCTGAGGTAGAGAGGTTGTTTCCAAATAGAACCTCGGCATTCTTCCCTCCAATAACATCCCACCTGACTCTTGGGGAGACTCTAACTCACAACCTCTCGGTTGGAAGTGGGGGTTGCTTACAATCAGAACAACCCCTCTTGTCTTATATACTCATGTAAGTAAATATATATAACATACCATATATACTATTAAAGTATGTTTATATATATATATATATATATATATATATATATATATATATATATATATATGTTAGTGTGTATATATAGTATATAGAGTATATAGTATGTAATATTTACTTACACGAGTATATATAGTTTAATATATGTATGTTAGTATATATATATATATATATATACACTCTATCTATATATACACTATATATATATATATATATACTAAAATACTATATATACTAAAATACTATATATTAAACTAAATATACTCATGTAAGTAAATATATATATATATATATATATATATATATATATATATATATATATATATATATATATATATATATATATATATATAGTATGTTATGTATATATATTATAGCTTATAAAGAATTGCAAGTTAAAGACCAACTAAAAATTGCAAAGAGATATTCAAGAGAATGTCTTATAATTTTTATTACCAAAAATGACATATCTTTCTTAGTCTTCTTCCCCCCAATGGAATGAGCACAACAATGTGCTAATGCCACCATTAAACGGAAAAAAAATTAAAGAAGATGTGTCAAAGTACAAGTTACACCATAATCTACATTGTATCTCTAACAAATCTCATAAATTCTTGAAGGTTCAGAGGAAGTTCCGTTGGTGGTGGCGGAAAAAAAGCTTGTTCATCACTGCTTCCGGGCGAAGCAACATCATCCACAAGTTCTGCTGTCATTTCTTCATAAGCTTCGTCTATCTTGGTTGTGATTCTGCAAGTCCAAAAATTTCTTCTTTCTGCGCTGATCCAATCTCTAAATAGTACTGATTTTTCCAAGCTCTCCCTCATAGATGCTCTATGATCACCTATTTGAAGTCTTGCTTGAATGAAATCGCTCTTTGATGCATTGTTGAAGCTTGAATAGATAAAATATCCCGAGCCATCCTTGCAAGAATAGGAAAAATATTTTTCCTTTGCCTTCCACCATTCCAAAAGATCAAAGCTGCCGTATAGGTACCCGAACCTCTCCCATGAGGTCTTATAAAATGTTATGTCATGGTGATCTTATAAAGCACTTGCCTCCTTAGTATAACCATCTTGAACATTTGCTCCCTCCTTCTTCGAGGAGTTTTATCTTTGGTACCGATTAGTCTACTATGGTTCATGTGTCTCATAGACTATATCATGGACTTTATTCTATTTTGAGCATTAGCAACTGAAATATGACATTTAGCTTTGGGTTAAGAAATGCGCGTGGCATTATTTTGCAAATGAATTATCACTTGAACTTCAAGTTCATATTTTCTTGTACGAGGATCTATATGTACTCATAATAATTCATTCCATGTATTTCTTTTTTTCAGCTGCTTATTTTTCTCCCCCTAATGCTGGATTACCAATACACATCCCCAACTTTCTTTGGGGACCCATCTTTATGCATTATGGTAGGATAATTATATTATATCGCACATCCATATTTCTATATAGAAATTATTTGGTTCTTGACCCTGAACCAATTGTGATAGGGAGAATTTATCATAACCTGTTGGCTAGATGCATACAAGTGCTATTGTATATTAAATAATATACCTCATACCAAATTTCGATTTGGGTGTTTTATTCTCATAACTAATGGTTTAGCTTAATTGAAGCATACAATTTCTGCTAAACCAACTTTGATTTAAACCAGCATTATCAAAAAAAATTATTATAATTTATATTCTGGAACTGTGCTCTAATAACTTGAGCAAGAAACCTTGCAAAAGCCAAATTATAAGTTGATAACCAACGCACATGTGACCATACAATAGATGCATCTATTAAAATTATATAATAGTAAATGGTCCACATGGATGGTGACCGGGCCCATGTATATATCACATTTTCTATGTTTCAAATATTAGAGAATACATTCCCAACTCTAACTAGTATAGTAATCAATTTATCATGAGAATAAGTCGTACATGAGAATTCTTGAAGAATCTCCGAATTCTTCAATATATGCCAATATGAATTCTTAATCATTTTTCGCATCATAATTAAACCGGGATGGCCAACTGGTCATGCCAACTTATATTTGTTCCAGTAAATTTTTAATTTACCATGGCATGTGATTCCATCACCATGCTTATACTTTTGTAGTATAAATAGAAGAAAAATCGGATAAACTTTATATTTACCCAGTATGATTTAAGTAATAGAAGATATTTAATTTTCCTTTCATCTATAATCTCAATATGCCAACCACTTTGGCTAATATATTTGAAACTCAAAAAGTTCCTTTTTGAGACTTACTACCACCAATGCCATGAATAATTTTATTTGTTCGGATAGTAATAAATTCTCTCTTCCGGAGCTCTCAATAATTTTGTACTACAAAAATTTTTGTCACACCATCCATATAATGAATATCTCCTTCACGAGAAAATCATATCATAATAATTGTCATGGTTAAAATCATCATAAGCAAAATTATTTCTTGCTTTAATTTTTCATTTAATAATCTTTTATAAGACATGACAAAATATTTTTTTGGCGTACCACATGTACGCGACTAATGACATACTCATATAACCACATTCTAATATTCATTATTCTTATTTCTCTCAAACCTCCCTTAGAGCTGAGTTGTGGTATTCATCCAAGCATGCATTGAACGTTTTTATTCATTACTTTTATCACATATTACCACATTCACCTTCAGGAATGAGCCTGCATTTTCAATGCTTATGATATCACATCCTCTTCAAGGAATGGTTTATAGTTAGCGACATGTTTTATTATTTTTCTATACCAATTTGGTGGTAAATATTGCCTTCACATTTTGAAGGACTATTTTGAGAACCCTTCTTGTTCTTATTTTTACAATTATCATAATGATGACTATTATTATTGTTTTTGGCTCTCCCATATTCATTGGTCAACCACTTGCCTTCATTTAGACTTATTATGTACTTCTACCACATTCACTTCAATAATGGTGCAAATCAAGTGGGACAAGCTTCATGCTTTTTCATGAAAAAATCTGTTATTTTTCTTTAGTCATCATTATATCATCAGTATACCGTATTTGGGACTAAAACCCAGTGCCTTACCCATATAAAAATATGCTAAGCCATAATTAGTTGGGACTTGAATCCACCGTCTTATCCTTACATAATATTTGTCACAAATTGTTTAATTTACTTCAAGGAATGTAATATAATTTTACATAGCCATAAATCAACTTTTAGTAAGTTCAACATAGTAAATACTATCATAAAAATAAGTGAATTAAAAATGATAAAAACTATTATCAATGATCAGTTTTGGTCCAGTAAATACTCATGTACTAAGATACTATATGTAAACCTATCAAAACATATTATTTAGATATAGTAATGTATACCATGCACTACCATTTCGGCAACTATAAATTAATTCAAAGTGTAATGAGATATATTCTACTCTAGAAAACAATCAAGCTTATTCAATGTTACTAGCACATTATGTATTTACACAAAAGGTATCCCAATAAACTAGCCAGGTATAAACCTTTTCAAATTATTGGTTCATATATATGAAAAATAGTAAAGACTATTATAATCAAGACATAGTGTTTCGTGCAAATAAAAAGCCACGACAACCAAAAAACACATGTATATGACTAGTAATTGACTGAAAATTAGGCAGTAGTTACATATGCTACTGTAAAATATATATATTTTTTCATGTGTTACATAAAGAAGCAACATTTGTGTCACACATATGCATGGTCGGCTTTTAAGATTTACTGGAACCATTTCTAAAAATGAGAATGGGATTGCTTCTAAGTAAAAACTATCATTCTTAAAAATAATCTAATTAGATCTATAATTTATCACATGTTTATGCAAAAGTATCATTGTTGCACGATTCAAAATACAATCCTTTTAGGGTTATTATTAATCTTAATTTTCATGAATTTGAAGCAAGAAGATATAACACTCATCATCATATTGAATAAGATTGATACATGAAACTAAGGTCAAGTAAATATTATCATTAAATGAGACTGGCTTGAGATCAATATGAGGTTAACTATGCTATTGCAATATAAAAATTTACCTTTCTCATCTTTGTGAGCGCGTTATTTTTGCCCCGCGCGAATTACTCCTACAGAATTCTTAGATTTAGGATTATTTTAATTATTTGATTTTTAGTAATTAATTGCATAATTTTCGTGTCTGTTTGTATTTTTGTGTGCATTTTTAATTTTAATAATTCATAAAAATACAAAAACATTGAATTTGAATTTAGTATATTATTTTACATATTTTTAGATTAATTAGTACTTAGGATTTTACAAAAAATAAAAAAAAATTGATTTATTTTTACTTTGTTTAATTTTTAGCTTTGAATTTTGTTAATTTGGCATTTAATTAATTGTGTTGATTATTAATTAGCACTTAATATAATTAGGTAGATTAATTTAATTTTTAGGATTTAATTCAGTTTTATTTTAATTTTATTCTTAATTTGAAAATAAAAGAAGAACAAAAAGAATTGGGTCTAATAAGAAATGCCCAAATTTTGGCCAAAAACACCCAAGCCCAATAATTAACCCCCAACCCGGTCAAAATACCTCTGAAAAGAGCCCAAACTCATCCCCTAACCCGGTCCAGCATACATATTAACCTAAACGATGTCATATCGTTAGATCCAATCCTGGCCGTCGAGGTTGGAAAATCTAACAGTCCTGAAGATAGGGTACCTAAATATATGTAGGTTCTAAAGCTACTCCTCCTTTCATCTCCTCTCTCACACACAAACCCTAGAGACCAACCCTAACTCCACCGTCCACCATCACCCGCCACCTACCGGAAATCACCCATGACGGAGGCGGGTCAATTGAGCCTGAGCGCAAAGAGCCGGTCTGAAACGGGGATAAGGCATTATGACCATGAATCTCTATTTTTGCCGCTCTATTATATATAAAATTGGTCTTGTCTTAAAGTTTGGCCCAAATCATTTAAATTTGTGAGTTCTATAATTGCAGCATGTCATGGATTTTTGTTTCAACGGAAATGGACCATTGTTTATTTATTTCGTTTTAAGTTTTAGTTTTAATCTATTATGTCTTTCGTGCTCTTTTGGGCTTATAATTAAATAACAAGTAGCATATGTCCCTCCATAATTTAGTTAGGTCATCCTTAAAATAAAATTGAGGTGTGCCGCTCCAAATAAAATCACAAACATGGCCCTCGCTTAAATTAGCTTTCTTAAAATATTTAGATTTCGGGACGTGCCATTTAGAAAATTTTCACGGCCTCCCGCAAAGTTAACAACGCGCTAGTCGCTTTAGGTACATTCTTTATATTTTTCCTTCTTAAACTCGTGTGTGCATTTCATGTGACCCAAATCTAAATCCTAAAGCGTTGAATAAAAAGTGTTATAGATCGCCGGTGCATTTCATGTGACGCGATCCAAAGACATATTTTAGACGTTCAATTTTCTTTAAAAATAATTAACAACGGTAAATAATTTAAAATTACACCATAGGTTAAAACATGTATTAAAATCAGATAATAGGCCAATTATGATAGTTTAAGCGATCGTGCTAGAACCACGGAATCCAGGGGTGCCTAACACCTTCCCCCGGGTTAACAGAATTCCTTATTCAGAATTTCTGTTTCGCATACTTTAGAAGGAAAGTCGAATTTTCCTCGATTAGGAATTTAAAATAAATCGGTGACTTGGGAAACCAGAAACAAACCTATCCCAAGTGGAGAATCTGAATAAAAATAAATAAATAGTTTCATTTCGAATAATGTCACTTAAATTAGAAAAATTCCCTTATACATTATCCTTCCGAGGGTGGTGTGTAAAAAAGGAGGTGTGAACGCTCTGGCGACTCTACTAGGGATGAAAAAACCTAGAATATCTTGTTCAGGGTTCAAGAATTCGATCTTAAAATAACCGTTACGATGGATTTATCTGATTTTCCTCCATATTTCATGCTAAATGTGCTAAATATTTTACCGTTTTGATATTCAGTGAATTGTATATACAAATTTCTATTAAACCCTTCCTCTTTTCGAGTCCTTTACACCATGGAGAAGGGTGCACTTCGTGTGACTTCTATTCTGTTTAGAGTTTTATCCCATTTAGAACGAGGTTTGGACAAGTTGCAAGCCGGTGAAGCTTCTGTTTTCCCAATACACTGCCCCCCTCCCCGGCTCGAGTTGTCCGCTCGGGTAAGCCAGGTCTAGAATAGTAAACCCATATTTTAAACCTAGTATACCAGAGCCTCATGCCGGATCCCTAGTAGGAACGTTTGTTTGCATCACATGCATTCGACTTAGGGGACTCAACACAAGGGTTGGGTCCGCCTAGCACATGTGTACCCATACTGAAAAGACCATCTTGATGCATCTTACTTGCTACTTGTGCATTTATTTGCTTCGGATTCGCATGTTGACCGGCTTATGAATAATGGGAGAGAGTTGGAAAATAGAATAACAAAGTTAGGGTTAAGTGATTTAATCACCTGTTTTGAAAAAACCAATACCCAAATGGTATCGGAACTATACCGAAATTTTTGAAAAAAAGGAAAAAGAGGAAAAATGAAAAGAAGAAAAAGAAAAGTTTTTGTTTTCAAAAATAGTTGGTTTTGTCAAATATTCTTGAACTACGTCATTTTGATTCTCACCGGATGTGGGATACGTAAGCAACCCCCATCGGGTCCAACTTCCCTTTTGCAAAATAGCCAAAAACAGCAACATTTTAATTTTTGTCACAAATAAGTCAAGTGATGCAATTCTTTTTTAAAATAAGCCGAATGTCCCCAAAAGGGCGCCAGAAGGCTTTTTTGCAAGAATAGCCACCTTGCAACATTTTTTTCAACGGTTATCAGGTACAACCTTAAAATATTCTTCCTCGAAGTGCTAAAAGGCAGTATCTACAAAGCCACGGTCTTGTTTTAAAATGAAAAAAATTGAAAAAAATGAGATATTGTTATTTCTCCTTTTAGGTTAAAATAAGTCATTAAATCGCCTTAATAAATGTGCAGGATGAGCACGAATGGAATTGAACCTCTCACAGTCCTTAATGAGATCCCCCTGAAGCGCCATATGCGTTGGAATGATCTAGGAAAGGGCAGTAGAGAAACAATGGTAAAAGTTCTCGGAGGCCTCGTTGGACTATTAAACGTCAAGCCAAGGTTGGACATAATTGAAGCTTTAATACATTTTTGGGACCCGACTCGCAATGTGTTCTGATTCTCTGACTTTGAGCTCACACTTACATTGGAAGAAGTTGGGGGTTATGTGGGCCTCAATGGAAACCAAAGAAGCCAATATCCATTGTCACTAAGACCAGTGTCCCCCCACAGGTTTCTGGATTTGCTAAGCATTAGTCGGGATGTTCAGGATATAAATTTACCTAAAGGGTATTGGACACTCTAGTTTTTGTATCATCGATATGGTAACCCTCGAGGGTTTGAAGAGCTGAACACTAGTCTAACCCATGCCAAAAATAAAGACAAATGGGAGCAAGGCAGGGTTTAGCTTTATGGTAGCTTTCTTGGGTGTTGTGGTTTGTCCCCGAAAAGATGGAAATATATAGATAGGTCTCGTAGGAATGATCGATATTGTAATCAAGAAAGCCAATAGCATTGTGGTTCCTCTGATCGTGACTGAAATCTGCCGAGCCTTGACTATCTGTCGGGAAGGGGGAAAGTTTTTCCAAGTTTGCAGTTTGCTGCTTCAATTATGGATGCAAGAAAACTGTCACCGGGTAGGGTACATGAATTACAGGTTGATTGATATGAACTGCATTGAAAAGTTTGAAAGACGGGTAGTAGGGATTGAATTCCCTACGGGTACTGAAGCTTGGCTTGTACATTTGAGATACTTAAGTGCCGATAAAATTGAGTGGGAATTTGGATGTCTTCCCATTATCAAAGCAGTGTATATGTAGACGAAAGTATCCTATATCCTCTTGATGGGAATTCGGGGCATCCAACCTTATGCTCCCTACAGAGTGTTGTGCCAGTTAGGAAGATTTCAAAATGTCCACAATGATGAAGATTTGAGTAAACATGCCATTGAGCTGGGCCCAAAAACTGCATTTCCAGAACGGAAAATTCGCCAAGTATGGAATAAGTTTAGGTTTGTTGAACCTAAGACCATAATGCGAGACCAAGCTAGAGGTGAAGTGGACCCTAAGTACCTTGACTAGTTCAGCAAGAAATTCCAAATCCTTGAAAGACCTGCAAAGAGACCAGATGTCCAACAATTCACAGTTGAGGCACAATCATAATGGGACTGGTTGACCAAAGAGAATGAATAAAAGACCAATATAAGCAATTTAGAAAGGAAAGTCATGGAGATTCGATTTGGAAATGGTGTTCAAATTGCCGCAGACGAGGGAGAAAAGAAGAAACTGACCCAGGAAATTGAGGCTCTTAAAGCTCAGATCAGAAAGATGAAAATAGATGCCAATAACCCAGAAAAAAGTGGGGCTGATGAGAGACTTATAAGTGGACTAAAAAAGAAAGTCCTCGAATGTAAAGAAGACCTGGAAAGGTCTGAAGATAGTCTAGTAAAAATCCGAGCACGATGGACAAAGAAAGTAGAGGAACGGGCACAATTTGTGCAGCAAATGAAGAGAAGCTATGATGGGACCATTACCAGCCTAAGAAGAAAGATAACTACTTTTGAGGATGAGGCAACCGAATGAGCTAAAGATTTCAAAGCTGATAGGGAACACTATTATAATCTGATGGCTAAAATGGAGGAAGAAATACAACAAATGCAAGATCAACACTTTCATGACTCCCAAGTGTTAGAAGCCCGGAACTAGTAGATAGGGCGATTACTTCAGGAAAAAGGCAGAATTAGAGAAAAGATCAGAACCATCGCCGACTACATTACCATGAAGTGCCAAGCGTGCGAGGACATGACCCGTACCACCTTCTTTGCCGCAGTGTTGACTTTTGTCCGTTAAGTTATGAGTGATTTGGAGCAATTACAAAGGGGTCTCGCATATAGGCTTGCAGCGAGGCCAAATGATGCCTCGCGTGCTCCATTAGTGGAAGCTTTAATGTATTCCTGAGTTTTCAATCATTGAGTCTGTATTTTTGCTTTATTTTGAGTCTGTTGTTTTATTCCAAGAAAAAGAGTAGTTAACACCTTTTGTAATAGAAGTTTTATTAATGAAAATTAAAAATTCCCAAAAATGTCTTTTCACTTTTTGTATTTATTTCTCTTGAACTATGTAATGATTTAATTCACGCGGTGTCATGATACGTAGGCAATCCTCATCGGATCCGGTTATAACCTTGTAAATAATTCCAATAAGAAAAGAAAATCAGAAAGTATGCAATAAGAAAAGAGCATAAGAGAAAAGAAAAGCAAGAAAAAAAGAAAGTGAAATCAAAAAGAGAGAAAATATAAAAGAATAAGAAAAGCAGGGACGAAGTACGCAGCCGTTGCAAAACATGTAGAAACCCATTTAACTGTATAGATGCATCACACCCTAATGTTCGATTATCTATATGTTATTTGTCACCAATTAACCGTTTGCTGTTGTCCCCAATCAGTCCAGGGCTTTTATAAAGCGGTGGTTGGTTTTTGTGGTAGTTTGGCGTCACATCCATACTTCACGTGATCAAAGGGTAGTGTCGAAATGTCTTCAGAAATCACTTTGCCTACAATTTCTATCACGGACGAGAGCCCAATCTCGAGCATCCCGGCTTCAGAATCAGAAACCGCTTAGGAAAATTGGTTATTGCGTCTCCGCATGATGGAAATGCTTGTGGGGCTCCTGGTCAAACGGAAGGGAACGGCCCAGTGCAATTCCCGAATTTCCCGAGCTTTTCCCTAGAATGGGTGGAACCTTTACCGTCCCAATGATTCACCCCAATACCTCACTTGGATACCCAACCATCTCGGCCCATTTTCTTGGAACATCTTCTTAGGTTCTCCCCCAGATGTTCATATCTAATGCGGCCCTAAACATTTTCACCACTCCCCCATGCTCGGCCACAACATATCCTGCACTACCTAGGCCCACTTTTGATCCTTCAGCCTTTACATTCCAAACACCTACCCTCCAAGTGGAGCCTATTTAGTTCCCCACTTATACCTACCCCGAGCCATCTCAATTTGAGTTCACCCTGGGACAAGAAAAGACTCCCAAAACTCCTGATCAAGACGATATCGCAAGAAAGATGAGGAGTATAGAATAGAGCCTCAAGAACATCCAGGGTTTGAGCGGACAAAAAAGTGTGTCTTATGCAGATATATGCATGTTCCCCCATGTGCACTTATTGTTGCGATTCAAAACTAAAAAGTTTGAAAAATACGATGGGCACGGTGATCCTATTGCTCATCTCAAGAAATACTGCAATCAGCTGTGAGGGCCGGAGGAAGGGAAGAATTACTCATGGCCTATTTCGGAGAAAGTCTAGTTACATGGATTAAGACATATCTCGTTGGCACATTTAGGACAACATTGCTAGAGATTTTGTCAGACAATTCCAGTATAATATAGACATTGCTCCAGATAGAAATTCATTGGCAAACTTGAAAAAGAAGTCCTCGAAAAGCTTCCGAGAATATGAAATAATATGGCATGAAAATGCATATAGAGTAAAGCCTCTGATGGACGAGGTTGAAATGGTCACAGTGTTCCTCCAATCTCAGGAAGCCGACTACTTCTAGAACATGATGTTAGCTATGGGTAAACCGTTCGAGGAAGCTATCAAAATTCGGGAAATGGTGGAAAATAGATTAAAAACAGGCAGAATTCTAAGCCAATCCGCCATCAAAGCAACTTCCCAAGTCATTTAGGACGGGTCAGGAGGAGTATCAAAGGGCAAGAAGAAAGAAGAAACATCCATGGCAGCATCAGGTGTAAGAAGACACCGTGATCCCAAATCCATGTTCTCAGAAAGAACTCCTCAACACTACTACCCTCACTAGGACATGGCGTACGCTCCTCAGCTGTACGCAGTCATGACCGCTCAACCTTTTGTCCAGCCTCAGCAACAAGCCAATAGGAACCAATCTCCATTTCCAAGAAACCAGCCTCCTCACCAAAACCACTACAACCCCCGTCCCCCCCAAAATAACTTTCGTCCCCGTGAACTACCCAGGAGGACAAAATTTACACCAATTAGGGAATCCTACTCCAATTAGTTTCCAAAGCTTGTCCAAATGGGACTGCTGCAGCCTGTACCTTTAAAAATGCAAAACCTGGAATCACCATCCTACCAGCGGGGCACCCGATGCGCCTATCACTTAGGAGCTGACGGGCACGATACAAAAAGCTACTGGACCTTGGAACGAGCCGTGGAGGATCTTATAGAACAAAAGAAGATTGTGTTAAGAGATGAGGACGTCCCCAATGTGACCAACAACCCACTACCGGCCCAGAACAATGGGATGGTAATCGAAATGATTTGTGAAGACAAGGAATTCGATCCGGCATTGAAATCCATAATTGCCATTGCTAATATGGAAAGAAAGCCAAAAACCTCCCCAAAGCAAGATGAAGGGGAGAAAAACAACAAAGCCACACGCCCCAAAGCAGAAAAGAAAATTGAGGCATAAACTGGGACAACGCCCGCCAAAGACGATGTTCTCTATGTCCCATGGGGCCGCAAGGAAAAGCAGTTGACTTTGAGTCCTCCCAAGAGATTCGAACTAAACAAGACAACCCAGATGTACGTACCCAAGGGATCTTCTGTAGTGCAGGGGCCAACTAATCCACCATGGTTGAGTGAGCCTGTGGTTATTGGACGCGCGCCACAGAGGCCTATGAAAGATCCTTCCGCGGTGCCTTGGAATTACCATAAAACAGTGGTGACATATAAGGGCAAAGAAATCTCAGGAGAAGAAAACTACCCTGTGAAAAATTAATCCAATTTGGAAGAAGTGAACAGCGCTACCAAGAAGCGCTTCCCACCTAAAAAATCAGTGAGTGCCGAAGAGGTGGAAGCTTTCTTTTAAAAAATAAAGATGGCGGATTATGAAGTGGTTGACCAGCTTCGAAGGTTTCCTGAACAAGTCTCCTTTCTATCTTTGTTGATGAAATCCCCTGAACACTAAAAGGTACTAATCAAGACCCTCAATGAGGCATACGTGCCAGCTGAGTTTTCCGTGGAACAATTAGAAAGAATGGTAGAGAGATATTTCGCTATCAACCAGATTTCATTTAGCAAAAATGACTCTCCCCCAGAAGGGATGCACATGACAAATCCCTATGCTTAGCTATCAAATGTGAAGGATACTACGTGAAAAGGGTTATGGTGGATGGAGGTTCTTGGGTGGAAATCTACCCACTCTCAACACTACAGCGCATGAAAATTGGAACTGACAGAATTCATCCTAATAATGTCTGCATACGAGCCTTCGATGATATCAAAAGGGACATGATTAGAGATATCGATCTAATTCTGACCATCGGTCCAGTTGGCTTTGAGGTGACCTTCCAAGTAATAGACATGGACACGTCCTATAATTTTCTTTTGGGGACACCGTGGATCCACACAGCAGGGGCTGTACCTTCCACTCTTCATCAGATGGTAAAGTTTAAGCATGAGGATCAAGAAATTGTGGTCCATAGGGAGGATGAGCAATCAATTTATCGAGATCCCTCAGTCCCATTCCTTGAAGCAAGAGAAGGTAGCGAGCACATAGTTTATCAGGCCTTTGAAGCTATGGTGACAGGCCAGTACGAAGAGGGAAACCCCTGCCCCCAGCCATTCTAATGCATCAATCATGGTGGCTAAAGAAATAATACAACATAGTTTCAAACCAGGGAAGGGACTCAGGAGGTCCTTGCAAGGAATAGAAGAACCAGTTACTTTGCCAGCCACTAAGAAGTTCTTCAGGGTAGGATTCCAACCTACTCCAGATGATATAAAATAGACAAATGACAGAAAATAGGATGGATGGGTCCTGCCTCAACCACTGCCACATCTGTACGAGACATTTGTCAGGCCAAAATACAATGAAGAAGAAGAGGATGAGGCCTTTATGGCCGAAGAGATTGAGGAAATATGTGGGTGATGAGAAAGATACTATATGAAACCCACATGGTTCAGCCAGGAGAGGTCTCTAGCACCACTGAGGTGCTATACATGGGACCCGAGGCAAAATTGCAGAATTGGAAGACTACGCCATTCCCCATCAGGCGGGAGTCCCGGTAGACTAGTCCTGCCACCTCTTCTGCATCATGAGTTATTGCAGGATGTAAGTCGGATGTTTCTTTAGTTTCTTGTCTTTTAATTTCCAAATGTAAACCCGTCAGCTTCAAATTCCAAGAAATGAAATCAATAATTCATCGTTCATTTTCCTTTATTCTTTCTGATCTTTGCTATTTTTCTCTTTTATTTCTTTTTTCAGTTCTAATAATGCGGCTTTAAATAATATGACATGCTTGCGGACTTCGTGCCCAGATCAAAACTTGTCGTCTGATTATGAAATAATGAGCCAAGTACCGAAATACGATGAAGAAGAGGCTTTTAGAGAAATAAATCAAGAATTGGAATATTTCGAATATAAACCTAAGCCAAACCTAAATGACATTGAACCGGTTAACTTGGGTAGTTCTAAAGAAATCAGGGAAACCAAAATAAGCATTCAAACAAATGAGAAAACTCAGGATGCACTGATCCAACTCCTGTTTGAGTTCAAAGATGTGTTTGCTTGGTCATACGATGACATGCCGGGACTGCATGTTGATTTGGTGGTGCATAAATTGCCAACTTACCCCAAATTTCCCCCAATCCAGCAAAAGCAGAAGAATTTAAAATTGATGTCTGTGATAAAATCAAAGAAGAGATCACGAAGCGGTTGGAAGCAAGAGTGATCCTAGTGGTCCGGTACACTACATGGCTAGCCAATGTAGTCCTAGTACCGAATAAAGATGGGAAAACCCGAGAGTGTATGGATTATAGAGATCTGAAGATGGCAAGCCTCAAAGATAACTTTCCCTTGCCAAATATCCACATCCTTGTTGATAACTGCGCCAAGCATGAGATACAGTCTTTCGTGGACTATTACGCAGGATATCACCAAGTGTTAATGGATGAAGATAGAAAAGACAGTTTTTACCATACCCTAAGGAACCTACTGCTACCATGTCATGCCCTTTGGTCGGAAGAATGCCGGGGTAACCTACATGAGAGCCATGACCACCATCTTCCATGACATGATGCATCAAGAGATAAAGGTACATGTGGACGACGTGATCATCAAGTCCAAAACCCAGGATGACCATGTGCGGGATTTGAGGAAGTTCTTTGAACGGTTGCGCAAATATGATTTGAAACTAAACCTAGCCAAATTTGCGTTCGGGGTAATGTCGGGTAAACCTTTGGGATTCATAGTCAGCCGGAGAGGTATCGAGTTAAATCCGACAAAGATAAAATATATTTGGGAATTACCTCCTCCAAAAACCAAGAAGATGTGATGAGCTTGATGGGAAGATTGAACTATATCAGCCGCCCAGCTGACCTTCACGTGTGAACCCATATTCAAATTACGAAAAAAAGATGTGTCAGTCAAATGGACAAATGAATGTCAGGAAGCTTTCGACAAGATCAAAGAGTATCTATCCAACTCGCTGATCTTGGTCCCACCTGAACAAGGGAGGCCTCTATTCTTGTACCTGACAGTTTTGGAAAATTTCTTTGGTTGTCTTCTCGGGCAACACGATATTACCGGAAATAAAGAGCATGCAATATACTACTTGAGCAAGAAGTTCACCAGCTATGAATCCAAGTATACTCTGCTGGAACGAACCTTCTATGCTTTAACTTGGGTCGCCCAGAAGTTGAGACAATATCTGCAAGCCTATACCACCTACCTCATAGCTAGGTTGGATCCTTTGAAATACGTATACTAGAAGTCAATGACCACGGAAAGATTAGCAAAATGGAAGATCTTTCTTTCTGAATTTGATATAGTTTATGTCACTCGCACGACAATGAAAGACCAGGCATTAGTGGATCCTTTGGCTAAAAACCCGTTTGATGATGAATACCAACCTCAAAACACTTATTTCCTAGATGAAGAGGTAAAATCGGTTGAGGCAATATCCGAGGATACGAATGCTTGGAAAATGTTCTTTGATGGAGCAATAAATGCAAAGTTGTGGGAATTGGGGAAACCTTGATCTCACCCACTGGTCAGCACTATCCGACCACAAACAAGCTTTCGTTTTCAGCACAAATAACACAGCTGAGTATAAAGCATGCATCATGTGTATGAACCTGTCAATCCACCAGGATATCGAAGAATTGTTGATC
The DNA here is from genome assembly GCA_034376525.1 of Nicotiana benthamiana. Classification (NCBI taxonomy): domain Eukaryota; kingdom Viridiplantae; phylum Streptophyta; class Magnoliopsida; order Solanales; family Solanaceae; genus Nicotiana; species Nicotiana benthamiana. The sequence goes on along the minus strand of CM067331.1, from coordinate 33,108,210 downwards.
TTGGGAGACTCAGATCTGATTATCCGGAAAGCCCAAGGAGAATGGGAAACCTGAGATGTGAAACTTATCCCCTATCGGCAATATGTGCAAGATCTTAGCAAGCGGTTCAAGTCAATAGAGTTCAGGTACATCCCTCGATGTCACAATGAACAAGTTGATACACTCACCACCCTTGCCTCACAGTTTCCCTACTCAGGCAATGGCCACATTGATCCCTTGGAAATCAAAATCAGGGAAAGGCACGGTTACTGTAATACAATTGAGGCAGAACGAAGTATTCAGCCATGGTACCATGACAGCAAAAGATTTTTGAAAACACAAGAATACCCCGAACAAGCCACCAGAGATCAAAAGAGAACCATTATACGACACACAAGTGGTTTCTTCTTGAATGGTGATATCTTGTACAAAAGGACCCCGGATCTCAATTTTTAAGATGTGTTAATGCAGAAGAAGCTGGAAGGATCATGTATGAAGTACACGCAAGAGTGTGCGGACCCCATATGAATGGGTATGTTTTGGCAAAGAAAATCCTTCGAGCGGGCTATTATTGGATAACCATGGAAAAGGACTATTTCAGCTTTGTCCGAAAGTGCCATCGATGTTAGGTTCACAGTGATTTGATTCATGCAACGCCCACGAAATTGCATCCCATGTCAGCACCCTGACCATTTGTCGCTTGGGGCATTGGCGCCATCGGGCCGATCGAGCCAAAAGCTTAAAACGGGAACGGATTTATACTAGTTTCCATTAATTATATCACAAAGTGGGTTGAGGCCATCACTCTCAAATCTGTCTCCAAGAAAGCTGTAATAGATTTCGTGCACTCCAATCTTATCTGTCGATTTGGCATTCATGCTACCATCATCATAGATAATGCGGCGAACCTGAATAGTAGTTTGATGGAGGAGATATGCGAACAATTCAAGATAACGCATAAGAACTCTACTCCTTATCGACCAAGTCTAATGGTGCTGTCCAAGCAGCAGTAAAAACATCAAGAATATTTTGAGAAAGATGATTCAGAGCTCCAGGCAATGGCATGAAAAGTTGCCTTTTGCATTATAGGATATCGCACCACGGTGCACACGTCAGTAGGAGCAACCCCATACCTCTTAATCTATGGACCTGAGGCTGTGATACCCGCAGAGGTGGAAATCCCTTCTCTCCAGATCATCGTTGAAGCCGAGATTGATGACTGAATGGGTCATGACTCATTTAGAACAGTTAACCTTAATATGAAAAATGAATGGCTGCGGTCTACCACGAGCATTTGTATCAACAAAGAATGGCCCGTGCTTATAACAAGAAAGTACGACCCAGAAATTTCGAAGTTGGGCAACTAGTGCTAAGGCGTATTCTTCCTATCACTACAAAGCGAAAGGAAACTTTTCTCCTAATTGAAAAGGCTCGTACATCATCAGAAAGATATTTCCGAGAGGAGCATTATTTCTGGGCGGTATCGAGAAGAATGATTACGAAACAGCTGTGAATGCAGACGCTGTAAAAAGGTACTATATCTAGGCTTTCTAAAACAATGACTATTCAATTGAGATGACAAAGGCTTTCATTCTTACTATCCAAACAATATTAACCCTTTTGCAAACCCTTTGAGCCGGTTACTCTTCTTTGATTACCCTCTTTGGAACCTGAAAGTGTTATTAAAAAATGAAATGAAAAAAAGAGAGAGAAAAGAGAAAAAACAAAAGAAAAAAACAAACAAAAGAAAACCAACAACAAAATTTCCTGAACTACGTCTGACTTAATTCCGAAAGGATGCGTAGGCAGCCTCTATCTAGGGTTCAGCCACACCAAAAATAAAATTCCAATTCCGCCAAGAAATTGAAACTGGGGTAGATGTTATAATGGCTCAGCAAGGAGCGTACCAAAATGGTTCCAACGTTGTAATTCCACCCAAATTCTTTTACCCAAACCTTGTCCAAGTCCTTCTGATCAACTGCAAAGGCATCGGAATCGGAAAACAATATTGTTGGAATTTGATGCAATCAAACCGAGAAAATAAAATGAGAGTCTTATTGGTGAAAACCTACGAGCACCATAAGGTGACGGTAAGCAGTGAAATTGAAAATGAGAGAGTCCGTTTAGTGAAAATTCATAAAGGGCACTATCAGGTGATAGTGAGAAGAGAAATAAGAGAGGTTGATTATAGAAAACGTGCAAAGGGAACCGTCGGTCGAAAAGAAGACACCTCCCACCACTGAAAAATTCCTAGAAAGATTCCCTGGTTTGAAACACGGGTCAAAGAGTTTATGAGAAGTTGGAGAAGTTTTGTGCGGGTCGGGCACCTAGACCAAAAAGCATGTCATGACTATTCGAAGCATGCATAGACCCTAGATAAATCCTTCTTTTCTTCCCAAAAGGGACACTTCTCTTTAAATTAATTCCCTTGACTTTTGATTACTTTTTCTTTGAATCTCTATCGGTCTAACTCTGTTTCCAAAACTAAGAAAATGTGGCAAGACTGGCTTTATAGATTTTTGCCTGACAAAGCTGAAGAAAGGTACCCAGCCTCAGTGGGTGCATCAAGCCGATCTCTACTGGCCATGACGGTTAATGCTTTGAAATTGTAAAATTCCTGAAAAGCAAAATGAAGTTAAGAGGATTGAGTTCCACGTGGCTAACTATCTTGGCAAGGATATGGAAAGCCAGGGGATCACAATGCTCTGATATCATAGTTATTGGAAATGAAAAGAAATCCAAATACAAAGGTCCTAAAAGCAGAATAATGTGAAAGGGTCAAAACCCCACGCAGGCGAGCCGTCATGAGAAATGCGCAGGAAGTAGGTACAACCAAAAAGGGAAATGCACGTGAGCTAGGAATAGCTTTACCGCAATAATCAACCCATAAGGGAAGTTTCTTCCAAATTCTTTCCTGCATTTTTGTAAAGAAAAGGAAGAAGAAAAGAAGAAAAGAAGAAAAGCAAAATAAAATAAGGGTAGCATAGGGCCTCCAATCTCTAGCTGCATCCTTTATAACCTAGGACCCCATTTCCTAGTTGTCCCCAGCATAACCTGAGGATCCTTTTTCCTTTTCTCCCCGGCATAACCCGAGGTTCATTTTCCTTTTCTCCCCAGCATAACCCGAGGATCATTTCCCTTTTTCTCCCCAGCATGACCTAAGAATCTTTTTCTTTTTTTCCCCGGCATAACCCGAGGATCATTTTCCTTTTTCTCCCTAGCATAACTTGATGATCCTTTTCTTTTCTCCAAGGCATACCCGATGTTCATTTTTCTTTTTCTCTCAGCATAACCTGAGGATCTTTTTCTTTTTCTTCCCGGCATAACCCAAGGATCATTTTCCTTTTTCTCCCCAGCATAACCTAAAGATCCTTTTCTTTTCTCCCCGGCATAACTCGAGGTTCATTTTCCTTTTGCTCACCATCATAACCTGAGAATCTTTTTCTTTTTCTCCCCAGCATAACCTGATGATCATTTTCTTTTTATCCCCAACATAATCTGAGGATACCCTTTCTCTTGTATCCCGGCATAACCCGTGGATCTTCCTGGCATAACCCAAGAACCCTTTTTCTTTCATCCCAGAATAACCAGTGGAATTCCTTGGCATAACCCAAGGAGCATTTTTCCTTTCTTATCCCAGCATAACCCGTGGATCTCCCAGGCATAACCCAAGGAACATTTTTCTTTTATCCTGGCATAACCCGCGAATCTCCCTAGCATTACCCAAGGACCCATTTTCTTTTATCATGGCATAGCCGGTGGATCTCCCTTGCCTAACCCAAGGAGTCGTTTTCCTTTCTTATCCCAGCATAACCCGCGGATCTCCCTGGCATAACCTAATGAGCCTTTTTTTCCTTTTTTTCTTTCATTCCTGGCATAATCCAAGGAGCCCTTTTCCTTTTAATCCCCGCATAACCCGTGGACCTCCCTGTCATAAACCAAGGACCCTTTTTTTATCCCACCATAACCCGTGCATATCCCCGGCACAACCCGAGGACCTTTTTCTTTTCCGGCATAACCTGGTCATGTTCCATCATAACCTGGTAATCCTCCCAATTTAAGGCTTCATCCTAATTTTTATTGCTTTCAGTGAAAAAGTAGTTTAGATTTTGTGTTGCAAATTACTCACGAATTTTTCCTAGTGAAAACTGGGGCAGAAAAATTTCGTTCGTTTGTTTATTTTGGTGTCCGAGCAGGTTTTACCTCAAGGCACATGATTCGAGATTACTAAGAGATGAGTCTCAATCCAAAATAAAGAAAGATGCAAAGAGCAAAAAAAAGTGAACTCAAAGTGTCTGAAGTAGAGAAGGATGAAGACTGCTCAAATTTGATCAAAGTCATAAGCTTCACATGTCCCATTCTGATCCAATGCTAAAAAAGAACCAACACCTACAACTTGCGAGCATCAAGGTTTAGATTGGGGTCCACAGCAAAATCAGCTAAGACTTAAGATCAAGCTTCAAGAAATTTATAGATATGAATCGTGTAACTCGTAGTTGATAGGCATAGCTAGCTTAACTTTTGATTTTCCTTTTTGGTGTAATAAGGAGGTCAACAAGCAGTGGCAGCAGCATCAACAATGAAACCACAGCTCCCGGTAGTCGCAACTACCAAAACTTCCAGAAATATATTAACCTGATTACTTTACAGCCAAGGATATGTAGGCAACCTCTGAAGCAAGGTTCGGGCAGACATTTTTCAAGAATGCTTCTCATAAAGTGCAAAGCGGGCAAAAATAACTCATCGTTGCTTATTTATCTTTGCCCGAAGACCTTTCATGTTTCCGAGCAAAGAGTGGCAGCTGTGAACACGTGATTTTTTTCGTCCCGCGAATTACTCTTACAGAATTCTTAGATTTAGAATTTTTTTCTTTTAATTATTTGATTTTTAGGAGTTAATTGCATATTTTCGTGTTTGTTTGCATTTATGTGTGCATTTTTAATTTTGATAATTCATAAAAATACAAAATATTGCATTTACATTTAGGATTTGATTTTAAATATTTTTAGATTAATTAATAATTAGGATTTAAAAAAAATAAAAATCAATGTATTTTTGCTTTGTTTAATTTTTAGCTTTGAATTTTGTTAATTTTGTATTTAATTAATTGTGTTGATTATTTATTAGAACTTAATATAATTAGTTTGATTAATTTAATTTTTAGGATTTAATTCAGTTTTATTTTATTTTTATTTTCAATTTTGAAAAGAAAAGAAAAGAAAAAAAAAAATTGGGTCTAATAAGAAATGCCCAAATTGGGGCCAAAAACACTGAAGACCAATAATTAGTCCCCCAACCCGGTCAAAATAGTCCTGAAAAATGCTCAAACTCGTCCCCTAACCCGGTTTAACACCCCCATTAACTCAAACGACGTCGTATCGTTAGATCCAATCTTGGCTGTCGATGTTGGAACATCTAATAGTCTTGAAGATAGGGTACCTATATATATATATATATATATATATATATATATATATATTTGTCCTAACGTTACCCCCATCTCCTCTTTCACACACGAACCCCAGAGACCAGCCCTAACTCCGCCGTCCACCGCCGCCCGCCGCCTACCGAAAATCGCCCACAGCGGCGGCGGGTCTCCGATGACCTCCAAAGAAACACTACAACTTATCCTCCTTCTCCTCTTTCCAAACCCACACCCCATTTCCCTCGAATCCCGCCAGAGCCTCTCGAATCTTTCTTGGAAGCTTGACCCTCGTCGTGGACGGCGACGCCACCACCCAAACACCACCATATTAACATCACATGTTCCCTATCACCTCCTCATTATCAATATCCATGTAGTTTCCCTCGAATCCACGCCAAATCGTTCGAATCATTGAATCAAAGGATTCCATCCAAAACGCTTAGTCACCGAAAAAGCCCAAACTCACACCAGACAACCACCATAGCCCATCACCTCGTATCTCTTACCAGTTACTCTAAAATTCCCTCCAATATCGTTGGGTTGAAGATCCGTGGTTCCAGAAGAGACCTTGGCTCGAAGTCACCACTGATTCATGGCCAGGTCGTACCTCTCTTTGCTCATAAAACCTCTTCTCTTTCCTTTCTCTTTTCGTTTTGTTTTGTTTGTCTTTGATTTCTTCTTCATTTATTTTTATTTTGGTTAAATTCTGATTGTCCTCTTGCTTGAATGATTTTCAAAGTTGAAATAATTCAGAATAGTCTGTTTACGTTAATTTAAGTATTTCACTGTCTAAAATAATTTGGTTTCATTTGCCAAGATGTGGCATTTTTAGTCTCGGATAACCTTTTGTATTGATCTTTTACTCCCAGTATTTTAGTAGTTAATTAGGATAGGTTTACTAGTTAATTTGGATGTTGATTAGTTATTCGAATATGAGTTCATCTGTATTGTCTGCTCACATGTTCGATTAATCATGATTAGCTAATTCTAATGTTTAAGTTAAGGTTTCTAAGTGTAATTTGAATCTTAGTTTAAATTCAAAAGTTGAAATGTAGTACCACTTAACTGAGGGTCTTAAAGTGGTTGTAAGTAATTTAAAATTAGAATATAGGGCAAAATTGAATTAACCAGTGATTAAAAGGGTAATTTGGGGAATATCCTTAGAGAATCTTGCAATAATAGAATAGGAAGCCCCTAGAAGCTTCTAGTGTGGGGTTTTAATTTCAATTTCTAAGTTTTGGGTAGTGTAACTTGGGTAGCAAGTCAGAAAGTGAGGGATACCTAGGCAAAAAGGAAAAATTAAAAGAGGACCTAAGGGAAAATAAAGTCTGAAATTTGCCCTACTTACTTGCCTATAAAGGCATCACTTCTTTGTCTTAGAGAGGAGCTAGAGATAAGGTTTTAGAGAAGAGGTTTTTAATAAAAGGTTTTAGAGATCAGATTTTGGAAGAGCTTAAAAATACAGAAAATTAAGTAACGTGGGTAATTTTACTGTTCCGTTAAATTCTTTCCCTTTTACTTCAATTCAGAAGCTTTCAAGCCAAAACACTGTCTAATTCATTTGAGGGTTTAGATTGTGTTGGATTTGGGGTGTATAAACTGGTTTTGGAAACTTTACTGGTAGGTTTATTCGATTGAACTTTACTCTTTGGATTACTGCATCTTCTTCCTGAGTTTGGATCAGATTTGTGTAATTTTTGTTGGGGTTGATTCATTCATACTGCTACCGCTTAAGCTGACCTCCTATTCTTTTACATTATTTCGATATCTAGATATATATCCCTGAAACTTGCAATGTGGTGTTCAATTTGGAGAATGGAGTTTCAAGTGCTTCACTTTTAGATATTTAGCTTCTAGTTGGTTGTGTCTATTTTCATGTATTTTGCTTATTATATAGTATATGATTAGTTGAATGTTTTTGGGTGATTCTATGGAAGTTAAGATAATTTTGAACCTATTAAGCATCATATTGAAGTGTGTAGAGGCATTCGACATTTAGATAAGTTTTACATTGTGTAAATTAGCTACAAAGGGACTATGTAAATGCTATTTTGTTAGGACAATATTCCTCCTTTTCATGAAATAATTATGGCATGTGAGTAAGCTTAGCTAAAAATGACAGAGTTTAAAAAGTTTACACAGTATTTTTAAGAAGTTGAATGCCAAGAAATGAACATAATTGCTTAAGCTGCATGTTTTTCGATAGTTATAAATCTTATAGTTTCTTCATTCGGCATCTTAACATGTTTTCCTTTGGCATCACGTGGTTTTTGGATATTGTTGTCATTTCTCAAGCTCTGCAACTACGTGGGTTCTCCATGGCATCCAGGGACCCCCTAGCTTGAGTGTCGCATGGCTCAATTCAGGTCACTTGGGCCTGAACGCAAAGAGCCGGTTTGCAACGGGGATAAGGCATTAAGACTATGAATCTCTATTTTTGTTGCTCTATTGTATACAAATTGGGCCTGTCTTCAAGATTGGCCCAAATCATTTAAATTCGCGAGTTATATAATTGTAGCATGTCATGGAATTTTTGCTTCAATGAAAATGGACCATTGTTTATTTATTTCGTTTTAAGTTTTAGTTTTAATCTTTATGTCTTTCGTGCTCTTTTGAGTTTCTTCTTTGTTAATTTAAACTATTTTAACTTATTTGAGGTGAGCCATAATTAGATAATAAGTAGGCTATGGCCCTTCAAAATTTAGGTAGGGCATCATTAAAATACAATTAATGTGCGCCGCGCCAAATAAAATCACAGATGCGTGCCCTCGCATAAATTAGTTTTCTTAAAATACTTAGAATTCGGGACGTGTCATTTAGCAAATTTTCATGACCTCCCGCAAAGTTAACAACGCGTTAGTCGCATTAGGCGCGTTCTTTAAATTTACCTTCTTAAACTCGGGTATGCATTTCATGTGACCCAAATCCAAATCCTACTAAGTTGAATAAAATGTGTTTTAGATCGCGGGTGCATTTCATGTGATGCAATTCAAAGATACATTTTAGACGACGTTCAATTTTCTTTAAAAATAATTAAAAGCGATAAATAATTTAAAATTACACCATAGGTTGAAACGTGTTAAAATCAGATAATAGGCCAATTGTGATAGTGTAAGCGATCGTTCTAGAACCACGAATTCCAGGGGTGCCTAATACCTTCCCCCGAGTTAAACAGAATTTCTTATTCGGAATTTCTGGTTCGCAGACTTCACAAGGAAAGTCGAATTTTCCTCGATTTGGGATTTAAAATAAACCGGTGACTTGAGACACAGAAACAAATCTATCCCAAGTGCCGACTCTAAATACAAATAAATAAATAATTCTATTTCAAATAATGTCACTTAAATTGGAAAAACTCCCTTATACATTACCCTTCCGGGAATGATGTGTAAAAAGGGAGGTGTGACAATCTTTATGCACATAAGACTAAATCAATGACACGACAGTGTCATCTTTAGTGCTTACCACAAAATTTTTATCAAGATATAATGAAAGTTTTCATCGGCAAAGCAGCAAAAGCAGTTGTAGCTTCCATGTAAGGTTTCACTTCTTTTAGTAAGTATTAGCGATAATAAACTAGCATTATGAAGGAAAAGAAAAGCTCCAAATAAGTAGTAGCAACAAAATTACAAAACAGAAACTTATAGCTCTAAGATTTTCACCAAAACTTTAGTTTTTGTTTAGAAGACAATTGTGTTCGTTACGGATAGACAGGAATAAAACTTTGCCCATAAAAACTTCATATGAAGTCTAATTTCTTAGGATTTAAAGAACAAAAACTATATATTTTTTGCACTAGTATTAATGTATAAACTCTTACCATTAAGATCATGAATAAAGTTACCTGCATGCCAAAATGGTATAACCAGAGTCGAAGTTAAAGAGCACTTACCACAAAATCTTGACGTAGAAGAATATGAAATGAGCAATTCGTGATGATAACATATTATAAAACTTAGCTCAAAGTAATAATATAAAACAAGAAGATAGATAACAATGTAGAGAGAAAGAAAGGAGAGAATCTATTTCTTCCATGTATTCAAGTATATATAATGTGATGTCCAAATCCTCTATTAATAGGATGACATTGAGGTATACAAAGGATATCATAAACATAGTATTAACTATTGAGATCATGGGAAAAGATCATGGGAAGATTATGGAGGTGTGAGAGTTACAACTATAATGGTGAAAAGTAGTGGGAGTTATCTACTTAATGAAAAAGAGTAATAAAAGTAACTTCTTTAAAAATTATAAACATTCACTACAAAATAATTTTTCATAACACTATATAAAATTTCAAGAAGGGCTTGGAGTTTTTTGGAAGCAATTTTTTTTCTTTCATTTTCTATAATCAATCAGATAAAGGAAAAAAGAAAAGTAAAAAAAGAACTAAATCAAGAAGCCAGCATTAAAGTCTATAAAGAAAAGAAATAGATAAGAAGTAGTTTGGGACAAAAAATTGCCGTATGCCGAAAAGAAACGAATAAGACCTAAATTATTTATAAAGAGTAAAATGCACATAAAAAATTCGTGTAGGCCGACAATATTGAACCCTCACCACCCGGGTCCACAAGCTCCTTACCAAAATAACCATCAAAAGTTCTGTTTGTTGGGTTGTCTCTTATTACATTTGTCGCATTTGTCATATTTTCTATATTAGTATACATACTTCACTTCGCGTCGGGGTTAATGGGTGCCCCAGGTGTATCTTAAATAGTATCCATTTTATAACATCATAACTAAAGAGCAACAGTCTTGGAACTAAGATATATGGAAATCCAGGCCTCAATGGCTGTCCAAGTTCTCTAAGAATCAATTCCATAGAAGCAGATATATCCCTGCGCAAGGCACAGAACAAGTGTCAAATGGGTGTTATGCTGCATTACACTTAATACTGTTGAAACTGTTATTTGTCAAGGTTGCGACCGCAGTTTTGCTATGCAAACAAAATAGAGTGGCTTTTGAACAATTTACAGGAAAAACAAGACAATCAGTGATAAACCATCCTATCATAGGCGACAAACGAACCAGAAAATAACAACATATTTATGCATCAAGAGTTTTTAAAAAGAGCTTCTTCGAGATTTAGTTATCTTAGTATAAGATAGAAAATATGCCAAATTATTAAATAGCAGGTATCTGCTTCTTAAGATATAGTTGTAGCCAACATTGACCTTTAGTCTTTGTAATCATAGATTCTGACAATTACAATCAAGCAGGGAGAAACATAAATGTAATCTCTGTATATAGAGCAGCTAGATAAGACTTCTACCATCAGATTGCTTAAAAACAGAATGCACAGAAGTGGCCACAATGCTACATTAGTTCATTGTGAGGTTAACTCATGAGTCAAAGAAGAGCCAAAAGGTCTGAAAACTATTCTTTTCAAGACGGTGTATGCCCAAAATGTAACTATTTTCCCCTTAAAGCACTAGCATTTTATGATATTGAAAATTAATGCAAGTGACTAATCCAAGTTTTTTCCTTTTCATGAAATGCAATATATCTTCTTCAGGATTGAAGAATTACCATCACAAAGTCTACGAGGACGAGAGTTACCGGTCACACGATTTTATGATAAAAAAAGAATTACCTTTCATAAATGAGTTTATTTTGTTGAAGCAAATATTAGGATCTAATAGAAAAATATAAAACTAAAAATAAACAAGAAATTATGAAAATATGATGTAATACCTTAGTATAACATCATCTCAGAATATTGCATCAAGGCCAAACATAGGAGAGACAAGACACTCCGTGAAAGTTCTAATCCGTGCAAACTTAGCAATTATTCCATCAACATTCAAATCTCTCCGCTGACAACTCTGGTGGTAAGCAACCCCCACTTTCAGCCGACAGGTTGTGATTTCGAGTCTCCCTAAGAGCAAGGTGGAAAGTTCTTGGAGGGAAGGATGCCGGGGGTCTATTTGGAAACAGCCTCTCTACCCCAGGGTAGGGGTAAGGTATGTGTATATACTACCCTCCCCAGACCCCACTAAATGGGATAATACTGAATTGTTATTGTTATTCAAATCTCTCCACTGTTCCTCTTTCTTATTATAGACAATCAACTTCTTTTCTCCACACACATCAAATACAATATCATCATCACTTATTAAGCACAAGGGCGTGAAAGCTAAATTTTGTCTTGTAATACTAAATGATGGATTGCGTATAGGTGTTCGTACGCAGCGGAAGATAATAACAATTCTAGGTAGATTTTCTCATGTTTAAAATTTATTTTGCATGTTAAAGATCGGATAAAAAACGTACTTGGTGAAGAGAGTTTCTTTTTCAGTATTTCTTTGATAGTGCGAAGACTCTATGCGTATCCGCACCGAGAACGATCCGTGCTATCAACTCTTTGATCAATGAAACCCGCGAACAAATTGAACGAAGAATATTGTGTTGAAATTTTCTCAAAAATCTCAACTCAAAGTAGAAGAACAAGAAACACTTTTCTTGTAATCTCTTAGCTTTGTATTGCATTCTCACTTTCACAAAGTTAGTTTTCTTCTCAAGAATAATTATAAAAAAAATCGAAAAAGAATTATGCAAATTTTCTCCATTACCCTTTATATAGCATCACCTAAAAATCATTTTCCTATTTAGTTGAGGTAATAATTTTCCTAGAGTAAAAGTTTATTCCAAAAATAAACTTATGGAAAAAGTTTGTATCCAATTTCTCTTCAGGTGAAGTGGCGAAATTTTCCTAAATTTTATTCCAAGAATTGGATTAACAATTTTGCAAATTTTCCTTCTTTTTTTTTTGACGTGAGAATGTCCAAATATTTATGGACTTTTTTTCTTTTATGTCCAATTCTAATTTGGACTCTATTAATACAAACTTTTATATTAATATATATAATATTTTTCTATTGAAAATATTAATCTCATTCCAAATAGGATAAAACTTCAATTAATAATCCAATTCAAAATTAGATTTATTATCAAGCTTTTATTAATATTACATTTTATATACATCTAATATATAAAATAATATTAATTATATATATCACATATATTTCAACCAAGAGATATTATTTAATTTCTATTCCAAATAGAAACTTCACTTTATTCACTATATTAGTTATAATCTTTGTGCTAGCAAAGAATATAATATTTCATTTGGACTAATAACTAAAATTATTTGACAAATTAAAATCTTTAATTTAATTATCAAATAATAAGTTAATTAATCCTTTAGCAAAGATCAGAACACTCGTTAGTGTGCAACCCCATAGGTTCAATACTAAACCGGTAGTAAATTGACCATATCAATATACTAATCAAGGGTGGCGTCTAGCAACACTCCTTAACGACCGGATAGCATGAAGTATACAATTTACTCTCAAGAACCAGTAGAAGAATAATGTAGTAATTCATTCTGTCCTTATAGCTCTAGATCACCCTAGGATAATGTAGCTATGGATCACCCTAGGATAATGGCCCTAAGGATAATGTAGCTCTGGATCCCTATAATGTAGTGATCCAGAGCTATAAGGACAGAAGAAATTACTACATTACTCTTCTACTGGTTCTTGAGCGTAAATTGTATACTTCATGCTATCCGGTCGTTAAGGAGTGTTGCTAGATGCCACCCTTCATTAGTATATTGATATGATTAATTTACTACCGGTTTAGTATTGAACATATGGGGTCGCACACTAACGAGCTTTCTGATCTTTGCTAATGGATTAATTAACTTATTATTTGATAATTAAATTAAAGAATTTAATTAGTCAAATAAATTTAGTTATTAGTCCAAATGAAATATTAGTATATTCTTTGCTAGCACAAAGATTATAATTAATATTGTGAATAAATTGAAGTTTGTATTTGGAATAGAAATTAAATAATATCTCTTGGTTGAAATATATGTGATATATATAATTAATATTATTTTATATATTAGATGTATATAAAATGTAATATTAATAAAAGCTTGTTAACAAATCTAATTTTGAATTGGATTATTAATTAAAGTTTTATCCTATTTGGAATGGGAATAATATTTTCAATAGGAAAATATTAAATTAATATAAAAGTTTATATATTATAATGCAATTTGGTATTGGAATTTATGGAAAGTCCAAAAATCAAAAGGTCCATAAATTTTCGTTAACAGAGAAAGGAAAATTCGGGTTTTCCATGCAAATTTTCCATAAGTTTATTTTTGGAATAAACTTTTACCCTAAATAAATTATTAACTCAACCAAATAGGGAAAGGGTTTGTAGGTGATGGTATATAAAGGGTGATGGAGACATTTTGAAAAAGTTTTTTATTTTTCGGTTTTAGTTTTTAATTTTCTTGAGAAGAAAAACTCACTTTGTGAAAGTGAGAGTGCAATGCAAAGCCAAGAGAGAAAATACAATTGCAAGAAAAGTGTTTCTTGTTCTTCTAATTTGAGTTGAGATTTTTTGAAGAAAATTTCAACACAATATTTTCGTTCAATTTGTTCGCGAGTTTCATTGATCGAAGAGTTGATAGCAAGGATCTGTCTCTGTGTGGATACGCATAGAGTCTTCGCACTATCGAAGAAATTTTGAAAAAAGAAATTATTTTTGTAACAATTCCCTCTTACTAAAATTTGAGTTCTTAAATAATAAAATATATGATATTTTATTATAGAGCTATCCATCAAGGCAATTAATTTTACTTATTTCTTGTTTATAAGGAGCGGCCTGACTACCATGAGACTTATAGTTCGAGAATTTGTTAAAATTATTTATTGCATTAGATGTATGGATTGAAAGAATTATTCAATGTTGCACTAGATGCCTGGACTACCCGGGGGAGTATAAAATTTAATAAGTTCTTTGCTATTATGATGGTTGAACTCAACTATGCCAATAGGATCGACCTGACTACTAGGGGACTATTTGAAATAAAGCTATTTAAGGAAATTGCATGGGGATACAATTGGTAAGAGTACCTACATTTAAAATATATGTGAGAAACGACTTGATTTCCAAGGGGCTCATACATATTGTTAAAGGATTCCTTTATTCCACTAAAAGAAATAAAAAATTCGTAAACTACAGTGAGGATAAATAGTCTAAAATAATTAGTAAAAATATCATTTAGATAAAAGCCCATTTCTTTATGATATATGCAAAGATATTACTGTTTTTTTTTCTATATTTTAGATTTCTCACCATGTATGCTATATCACTGCGTGGAATACTTGAGACCAACAAGTTGGTAGGACCAGACTTTGATGATTGGTACAGAAATTTGAGAATTGTTCTCATGCATGAAAAGCTTATTGATGTGATCGATAAGCCTGCCAAGGAAGTCCCAGATAAAAATGATGATGATGCTACTAAGATTTATCAGAAATACTTGGAAGAATGCCTTACTACCAAATGCATCATTCTCTCTTCTATGAATTCTGAACTGCAGAGGAAACATCAGGATATGGATCCAACTGCAATTATTGAACATCTTAAGAAGATGTTTATTACACAAAGCAGGACAGCTAGATACCAACTATCTAAGGCTTCATTTGGATCCAAATTGACTGGAAACTCACCAGTTGGACCCTATGTCAATCATATGATTGATCTTATTGAAGAGCTTGAGAAGTTGGGGTGCAAACTGGGTAAAGAGCTTTCTCAAGATTTGATCTTGCAGTCACTACCAGAATTCTTTTCACAATTTGTTATTAATTTTAATATGAATAAAATGGATTGTGATCTTCACGATATGCTTAACATGTTGATTGATTATGAGAATCAAATTGCACCTGAGAAGAAGAAATGAACTATCATGTTGGTTGGAAACTCTTCTAATAAGAAGGGTAAGGGTAAAAGTAAACCCAAGAAAAAGCCCACTGCGCCCAAGGGTGGTGTGACCAAACCCAAAGGCAAAGAAGGCAAAGCTGACCAATCTGATGCTATATGTTTCCACTGTAAGAAAATAGGACATTGGAAGAGAAATTGCAAAGAGTATCTTGCAACTTTAAAGGACAAGAAACAAGGTAAGACTTTAATGAAAAATGTTTTCAAGGTTTTTTTAACTACTACTAATTCTTCATTTTGGGTATTAGATACTGGCAGTGGTTATAACATCTGCAATATGTTGCAGGGGTTCCAGATAAGTAAAAAGTTGAAGAAAAGGAGAAATTAATCTACAAATTGGAAATGGTGCAAAATTTGCGGCCGTAGCTGTAGGATCAATTTCTTTAATAATGCCTACAGGCAAAGTACTTATGCTGGATGATTGTTATTACGTTCCTAAATTTGTTTCGAACATAATTTCAGCTTCTATGTTAGACAAACGTGGTTTTCGCATTAATATAGGCAATGGTATTTGCTCTATTTATTATAGTGATAATTTATATGTGAATGGCTATCTCCAACATGATGTTTATGTCTTACCTAGTGTGAATGCTAATTCGATTATGCATGTTTCATGTCTTAAGAGAAAAAGAGATGATCATGTAATACCTTTGGCATTGTAGGCTTGGTCATATTGGAGAGAAAAGAATTAACAAGTTGTACAAGGAAGGGTACCTTGACAAGTATGATTTGAATCATATCCAACTTGTGAATCTTGTCTCAAAGGAAAAATGACCAAATCTCCATTTACTGGAAGTGGAGAAAGAGCTTCTGAATTATTGGGACTAATTCATACAGATGTTTGTGGGCCCATGAAAATTCAAGCTAGAGGTGGATATTCTTACTTCATCACCTTCACTGATGATATGTCAAGATATGGATTTGTATATCTTATGAAACACAAGTCTGAATCCTTTGAAATGTTCAAAAGATTCCGTAGTGAAGTTGAGAAGCAGACTGGTAAAAGTATCAAAGTACTAAGGTCTGATTGAGGTGGAGAATATCTTAGTGAAGATTTTACCAGATATCTCAAAGAGAATGGGATTCTCTCACAGTGGACACCTCCAGGAACACCACAACACAATGGTGTGTCTGAAAGGAGAAATATAACCTTATTAGATATGGTGAGATCTATGATGGGGTTCACTGATCTTCCAATAAATTTGTGGGGATATGCTTTGGAAGCAGCAACATACCTACTTAATAAAGTTCCCACTAAGTCAGTCTCTACAACACCATATGAGATATGGAAAGGATGTAAGCCTAACCTTAAACATATTAAGATTTGGGGTTGTCCAGCTTATGTTAAGAGACTACAGTCTGATAAACTTGACTCAAGATCTGATAAGTGTAGGTTCATTGGGTATCCTAAGGAAACAAGGGGATATTATTTCTATCACCCTTCTGACCATAAAGTGTTTGTGGCTACAGGAGCAACCTTTTTGGAAAGGGAATTTCTTTTGGAAGGAAATTATAATGAAGAAATAGAACTTGATGAAGATCAAGAAACTAATGAATCAACACAATATAAAGATCATGAGACCAAAGTTGAAGAACCTTTATTGGATGTTTTGAAGTTGCCAAGGAAATTGCCATCTTCAACGGTTGAAGTTCAAGAACTAAATGAAGTGCAAGAACAGGTTAATGAACCAGTTCCAAACCATATTGAGCAACAACAAAATCCAACACAAGGTGAACAGGTTGTACAAGTAAATCTTCGAAGTTCTACACGAGAACGTCATGTAGCAACTAGATTAAATTTATTGGTACAAGATGATTTATCAAATGAAGTTGATCATAATGATGATTACCCTAAGACCTATGAAGAGGCTATATAAAGTTCTGATTATGAGAAGTGGCAAATGCCATGGAATCCGAAATGGAATCCATGAAGGAAAATAAAGTATGGACTTTAGTTGAACCTTCAAAGGATATAAAACCTGCAGGTTGTAAATGGGTTTTTAAGAAAAAGATTGGAGCAGACGGAAAGGTGGATACCTACAAAGCACGTCTTGTCGCCAAGGGATATCGTCAGAAAGAAGGAGTCGACTATGACGAGACTTTCTCTCCGGTGGCAATGCTCAAATCTATTCGGATTTTGCTTGTTATAGCAGCATACTATATTATGAAATATGGCAAATGGATGTGAAAACATCATTCCTTAATGGTGAGCTGGAAGAGGATGTGTACCTGTCACAATCTGAAGGTTTCACATCTTCGTCTGATCATAATAAAATTTGTAAGCTACAAAGATCTATTTATGGATTAAAGCAAGCTTCTCGAAGTTGGAATATTCGATTTAACAAAACAATTGAAAAGTTCAATTTTGTTAGATGCGAAGAAGAACCTTGTGTGTGCAAAAAGGTTAGTGGGAGCACAATTATATTTTTAGTGTTGTATGTTGATGATATATTGCTCATAGGGAATGACGTACCGGCATTGCAAAATACCAAGATTTGGCTATCTGAACAGTTTTCCATGAAAGACTTGGGAGAAACAGCTTATATATTAGGAATAAAGATCTATAGAGATAGATCTAGAAAGCTGCTTGGACTTTCCCAGTGTTTGTACATTGGTACTATCTTAAAGAGGTATAACATGGATAATTCCAAAAGAGGCTATCTACCGATAGGCACTGGAATTTCTCTCAGTAGGGAGGATTGTCCTAAAACACCTGAAGAGAGAGAACGCATGAGTAGGATCCCATACGCTAGTGCAGTGGGAGATATCATGTATGCCATGACATGTACACGTCCTGATGTGGCTTATGCAGTTGGAGTGACTAGCCGATATCAGGCAAATCCTGGTGTGGAACATTGGAAGGTGCTGAAGACCATTCTTAAGTACTTAAGAAGGACTAAAGACCAATTCCTCATCTACGGGAATTCTGAGTTGAAACTTGAAGGTTATACTGATGCAAGTGACTCTTCAGATAGGGATGATATCAAATCTATTTCTGGTAATGTATTCACCTTAAATGGTGGTGCAGTGAGTTGGAAAAGTTCCAAACAAGCTACAGTAGTTGATTCAGTGACTGAAGCAGAATATATAGCAGCTAGTGAAGCTGTTAATGAAGCTGTATGGATGAAAAAGATCTTAACTGAACTTGGTGTGGTTCCTTCAATGGAAGGTGAGATTCCATTGTTGTGTGACAATACTGGAGCCATTGCTCAAGCAAAAGAACCAAGATCACACCAAAAGTCCAAGCACGTTCTGCGAAGGTATCACTTGATAAGAGAGATCATTGAACGTGGAGACGTCGAGATTCAAAAGGTTGAAGGAAAGGAAAATGTTGCAGACCCATTCACTAAAGCCCTTGGCGCAAAGGAGTTTGACAAGCACAAGTGGAAATTGGGGATGAAGTACAAGAGCGATTGGCTCTAGTGCAAGTGGGAGATTGTTAGGGATATAGTAGATATGCCCTAGATCAAATATCATATTTGATAACTTGAACATATTTTTGTGAATGTCATTTGATATAAAATATATGGCATTTATTCTTTTATCATTATTATTAATTGTTTGATTAATTTGATAAGGTCCTTGATTAAATTTTGAGATTTGTCATCGTGATAGAGATCATGATAATGAGAGCAAAGTCTTTTACAATTTAATCTAAATTTGTTCTTGATCGTAGGATTATTAATTTGGACATTAGTAATCCGATTAGATCAATATTTGTATGATCGTCTTTATTGGATAAAGATTAGTTGATCTCATTAACTGAATCATATAGATAGATGATGCATATAGAGATATGATCATTGAACCGACTCATTGGATAATTCCAAATGGTTAGAATTACCATAATTGTCAATAGGATATTTTCTTGAAGAATGTGATGTAACTGTTTCCTTTGACTTGAGATCGTCATAGTAATTGACAAGTTATTTATTGTGCTTTGATACTAGACACCTATGGCCCTAGGGCGATAGTTGAAAGGATATTGGGTACGATTAAATACTTGTAGAATTAGTGATTGATCAAGACAGAATCTGTCAACTCTTAGTAATGAGTTTAAGCTCCATGTTGTCATGAATTATAAACGACCAAACTAAGACCTTGGCCAGGGCAATCGAATGAAAGAAGAAATGAGTTTCTTACGTCATTCAATGGTCGATTATATTTGACGTGAACATATAGTTGATCGCCTATTAGGATTTGACATTTGAACCATATCCTAGGGTGATCCAGAGCTATAAGGACAGAAGGAATTACTACATTATTCTTCTACTGGTTCTTGAGAGTAAATTGTATACTTCATGCTATCCGGTCGTTAAGGGGTGTTGCTAGACGCCACCCTTGATTAGTATATTGATATGATTAATTTACTACCGGTTTAGTATTGAACCTATGGGGTCGCACACTAACGAGTGTTCTGATCTTTGCGAAAGCATTAATTAACTTATTATTTGATAATTAAATTAAAGAGTTTAATTAGTCAAATAAATTTAGTAATTAGTCCAAATGAAATATAATTATATTCTTTGCTAGCACAAAGATTATAATTAATATTGTGAATAAATTGAAGTTTATATTTGGAATAGAAATTAAATAATATCTCTTGGTTGAAATATATGTGATATATATAATTAATATTATTTTATATAATAGATGTATATAAAATATAATATTGATAAAGACTTTTTAATAAATCTTATTTTGAATTGGATTATTAATTGAAGTTTTATCCTATTTGGAATGGGACTAATATTTTCAATAGGAAAATATTAAATTAATATAAAAGTTTATATATTATAATGCAATTTGGTATTGGAATTTATGGAAAGTCCAAAAATCAAAAGGTCCATAAATTTTCGTTAACAGAGAAAGGAAAATTCGATCTTTCCATGTAAATTTTCCATAAGTTTATTTTTGGAATAAATTTTTACCCTAAGTAAATTATTACCTCAACCAAATAGGAAAAGGGTTTGTAGGTGATGGTATATAAATGGTGATGGAGAAAATTTGAAAAAGTTTTTAGTTTTTGGGGTTTAGTTTTTAATTTTCTTGAGAAGAAAAATCCGCTTTGTGTAAGTGAGAGTGCAATACAAAGCCAAGAGAGAAAATACTATTGCAAGAAAAGTGTTTCTTGTTCTTCTAATTTGAGTTGAGATTTTTTGAAGAAAAATTTCAACACAATATTATTCGTTCAATTTGTTCGCGGGTTTCATTGATCAAAGAGTTGATAGCAAGGATCGGTCTCGGTATGGATACGCATAGAGTCTTCGCACTATCGAAGAAATTTTGAAAAAAGAAATTCTCTTCACCAGGTACGTTTTAGATCCGATCTTTGACACGTAAATAAATATTAAACATGAAAAATTTACCTAAGATTGTTATTGTCTTCTACTGCATATTACGAACACCTATACGCAATCCAACATAAATTTTGTCCAAGACTCTGCAACCCCATATTCTTTCATGATCCAAATATCGACTTAGTTTGCTACTATTAGTTTAACATTTGCCAACTGACAAAGGCACCCCCTAAGAACCACAAAATCATGACACAGATAATGATTGTCAGCAATAGGCATTAGCACCTCAAAGAATTTCTCGTCACATAAATCAAAAGCAACAATAGCAGATGCAAAAGATTTGCCAGCCAACCAATGCAAAGCCCCATTTACCAAAACCGTGACAACGAATTGCACCATCAGTACATAAGCTCTCAAGTCGCCTCCATAAACCCATTCTCACAGAGTAAACATCTAAAAAAGTACAGGATATATCATTCTTACAATGGAAAAGAGTAACCACCTTATAATCGTCACTACAGAATCATAGCCTAGAGCATACATGCTAGAGGTACCAGACTTAGGAAGAGCCAGAAGAGAGTTTGGAATTCTATGATACTCTTAGGTTGTAGGATTGATCAAAAATAAAATATCTTCCTCATTAAGCACCAAGATCAAGCCATTACACGAGCCAACAACTCTTTTCCAATTGTCTGAGAGCCCTTGAAAATTAAGTTTTCTTGAAATGGCATCGATAATAGCACGAAGAGCTTGAGAACCAGGAATACAAATGAGTTTTTCCTCATGTTGGTGGGCATGAAAATTGAGGTGAGCTTTGATGAATTGCGGGTCAGAAAGAAAATTGCATCAGCGCTTTGATACGCTCCTGAATTGACCTACGGACTTTGCACTCAGCCGGATAATTATGTCAAATATGATCTCTTGGGTAGTTTCTCAACACTGCTCATCGCCGTGGTTGGGGATTTGGCTTGGAAGGGACTGTGTTTAAGGTTTAGTGTATACATAGGATTTTTTTGAATCTGTACAGCTAGTTGAATCATCACAGAACCAATGTATAGCGCATGTATTGCTTATGTATTATATGCACTATATGTAATTTGCTTACTTAAGGATGAAAATTTGTTCTTCTAAAAATTATTCTTCAGCATCCTTTGCATCATTTCATAGTCATCAATATCTTTTGAATTTTGCTACAATATTGGAAGAGCAAAAATTAAGGTAGCATTATATTGGGGCGGCGAGATTATGGTGGAGAATACTCGGTACAATATAGTTATTCTCCATAGAGTATTTTTAAGTTTCCATTCATAGTTGAGTACGACATATTGGTATCTTTGATTTGTAAAAGAATGAGTATGCGTAAACTTTCGGTTTATATTAAGATAACCGGAAGATATCCTTATTCGCCTACTCCGCAAGGAGTTGTTTGTTATGTCGAGTTTAACATTAAAGACGATGAACTCTGCATGATTTTTGAGTACTCTGGATAAACACCGGGATGTTCTTGTAATAAAAATGGTGGAAATGTATGACAAGTTTGACGACGTCAACAATATTGATTCTACAAAATATGGATAACACTCAACCATTTGATGGTGTTTTTGGAGCTATTTTATCCGAACAGGTTCCGTATGAAAGAGTCTGGCTAACCTTATCTCCACGGATGAATGAGGAACGAGGACATAAATTTTTCCTCAATGTAGTAGCATGGAGGGTCGCCAAGTTTGGATAATTCACACGCCGAGTGATAAATTTTAATTTTTCTTGTTGTAGTATAATTGTTTCTTTTATGTACCACATTCGTACTAACACTTATATCTTTCAAAGGGGTTACCAACTAAATATGAATTTTACAAGTTATGAAACAACCAACAGTTAGTATATACCTAATTTTGGAGGTTTGGACCGTGCTAGTCCATCCGCGAGTCTTCAGCAACTCGATAATATGCATCATGGGCTATCTACAAGTTATGGATTATAAGTTAAAAGATAAAGTTAATATATTATGTTAGGTTGACTGTGAGAAAATCATTAATTTATTGATTGTATTGTGGAAATGAGCAACATGACAGTCGTGTCCTAACTCACTTGCGCGATGACGATATATTGAATCAGGATATAGCAGATGCACAGAGTGAGGAAGATGACAGTGATTATGACAATAACGCTGATGAGTCTGAAGATGATACACCCTTCCCTGATGAGAGCAACAACGGGGGTGTCGATGCTCCCTTTTTCTCGCGAAATTGGGTTTATGACATTTGGGAGGGCAACTCATTCCTTTTGGGAATAGGGTTTGCATTTGAAGAGTCGACACCTAATAATTAGGCTGCATTAGGACACCAATGGAATTCGATTTGGATAACCAGAGATAGGGTAAGAGCTTGAAATTATTTTAAGCGGAATGTGTTAAGCACCTTTCAGAATCCACTAATGTGGTTCCCGGCCGTGTTACAATTGTGACTTTATATAATCAAGTAAGCAATTAGGGGTTCAAATAGAGGGACTTGCATATGAAGTTGCAAATAAGTTGGAAACTCTTGAAGATAAGTAGAGAGGGCAGAAATAAGGAAAACTAGAATAGTTTTACAAGAAGAGATGAAATCAAATAAAGGGAGAGGGGTTCTAGGTTTATAATTAATATAAATCATGTCAATGCAATATATAGTAATCACTCCTCAGAATATGGGCTACATGAGATATTAGTGCATCAGTCATCATCTCTATATTCTACCCTCCCATCTCGTAAAGGTTATATAAAGCGTGTGGATTGGTCACGAAATCTTATTCTGTGCTATTATCCGTCCCATCCTATAAGTCCGAGAGGGAAATTAGGATTCTTATTCCTACAAGGTAAGGACTAGGCTGAACCCTTAGGCTTAAAGGATAAAATGCTAAGCGATATGCATAAAAAGTAGGACCGCACATAAGGGAACATACAAAGACAAATAAAGACTCATAGATCTCTCCACAAGTGTACACATAATTAGCACGTCTCAAACACATTTAAGGTCTCAAAGATGAGAATTTAAACAAACAAGAATGTTGAAGTTAAAATACTAGGTTTCAAAAGGGTATTTTTTTTTGGCAAATTAGCAGTGAAAGCAGAAGGTTCAATTAAGACTAAGTGATTTGAAGAATGATTGATTTTAAGAAATACAATAGTTTAATGACAGCAGTAAGATTTAGAAGTATTTAGAGTTTAGTAAAATATAGACAAAAATTGTTATAGCATGGGTTTGAAGAAAACATCGTGATTCGAAGAGAAGTGACCTGAAGATACAGTAGCTTAACGAGATGCAGGGCAAGTATTCAAATAGCATGATTCTGGGCAGAGAGTGATAACCCAGTAGTTTGAAAACATAATAGAACAAGAATCAAATTTAGTGAGAGTAAACAGATGCACAATTTCAAGATTGTTTAAAGATAGAGCATGAGTTTTAATAAAAGCAGAGTGAACTTCAGGGAGGAAAAACAAGAATGAGAGCAACAAAGTTCAAAATATTAAAAGAGGTTGATTTGTCCTAAACCGGTAAAACATGATTAATTGATTTTATGCGCATTAGGCCTAAAGTTTGCCTCGGCGTCGTATACATTGCTTAATTATCTTAAAGGGTTAACATGCAGGTTTGATTTCCAGTTTTAAAGGATACAGTTAACCAAACTTGTACCGTTATATTAACGTACTAATGATGTGTTTACGATTACAACTCAGGCAAAATAAAACCCTAAGTAACAGGATGTCTAATGCACATAGAAGTTCCTAAAACATGGTCTCTAAATGCTAATGAGAATGCAGCTGGATAGTTATTGGCTTGTTATTAACTGATCATGGTTATGAAATGAGCATAATAACAGGCTGAAAGTAAAGAACAAAATACAGGATCTCTAATATATGAGATGCATGTCCTATACAGGATATCTATTGTGCAAATAAGTAAATAAAATCCTATAAACATGTTTTATACCCATTACTTAAACTAAGCATGCCTAACCTCCACCCAATTTTACTATAACCCAATCATTCATTTACAAATTATTACAAACCAAGGATAGCCGAATTACAGTAATAAAGAATAAAAATAAGAAGTTATTCTATAGGGAGCCTTCAGTCAGGCCCAATCTTCCAACTTCACTCCTTTCGAGTTTCATACCTTTGCCATGGTCTGGGTACGGCAAAGCTCCCTAAGGCCCGGGTGGGTCCCTGGCCAATACCAGCACCCAAACACTTACCAAAATGTTGAACAAGTGTGGTGTGGAATTACCAGCCTCGTGAGTCAAAGTTCAATGAGTACTCAGAGGTACCCAAAGAAATGCTTACACGAAGGGGGTAGAACCTAATATCTACGAGTAGTGTGAAGTGCAGGAAGGAGGGGAAAGTTGGTAGTTCAAAGAGTTTACAAAAGAGTAAGTTGGAGAGTTGCACACAAGGGTAATGGGTAAAGGGGACAAATATATCACATGCAAACTCACAAAATCAAAAGCTTTAAGAGACCTTGAAATAGTCGGATTTAGACACAAAGTAAGTAGCAACAAAATTCAGTCATAACAATAATCATGAGCATGCAAGTTCTAACAGGCAAACCAGGAATCAATTACATGTTGCACAGCAGAAACATAAGTAGAAAACGATTAGGAATAACACATATTGAAGTAGTAATAAACACATTGGTTTGGAGCATGGAATTCAATTAGGACATACCAGCAACAAAGAGAGCACAGTAAAATGCAAGAGCCAAGTATAAGCACAATATTGGCCTTAGCCTTTTAGTTGGCTAATGACAGTCAAGCGCAGGGAGCAGAAACAACACAAGAGAGAAAAGGAGAGAAATAGCACAAGAAAGAGCAATATAATTACTGTGTATGTGTGTTTATGATATGCAATAGGTTCGTGTATTCATGCAAAAGAGAGTGGAAGGGGGTACTTATAGTACTAAATACGAGTAAACAAACAAGGTAGCAACCCCAAATCAAGGAACTGTCATGAATCAAAATTAAATCATTATATGGACTCCCCTTCAATTAAAGAATCAAAGTCAAACCGCAACAAGCAGCTATTTAAAAGGAAAGAAATCACAAGCATGGTATGATCACATAAGGAAATAGAATAGCATAAATTGTGCAATAGAGACTAGGTACATAATACTCTAATTAGGGAAATAGGTCAGACAAATCAATCAACATATTCATGCACACGTATAGGGCAGGATAGCACTCCAATTCTGGAAAATAGTCCCAAATAATCAGGAACGAGATTGAGAACTTTGGAGCCCAATATTAACTAAGGAAAGTATCCCACAGATTGAGGAAGAAATTTGAAATTACTGTGAAAAATCCAATTTTAAGGAAAGTATCACAGTCTCAAAGACGGCTTTCAAGAATCAGTATAAAACCACCATGCAAACAGTCAGAGAAACCTTAAACGGAGAACACAGACAAGTAGGAGAA
The DNA here is from genome assembly GCA_034376525.1 of Nicotiana benthamiana. Lineage (NCBI taxonomy): Eukaryota > Viridiplantae > Streptophyta > Magnoliopsida > Solanales > Solanaceae > Nicotiana > Nicotiana benthamiana. The sequence continues at coordinate 33,082,251 of CM067331.1, read as the reverse complement.
TGAAACACTAGTAATCAAAATTAAAGCAAAGAACACAGAATTTAGAGAAAACCCCGGAAGAACACACAAACAAGCAGATAATACAAATACAAATGTATAAGGATAGGGTTTCATTAGACTTAAGCAAAAAGTATAAGAATAGTATTGAGAATCACGAATTAGTACTCAAAATTAGAAAATAAAGTGATTTCGAAATGGTTCTGAAACCCTAGTTTCAAAAAGGGAACAAAAACATTTAAAACTGGAGTAATCGTAAAGATCAAGTAGAAAATAGTGTAAAACATAAAGGTATGAGTTAAAATCGTTAAAAATCAGAGGTTTGAGAGGTTTGGATCGAGATTAGGGTTTCGCATGAAACTAGTGGGAGAAATAAGAGAAACCTGGACGTGTTACTCGAGGATAATGATGTTTGCAGTAGGACCAAAATCCATCAGAGAAAGGCCAGAAACAAACCCCAGCAAAGCTTCAATGACCATCTTGCATGGTAAAGACTCCTGGAGCCTATGGGGCGGGGAGAACCAGTGAGATACGGCTTCACGGTAGCTGGTGGTCGAAAGAGGTGAGGCTGGAGGTGGCCGGAGAGACGGTGAAGGTTATAGATTGGAGGAACCAGAATGTTCTAGATAGAATGAGGAGAGGAAGAGAAAGGATAGATATAGAGACTGGTGTCGAGAAATGAGGGGTCAAAGGGGTGGGTTAGAATTTAATTAAGGCAAATAGATCTGGGCCGTTGATCTTGTTTGATTAACGGTTCAGATCAATTTTGAGCTGGGCCGGGTTAGTTTGGAAGTTGGGCTGGGTGGATTTGGGTTGGATTTTGGGGCAAACGGGTTTAACTAAAAATCTGATGGGGTGGGTTACAATTAGGCTAAATTGAAACAATAAAGGGCTATTTGTTGAATATCCAATTTCTCTCTTTTATTTCTATAAAATAGTTTTATAAAATTTAAAAATAAATTAAAGGTAATGACTAATTAATAATGTATAAATAGTAATCTAAAAATAGTAAAATGATTTTATGATTGCAAATAACTGTTGATCGTGATATAGGCTATGATTGCAATTAGCTTTAAAAGACACCAAATAAATTCGTAAAAAAATAAGCAAAATAAACTTAATTATATTTTTGAGTAAATATGAGAATGGAAGTACATTATTCACCAAAATTATAATTTGGGAATAATTATGTACTGCTAAAATAGACAATAAATTAATTTTGAAAATCTTAAAAATTAGGGAAAATACCAAAACTTTTGGGCATGTTTATATATGCATACACATGCTATTTTGAAAGTATTTGGAGTATAAAAAATACATATAAAAAATTGGGTATCAACATGGGGAACAACACTTTGCAGACGAGAGTGAGAATGAGCAACCCAATATGTCGAGGGAGCATGATGCCACAACTAAGCATGCTCCGTATATGTATATTTCACCTACCATTAGACCCGCGGTGTACGAGTCCTGTGAGCACTTTCATTCAAGGAGATTACCTATCTTGATCAGTTACCCAATATGTTTGATGCGGATTCCCTAAGGATCATGATGATATTCGTAAAGCAATATGGGATAAATCTAGACCAACAGAGCCCTGTAAAAATATGCTTTTTGGTGACAAGTCACACCTTAGTAGGGCGGTGCAAATTTACAGCATAAAAGCTATCGTGAGATCGAGTTGTTGAGTTATGTAAGCAAATATAAAAGGTTGTTTGTCATAGATGAGACCAAGGTCGTATGTGGTTGCTGCGTGCGAGAAAGTAAAAAACTAATATGTGGATCGTGGGGAAATATATTGGCTAGCACACCTTTGATATGAACACATTCAGTGGGAATTATTTTAAATTGAATGTGGATCCGATTTCCCTTTTGATCCCACATATTGAATCTTCCATAAGGTACAAGGTGAGAGAGTATATAACTAATGTTGTATTGTGGCCTGGGCCTGACGGGCCGGGCTTCGCGGTCCCGGGCTTGGTGTGCCGGGCCTGGCGGTCCTCACGCTAGAGACCGGCCAGTTACGGGCTTAAGCCCACTGCGGTCCTGGGCCTGGCGGGCCTAATGGGCCTGACGGTTTTTTAAGGCAATATCTTGTATAGTAGTCATTAGTATAGTGTAGAATATATTTTATATTGTGTACTAAGTTATTAGTATAGTATATATTATGTTGTAGTAATTAGTATATATTGTATATTATGTATATATTGTGTTGTAGTAATTAGTATATATTGTATATTATGTATATATTGTGTTGTAGTAATTAGTATATATTATATATTATGCATATATGGATATATATTATGTATATAATGTATTGTAGTAATTAGTATATTATGTATATAGAGTGTTGTAGTAATTAGTATATATTGTATATTATGTATATATGGATATATATTATGTATATATTGTGTTGTAGTAATTAGTATATATTGTATATAATGTATATATTGTGTTGTAGTAATTAGTATATTGTGTTGTGTGTTATATATTGTATGTTAATATATATATATATATTCAAGGATTGATATCGAAGTAAAGACAATGAAATATTGAGAAAAAAGATACTCAAGGATATGATAAAGAGCATTTTTATTACCAAAATGGTATATCTTTCTTAGTCTTCCTTCCTCAAATGGAATGAGCACAACAAGGTACTAATACCACCATTAAAAGGAAAAAAACTAAAAAAAGATGTGCTAATGTACAAGTTACATCATAATTTACATTGTATCTTTAACAAATCTCTTAAATCCGTCAAGGTTGGGAGGAGGTTGTGTTGGTGGTGGTGGAAATGAAGCTTGTTCATCACCACTTCCGGCCGAAGCCAATTCCTCAGAAAGTTCTGCTATCATTGCTTCATATGCTTCATCTATCGCCGGTTGTGATTCTGCAATTCCAAAGTTTCTTCTTTCCGCGCAGATCCAATCTCTAAAAAGCACCAATTTTTCCAAGCTCTCCCTCATCGACGCTCTATGATCACCGATTTGTAGTCTTTCTTGACTGAAACAGTTGAAGCTTGAATTGACAAAACATCCCGAGCCATCCTTGCAAGAATAGGAAAATGTTTTTTGCTTGACTTCCACCATTCCAAAAGATCGAAAGAGCCGTCTGGATTCTCCTTTTCTAGTCCATGTGACAAGTAAACTTGAAGCTCATTTAGATGGGAAATTTCATCAAAATTATCACCTTGAGAACCCCAGAACTCCGTTCACGATTTAAGAGTTGTTAAGCCAGCAACTCTTATAGACGATTATGAGGTAGACGAAGTAGGGGTTGGAATATTAGGCCTAGCATGCCCTAACGCCTATTTATAAGCATTATAAACAGTTTGAGCATTAATTTTAATGGATGCTTTTGCATCAGCAAGTGTATCAATTTCCTCTTCTGAAAGATCTAAAGCTTTATAAATATTAGAATACCAAAAATGAGGACCTCCTAATTTCATTGTTGGATTTAACATTGCAGCTACACCAAAAATAGGAGGGATAGGGAAAAAATATTTTATAAACTTTTGTTTCATTTCATGTATAGAAAGTTCATAAATATCCCCACCCTCGCTAACTTCAATAAACAAATCAGCTAGTGCGGCAATATAAACTAAACAGTTTGAAATAGTAGGATAACATTGCCCAGAAAAAGCATTTGTAGCAACTTGAAAATGTTCTAAAAAATCTAACAGAATTTTAACATTAGTCCAATCTTGGGTAGTTAGCATTTCATCATCATCCTCACCACCTACCCGAGAATTAAACGTAGCATTAAATGAGTTTCTATATTCATACGCAACTACTAAACTCTCGTACACTTGTCCCTGTAGAAGTTGTACTAGAGTTAACTTGAGAATCTACACTTGTCCCCTCTTGCTACGCTTGCATTTGAAAAAATCTAGCCCTATCTCTAGGGTGCAATTTTATGTGCCTAGTCAAACTACCTGTGCCACTACGGTCTCCAGTAAATTTATGAACCAGTAATTTCCCACAAGTTTTACACTTAGCCTTGTCGTGTTCTCTTACTTGAGTAAAAAAATGCCAAACTAATGATGTTTCTTGATGTTTAGCAGGTTGTCTACTAAAAGTTGGAGTTTCTACAGGTGGGTGTGCCGGTGCTTTACCTGAGTTATAAACAGGAATAGTAGGTGTATCATCTAAATCTGGTGCTTGGGTTTCATCATCATCATCATTATCATCCTTATTTTCCTCTAAGATAGGTTCATTAGGATAAAGAGCATTCATAATTTCATCATCTAATCTATCACCTACTGCAACATCATGTAGAAATTCACTATCGCTAAATTGAAAACAAGGGTGATCACTATCAAGCATTACGAGAGGCGGATTAGGACATCTAGGTTGGCGACTACTTTCAACTTGCTTATCTTTTGTAGGTCGGGGAGCCGGGGGAAGGGTAGTATTATGGTCACTACTTTCACCGGTTTTACCTTTTCCTTTACCAAACATTTTTTTCAAAGAAAATGCCATACTAATTAGAATTATGCAAACTAAACAACACAAAAATATATTATTAACACGTAAGAGTTGAAACGAGTTTACCGGATTGCCGAACACCTTCTTGAAAATTGAAAATCGTTGAACACTTGAAACTTCAATTCAACAACTTCACAATTTTTCACGAATATTCAACAATAAATTAAGCACTTGTAGTAGAAAGATTGAAAGAGAGCTTGAGAGATATTGATGAATTGGTGAATAAAAATGAAAGAATGAGGTGGTAATTGTAGTTGAGAAATGGGAAAAAGTGTAATTATATAAAGTTTGAGGTTAAATTGAGTTTGGGGGCCAAATGGCTATTTTTCAGAGTTCCAAACGGCTACTTTTTGCAACGAGCCGTTACTGACTTTTTTTTGAAAAAAAAAAATTAAAAATAGCCATTGGGCCCGCCAGGACAGGCCCAGGCCCGCCAGGCGATCTCGGGCCTGACGGTTCGAAGGGAAAGACCGGCCCGTCACGGATTTTTTAGACCGGTAAAGACCGAACCGCCAGGACCGGTCCAGCAGGACCGCTAGGCCCGCCAGGACCGCGGTCCCGGGCCTGAACCGGGCCACAATACAGCATTATATATAACATCAGTTGTGCAGTTATATGGATGCACCATGACCAAAAGAAAAGCATTTCTCAAGCGTAAACGTGCGTTTGAGATTGTTATAGCAATTAGGATAGTCATTTGCAGCTCTACCAAGGTACTTGGCCTCTTTGCAATATTTTAACCCTCGAATGAAAGCACGATCAGAGTCCTGACTTACCAGAATACATATTCTGATATGTGTTCTGGCATTTAAACCATCAATTGATGATTTTTTTCATTGTTAGCCGGTAGTCTACACAGATGGCTCACATCATATGGAAAGTATGATATAGAGATTTTGATTTACGTTGCAATGGATGTTAAAAGAAGCATATTTCCCCTTGAATTTGATATTTGTTCCAATGAAAGTCAAGATAGTTGGACATGGTTTTTAAATCACTTGGAGGGAGCACGTTATGAGACAATGCTCAGGTATTTATCTAATATCTGATCGGCACGGTGAGAGTTTAATTTCTGTGTGTACTTTAAATGCATGGAAAGATCCATATGTATACCACTTTTACTGTGTTAAGCACTTGAAGGCCAACATCTAACGGGCTTATCCGAACAAGAACTCACATGATTTAATATGTATGGCTGCAATAGACCATCAAGAGTATAAATTCAGGATGTGAATATAATTGATTACAAGGAAAACGAAGGAGCTTATCGTTGGTTGATGCAACATGAGCTTGATAAGTGTACTTTGCATAGGGATGGTGGCAGAAGATAGAGAATTTTGACTAGAAATGTATTAGATTTTGTCAACGGGTTGTTGAATTCTGCCCGTGGATTGCTAGTCATTGCCATGATGTAGATGTCATTCAAGCAGTTGGCGAATAGGTATGTTGATAGATTATGCAGTGTGTCGCCATTGTTGCAAAGAGGTGTTTAATTTATGCAAGTGATGAAACAGTTTGAACATTATAGGAAGCAGTCACAGTGGCATACATATTTACAATATTGTAGCAACCAAAATATTTTAAAGTTTGTGCTGATTTGCTTCAAAATCATGGTAATAATACACACACCAATAATGAATCCACGCGATTATGTTCGTGTGGGAAATTGTGGATTTATCACTTGCCATGCTCACATGCCATGAAGTGCTTTCAACATACTCGGTTTTGTTGCAATGAGGTATGTTGATAGAGAATATAGTATTGTTTTATAAGCAAACACTTATAGCGGCCACTTCCAACTAGTGGGTTTTGAGCATTGTTGATCGCCAGAACCATTTAACATAGTTTGTAACAAGGATTTCTTGTGTCACAGGCAAGTGGACAAATAATGTGGATATGTAACCAAATGGATGTTATGATACTGTATACACGTATAAATGTGTTCTATGCTCCTATACAATACATGATCGCCCTAAAAGTCCTACACTTCCTATACAAGACATGATCACCGTAAAAGTCCTACATTTATTTGGGACACGATAGTAATTTAGCTCATTGTGGCATTTCATCTAACATTAGCAATTTTCAAGCATAAAATTAGTTTTTTATAGCAGTATATTTAGTAGGAATAAGTATATGTGATGGTGTGTGCTTACAATAATAATAAAAATAAAATTATATTTCCAGTAGTGTGCACACTTATCATTGAATATTTAATAGACTTGAGGAAAAAAATAATAATTTTCATTTGTCAGTATCGTCACTGTTGGGCACTAATTCATCATACTTTCGTCGGTTTCTTTATTGCGATGTCCTTCGTCTTCTTTGTCACCGTCTTGTTCTCATCCATCCGGAACGAGGGCATCATAATCTAGTCCATAATTGACACACATTTCTCATATTTCATTGTTATCAATTAATAACACTACTTGCTTGATTTCTACAATAATATGACACTCCTCTATCCAATATTTGTGGTAGAAATTTTGGTAGTCCCTCCCACTCCACAACTATTAGGAACATAAGATAACCAAGATCTCTATGCAATTTTTCATTCTCTAATAAAGACCAATACTAATACTCTGTTCCTTGGTGGTGGTAGTTAAGATCATCCAGTGCATGATGAATGGCTAGTGCCATTTCTATCTCTAAAATCTCCTTCATCAAATGTCAAATAACTTCTAGTTCATCTTTGTGTGTATTAGTTTGGAATATTCCAGACAATACTTGTGGTACAACTAGCCCATGTGATAATAGGCTAGATTCATGTGATAATAACTTTACTGTTCTAAGAAGGCTAAATGACAATAAAATGGCTCTAATTGTGAATTTTATGTTTTATAGGAGTAAGTCGTACTTATGGGTACTTAGGACTAAATTAAATAAAGGAGATCCTCGGAGTTGAGTACGTGTGAAAGAAGAAAGAAAAGAAGAGGTAAAATAGCTTATCCACTCTAGCGCGGCCGCGCTAGAGCAGAAGAAACGATAGAATGTAGAACACCATATGCGTGACCCAAGCGCGAGCGCAGCCGCACTGATCAATCCGAAATGCAAAAACTTTAGGGGTAAATTTGGAAGTTTAGGAGCAATCCCACTTATCCTATAAGAGGTCCAGCTCGCCCAAAAAGAGAATATCAAGGTTTTCATAGTTTTGTTCAAGGCAAGAAGAGGCAAGAAACAAGGAGGATAATGTGACATCGAGTCCTTCCTTTCTTCCTTTTGTTTTAATCATTCATGATGAATTTTGTTGTTTTTATTATGAACACAATTATGAGTTGCTAATTATTTAGTCTAAGGTTTTGATGGAACCCGTTGAGGGATAAACTTCTTGTTGTGTTAATATAGTTTGCCCAGTTTAATCTCTATTTGTTCAACTATGTTCTTGTTATAGTTAATCAATAGGATCCTCAATTAGCTATTCCTATTTAATATGTATTATTCAGGAGAGAGTGTATATTTAGGTAGTTGTTGAACAACACTACTCCCAAAGTATATGAGGAATCAATAACCGAGGGTTTAAAGGTGGGATTATAGTTAACAAAATCTTGGGTGCGATCTAAGTGAGTTGTAATATAAGACAACTAGCGTAACTCAGGAGAGTGTGTCTAGTAAATTGTCATAATTACTTGGGAGAGATTTACGGTAGTAAGAGTGCTCATGATTGATAGAGATGTTTAGGCAAATCTATATGAAACATAACAGGAATGGATTCCATCAATAAGGAAAATCACAACCTTAGATCCTTCTCTTATTTGTTTATAACTCAAATGTAGTTAGCTTTTAGTTTACTTAATTTTATTCAGTTATAGCTTGTAGAAATATCACCAAGTGTTATTCAAAATATCTGAGAAGTTAATTACGGAGAATTTAGTGAGTCTGACAAAAGTAATTAGTAGGTTAACTCCCTGTGTGGTTCGACTGTAAGCTAAAAACCCAAATTATATTTAAATGACTGCTTGTCCTTTTTATACGACATAGTTGGGCGTAATGACCATGCTAATATTATAATTTATAATCACACCTTTTTGAGTATAGGGGAATCATTGTAGATTTTCATCCCAAATTGGCATACTTTCAGGCTTTGTAGAATATGCTTCCCCCTCAATGATGTACCATGCAATTTTCAGATCTATATGTATATTGACGGGATTATTTTCCATTGGACGTAAAATACCTGTCATCCACCAAATCAGTATAGTAACCTAGCACAATTTTTTAAAGGAAGGTCTCGATTGTGTTCTGACGTATTCCGTGTGGATCTTTTGAACTACCTTCACCCTTTTGCCTCTTCTTAAACCACTTATTAAATATAAGTGACATTTTTTAAAAGGTTTTTTAAATGATTAACTGGAAACATAAAATTTGGTTCAACTTAAGAAGAACCAAATAGGAGGTAGTTAAAGAAGAGGCAGAAGAAAAAGATAAGCGGTTGAAAGTTGAAAGAAAAATTTAGTGGCTAAAGTAGAGAATGATATGCGACAGTGACTAAACGAACACATGACTCTTTTAAGTGTATTGTTTATTTTATATTTTAAAGTTCATGTATTATGTGATTTTTAAATCGTATTTTAACGTATGTTAGCCCGACTTATTTTTTGCGTTCTATTATTAACCTAATCAATCAGAGTAAAACTAAAAATAAAAAACTTATAATGTAAAAACATCATAACATTAAAAATAAGATTTAATGTAATATATACAAAGCAAAATAAATATCAATGTGTCCCACAACCTGTATGCTTTAATGCATTGGCTGGTCTGAGGTGCATACCGTCCTGACCGGCTATGTTATACAGATTATCCTCGTCTCATTGCCTCTTTATCTGAAGAAGCGCTACAACATGATCGTCTGGAAGGCTAGCAGGATCAGTATAGGTCGTCTGTTGGGCCATCAGTAAGCTACGAAATATTAGCAGATTTTAGTATATGATATATAGAATAGTAATATAATAGCTTAAAAAATTTATAGTCAAACTAGTGTCTCAGTTGGCTCCTGAATAAGATCCTACGTCTCCGCCAATGGAATGACGCGCAAATGGAATGTCACACAATGTCGTCTCTGTGATAGGTGATGATGAAATCTTAAAAAAATATAAACAAATTAAATATTACTACCTAATAACTAAGTTCAAATAAATTTAAAATAATGGTAATCAAACAAATCTGCGTTTGAATGGGAATACAATGCTCTGGGGAAACTACAAAGTGAATTGGACTAGATGAAGGCTATGCCATCTCCAGCGGATGTGATGTCTTCCTCTCTGTTCCAGGAGGATCCTTAGCATCCCTCGATGCAGAGCCATAACTCACATCTGCCACTAGGCACTCTTGTACCATACAATCCTCTGCAACCCATGATGTTCCTGGAACATCAGCTTAATACTCATCCCAATCAAACGATGTAATACTGCTGCCCGTCATCAATAATGGAGCTATCAGGGTAAACTGAGGAGTCCACCGTGACAATATCTGAATACAGGCATATCATCGCCAGCATCGTGCGCCTCGCCAAAGTCACCCGACAAATCTGCACCAATATACTCCAAGGGGTGCCTAAGCGCCCCTTTGCTGGCCACCCGTCCTCACCGACCACCCCAAGAATGCGGGGCACCCCTTCCTCTCTAGGTACACATGGCATGTCTACCGCATATTGAGGGAACGCCTGGACCATGATGATAATCCTCAGGTGGCACATATGCAGCATCAAAACCTAATGTGCATCCGCTCGTGCAGCTATCAATATGGAAGTAGCAAGCTGAGAAACCTAACGATCCCAATGGTGCATAAGTAGTGCTCTGTCGCCTACATATTGTTGCATATGCATACCCTTCTGGTAAAAATAGTGTAAGCCAATAGCCTCCATGGCATATAACATTAATAGGGAAGATAAGAAATTCTAACATATATGTAAATATGTCTAAATAACATACCGGTGCCTTATGCGTCCCAACATATAGAACATACCAACCACCCTCCCGATAATCGGGATTAATGATCGGAGTGCGAGTAACACGACGATGCCAAGCCATATACTTATGCTCACCATCAACACGGTAATGTGGGGATTTCGACTAAATCATGAACAGTCTCTGATCCCAGACCTCTATCTGGGCCTCTAGCCAGGCCAAGTATAATTGTTCAACTCTATTGCGATCATTCTACTTGTAATATGTGGAATGCTAACTGAGAGGAGCAAGTATAAGCTGTCGGCGACCAAACTGTCACAGGGCTCTCCCGGTCAGATGATGCTCGACTATGTTGAGACATATCATTGCGACTTCAAACATCCACACAACTATACACTGGCAAACTGGCGATAAGCTCGTCACTATATTGCTTCTATATGAACTATTTATTAAACGCAAGAATAGTACGTAAACGCAAGACAAATCAAGCATTATCAAACAAACTTAGAGGGTATCTGGATTGGTTTATTTTAAGTGCTTATTGGCTTTTAAGCACTTTTTTAGTTTGTGTGGTGTTTGACAATGATAAAAAGTTCTTAAAAGCACTTACTATTAAGTATAAAAAGTACAAAAATAAGCCAAAAGATTAGTATTACCAACTTATACTTTTGGCTTTTAGCTTACAAGCTACTTTTTATAAGCCAATTCAAATACCTTTTAGTCAAAATTTATTTGGGCAGCTTCAAGTAGATCTAACATATCCTTGTAAAGAGGGAGATGATGTCGAGCCTCGACGTCCCGGGCGCGACCTCGCTTATCTACCCATCTCCTATCACGTGATAGAAATGACGGAGGTGGTGCATCTGGAGCTAGCGGTCAAGGAGGGGGATGTATCTACAAGAATCTCTTCTAATATGATTGTGGACGTAAAACTGAGTATTTTCAACTATAACTATGATAATCATGTCAAGAAATAATAATTTTATCACATGCAGTTGCGGAATAAATCCGATGACGTCTCGCATGCTATCAATTGATGCCCTGCACAACTGCCTATAAAGGTACATTATAAAGGGACCACCCCAACTGTAGATGGGTAAGTGATCTAAGAGCTCCAGATAATGCAACAAACGCAGGCTCACAAGGTTCTCCGAAGTGTTCGGAAAAAAATTTTCACCAAATATCATCAAATCAACAGCATTGACTGTCTTTATAGCCTCAACTGGTGACTCATTCGTGATCTGCTCGTGAAACACCTCCAGGTGCTGCCTAATAGGCGATGGCTGTAATCGACTAACACCACTAATAGCTGTCTGCTCCGCCAGCAGGAATCTAGTGAGCCTCTCTAGCATGTGTAGCTAGCCATGCCTCTTATACTCCCTAAGAGCAGGCAGGTAGTGAACATCAAGGCCGTCAATGGGCAACCCGAACAATACCTCCACGTCATCTAGCTTAATGGTGGCCTCACCTATAGGCAAATGAAATTTATGAGCCTCAGATCTCCACCCTCGATCAGGGGCCAATGGAACTGCAATTGGTTGACCTCAACAATCCAATAAAAATAAGTTCGAGTGAGGCACACAACTGCACAAGGATGAAGTGAGCGGTCCCTAATAAACTCTCAAAAATCGTCAATGCATCTCGGGTGGAAGTTCTAGTTAAGAAATGCTCCATCCTAAGATCTGTAAATTGAATAATATTAATTACTCTAATATCTACTTTAATTGTTTAGCGTCTCAAAATATCTTGCGACATTTTTTATATTATTATTTAATTCATAGATTTTTTATATTATTATTGAATTTGATATAAAGTATTTATTTATATGTAATTTTTAGGATTTTATGACTACAATTCGGCAGAGTTTTATTTGCACTGTCGACTTTTTATCATTTTTATTCATTGTTATAAGAATACTGAATATTTAATTTGTTTAACATAACAAGATAAGTTTAAGTATTTTTAATAATTATTCTTATATAAATTACTATTAACTTATTAAGCATTTATTTAGTTCGTATCAATCTATATGTAAATTTGGTATCTTTTACAAAAAATAATAAAAAATGATAGGGTCTCTTTTGTGTACTATCAATTTTTGAACAATTTTATTCGTCATTGAAATAACAACAAATACTTAATTTTTTTACTTATCGAAATAATTTGTAAAGTTTAATGATTATTTTATATAGAGTATTATGAATTATTTCTTTCGTTCGTAACGACTTATATGTTAATTTATTATATGTTACACAAAAACCTGGCAGAGTCTTTTCATACTGGCAATTAATTATTTTACTATTCATCAGTCAAAAAATACAAATCAGTTAACTTATTTAACTTATCGTGTTTTATTTTACTTTTACTATACGAATAATTGATTAATATATGATCCGTAATTGATTACTCGATCCGGCTGACTGTAGGTAGTTAGTGTTGTATACTACAGGGCACTAAAGGCATTATTTTTTCAACAATTATAAAAATATTAAACAACTGACATAAATTATAACGTATTTATTATTATTACACTAAAGGATATCTCTGAAGGACACTAAAGGCACATACTTTTGTCATACATTTATAAAAGAATTCAACAACTTTATAACAATGATATAATAAACAGTTTTCGAAAAAATTTACTAAACATTAAATTAATTCAGGTAAAAGAATGTTTTGAATACCTGTTTTTGATGGGAGAAAATATGCCATTTTTACAAGACTATCAAGCGCAAATCGCGTTCAACTCCACGAGGCAGCCTTGGATCGTGTCTTTTATCGATGAAATATTAATGACAAAAGATTTAGGGGAACAAAGTGGGCTCCAATGGAGTTTTATCGGCGAAGGCGGGGGTGGGGGGAGGAGAGGGGGGGAGGTGGCAATTTTTCAAGCTTCTGTCGAGGAAGAAGAGGTTTGATGTATTTATATAAGTATAGTGTATGTATTACATGCGATGTACCTGACCAACTCGGGTATAGCGCATGTAATATATGCGCTATACTGAATCTTTGTAAATAGTAAGCATACATGCGCTATACCTTAACAGGATAACTAACCGTTAAGGTATAGCGCACTAAAAATATGTGATATCTATAAAAAAGGTTATTAATAGCTTTTTCCACCTATTTATGTGTCTTGAGTCCAAAAAATCCATTAATTTTGTTTAGGGCTCGTTTTTAGAGCCAATCTCAAGTCCAATTTGCCTCCCACGTCCATGGGTGGGGAGCTAAAGTTGGGATTTTATGTACTCACACAAGCAACATAAAGTGGCATATATAATGTTTTAATGGCTTGATTATTTGAAATCCTTGAGTTGTTGCTGTTGGGAGTTTATAGCTAAGAATGTGTTTGGTACTAAAACAAATATTTCTGAAAAATGATTGGTTTATTATTTATTTTTTCCTATCTGATTGGTAAGTGAGATTGTTTTTCTCGAAAATACTAAATATTTTCTCAAAAAATCTATATTTAAGCAAATATTATGAGAGATGAAATGGTAACAGGTAAGTGTGGGGTTCGATGTCAGACATGGGGTTGGGGTGGGGTTGGAGTGGATATTGGTAGGGGTCGTGGTGTTGGGTGGGTAGGGATAGGTGTGAGGGTGGGCATCGGTGGGGGTTGGGTATGTAGGTGGGTTGGTGAGAGTTCGTGGAATGGAAATCGGGTGGAGACGGTTGGAAAAGAGTTTTGAAACATATTTTTTCTTCTCTTGATAGGGGAAATATTTTTCTTCAATTGGAGAAAAATAGTTCATAAAAAAATTATTTTTTAAAATATTTAAATCAATCAAACATGAAATATTAAACAATATTTTTCAAAAATATTTTCCTTCGTACTAAACACACCAACCCTAAAAGTTGAAGACAGATTGGCAATATGGGAATTACATTACACATGCACTTGAAACCTCATTTGGGTTTGAAATTGTTGTTGTCTGCTTGTGCTAACTACAATGTGGTTAGTGTATAGATTCAACTGAGATCATCTACTAATTTGATAAGTGAGAAATTCGAGCTCTACCAATATAACTCCTAGGATTCGGAATGGTGCTTGGTGGAAGGAACTTAAATTAGTATCAACTGAAGTACAATATGTGTTTATTTTGCTTTATTCTAGTTATAGAAATGATGGAAGAACCGACAATTTGCTATTTTAAAATAAGATCTGGTAAAAAGGATTTGCACTTAAGATGAACTAGATGTGCCTTACGCCCCCAAAGATTTGTAATTTAGTTTTAGTTTCAATTCTTTGGAAAAATTCTTTTGTTGTATGCACATTATTATCGCCTTCCTTGTATATATTTTGTTGGTAAAGTTTCTTCAGCATCTCATGGTTTCTATTCCTTCATTTACTTTTGATGTTTGTGCTCTTTGCAGCCAATGGTTGATGCATTTGTTTCAAGGTTACTTGTAGCTCCTGCAATATCTCATCCATTAAATTTCACTTGAGTAAACGTACAATTAAGCACCATTTGTTCATATATTGTGGTCCAAGGTATATTGTCTCTCCTGCATGACATAATCTTTTACCTATGGAGGAGTTGAAATTTCCATTGAGGCACAATACTAGCATCATGGAAGAAGTTGAAACATACTTTAAGCTTCAAATGAGAATAAGCCGTTACTGGAGGAAGATCCATATAAAGTTGATATCCCATTGAGATAGATTTTATGATTGCAATCACAAACTGATATTCCTAACAAATTCTTGCACAGTGATCTTCCCCTTTTGATGATCATTCTGATATTTTTTTATCAATCTGATAGCATGAGAAAGCAACATGTTTGATAATCTGGTGATACAAAGCATCAAAGGTAAATATAATTCTTTGAAAGAGTTGGAAATTCATCGACGACGACTTCAGGGAAGAAGTGTGCACTCAGACAACATCCCAATTCGCAAATCAATAAAGGCCTTGTCTTGAATATTAGTTTGGAGACAATCAAGATGGTAATCAGGAGCAGAAAATTGAACAAAATCATTAGAAATTATGTCAATGACTCCCTTTGAAGCTCCAGACTAGATGTGTTTAACAAGCGGGCTGGGACGGGCTGAACAAAAAAAAAACCAACCTGTTCATTAACGGACCGGGTTGGTTAGCGAGTTGGGAATCTGTGGGTTTTTGTGGGCCCATCCTGGTTTGGGCTTAACGGGCTCAGCTGTGCTAATTTTTTTTTAATTAAATTTTGTTAGAAACAGTACACAAATTAAGGAAAATAAAAATTTAAACCATTAACGGGCTACAACCCATTAACAACCCGTTAACGGGTTAGCAGGTTTGGTATCCAAAGTGTGTTCGTCTAAAACCCGCTTCCTGTCCAACCCGTCCCATCCCGCCCTATATGCTACAGGGCCAGGCTGAACCGGGTCAAAATGGGCTGAAAACAGGTCAACCCGGCCCGATTAACAGGTATACTCCAGACAAACCTTCTTGTTTAGCATTCCGTTGCACTTTTTCTCCATGGATTTAGTAACTAGAAGGAAAGATTAATACTTTGTTTGTGAAACCGAGCTGGAACAAGCATTCATATGAACTAATGATGCTAATGCTCCCAAACCAGATGCAAATTTAGCCCTGATAACTTCATGCATCTTATGATCTTGATTGATTAGCACCAAGTCACAACCAGATAAATGAGTTCTTTCGTTAATTTTACTGCCTGAAACCCTACTCATCCAATCTGGAGTAGTTAGACTTCATAATCCACTTTTGCTATGAGGGTTTGGGCTTGAGCTCGATTTCAGCTGGATCTTCAAACCTGAGTCTTTTCGCATTTAGCATGTTGGGCACCATGGTTAATTCTGGTGAAAAGAGAGTACAAAAATCAAGAATAAAGGATCGAATAAACTCAAGGTTTCTTGGACAAAGAGGAAAAGAAACGCAGGAGTAACCCCTTGGAACTAGAATATATTGAGATCCAAGCCTCTGTGACTATGTCCACAGTTCTACTAACTTTCTATCTCATACAACCAGATTAACTCCTGTGCAAGGCATAGAACAAGTGCCAGATGGTATTATTTGGCATTACAACAAACAGAAATGCATACGTCACCCTGCAGTAACATGATAGAAGCCTCAGAATAATAAATAGGAAAATCAGCAACATTCACTAAAGGCAACGGATTTGGCTAAAGGTGTAGCCTTCATTTTCAGCTGTTACCTATCAAAATTGCTGTGTTCCTATGCAAATAAAATAGTGGCTCTTGAATAATTTACATGGTAAACAAGACAATCACCGGCATACCATCCTATTGTAGTGAATAAACGAACCAGAAAATAGCAACAGGTGTAGCCTTACAGTACTGCTGAAACTGTTACCTATCAAAATTGCTACCACAGTGTTCCTATGCAAGAGTTCAAAAGAGCTTTAAGGTTTGATTATCCCATAATAAAACCCAAAAAAACCACCAACCAGCGGGTATCTTGCTTCTTTGTAGTCATAGATCTTGGCTATTACACGATCATGCAGGTAGCAACATAAATGTTATTTCTGTATTATAGCAGCTAGATAAGACTTGAGGTCAGATTGCTTAAAGACCGTATTGCACAGAAGCAGCCACAATAAAATTTACATAAACTATTCTTTTCAAACAGCCCATGCCCACAATGCAACTACCTTTTTTCCCCCTTAGAAAGCAACATTATTTTCTGATGCTGAATTAATGCAAGCGACAAATCCAAGTTTTCTTTGTAATGTAATACAATTAATCACTGCATATTTTCTTCAGGGTGAAGAATAACCATTACAAAACTCTATGAGACGAGCGAATTACCATTCACACAACTCTATGAGGACAAAAGATTACCATTCATAAAATTCTATGGTTCATTTTATGAATCAAGTGTGAGGACCAAATCAAAAAATATATATGCAAAATAAACCAAAAATGAACAAGGAATCATGACAATATTAGTCTAATACCTGAGAACAGCATCATCTCGGCACATTACATCAAGCAATATGGTAATCGGTTCCCTTGCTAAACATAGGAGAGACAAGACTCTCCATGAAAGTTCCAATTCTTTCAAACTTAGCACTTATTCCATCAACCTTCAAATCTCTCCATTGATCCTCTTTCATGCTGTAGATAGTCAACTTCTCTCTATCCACATTCAATAAAACATCATCATCATCACTGGTTGAACAAAATGGTACTGAACCATACTCTAAGCGTAGTCTAGCAATCCTAAATCTAGTCCAAGACTCCACATCTCCATACTCTCTCATCATCCAAACATCAACTTCGTTTTCTAACGTATCAAATAACATACAAAGACACCCTCTAATAGCGGAAAGCTTATTAAACACAAAATTATTGTTATCAATAGTAGCAGGTATTGGCACCTCCAAGAATTTCTCATCACTTAAATCAAAAGCAACAATTACATATGAATAATCGGGAGCTTTCCTAGCCAACCAATGCAAAGCCCCATTTACCAAAACCCCAGAAGCACGCATACGAATTGCACGATAATGAGGTAAACTCTCAAGTCTCCTCCATAGACCCATTCTCACAGAGTAGACATCAACAAAAGTATTTTCAATATGCCCTCGATATCGAGAAAGAGTAACCACCTTATAATCATCGGTAGCAAAATCATAACCTAGACCATACACGCTACAACTACCAGGTAAAGGAAGAGCCAAATGAAAGTTTGGAATTCTATGATACTTTACAGCTGTGGGGTTAATTAAATACTTAATCATTTCATCATTTACTACCAAGACCAAGCCGTTACATGAACCAACAACTCTTACCCAGTTATCTGAGAGCTGCTGAAAAGTAAGTTTTCTTGAAATGGCATCAGTTGTTCCATTTTGGGGATTGAGGTGAAAAGTGATAGTGTGAAGAGAGTTAGAAGCAGAGACATAAATGAGTTTCTTTTCTTCTTTATCGGCATGGATTGTGAGGTGAAATTTGATGAATTGTGGGTCTGAGAGAAAATTGAGCCATTGCTTTGACACGCACCTGTATTGACCTACGAATTTTGCAGGCAGCCGAGAAAGTACGTCAATTATGATTTCTTGAGGTAGGGTTTCAGCTTTGCTCATCGCCATTGTTGAATTTGGATTTGGAGGAGAAACTAATTTAAGGTATTTTCTTGTATCTAGTTTTATAGCGCCTATTTGGAAGATTTTTAAAAAATATTTCACTTTTTTTTAGAAATTAGCTTTTATTTATAAAATTTTCAATTTTCTTTAGTATGTATTTTGAATTTCAAATTTTTTTTAAAATTATAAAAACTTAGTTTTTTAAATTTTTATTCAAATTACTCACAAAACTTAAAAAATAACCTATACTGAAATTTATGTCCAAACTGTTATGAAATAATATAAAAGACAAGAACAATAATGCAAGAACAAGAGCAAATAGAGAGAAGAGCAGAGAGAGTTCTTCTTATTGATACTTAGAGAATGTTAGGAGTGATTTACAATGGTAGAGGGCACCTCTATTTATAGGGAGGAGGATGATTTAGCTACCAAGAATAGAACTCTAGAATCTCTCTAATTAAAGACATTCACCTTAAATAGAAGTGTATTTATAACACTCCCCCTTGAATGTCTATTCAATGATGTGCCTCGTTAAAACCTTAAAACAAAACCTAATGGGAAAAATTAAAGTAAGGAAAAAGAGTACACATGTTTGAATATGCGCCTATTGGTTGCCTCGTTAAAAACCTTGCAAGGAAAACCCGGTGGGACAAAACCTTGTAAGGAAAAAAGAGTGCAACGCGCATTAACTCCCCCTGATAAGAACATCAATTTATGTCCTTAAGTCTTCACATCCCGATCTTGTGAACTAGCTTCTTGAAGGTTGACTTTGGTAGAGATTTTGTGAACAAATCAGCCATATTGTCGCTTGAACGAATCTGTTGAACGTTGATATCACCATTCTTTTGAAGATCATGTGTGAAGAATAACTTTGGTGAAATATGCTTCGTTCTATCTCCTTTTATGAATCCTCCCTTCAATTGAGCTATACATGCTGCATTGTCTTCATACAAAGTTGTGGGTAGTTTATCACACTTCAAACCACATTTGTCTTGGATATGATGTATTATCGACCTTAACCACACACACTCTCGACTTGCTTCATGAATAGCAATTATCTCGGCATGATTAGATGAAGTAGCCACAATTGATTGCTTAGTCGATCGCCAAGATATGGCGGTTTCTCCACAGGTAAACACATAACCCGTTTGAGATCGAGCCTTGTGTGGGTCGGACAAATATCCAGCATCAGCATAACCAACAAGATCCGGGCTGCAATTCTTGCCATAAAATAAGCCCATATCGGTAGTTCCCTTTAGGTACCGCAATATGTGTTTGATCCCATTCCAATGTCTCCTCGTAGGAGCCGAGCTAAATCTTGCTAAGACATTAACTGAAAAGGATATGTCAGGTCTTGTAGTATTTGCAAGATACATTAGTGCGCCAATTGCGCTAAGATATGGTACTTCAGGACCAAGTAGCTCTTCATTCCTTTCTTGTGGTCGGAATGGATCTTTGTTCACATCAAGTGATCGAACAACCATCGGTGTACTTAAAGGATGTGCTTCATCCATGTAAAACCGTTTCAGTACCTTTTCTGTATAGGTAGATTGATGAACAAAAATTCCGTTTGCCAAATATTCAATTTGCAAACCAAGACATAGTTTAGTCTTTCCGAGATCTTTCATCTCGAATTCATCCTTTAGATAATCAATTGCCTTTTGGAGTTCTATAGGGGTTCCAATAAGGTTTATGTCATCGACATATACGGCAAGTACAACAAATTCCGATGTTGTTTTCTTTATAAAAACACACGGGCAAATGGCGTCATTTATATAGCCTTCTTTTAACAAGTACTCACTAAGACGATTATACCACATTCGTCTAGATTGCTTTAGACCATACAAGGACCTTTGCAATTTAATTGAGAACATTTCCCGGGATTTTGAATTATGCGCGTTTGGCATCTTGAGTCCATCGGGAATTTTCATGTATATCTCATTATCAAGTGAGCCATAAAGATAGGCAGTAACCACATCCATTAAGTGCATGTCAAGCTTTTCATGGACAGCAAAACTTATGAGATAACGAAAGGTTATCGCATCCATTACAGGCGAATATGTCTCTTCATAATCGACACCAGGCCTTTGAGAAAAACCTTGTGCAACAAGGCGTGCCTTATATCTTTGTACCTCGTTTTTCTCATTTCTTTTGCGTACAAAGACTCATTTATAGCCGACAGGCTTAACACCATTAGGTGTTTTAACTATAGGGCCAAAAACTTCACGTTTTGCCAGCGAATTCAATTCTGATTGAATTGCTTCTTGCAACTTTGGCCAATCCTGTCTTTTTCGACATTCTTCAACAGATTGAGGTTCGAGATCCTCACATTCTTGCATAATGCTAGATGCTACATTATAAGCAAAGGCATTATCCACCACAATATCCACTCGATTAATATTTGCCTCAATATTAATTTGATTTAGGGATAGTTCCGTATTTTCCAGAGTCTCGGGCTCAATGGATTCTTCATGAATCTCAGAATTTGTTAAATCATAAGATTCTTTCGTGGTGTCATTTTGATCGTTCTTTTTCCTCTTTCTAGGATTTCGACCTTTAGAACCTAATGGTCTGCCACGCTTCAGGCGTGCATTTGACTCATTGGATATGACACTAGATGATTGTCCAACAGGGACATCAATACGGATTGGAACATTTTCCGCGGGAATGTGGGATTTCGTTATCCTCGTCAAGTCCGTAAATGCGTCAGGCATTTGGTTTGCTATTCTTTGCAAATGGATAATCTTTTGTACCTCTCTTTCACAAATAGAGGTATGTGGATCAAGATGAGATAATGATGCATTTTTCCACAAAATTTCCCGTTTGGTTTCACCAACTTCTCCCCCTAATTTTGGGAAAAGTGTCTCATCAAATCGACAGTCTGCAAATCGTGCAGTAAACAAGTTGCCTGTCAATGTTTCGAGGTAGCGAATGATGGAGGGCGATTCAAACCCAACATATATTCCTAACCTTCTTTGCGGACCCATTTTGGTGCGAGATGGCGGTGCTATAGGCACATATACTGCGCATCCAAAAATTCTTAAATGGGATATATATGGTTCATGACCCAAAACCAATTGCAACAGGGAATACTTGTGGTAATTCGTCGGTCTGAGACGAATTAGCATTGCTGCATGTAAGATGGCGTGACCCCATACCGAAGTGGGCAGCCTCGTTCTCATAAGTAATGGCCTTGCAATCAACTGCAGGCGTTTAATTAACGATTCTGCAAGACCGTTTTGAGTGTGAACATGAGCTACAGAATGTTCAACTTTTATCCCGATTGATAAGCAATAATCATTAAATGCTTGGGATGTAAACTCAGCAGCATTA
Organism: Nicotiana benthamiana; assembly: GCA_034376525.1. Classification (NCBI taxonomy): domain Eukaryota; kingdom Viridiplantae; phylum Streptophyta; class Magnoliopsida; order Solanales; family Solanaceae; genus Nicotiana; species Nicotiana benthamiana. The sequence goes on along the minus strand of CM067331.1, from coordinate 33,060,473 downwards.
TCCAGTCTAATGGACTTGATTGGATTATCTGGAAATTGTGCTCGTAGTCGAATTATTTGTGCCATTAATTTCGCAAACGCAAGGTTGCGTGATGACAACAGGCACACATGAGACCATCTACAGGATGCGTCTATCAAGACCATGAAATACCTAAACGACCCACTAGGTGGGTGAATAGGTCCACAAATGTCCCCTTGTATACGTTCCAGAAACGTGGGTGACTCAGTCCCAACCTTTGTTGGTGATGGCCTGATAATCAACTTGCCTTGATAACACGAAGTGCAAGGATATTCATTATTCGAAAGAATTTTGAAATTCTTTAACGGATGCCCATATGAGCTTTCTATAATCCGTCTCATCATGATCGATCCTGGGTGTCCCAATCGATCATGCCAAAGTACAAAGGTATTGGAATCAGTAACCCTTTGGTTTACTGTTGAATGTGCCTCAATTGCACTAATTCTTGTCCAATACAGGCCACAAGATAAAGACGGGAATTTCTCAATAACCCTCTTTTGGCCGGAGACATTCTTTGTGATGACGAGATATTCAAGATTATCTTCATCAATTGTCTCAATATGATAGCCATTCCGGCGTACATCTTTAAAACTCAACAAGTTTCTCTTAGACTTGGAGGAGAACATTGCATTCTCTATGATTAACGTCGTGCCTTTTGGCAGAGTTACAATTGCTCTTCCGGAGCCTTCAATCAATTTACTACTTCCAGAGATTGTAGTAACGTTTGCCTTACACATATTTAGTTGAGAGAAATATTTCCTTTCTTTGAGTATTGTATGTGTAGTACATGAATCAACTAGGCAAATACTTTTACAGTTGGACGTTGATCCAAGTTCGCTTTGTGAGATATCCATATTTGCTTAGATTTTTCGAGAATGGTTCTTGAGACGGTAGAGTCTCGTGCTGATAACGTGTTATGAAATAATATAAAAGACAAGAACAATAATGCAAGAACAAGAGCAAATAGAGAGAAGAGTAGAGAGAGTTCTTCTTATTGATACTTAGAGAATGTTAGGAGTGATTTACAATGGTAGAGGGCACCTCTATTTATAGGGAGGAGGATGATTTAGCTACCAAGAATAGAACTCTAGAATCTCTCTAATTAAAGACATTCACCTTAAATAGAAGTGTATTTATAACACAAACGCAATTCTAAATGGGCATTTGGACATGATTCCAATTATTATTTTTTTCAAATTTAGAATTTCACTAAAATTTGAATTAAAGATTAAGTTAGTGTTAGGTTATAATTTTGAAATATATTTGGATGTCTTTTTTTTCAAAAACCATAAAACATGATTAATATCCCACAACTTATAAAAAATATCAAAACCACCCCTATTTGATTATCCTACTTAAAATAAACAATCAAAATACTATTTTTGTAATGAAGTAAGTAAATATTATTAGCCAAAGGCATCAAGAAGATGCACATGTTACAAAACAAAAGAAGTAGCAGCCCAAAAAATCAACAAAAGATATATCATATACAATCAAATGCTACTATTTAAAAATATGGGGTAAATTTGTAAATATAAAAACTTGAAAATTCCCATTTTCAATTGAAAAAGTGGTTACATATTTGAAAATAGATTTTCAAGCGAAAAGGGAAAAAAATGATAAGAATTGTATGTCCAAATATTGTTTTCAAAATTTTTTTTGAAAAAAAAGCAAAAAAAAAATGTATGTCCAAATGGGTTCTAAATTTTAAATATCATTTTCACTTTATATTTGTTTTTGCTATTTTATCGAATTTTACAATTCTTATGTCCAACGTCTACTTAATGTTTGGAAATATTAATAGTAAAAAATTTTAAGCTAATGGGTGGAAAAGTTTTTTCATATTTCTTTTCCAGCAAAATTTTCTCTTTCAACTTTGATTGTGCTTTTGGACAATATATTTGCTTGAATTTGACAATAAAGTATCTGCAGTTGAAATGGAATAACAATATTTGAAAGTCAAATTACATCGACATGAGTTTTACTTTGAAAAAGATTGTAATTGCATAAATGAAAACCATTCTTGAAATATTCTTCAAAGAATTTTTCACTATTTTATCAATATATGATCAAACTATAACTTGCAAATAGCAATTTCAGTATTTGCAAATTAAGTCAACGCCAAGAAGACTTTTGAAACTTGTGGTGTTAAAAGTTTAAGGGATAAAAAGTTTGTGGGGCCATACTATTTGTTTGGCTGTAAAAGCTTTTTATTTAAGGGCAAAAGGGGTAAAATAAAGAGTTTAGAATTGAATTATTTCCAAATTTAGAAATGTATAATTTATTTTGGAACAGACTAAAAAGAAAAGTAGATCATTTAATATAAAATGAGGGAGTACATACTTTATCGTACCTTACTCGTTGAGAAATGCATTGAATTCGATGAGTCAAACATTTAGTTTTTTGTTATTATAAAACAAATTAGAGGGTACATAAAAGTTATATAAATTTTGTTACGAAATTTAGCTCAAAGTAAAAAAAACAAGAAAATAGTCAAGAATATAGAGAGTAAGAGATGAGTGCTTCTTATATTTTTCAAGTGTGTCAAGTATCTACAATGTGGTGCCAAAACCCTCTGTTTATAGGATTATATAGAAGTATATAAAAGAATGCTATAAACATGACCTTAAATATTTGAGATCATGGAGTATGATCACGGGGAAGTTATGAAAGTGTGGAAGTCACAACTATAATGGTAAGAAGTAGTGAGAATTATCCATATAATGGAGAAAAGTAGAGGGAGTAACTTTTTAAGGTGTTAATAGACATTTACTATATTTTTAATATTTCATAACGCTCCCCCTTAAATGTCTATAGGTAATGTGTCTCATAAAAACCTTAGTAAAAAAAAACTTTGTGGAAAAAAATTCTAGTGAAGGAAAAAGAGTACACATATCTAGTTATACACAAAAGCCCAGTGGGAGAAAACCTTGGCTAAAAGGAAAAAAAGTGCAGTCCGCGCTATACTCCCCGTGACAAAAATATCACTTGATATCTTGGAGACGATGAATTCTAATCTTGTATAGTAACTTCTCTAATATTGAGATCGGCAATGCCTTGTGAAAAAGTTTATCAAATTATCACTTGAACAAATTTGTTGGACAACAATCATGTCTGAAATAGAACTTTGGTGAAAATATGTTTTATTTTGTCTCCTTTGATATATCCTTCTTTCAATGATAAACAAGTATCAATGCTGTCGCGTCCCCCTTTTCCTATTCGGAGTCGGGTTTGTGATATTTAGTTGGGACAACTCTTTCCTTTTGGAAAAGGGGTTTTGCAATTTCAAAGAGTCGACACCTAACGATTTTTAAGGTGTGTTAAGGCACCTATGGGTTCAACTGCAAGTATGTTTGATAACCAGAGATAGGGGTAATGGCTTGAAATTATCTCGAGGGAAAAGTGTTATGCACCCCTTATGATCCACTAGTGTAGTTTCCTGCCAGATAGTTTTTGTGAATTTGTGCAATTAACAAGTAAACAAATAAGCCTCAAGTAATAGGGGATTTTTAAATACACAAGTGTTTGAAAACGATCAAATAAAGCAAAGTTTTGAAAAATAATTAGAACTAAGCAAGTTGAGAATGTAAAGGGGTCCTAGGTTTGTTTGTAATATGAATCACATCAACACAATATCCGGTAATCACTCCTCAAAGGGGGACTACACATGATATAGCGCACCGGTTATCATATTCATATCTACCCTTGCCACCCCGTTAAGGTATTAAAGCGCAGATTGGTCTCGACCTCTATTGCATGTTATTACCCGTCCCATTCCTATTAGTCCCGGAGGAATTTAGGACTACTATTACTATAAGAAGAGGGATATTAAGCTAACTTGTACGCAGCAAAATCAGAAGACTTTATTTTTTACTGTCAAGATTCTCTGGAAGCTTGCCTCGAGACCTTACGGTAGGAGGTCGCAATTGAGTTCTCAGTAGGTTATAAAGGCCATTCAAGGGCAGGCGAGCGAATTCTATCTATGCCCAAGATGAGGAAGAAAATAAGTAGATTTTGGCTTAGCATTACTATTGTCGCACCATTCTTCCTTCCTTTTTAGTAGACTAAGGTGAGAAGAAAGAGCTCGCTCGTTAACTGGGCATACTATTTTCCAACCTTCTATGAACTTTTCTTCTCTTATGAAATTTCTACTCAGTGGAAGCAAATAGCTTCGCTATAACGATTACTTTTCCAACTTGGGGTTCGGATTATTATTAACGTTATTTATACTGGAATTTCTAATGCACTAATGCTATACTACTTCTGTTTTGTTTTGTCTATGTTTTATTTTACTACTGTTTTTCCCTAACCCTATGAGCCGAGGGTCGATTGGAAACAGCCTCCCTACCCTTTCGGGTAGGGGTAAGGCTCGTCTACATATTACCCTCCCCAGACCCCACCTGGTGGGAATATACTGGGTAGTTATTGTTGTTGTTGTTGTTGATTTTGAAATCGAATCTCTCAGTCAACGGAGGAATTCGGGGGATCGTCGATCTCTTCCTTAAAGATTGGGATGAGTTGATATCGGTCGATAGTGTGAAAATACTTCCTGATGTCGAATTCCAAAAACCTAAGAAAGATGCTTTACTTCATCAAGTTAGGTTATTGTGAGGCCTTGCATCTAGCTATCCCAATTTCGTACTCTTGTAATTAATATACATGTACTTATAGCTAAGTTCCCCTCCTATATAAAGGGGACTCACCTTACCTTGTAGGGGACTGATGTTGCTCCACTTCTCCACAAATGCAATAATATCTCTCTATTTCTCTCTCTCTCTTTCTTTAAAATGGTCTATCTTCATCGTCCTCGAGGTCGCTTAGTACTTTATTATTTTCTCATTTGTTCTTCGTTACTTTGCTAAATATTGATAATATAGAGCCTTGCTTAGCTATATCTTTACCTGTTATTCCCTTCTCGACTACCCTCAATAGCCCGTGATAGGCTCGACCTCGGTCCCGAGGTGTCTGCTGGCTGATCTTACGCCTGGGCAACAGCCCCCTACTAGTTCGATTACTGCCTTGCTTAACTCTCATTTTGTCATTATACTTCATGTTTTCGAACAAACTGCCTTATCAAACTAGCTCGGGAATAGATCACGTATTTTTAGAATCCCATTTATAAAATTTAATTGTTGTTACCATTTTCACAGTAAACAGTTTGGCACCCACCATGGGGCTAAAAATAATAGTCATCTTTTTAGTTTCAGCTTAATATCCAGCTCGATGAAGAAAATCGAGAACGATAACCCAAAAAAATAACAAAAAGAATAGTATTGTTGTTCCAACGGATGGCGCGACACCACAGAACCCCGATAACATATCGAGATCAGTTTGAGTGGGATGCAGGCCTGTATGCTATGCAGCTGGGCAATGAAGTCTCGCGTACTAAAGACGACTGACAACACGTTGACCAACAAGAAGCCCAAATAATCCTAGCCCGAGTAGGACAGGAATTTAATCTTCATATTATTTTTGAAATGTCGTAGAAATGATATTTGGCTATCGCTCAGCTGCAGGGTCACCCCGAGACTTCCAACGCGGCAGCCCCAGAAATATCTCCTCATGTCGAGCCAGCACCCGAGAAATCGGGCACTAACTGATCGACAACCTACCCCGTCGCAGTAAGGATGTTGGAAGACCTCATCGAAAGGTTCGAATCATGCTCACGAAAACTCTTGCAGCAACCATCTCCTGAAGATACGATCCCGCAAATCACTTCACAAAAGTCAGAAACAACGAATTTCCCTAGGTGTGACATGACCGCAAATTCTTACGGGCACATCACCACTTGCGCATGCTCGTCCTGGGACAGTGACCTCCAAAATTATTAAACTCGAGCCCGCCCTAATAAGGAGATTCAAAGAAACTCTCCCGAAAGAAACCATGATGCTGCGCTATTGCCCAACACCTGACCTCGCGGACCTGCTCACCCTACCAGCACGGTCCTTCGTGGAAGCACGCGTCGACAAAATCAAAGCAATACCAAGAGGGCCCAATGCACCCGAGGCCGAATGGAGAAAAAATAAAGTGTCATAGGAAACGGCACCTCGCTCCTCGATAGGACAAACGAGACTGCTCCTGGTTTCGAGTAGTTGGGTATCATAGGCCTTCGCCCAAAACCTAAATGAAGCATACCCGGCGACTCCAGGGCATTTCAAGCAAAGCCTAGTCAGATATCTGGCCAAGGCCTAGTTGGATATCAACCGAAACTGGTCCTGGATCATAGCTGTAGACGACCATCCGGGAACTTTTTCGGGTTCTACATATTCGTACGGATTCCCGGCAAAAGAGTTGATGCCAAGCGAGTGGATGTATCATCCGTATGTCACGAATGAAAGAAATGACTCGAGGTGTAAAGTTCCTCTTAACGCTAAGGTAGTACTCCTGACGCAGTACCCCCGAGGAACCCCCAATGGAACCAGATTCAACAAGACACAGCTGGTAAGGAAACCTTGCCTGATGGAGTACGACTTCAGCATTGTAGTACCAAGCATAATAGTCACCATAAGCGAAGCCAGGAACTCCAGGTGGCTCATACCTATTTAAATGGAACCCTTCCAAGGAAACTCTGGGCCTCCAGTGGAACCATGAGGCACTCGGGTTCATAGGACCAAAAGAGCAACAACTATGCCATTAAACAAATATCGCCACAAAGTGTCATCGAGCGGGACCCAGATACAGCTCCATGGGAGAAAGGAGATGGGGAAAAATGGACCCGGCAAGCCACAACGCATCGCCATGGCTGTAAAAGGATAGAGGCGCCCCACAAAGATCCATAAAGTGTAGAGTGCAAACGCTCATCACCGGAAAGTGACGATCCCCGAAAAAATGCTCCCAAAGGACACCCTCGTGCCCGACGGAAGGGACACCGAGACTCCACCTCAGCATCACATTAACTATTGGTTACCTCTTCTTTCATTTGACATATTTCAAATAAATCATGTGTTTATTAATACATGTGGTTCAGCCAACTACACCGACGATGTAAGGCCAGAGCCAATAGGGCAGTCCGGACCGACATCGCTCTCCTGTTGAATCTCTGAAAGGTTCCTGGTGGCAATCGTCATAACAATCAGATCGCTCCTTCTGTGCAACCCGCCCGAGCTCGGGCTGGTAAGTCAAGCGTATAGGACATAGACGCTTTATATGGATGACAACGGATATGTCGCCCAGAGGCGACTCCGATCCTTCTCGACCCGAAGGGGTGAAACCCCACGATAAATACGAGACTAAACTATTTAGCTACAAATGACGAGATGAGACCTCGTACCATGTGACCCATCGCCGGCATCACCCTCGAAGAGATCAAAGGGTAAGTATAACCACATCTCCGGTCGGGCTTGGCCGAACATGGCAAAAATCTGTGACCATGCTCACTCCTTGAAATATCGCCTATGCATCTCGCAGAAAGGAAGAATTACTCTGCTCCCTTTTGTCGTTTCCTTTCTTTGTTTTCAACCTGTATGTAGGCAGTCAGTTGAGGTATTTGATGGTCCTGAACCCCACTAGAGGATCTGTGACCCCACGATCTAGCCGAGCATTCTTTCTTCAAGCGGGTTTTTAACATGAAAGAAGGTTCTGCCAACAAGGTTATTAGTTAGGCTGCATACCCCAAGAAGGGGATCCGAGGAGATCGCAATTCTCTCTTCTAAGTTCCAATGCGGAATTATATAAGCACATCGGATAATTGAAGAAGTCACACCCATGTGGGCCGAACTCACAACAATGGGACGACATGTATTTACCGCATATATTTTTTCCAAGAATTAAACAATAATTTTGAGGAATTTCACGATTCGAAGAAGACTATTTTGGCATATTCTCGGCAAAAACCTCTCCGCCAGATGTATCTCGAGATACTCGTGGACTTAAAAATGTCCAAATGATCCCTAAGTGGGGATGCTGGGCTCATCAAGTCCTTTTGAGGCAACTGCGAGCTCACGAGAAATGATCTTCATGCTTAATCAACTCAATGACTCAGAGACTGCCGCTAATCTCCATGTATTGCAAAATCCAAAATTGTAAGACCCTAGCGGGCAGCCTCGGTATAACCAGATCTATTCTCCATAAATTGTAAGACCTCAATAGGCATGAAAAATCCCGCAGTTTAGGCTATATGTCACATTTGTAAGAATCCCTAAAGGGCATACCCTCGGTATAGACTCCTAAAACTGCTGCTTGGGATAAAAAATGGCCACGGCCAAATGCATATGACTACGGTCAAAACGGCTAATACAGCCCAAATAACGCGACTCAGGGACACCCAACTATCACTAAAAAATCCTTCGAATCTACTTCAGAAAGAACCGGTTAAAATACAGGCTTCCCTCAATAGGAAAAATATGAGTCCCGACCACGTCGGCTCCAAAATTAAAGGAGCATCGATCTACTCGACGTACGGGCTATGAACCTTGAAAAGGACTTAAAACATCACCGACTACGACTTGAAATCGAAAGTCTTTCAGAACCGACGATGGGTCAGGCAAAAATATTCAAAAACACCTTAATGAACGGAAACAAATCCTACAAAAAGCCCCAGGAAAAAATAGTGTAAAAGCCATTGTCGCCAACTAAGCAAGCCTATGGGCCATATATGAAAAGGTCTCTATGACCATACAACATAAAAAGTCTCTACAATCGTGCATCGTAAGAGCCATTATCACCAGCTTGAAGATTGACAACTTGAGGATTAAAGCGAGCTTGAATTGTAACTCGATTTAGAGACCGGATCCAAAAGTAAATAACTCTGCAAGCCTACGGGCCTCATAGTAAAAGGTCTCTATGACCATAAAGCATAAAAGGTCTCTATGAACGTGTAGCGTAAGAGCCATTGTCACCAGCTAAGTAAGCCTACATGCCTCATACTAAAACGTCTCAATGACCAAATGATAGAAAAGCCACCATCGTTGGGCGGAAACTCAATAAGATTTGAGGGTTGATTAAAGCTCGAGTCGCAACGCGATTCGAAGATTAGACCCAAAAAAAATTATAATATATCCAAGGGCATGACATCGATGCCACTATTGTCAACCGAAAAATCAGGAAAGATGAAGGGACGATTACAGCTCAAGTCGCAAAGCAACTTGGAGACTGGACCGAAAAATTATAGCACGCCTAAGGGCACAGAATAAAAACCATTATTGCCAGCCCGAGGAGTGCAAGACTAGAGGGTATATTGAGCTCGAATAGCATCCTGACTCGGAGACTGAACCCAATGAAAATTCAACTACAATATGCCTAAATGCACGACCCAGCAATTCAATTTAGATCTGAAGAGCAAATTCAGAATTAAGTTGATAATTGCTTTGAATTGGAATGCTTCTCTATGTTTGTCTGAATCATTTGGGGTTGTTTCAATAATCTTATTTGGGCTTATCCATAAGCCCAAAGCTGATAACCCACCCCATTTGTGTTGAACCACAACATGAATATACTAGGCCTCTTCCCAGTCCTACGAGTTCTCCCAAGCTTACCTTGAAGGCTGGTAGTCGTCACAAAACGACTTTACCTAGCCAAAGTAAAAAATCAGTGTCAAATACCTAAGCTTGCTTTGGGTCCTCAGGTTTAAAGTTATAACGAAGAGTATGGGCCTTCCAAGCTAGGCATCATATTTGAATTAAGAAGCTATCCTCTTGTTTAAGTGTGAGCCTGAGCTTAAGGCCTGATTTCTTCAAAATACTTTCTAGTAAATAGCCAATTAACAACACTAATTAATTAGGTCATTTTAGAGACAAATTCGATAGAAAATTCTAGTTTGCTATATATTGGCTTTTAAATAATAAACCGAGGTGCATTGAGCCAAATAAAACCTATAAATCATGTGGCCCTCTTTTAATGCTTATATTAAAATACCTAGAAATTTCGGACATGTTGTTTAGAGAACATCACGGCTTCGTGTAGAGATAATAATATCTTAGTCGCTTTAGGCACGTCTTTTAATAATTTATCTTCCTAAATACGGGTGTGCATTTCATATGACTCAAATCCAAATCCTAAAACGTTGAATAAAATGTGTTTTGGATCCGGGATCATTTCATGTGACGCGATCCAAAGAAATGTTTAAAAAGACGTTCACATTCCTAAAAACTTAATTAAAAGCGGTAAATAATTTAAAATTGCACTATAGGATGAACATGTACTAAAATTAGATTTTTATCCAATTATAATAGTTTAAGCGACCATGCTAGAACTAGGGAATCCGAGGGTGCCTAACACTTTCCCTCGGGTCAATAGAATTCCTTACTTAGAATTTCTGGTTCATAGACTCCTTTTGGGCAGTCAAAAATTTCCTCGATTTGGGATTCAAAACAAACCGGTGACTTGGGATACCAAAAGCCAAGCCTATCCCAAGTGGAGACTCTAAATAAATAAATAATCTCACTTCGAATGATGTTATTTTAAATGAAAAAACTCCCTTATACATTTATCCTCCGGAGTAGCCGCGTAAAAAGGAGGTGTGATAGTCAACACCCTACCACCCGTGTGCAAAGGGTCAGGTCGAGTCCACAAACTATTGTTGGGTATTACTATTCTCCTACTTCATTTGTCCCTATTTCGAATTCCTTTAGCTATTAGTTTAATGCCAGGTTTGGCTTTAGAATATTAGTATTACTTAGGGTTAAATTTTTTTTTTTCAAATTGGTTCAATTGCTAAGATTTCTCTTAGATTGGCTTCAATATAGCTGATTAGTCTAACATTGGTTAGTCTAAACTAAGGATAAATAGTTTTGAAAGTTAGTTTGGTAAGATTGGTAATTTCAATTGAATAAAAGGGTAGTATATGTTTTAGATAAGAGGAATCTTACATGTATCTGATTTGGAAACCCCTAGAACATTCTAGATGGGGTTCCAAACAGAATTTTAGGACTATAAAGCAGTAACTTGAGTAACAACGCATAAATAAAAGGACTAATTGAGTAAATCTGAAAAAATAAGAAGGGACTTAGAGTGCAATTAAAATAGAAAGGGTTGCCCTAAGTTTTTGCCAATAAAAAGGCATGCCATTGCGTTCTTTCACAAGTTTTGGAACCCTGAAAATTCCCAAAAGTTTTGAACCCTGAAAAATAAGTCCCAAAAGTTCCAGCTCTATAAGTTTCTCCAAAACACTCTTAATTCTATTACAGCAATTCAAATTCAAAACAAAATCCAAAAAATATTATTAGTTTGAACATCTGAAAGTTTTCATAAAAACTAGATCATTTAGATCCATAGAAACAAAAACAAAAACAAATCTCCAAAATAGGTTGTTCTATTAAAGTTTCAAATCAATTTCGAGTTCTAGAATGTGCTTTGCATCATTTAGCTTAGGATTTGGTTGCTGAAGTTTTCTAGAGGAACGATGTAGTCAAAGGAAAGTTGGAGGTGAAGAAGGCAGCGTTCGCTAGGTTGGCAGGGAGCACAAGCGAGGATGAACAGAGAGCGAACAGGGCGATCTACAAAGTGGCAAGGAAAGAAGCAAAGATGGCAGTCACGGAAGCTAAAAATGCGGCGTTTGGTTGCATGTACGAAGAGCTAGGGGAGAGAGGCGGGGATAAGAAGTTATTCCAGTTAGCTAAAGCGAGGGAGAGGAAGGCACGCGATCTAGACCAAGTTAGGTGTATCAAGGGCAAGGATGGTAGAGTTCTGATGGGGGAATCTCAAATCAAACAGAGGTGGCAGGAGTACTTTCGGGACTTACTTAACAAGGAGAGGGATCGTAACATAGAGCTAGGGGAGATGGGGCATTCAAAGCGTCATAGGGACCTTGGGTACTGCAGGCACATTAGGGTGGAGGAGGTCATGGGGGCGTTGCGTAGGATGAGTAGGGGTCGAGCAATCGGGCCTGACGAGATCCTGGTGGAGTTATGGAAGTGCATGGGTAAGACAGGAGGGGAGTGGCTCTCCAGGTTGTTCAATGCGATCTTCAGGACCAAAAGGATGTCGGATGAGTGGAGGTGGAGTACAGTGGTGCCCTTGTACAAGAACAAAGGGGACATCCAGTGCTGCAACAACTATAGGGGTATCAAATTAATAAGTCACACCATGAAGGTTTGGGAGAGGGTGATTGAGGCGCGGATGAGGGAGGTGACATCTATATCTGGGAACCAGTTCGGTTTCATGCCGGGCCGCTCCACTACAGAGGCTATCCACCTTGTCAGGTGGCTGGCGGAGCAATTCAGGGATAAGAAGAAGGACCTTCACATGGTGCTTATCGACTTGGAGAGGGTGTATGATAAGGTCCCAAGGGAGGTGCTATGGAGGTGTTTGGAGGCGAAGATGGTGCCGGAAGCCTACATTAGAGTAATCAAGGACATGTACAATGGAGCTAAGACTAGGGTTAGGACGGTGGGTGGCGAATCAGGCCATTTTCCAGTGGTTATGGGGCTCCATCAAGGATCAGCGCTGAGCCCCCTCTTGTTTGCCTTAGTGATAGATGCTCTAACCCGACATATTCAAGGGGATGTGCCTTTGTGTATGTTATTTGCTGATGATATAGTATTGATAGATGAGACGAGGGTCGGTGTTATTGAAAGGTTAGAGGTATGGAGACAGACTCTCGAGTCCAAAGGTTTCAAAATAAGCAGATCTAAGACAGAATACCTGGAGTGCAAGTTTAGCGCCGAACCGTGTGAAGTAGGCAGGGACGTGATGATTGGCTCTCAGGCCATCGCCAAGAGGGACAGTGTCCGATATCTTGGGTCTGTGACCCAGGGGGATGGAGAGATTGATGGGGACGTCACGCACCGTATAGGAGCAGGGTGCGCTAAGTGGAGGCTGGCATCAGGAGTCCTGTGTGACAGGAAAGTCCCACACAAATTCAAGGGGAAATTCTATAGAGCCGTGGTTAGACCTGCGATGCTGTATGGGGCGGAGTGCTGGCCCGTGAAGAATTCCCATGTTCAGCGAATGAGGGTCGCGGAGATGAGGATGCTTTGGTGGATGTGCGAGCACACCAGGCTAGATAAGATTAAGAATGAAATTATTCGAGAGAAGGTGGGGGTGGCCCCGGTGGACGAGAAGATGCGTGAAGCGCGTCTGAGGTGGTTCGAGCATGTGCGGAGGAGAAGTCCCGATGCACCGGTGAGGAGCTGCGAGCGGCTGGAGATTGTTGGCGGTCAGCGAGGCAGAGGGAGGCCCAAGAAGTATTGGGGAGAGGTGATTAGGCAGGACATGGCTATAATGCAGGTTTCCGAGGACATGACCCTTGATAGGAAAGTCTGGAGGTCTAGAATCAGGGTTGTTGGATAGGGGTCCCTAGCGCTTTTCATTCGCTTCTTCCGGGGTTGGGGATAGGTCAGCAGGGTTACTCGTAGATGATTTGTGTTTACTGTAGGATACTATTGCATGCTATTGTATTTTGGTATTTTTGTTTCCTTTGTTCAGATTATTATTAACGCTATTTCTGCTGGAAATTCTAATGCACTAATGCTCTATTGTTTTTGTTTTTGTTTTTGTTTTTGTCTCTGTTTTTGTTTTACTACTGTTTTTCCTCTAATCCTATGAGCCGAGGGTCGATTGCAAGTTTGGTTCAAACTAATCCTATTGTTGTGTTGCTGCTGGTTTTTCAACTACTGATTGTCTGTTTCTCATTGCTGACTCCTTTTTCCTTCATTTTGCCTTAACTCAGGTACACTTTGATACCTCAGGTGCTGTGAGATTGAATACGTGTGTATGACTGTTTGTCAAAGAGGAATGTTGAAGAATTTCTTTATTTTCCTTTATTTACATGAAACTGTTCAAACTTGTATATTTAGACGTTAATTCAACAGTATTAGCTGGGCTTATTTTGTATTAATTGAACTATATAATTGATTCTAATTGTAGGCTATGTTAGTTCATATGATAGCATATGCATAGCTCCTAATGACTGCAAAATCTGGACCATTGTAGATTGCAAAAATGAATATATTCCGATAAAAATAGGATCCTTGAATTTGTTGTTAAGCAATTAAGTTTAGATCTGAAGAGCAAATTCAGAATTAAGTTGATAATTGTTTTGAATTGGAATGTTTCTCTATGTTTGTCTGAATCGTTTGGGGTTGTTTCAATAATCTTATTTGGGCTTATCCATAAGCCCAAAGCTGAGAACCCACCCCATTTGTGTTGAACCACAACATGAATATACTAGGCCTCTTCCCAGTCCTACGAGTTCTCCCAATCTTACCTCGAAGGCTGGTAGTCGTCACAAAACGACTTTACCTAGCCAAAGTAAAAAATCAGTGTCAAATAACTAAACTTGCTTTGGGTCCTCAGGTTTAAAGTTATAACGAAGGGTTTGGACCTTCCAAGCTAGGCATCATATTTGAATTAAGAAGCTATCCTCTTGTTTAAGTGTGAGCCAGGGCTTAAGGCCTGATTTCTTCAAAATACTTTCTAATAAACAGCCAATTAACAACACTAATTAATTAGGTCATTTTAGAGACAAATTCGATAGAAAATTCTAGTTTGCTCTATATTGGCTTTTAAATAATAAACCGAGGTGCGTTGCGCCAAATAAAACCTATAAATCATGTGGCCCTCTTTTAATGCTTATATTAAAATACCTAGAAATTTGGGACATGTTATTTAGAGAACATCACGGCTTCGTGTAAAGATAATAATATCTTAGTCGCTTTAGGCGCGTCTTTTAATAATTTATCTTCCTAAATACGGGTGTGCATTTCATATGACTCAAATCCAAATCCTAAAACGTTGAATAAAATGTGTTTTGGATCCGGGATCATTTCATGTGACGCGATCCAAAGACATGTTTAAAAGACGTTCACATTCCTAAAAATTAAATTAAAAGCGGTAAATAATTTAAAATTGCACTATAGGATGAACATGTACTAAAATTAGATTTTTATCCAATTATAATAGTTTAAGCGACCATGCTAGAACTAGGGAATCCGAGGGTGCCTAACACTTTCCCTCGGGTCAATAGAATTCCTTACTTAGAATTTCTGGTTCATAGACTCCTTTTGGGCAGTCAAAAATTTCCTCGATTTGGGATTCAAAACAAACCGGTGACTTGGGATACCAAAAGCCAAGCCTATCCCAAGTGGAGACTCTAAATAAATGAATAATCTCACTTCGAATGATGTTATTTTAAATGAAAAAACTCCTTTATACATTTATCCTCCGGAGTAGCCGCGTAAAAAGGAGGTGTGATAGTCAACACCCTACCATCCGTGTGCAAACGGTCAGGTCGAGTCCACAAACAAGACCATCATTGAAAACTTTCAAAAAAAGTTAGAAAGTGCAAAAGGAAAATGTAGAGAAATGTTACCCGAGAATCTATAGGCATATCGAACAACTCCAAAATCAAGCACAAGAGAAATACGTTTCTCTTTGGTATATGGCACCGAGGCTTTGATTTTGGTCGAGGTCGGAGAGCCAAGTGCCAAATTCCGTGAAGGAAAACAACTTTCAAGCAATTAGAACATATCAATCTTCAAACACTACTACTACTAAGGTGTCCAATGGAAGACACCAAAACATCCCCCCACTCAAAGACCTTGGGTTTTAAAGCAAGCATTGTACTATTTTCTTTCGATTAGATTTTATCCCTAGAAGGATTTTACCGGCGAGGTATTTATAAGGCAACACTATATGCCACCTAAGGAGAATTTAACTAGTAAGGCTTCCCTTCACTCAACCTTGAATACTGGGGGCATCCCCGGGGAGATCATATCCCATGGGAAATCAAGACAAGCCAAAGAGGGTCTCAATAGAAAAATGAGATATCGGGAAAAACAGTCAAAAGAACTGTGTCCTCATAGAATAATCAAACTCTCAACGACAAAAACATGTATACTTGTGTCAAGTAATATATGAAGTATCTTTTACCATCAAAAACTCTTCGTGTTTCAAAACAGTTTGCTATTTCTACAACAAATGGCCTTAGGTCCAGAAATTTCCCGAACACTCGAGAACTGACACAAAAAACTCAAAGTCGTAAGACCTCCAGACCAAAAACTTCAAGTTCATCAGCCCTTATTGAGGCAACATCAAATTTATGAAGAACAACTCAAAAGCCAAAAACTTTTGATATCTCGGGGACTGTCACCGACTGTCACCCATCGAGCTACTAAAAACTCAAGGCCATAAAACTCAAGCAGGCAACCTCGAGCCTGAAAACCCTCCATGTGGAAATACCGGCAAATGTATAACCTCTATAAGGAAATACCAAATCTATAAGACCTCAAGAAAGGCATGAATTATACTTGTGCCAAGTAACCAACTAACTTTTAAGACCTCAAGTAAGACATGCTCAAATTTATAAGACCGTGCAAAAGACTAGGGGTGGGATAGTTTGGGCAAATCCGAATTCCAAATAGAAATCTAAATTTTTTAGATTTTTGGTTTGGATTTACGGATTACAGATTAGATTTTTGATTTAATTTGTAAAGATTTTGGATTTTGGATTGGATGTTGGATTTAGTACTTTGGATTTTTGGATATTCAAAAATTCAAAAGTTTTATATTTTATATTTAGTCCATTATCTAAATGGCAAAAATAATAAGTTAAATACCTTATCCATTATATATTATTTCTTATATACAATATTAATTACTCAGGTACTGTCAGAATACTTTCTATTTGGACATGATTTTACTATTACTACTTCTTATCGGCCTTATCAATGTCTCTGTTGCATTTTCTTGATATTAATTTTATGTGACTACCCGGCCAGTCATCCCATGCATTACCACTCCATTTCCCATGTTTCTGCTTCTATTTGCTTTGTTAATTAGTTTTATGTGTGATTGGGTTGGTTGGCTCAGGTTCGGAAAGGTTTTGATAAGGTTTGAGACACTTAGTCTCTTTTAAAAAAACTTAAGTTGGGAAAGTCAACCGGAAGTTTAATTATGTGTTAGAGGGCTTGGTTGTGAATTTTTATGGTTTGGATAGCTTCTGAAGGTGATTTGGGACATAGGAGCATGATCGGAATGTATTTTGGAGGTACGAAGTAGATTTAAGCTTGAATTGGCAAAAATGGGATATTGGCATTTTCCAGTTGATAGGAAAGATTTTGATATAGGGGTTGGAATGGAACTCTGGAAGCTGCAGTAGCTCATTTGTATCATTTGGGATGTGTGTGCAAAATTTCAAGTAATTCGAGCGTGGTTTGGTATACTTTATGATCAAAAGTGAAATTCGGAATATTTTAGAACCTTAGGCTTGAATTCGATGTGTAGGTTGTTGTGATGTTGTTTGAGGTGTAAAAGATTAGTATAAGTTGGATGGTGGTATGTGATGTATTTTTGCTTTTGGTTGAGGTCCGGGGGGTCTCAGAGTAATTTCGAATGGTTGGCGAAAAGATTTGGAGTTGGTTGTGTGAGCTGTAGCTTCCCATTGCTGTAATAACCTCACCTACAGCTAGGAGACCACAGGTGCGGTATCACCAAAGAGAAAAGGAAGCCACATATGTGGCTAGGTTGAAGGTTAGCTGAAACCATAGAAGTGGTCTAGGAGGCGCACTTGCGATGGCACAGGTGTGATTTTTTAACCGCAGAAGCTGAAATTGGTCAAGTTAGTGGAAACCATAAATACGACTCTTGTGACTGCAAAAGCGGTTACGCAGGTGCGATATCTAGACCACAGGTGCGAAATGCCTGGGCTAGAAGGTATATGGTCTGCTAGCAGTAAGATAGAGAAGAGACCTAATAATACCTCTATACATGGTTTGATTTACAGGTGATCCTGGTGATCCTGATTCATCAATGTCTAGTCGATTTGCAGTGGCAATGGGAGTGTTAATCACTTTTGATACTTCCATATCAAACCTCTTCAGATGCTCCTTGATATATTTGTACTGACTAATGAATGTAACCTTTGTGGACTGCTTCACTTGAAGACCCATGAAGAAATTCAACTCATCTATCATGCTCATATCAAACTCACTTCCCATGAGTTTTGCAAATTCTTCATATAGTGAATCGGTTGTTGCCCCAAAAATTATATCATCATCATACACCTGAATGATGAGCAGGTTCCTCCCCCGTTTCTTCATGAACAAAGTGTTGTCAATTTTTTTCTCTTGTAAAATCATTTTCTAAGAGAAACTTTGTCAATCTTTCATACCAAGCTCGAGGAGCCTGCTTCAACCCGTACAGTGCCTTGTCCAATTTGAACACGCATTCAGGATGTTCATGAGATTCAAAACCTGGAGGTTGCTTTACATACACTTCTTGCTTGAAGAAGCCATTCGGATTTGCACTTTTGACATCCATTTAGAAAAAAGTGAATACCATATGAGATGCAAAGGCAATGAGGATTCTGATAGCTTCCATTCGAGCCACTGGGGCAGAACTCTCATCATAATCAATTCATTCTTCTTGATTATAGCCTTGGACCACTAGAATTTCCTTGTTTCTTGTAGTGTTTCCATGTTCTCATCAAGCTTATTCTTGAATACCCACTTGGTTGCAATGATGGTTCGATCTGAGAGTCTACGTACTAGGTGCCATACGTTGTTCCTTTCGAACTGATGCAATTCATCTTGCATGGTTGTGATCTAGTTTGTATCTTTTAAAGCTTCCTTATTGTTTTTGGGTTCTATTTGGGAGAGTAATGCTGAGAAGGAAAGTGAATTTTTGACTTCTGATCTAGTTTGGACTCATGAATCCAGAGGAGTAATTATGTTTTCAAGAGTATGAGAAACTTTGTGTTCTAGTTGGGCGCTTGGGTTTCATTTATAGAAGAGGTGGGTAACCCTGACTGGTTCCCTTACATTCTTATTTCAGCTACCTGCGGAGTACTTTTAACTGTATCAACCATTCTTTCTTCAGCTTCAGCGGTTGTAATTATGATACCTTGTTCCTCTCAGGGTGATGAGGAAGAAACTGCATTGTCTTCACTTGGCTCCTTCCCTTGACTCACCATGTCTGCCTTTCCATTTTCCATATCAATGATTTCACCTGGAACCAACATATGCACTACATCTTGATTATATATGTTGCTATGTTTACAATAGAGATAGGACTCGTCAAAGATTATGCAATATAGTTTCCTCAACACACTAAGTCCGCTTGTAGTAAACCTTGTAGCCTTTTCTTTGAGAAGAATAGCCCAGAAAGATCCCTTCATCACTTTTTGCATCAAATTTTCAAGTTGATCCTTTCCATTTATTAAGTACATAACATTTGCACCCAAATGTTCTTAAGTGAGTGAACTTGGGCTTCCTTCCATTCAGCAACTCATAGGGAGTTTTGTTCAAGAGAGACCTGATCATGCACATGTTCACCATGTAGGAGGCAATGTTGATAGCTTCATCCCAGAAGTTCTTAGCAATCCAACTATCAATCAACATTGTTCTTGCCAATTCTTCAAGAGTTCTGTTATTTCTTTCTACAACTCTATTTTGCTGTGGAGTTCTTGGGCTGAGAAGTTATGGGTGATGCCATTCTCGTTGCTGAATTTATCAAACTTAGAATTTTCAAATTCTATTCCATGATTTGATCTTATGCATGCTACTTTTTACTCCATCTTCGCTTGAGCTTTCTTCACAAAGGCTGCAAAAACTTCAAAGGTCTCATCTTTTGTTCTAAGAAAAAAAGTCCAAGTGATTCTGGAATAATCATCCACTGTCATAAAAACATGTCCTTTTCCTCCCCTGCTTTGCACTCTCCTAGGGCCACATATATCCATATGAAATAGATCATGTGGTTTTGAGGTACTTACATCCTTCTTTGGCTTGAATAAGGATTTCACATGCTTCGCTCTTGCGCAGGCATCACAAACTTTGTGCTCTTTGAACATTGACTTGGACAGACCATGAACCAGGTCCTTCTGAACTAGTTTATTCAGTAGAGAGAAGCTTGCATGCCCCAGTCTTCTGTGCCACAGTTCAACATCATCATCAACTTCTTTCAAGCAACTCAGATCACCACTTTGCAGGGACTCAAAATAAGCAACATACAAGTACCACTTACCAGTTACTAGATTAGTAAATGTTCATATCTTTGATAAGAACTCCACCTTATTTCCTTTATCACATATTTGAGAAACACTCAAAAGTAAATACTTGCGGTCATTCATATAGTATGCATTCTCAATAGAGTGAGTGAGTGACTTCTTAATCTTTCCAATTCCATGAATGTATCCCTTTTTTCCATTGTCAAAGGATACACTCTCTCCTTGTAGGGCTTTTAGTGAAAGAAAGTCCATGATATTTTCGGTCATGTGCTTTGAGCACCCATTGTCCATGAACGAGTTTTGACTGCTTCCTTTAACAGTTTCCTACCAAGGAAATCAAAGATTAGATACCCAAGCAAGTTTGAGTACATTGTAATAAGAAAGAGGAAGAATAAGTGTTTTTTTAGTCCATGCAGGTAACATACATTTTTTATGAGTGGTACTTGGTCCCCTTTTAGCAGTTACTCTTTTAGAAAAAAACTTTATTTTTCTGAAAAGACTGAGCCCTGGCTTGGCAATTTTATTTGAAACTCCCATTGTTCCAGTAGTGGGTACACAACCAATTAATGGGTATAACGACATATTTTCTATGAGGGTTATAATGAGTTCTCTCCCTTTAAAACCATATTCCATGCCTGTTTCTGCCATTGTTAACGTACATGGCAATAATACAATCCAAGGACCAGGTCCACGAAAGAGACTTCTCAGGATCATTTTTTACTCTTTCCAATTCTTGTTGAAAGTTGTCTATTATTCTCAAGTTCAGCACATAAGCTAGTTTTTACAGCATTTAAATCGTTTTCAAGCCTAATATGTGTTTCGCTAGCAACTTCTTTTTCTTTCTCAAAATTTTCAAGCCTACATTTTGCTTTGAGTTCCTCTATTATTTCCATTAAGTCTATAATCGCAACTAAGAGACCATCTCTTTCTTGCTCCAAGGCATCAACTTTCTCGACTAAGTCATTCTTTTCATTGCTGAAATTTTCAATGGTTTCTTTTAAGTCAACAACTACTATTATCAGATCGTCTCTTGAGGATCTCAGACCTTCTTTGTTGTGACATAAGGACCATCACAAATAACATCCCACAACACAGAATCTTCTACCATGATAAAGTCATGTATTCTTGTCTTCCACCACCTATAGTATTGCCCATTGAACCTGGGTGGTCTGTATGTGGAATGACCATCTTCGTGGAGCAGCCATGAGGATCCTTTCTAAGTGTTAACCTAATATAAAGATTCCGCTCTGTTACCAATTGATAGAATATATGAGTCAACCAAACTATATGGAGACCAGGTCCTCTATAGGTTTCTCTGGTAGTGCTAACGAAATAGTCAGTAAATGGAACAGGGAATTTTTTACATGGAAAAATCTCTGCTCAAGGGATAAAAAAACGACGACCTACAAAAACTAGTTTAGCGCAATTTTTAGTGAAATTTTTTCTTCCAGGAACTTCAACTTTTCTTCAAATAAAATGCATGCCCAAACACAGGTTCAGTTATTTTTTCAAGTTTTAATCAATCTATATAATAGCTAAGTTTTTGAGAGTTTTCTGTTCTCAAAATAAGAATTTGAATTAAGGTTAAATGTGACCGTATAACTCGACATTACATCTTTAGAATCTTCCACTTAGAATTGAACTTGCAAACTTGAAAATCTTATGGCCCTCTTCACTTAACCCGATTTTTTTCTTTACTACTTTTCTTGATTCTTCTTCAATTGTTGCCCTTATTTCTTGGATTGTTAATGTCTTCACTCTCACGATATATGCATTGTGAAGCAAATGTGAATTTTTGTTAAATTAATTCTTTAAACATAAAAGCTTGATCTTTTACAAGGTTCTTAAATCAAAAGTTCTTTTGCAATTAAATCGAGGTACAAACCTTCTATTACTCTTGATGAATTGTAAATTTCAAAATAATTGAACTCCCCCCCAAAAAAAATGTTATTGTATGTTCACAAATTTCCAAAACTCTGGAGGAAAACGCTTTTTGTTTTATAGAATATCCTCATAATATTCAGTTTCAGGTAGAAGATTAGCACTCTGTATTTGGCATTTCAGGCAATCTTGTTGCGTGCAAACTGGCTCGCGAGATAGGTTGCAAAGAATGAATGAGATATTGTAGTTGATGATCCGAAAGAAAGATAAGCAACAAAATTCTAAGATTTTTTTTATCTAAGCAACTATTAGTAACATTTTAAGATTTCTCCAGAATATGTGCAGAAAGATATATTATGATCAGAGTATATATGTAAAAGTTGACAAGAGGGGCTTGCTCTGATGGTAAGCAACCCCCACTTCCAACCGAGAGGTTGTGAGTTCGAGTCTTCCTAAGAGCAAAGGTGGGTAATTCTTGGAGAGAACAATGCCGGGGTCTATCTGGAAACAACCTCTCTACCCAGGGTAGGGTAAGGTCTGCGTACATACTACCCTTCCCAGACCCCACTAAGTGGGATTATACTGGGTTGCACTTTTAGTATATATGTAAAAGTTATTTAGGCAATATCAGAAGTTCAAAGCATATAGGACAAGTATCAAACAGTTTTATATTAAACCAATCTGAGTACATGGTACCTGAGAATCAAACAGCATTGATTAGCAAGAAAAAACCAGTACAGCACATAGGAATGTCACATGAACAAATACGGCCGACTTAGCATATATATACTTAGAAATGTATACAAAATCATTCTCCACATAAATCGTGTATTCTGCAAAGTTAGAACCAGATTAGCTGTTGAACTTTTCTCTTACTAACAGACATAAAAGATCACAAACCAGTCTGATAAAGAGACTGAAGGCAATATAATAAACTAGTATGAGCCAAGAAACAGACAGTGGACTGCTTAATTTAAACAAAAATGAGAAAAGTAACCAAAATACTTGAAAATTCTGGTGAAAAGCAAGTCTATCTTGTGATATGCGAGATGAAAGAATCCAACTCCATTCGAGAAGCACCCCCTTTCTCTGTGGACTGCCTTACGGCTTCTCCCAATTCTTCTGCTCTTTTTCTAATTTCATCGCCTTTTTCTGATGCCATTAACTTCCTAACAACATTCTCAATGGTGGATGCACTCACCAACTCCTCGCGTTTCTCCCACTCCCTAACAAGCACGCCTATTTTCAGTATTTCCGTCACCAAGAAACCATTTTTTGGTTGGTCAGAGTGCATAGGCCAAGCAGCTATTGGCACTCCCATAGTAATACTCTCTATACAAGAATTCCAACCGCAATGGCTCATGAACCCCCCAGTCATCGAATGAGCCAAGATTTCTGGTTGTGGTGCCCATTCTCTGACCACTAAGCCTACTTCTTTTACCCTTTCCTCAAACCCTTCTGGCAACTCAACTTTTCTAACTTTCCCAGTAAAGATATCTCCTCTATCGGCATCTCTCAGCACCCATATAAACCTCTGTTTGCTCTGCTCTAATCCCATCGCGAGCTCCTTGATTTCCCTTTCGGAAAATGAAGTTGTTGTTCCAAATGATACATAAAGAACTGATCTTGAAGGTTGTTTGTTCAGCCACTCCAAACATGTATTGTTCCTATTTGAGATGTAATCGAGATTAGCAGGCAGAATTGGTCCAATTGCCCATTGTTTCTTGTTCTGTGTACTTGTTACTTGTACCATCAAATCAAGAAACTTACCTTCGATTACTTTGCTCGTATTATGGATATCGCCTGATCTAATATCCATATATGGACTCTGAGAAGCTCCAAGTTCCCTGACTTTATCTGTCACAACTCCTTCAAGGGAAGGTAGCTTTTTAAGCAATTCTTCTTCGAGTTGGACAGGCATCCCACTAGACAAACATATCCAACTGTACAAAGTGAAAACTGAAATGCAATTAAATATATAGGATTCTGCATTGGACAAGGTTGAAACATCCTGAACATTATAGGACATTAGAGAATCATGAACAACAACCACTCGTCTTGCTTTATATGAAATATCGCGAAGGAATGAAGCAATAGGCTCGCGCAGAAGCATAGAAGCATCCCATGATGGCTGAAGATGCGCGGGGAATTTGCTTAAGGAATTAAAGTCAGGTGGAGGTGAGTCAAATTCAGGAGTTGGGAGATCGTGGAATTGGATTTTGGCTATGTCCGAAGGATTTAAGGCATTGGCGCGAAACCTAGCTTGACGATTATGTGTAGCTGAGCCGACATAATAGATGGGAAGACCATAGGAAGAGATTAAACAGGAAAGTTGGAGAAGTTGGTTAAGATGGCCTTGAGCTGGAAATGGAACCATCACTATAGCTACTTCATCTTGTTTTTTCAAATTGCTGAGTTCATGACTTAGTATATTCTCATAGCTATCCATGGATTGTATTTCTTCAAAGTAACGACTTTATCTATGAGAATTGAATTAAAGTAAACAGAACTAAGACTTGAAAACTTTTGTTACCTTCCATAAAGTTGTTCTCCAAGTATTTATAGATATACACATGTATAAGTGCGTCATACAACTTGTTCAATCTCATGAGAAACAGTACGAATCCTCATTGACCATGACCATGTTAAAAAAAGGCAGCTCGGATCGGATCACAAGGGCCTATTGTAGGCAACCTTACCATGTATTTTTGCAAGACGTTGTTTGCACAGCTTGAACCCGTGACCTTCTGGTCATATGACAATAACTTTACCAGTTATGCTATGACAATAATTTTACCAGTTATGCCAAGACTCTCCTTTTCATTGACCATATTTCAACGTTAAAATTAATCTCAGGTAGATATTACTCAAAATAAAAATAAAAAACTCTAGAAGTTTTCTATATTTTCTAGTGACATAAAGATCTCATATAAAGCTAAAAGAACTCCTAAAAAGTGTAGGACCTAAAGTAAATGTCTAAAAATATTCCAACTAATTGGATAGTCTATATAGATTTTTTTTTCATTTGTGCCATATCTTACGCTAATTGTGTTTTCTTTGATGGATTCCAAGAAATTGTATGTCTTTCGAGATTTCTTAGGTCTACCTGGTCCTACTTAACATCTTCATTCGCCGTGGTTTTACACCTAAAAACCGGTGCATTTGAAGGTTGAATGTAGGAGATGACCAAATTAGTAACTACTGTAGCATTATTGATTTTAGATCATGTCGCTTCCACCTTGTCAAAAAACGATAACATAAATTATATGGGGGAAAAATTGAACAAAGTGTTTTTACGAGTTGGTTTGATCGATTTTTACCAAAAAAGAAATCAAATAGACAGATCGATTTACTAAAAAGCGAACCAATGTTGATCATGTTTCAATATTCGTTTTTTATTCCATTTAAAACATATATTCAATTTATTCAATTTCCAAGTTTCAAAGGTAGATATTCTCATATATATATAAAATCAAACAAGTTGATGAACCTATTATCTATTGAAACATCTCTATGTAAATATCACCGTGATATAAACAACAACCTCCTAAGAAGTATCGTGACCAAAGTTTTGGCTTCAGCACCAAAGAAAAGAGACATACACAAAAACCTAAAAGAAAAAAACAAATTTAAATGGATACCAAGGAAGGAATAGTTAATTTTATTACGTCTCCCAAAATATATATCGACAAGAAACTATGCACTCAACCTAAAGTTCTAGTAATTGCCGTTTTGACAATTTTTTTGGGTAGAAATGACCCAAGGTAGTTATAAAAAAACAAATTCATTTAGGAATTAGTTAATGTATCCTAAACTTTAGTTTTTCAGTTTAATTTTTCGAGATATCAATATCTTGAATTGTCCCAAAATCAAAATTTTGGTTCAAATTTTAACAAAATTGCTGGTATCAAAATAGCATGACGCATGCGGAAGTCAGCACAGACAATTTTGATGACGATAAATCAAGCATAAACAAACATATCAAAAAAGACTATCATTTAAAAGTGGTTTGGTCAAGTTACATACAACAATTTACTAAAAAATGTTTAGAAGACTAACTTGTCCCCCTAAACAAAATTCTTTGAAAAATCTACATCATAGATATTGTTGTTTTTGTTGTGAGAAACAGAGATCATCAATTTTAGATGTTCAAGACTTTTACTCCAAGAAAAGAATAAGACATATGAATGAGAGTTATTCTTTTAGGAATCTTTTTCCTTTCCTTCAAGAAAGAGAGTCCTAATAGATTAGAAATTTAGGACAGAAGCCTAACAATTTTCCCTTTGCCTAAATTTTTTTGACAAAACCTTATCCTTCTTCATCACATAATCTTCATCACTGTTGATTACCATGGTAGACAATTGTGATGACCCAAAAGGTCATCTCGTGTATTAAAATCCAACCCGTGGTTCCGAGCTTCAAGACCTCATTTTTTATGCGTGCGTAGTTCGAGCTCGCTTCCAGAAAGTCATTATGTGAAAATTTGAGAAAAATGCTAAATTTTGCTTTTAAAAATTAAACTGAGTTGACTTCGGTCAATATTTTGAGTCAACGGACTTGGAATCGTGATGTGATGATCCTGGAAGATCCGTAGAAAAATATGAGAGTTGGGCGTATGCCCGGAATTGAATTTCGAGGTCCCTAACTCGAGAAATAAATGTTAAGAAAATTGTTTAACTTGAAATATAATGGTTTTTTAGAAATTTTACAATGCTTGATTTTGATGGTATCGGGTCCGTATTTTGATTTCAGAGGGCCGTATATGTTTGATAGGGTATTTATGTTACGTCTGTGAAATTTGATAAGAAATGGAATTTATATGATGTCATTCGGACCCTCGGTTGTGGAAATAGAAACTTGAAGTGTTCCAGATAATTCCATTGATTTTGAAGCTAAATTCGTTGTTATTATTTCGGCGATTTGATCGCACGGGCAAGTCTGTATGATATTTTTAGACTTTTGTGCATGTTTGGTTAGGAGCCCCGAGAGCTCGGGTAAGTCTTGGATAGGCTTCGGGGTGTTTAGCACTTAGAGATTTCTGATGTTTTGCGGTGGCAGGTGCATACATGTATCGTTCTTCGCATTCGTGAAGGCACTTTCGCGAATGCGAATAGTAAAATTATCTGAGGGAGAATTCTTTCTATGCGAACGTGAGGCACTGGTCGCGAACGTGGAGCATTGGAGGCGTTACCCTATGTGAAAGCGACCTGGCTATCGCGAACGCGAAGGCCACTTTGGTGGGGACCTAGGAAGAGTGAAATACTCTATGCGAATGCGGCAAACGGCTCGCAAATGCAAAAGTCGGGGAGGAGTGAACCTTCGCAAACGTGTATGGTATATCGAGAACGCGAAGGCTCTTCTGGCCAATGCTTCGCGAATACGACAGTCTTCTCGCGAACACAAAGAAGACCTGTCCAACGATTTTAAAACATAACCTAAGTCGGGATTTGCTCAAAATTTGATATCTCTTCCATTAAAGCTCAACCTTAGGTGGTTTTTGAAATGGGGATTCAACACCAAATCATAGGTTTGTGTTCTTAAACTCATCTCCTTCATTTTTCATGAACACTCATTATATTTCTAGGCCTAAATCATGTTCTTTAAAGGTAAAAATTAGGGATTTTGGGAAGATTAGGGATTTTGCAAATTTGGGAATTTAGACGTCGATTTGGGGTCGGTTTCCGAAATGAATTACATATCCAGGCTCGAGGGTGAATGGGTAATCGGATTTTTGTCCGAGCATTGAGTTTTGACCAAGATGGTCGGGGTTCCGATTTTGACTTTTTGGGAAAAATATTGGAAAACTTATAATTAAGTATTGGAATTAAGTTCTTTAGCATTTATTGATGTTATTAAATTAATTATGCTTATATACAAGTGGATTGGAGGTATAATTTAGAGGAAAAGCAGTATTTGAGGCTTGATTTTGGCCGTGGAATTGAGGTAAGTGTTGTGGCTTGTCACACCTCTTTTTTTGAATAAATTGGGATCCCTTTTATAGCCAAAGGGTAGAGAAACCCATTTATTTCATTTTAACTATTAGTCCTCTTTCGATTTTCAGACTTTACCTACTTGGTCCTTTATTTTTTGACTTGTTTCCCAAGTTACTACACTAAACTACTAATTTTTAAACTAAAATCCCCTTCCAGAAGGGTCTAAAAGATTCTAGCATTGTTTCTTGTTAATAGGATACCTATACTACCCTTGTTTTAATCCTAAAACTACCAACACTAAGTTAAAACCCTATATTACCCTCTTAATGTATCACAATTACTACTTTACCAAGCCAAATCTTGCAATTACCTATTACTAACTAGCATCTATAATCAATCCCTAATATGTGAACCATTAACCAAAAAAATGAATTGAAAATCTAAGACTTATTGACCGATCAACTAATTAATGCTATAAGCCAACATGGATTCAAGTGAGTAAGTAAAAAAAAATCTGAAATTAAGATATTAAAGAGAACTTATGCAGGGCTATATTAACTTGTAATCTGACTCAAATCATCAATTAACATTGGCAAGTCACAAAGTCAAGCACTATAACTAATCTAAACAAAAGCCTAAAACTAATGCGACCAAATGAAATATGTACAAACAGGAGTGGGGATGGATTTTAGTTAGACTAACTAGAGCAAATTTATAATCGAAAAGGGTAATAAAACAAAACCAAATTGAATCAACATTCCAATCAATAAACGACTAACACAAGGCAAATTACCAACAAAGGAGTAGACAAATAAAGATGAACATAAAAATAACAGAACAAAAGAAGCACTTACTGATTGGGTCTTCAATTAGTTTGTTGTCTTTAATTTGAATCTCCAAACAGAGTTACATGCTTTTTGTGACCAAAAAAAGCATGCAACTCCATTTAAAAATTCAAGCGGCCTTGAAAAACTTGTTTCCATATTTAGGTCAAACTTAGATTGGAAATTCGACGAGTTTGGGAGTTATTTGAAAGGAGTTGGACTTATTTTTGGGTAGAGGAAGGCGAGGGAAGTGTAGGGTGTTAATTTGGACCCTATTGAAGTCGTCGCCGCCGCTCCTTTGAAAGACTATTCGACGAGTTTGGCTATGTTTTGAGGGGTGGTTTTAGGAGGGTTGGAAAGAGGAGGAGACGGGGAATCTAGGGTGTAATTTTAGGTGGATTTGGGGTTACGCCGCCGCTGGCGGCGGGCGGTGGTGATACGTCGAAGGCAGGGTGATGGTGAGGCGGTGTTACATCGGGGAAATTTTAGGGTTCATGGACAAGGTACGAGGTTATATGATGGTAGGGGGCTGATCCGATAATTATATAGGGTAAAGACCCTTGCATCTTGACCGTTTGGTCAAGATTGATCAACAGTTCAGATGTATGGGCAAAAAGACGTCGTTTTAGCTTCTAAGGCTATTGGAACGGTCAGGGGTCTGGGTCTATTTTGGTGGGTTTGGGGTTTTTGTGCTAAGCTTGATGCAAGAATTGGCCCAAACAAGGCCAAAATTGTATACCCTCATTTATTCTATTTTTTGTATTTTGTTTTATTATATATTTTAGATTTTATAATAACAAAAACAAAAATAGCCAAAATATATTTTATCATGAAATAAACTTCTACACTCTAAATTTGAAAGAAAATTAACCAATCTTTGTTGTTTTTTTCCTTATTTCCATATTAACCAATTAATAACTTAAAGAATGTGAAAATTAAGTCCTAGATGCAAACATTCCATTTTTATATTTTTTATGAATTATATTTATTAAAACGTGCAATATGCAAATAAACACAAAATTATGCAATTAATTCCTAAAATTCAAATAATAAAAGAAAAATGCTAATAAACACAAAGTCACTCAAATAATTTCTAAAATCAATAATAAAAGGGAAAAATGTAAATAAACACAAAAATCTTGAAAATAAATCCTAAAAATTCAAATAATAAAAAAATCCTAATTTATTGAATTTATAGGAACATGTCAAGCAAGGCAAAAATCACGTGCTCACAGCTGCCCCTCTTTGCTCGGAGACACGAAGGATTTCCGGGCAAAGATAAATGAGTAATTGAGGGATTTTTGCCTGCTTTTTATTCCATGAGAAGCATTTTGAATACTGTCTGACCGAACCCTGCTTCAAAGGTTGCCTACATATCCTTGGCTATAAAGGAATCATGTCAGTGTAGTTCTTGAGTGTTTGGTAGCTGGGACTATCATGAGCTGTGATTTCACTGTTGATGCTGTTGTTACTGTTTGCTGACCTCCTTATTACACCTCGTGAAAAATAAAAGAAAACTAGACTAAGATATGAACTACAGACTATAAAATAACATATCTATGTCTTTAATCTTGCCCTTGATCCCTGTTACTTTGTTGCCTTGTATTTCTTCCTGTGAACTCCTTGTTGCCTTGTTGACTGGCATTCCTTCATGTAAGCTCATTGTCTCCTTTTTGACTTCTTGCCTTCTCTTCTTCCATGTTTGATGCCGAATTGTTGGATTTGACGTGTATTATCTTGTTTTGAAGGTGGGTGTCTGATTAAAAAACTTTACCAAACTTGAAACCTGAAAATATTCCCTTGTTCTGACAGGTGGGCGCCTGATCGCCAAGACTTGCGTTTTTGAAGAATATTCCCTTGTTCTACAGGTGGAGGCCTAATTACCAGAACTTGAATTTTGAAAAATATTCCCTTGTTTTACAGGTGGACGCCTGCTTACCAAAACTTGAAAATTTGAAAAATATGCCCTTGTTCTCCAGGTGGGCGCCTGATTACCAAGACTTGAATATTGAAAAATATTCCCTTGTTCTACAGGTGGGTGCTTGATTACCAAAGATTGAATTTTGAAAAATATTCCCTTGTTCTACAGGTGGACGCCTGATTACCAAAGCTTGAATTTTAAAAATATTCTATTGTTCTACAAGTGGGAGCCTATTTTCAAAACTTGAATTAAAAAATATTCCCTTCTTCTCCAGGTGGGCTCCTGATTACCAAGACTTGAATTTTGAAACATATTCCCTTGTTCTACAGGTGGGCGCCTAATTGCCAAAACTTGAAATTTAAAAAAATATTCCCTTGTTCTCGAGGTGGGCGCATGATTACCAAAACTTGAAATTTTAAAAAAGGTTCCCTTGTTCTCGAGGTGGGTGCTTGACTGCCAACTTGAAATTTTGAAAAATATTCCCTTGTTCTCCAGGTGGGCGCCTGATTATCAAAACTTGAAATTTTTGAAAAATCCCTTATTCTCCAGATGGGTGCCTGATTACCGAAGCTTGAATATTGAAACATATTCCCTTGTTCGACAGGCGGGCGCCTGATTTCCAAAACTTGAAATTTCTAAAAATATTCCCTTGTTCTACAGGTGGATGCCTGATTATCAAAACTTAAATTTTGAAAAATATTCTCTTGTTCTCTAGGCGGGCTCCTGATTACCATACAAAATCTCGCAACCTGAAAAATGTTCCTGAGACTGCTGCATGTGTACCTGATCACGATAAAACAAACAAAACACAAAAAAATCTTCCTGCCCCAGTTTGATGCTGGGCGGTTCCGTGAGTGTTAATCTAATCCCCTTACCATATATCTCTTAACCTAAGCTAAGTCCCATTATCCAGGAGGGTCCTGACAATTCTTAACTGATGAAAACTTATATGTTATGTTTCTCAAAATGTATTATTTTCCACTATGTCTTGTTATCAGTTATATCTGCTGAGGGTCTGTTGGTGACTAAAACTACTTCCCATTTTCCACGCGGGTCCTAACAACTCTTAATTAGATGACAAGATGTGACTGTTGAGGGTTAGTATTTAGAGCTACGTCCCATTATCCAAGGGGGTCCTGACAACTCCTACGATTAGATCCGATTATCCAGGCGGGTCCTGACGCCTCTTGTTGATTCTTGCTGGGGAAGTATTTGGGTTTGATCATGCCCCTAACTGTTTGTGTTCTAGGTTAAGTCCAATTTTTCAGGAGGGTCCTGACAACTCTTAACTGATTCGTACTTCAACATGCAAGTCTTTTTATGTCCTTTGCTATCCATGATTACCTTTGACCTTTAAATGGGTCCCATTTCCCAGGAGGGTCCTGAAGGTTCCAACTTAAATGCCAATTTTAACTTCTGGTTGTTTTTGCAAGTGATTATTGTCCAAGAAGGTTTCTGCGACTCTTACTAAAGAAGGTATTGGTGCTTGCCCATGTTACCCGCACCTGTTTGAGTTTCAAATTGCGTTCCATCTCAACTTCCATGCTCTTTTTATCCCTCAATTGTTCCTATCAGGGTTTGCTAGTTGATGTTTTTCCCCCTATGCTCTTTTCTGGGGAGGATACTTATGATGGACTATGCCCCTTTTGAGTTTTAACTAAGTCCCACATCCATGCGGGCCTTGAGATTTTGGTCATACCTGCCAAGTGCTTGCTTTCCCCCTATAGATGGCCTCCCTAAGGCTTTTCTGGAATTTTTCTATCCCTGTGTCAATCAAAGAGAACTAGTCAGTTTGAAAACTGGTGATTGGCTTGCAACATTCTTGTTGGAGGCGGGTTCTCCACTGTCATGTTCCGTTGTGTTCCATTACCCATGTTGATGATGAGTCGCTTGAACTACTTAGCTGACCCGTCGAAAACTTTACGCTTTACTTTGCTCCCCATCATTGTATTGAATTTCTAATCTTTTGCCAAACTTCTTTATGTCCTTCCCCGATGATTGATGAATTAATGTATTATGCTTTTGCCAACCCTCTGAACCTTGTGGATTCACTTTGTTCTTCATTTTTGTGTTACATTTCTGCTGCTTTCCAAAATCCTTGCACCCTTCTTGCAGTCTCCCAGTCTATCTATGATGTTTGGTTGGCCCTTTCCCTTTGTTCCTTTACGTTGCTCCCTACTTCATGTTGCACCTTCAACCTTTTGCCAGAATTCTTTATGCCCATTTCCGACAATTGATGATTTGATATATCATGCTGGGTCAACCCTCATGACCATTTCCACCTTTGTGTTGCGCTTTTGCCTCTTTTTCCAGAAGTCTTATGCCCTTCTCTGACAATTGTTGAGTTAGGGTGTTATGCTTGGCTGGTCCTCTGACCCTTGTGGCTTTGTTTTGTTTACATATCCGAGCCTTTGCTAAAATCCTTACACCCTTCCTTGAGATTACCCGGTCCATTTATGATGCTTACTAACTCTTGATCTTTGTGGTTTTACTTTGCATCCACATCTTGCGTGGTGTTCCTTTACTTTGCCGACTCTTGTCTCTTCCATCAATTACAGTTTCTTGAACCCCTCCCCTTGTTGTTCCACACTTGTTATCTTCGTTATGATTTTGGGTGCCATACGCTTTGTCCCATTGGGAGCTGATAATCGGCTTTGAAACTCCTCTCGTTTGCTTAAACAAAAAACTTTAGAGACTCAAAAGAAAAATTAAATGCAATGACTCCGACTGGTATTTAGGGTAAGGAATTCCAGATTCATTAACTGTTGGAAAGAAGAGAAAGAAAACCTATCTAAAGAGGAACAACTAGTTTCCATGATCATGACATGCACTTCCGCCTAGTCGACCCAGTCCGTTTCAATGTCCGACCTTCTGTTGTCGTGCTTTTGTTGTTGTGACTTTTCTAACCCAATTCCTTCAACCAAACCCTAGCTTGGCTTGTCTTACAGTGTTCATCCACCAATAGCCCTTTTTGAGTGTTGATTCTTACCTTACCTTCGCCTCACAGTGCCCGTGAGGGTTTTCACCAATGAGGCTGTCTCATTTTTATTTCTCTCAACTCTCGTCGCCTTAAGGTGCCCATGAGGGTTTTCACCAATAAGACTCTATCATTTTATTATCTTTTCTTCTTGGCCTGGAGTGCTGCCCCTGATATGAATCACCTCTACTTGCTCAAATTGGCATCTTTTGAAGACTAATCAGAAGGTCTTTCTTTGGACCGTAACGTGGGATTTTGGATAGGGTTAGAAAGAAAGTATATCAAAGGTTCAAAAAAATTCAAATGGGTTAAAAACTACACCTTTCGGAATCAAATTCTTACAACAACCACAACTTCTATCCTAGTTTCTTGCTTGGAGACTTTTGGATTTTTATTTTGATGAGACCGAACCGTGTTGCTGCAGAATAAAATGCCTTCGTCATTCTAATTTTCAAAGTACGCCAAGTACAAGAAAATGCCAAGTATAGACAATGATCTAAAAGAAAATCATACATAATATCTTTTGACAGCATCCAAATTGATAGCTGTTTCCATACATTTCCCTTCCGCATCTGTCAGATATAATGCTCAATTAGACAACACTCTTGATACGACGAACGGTCCTTGCTATTTTGGAGCGAATGCCTCGGCCTGGTGAGGGTGTATGCTCTTTAATACCAATTGACCTACTTCAAACTTTCTGGGACGCACTTTCTTATTATATGCCCTGGCCATCCTTTGTTGACACAGCTGGCTGTTACATACCTCCGCCAATCTTTTCTCGTCAATCAAACTCAGTTGCTCCAAGCGATCTGTGACCCATTCTTCATCGTCGATTCCTGCTTCGGCCACGATTTAAAGAGAGGGGATTTCAATTTTAGCTGGGATTACTGCCTCTGTGCCATATACAAACAAGTATGGGTTGCCCCTACTGAAGTGCAGATGGTGGTGTGATAGCCTAATAATGAAAATGGTAGCTTCTCATGCCACTGCCTGGACCCTTCCACCATTTTTAGAAGTATCTTCTTTATGTTCTTATTAGCCGCCTCAACTGCTCCATTTGCCTTGGGGACGTACAAGGTAGAATTTTGATGTGTGATCTTGAACTGCTGACATACTTCTCTTATTAAGCGACTGTTGAGAATTTCCCCATTGTCCGTGATGAGCGTCTTGGGGATTCCGAACCGACAAATGATATTCTCATGCACAAAGTCGACCACGGCCTTCTTGGTCACTGCCTTGAAGGTTTTGACTTCAACCCATTTGGTGAAATAGTCAATAGCAACCAGGATAAATCTGTGTCTGTTAGATGTTGCTGGCTCGATGGGCCCGATGACGTCCATTCCCCAAGCAATGAAAGGCCACGATGCGGACATCGTATGTAATTTAGAGAGATGGAAAGTGAATTAAGTCTTCATGCACCTGACATTGGTGACATTTGCGCACAAAGTTGATACTATCCCGCTCCATGGTGAGCTAATAATATCCTGCCCGGAGAATCTTCTTTGCCAAAACATATCCGCTTATGTGTGGCCCGCAGACGGCGGCATGCACCTCATTCATGATAGTTGTTGACTGCCCAGCATCTACGCATCTCAGCAAACTAAGATCTAGCATTCCTTTGTATAATATTCGTCCACTGAAGAAAAACCCATTTGACAGACGACATATTGTTCTCTTCTGGTCACCTTTGGCTTGTATCGGGTATACACCTCTCCTGATATATTCCTTGATGTCGTGGAACCAAGGCTCGCCGTCAGTCTCTTCTTCTACCATGTTGCAATAAGCATGTTTATCATGGACCTGGATATGTGTCAGGTCAACATATGTCTTATCCGGGAGATGTAGCATTGATGCCAGAATAGCCAGGGCATCAGCAACCTCATTGTGAATTCTTGGGATGTGCCTAAACTCTATTGACCGGAATCGTTGGCAGAGATCATGCAAACACTGCCGGTATGGTATGAGCTTTAATTCTCTTGTCTCCCCTCCCCTTGAAGCTGGTGTACCGGAAGGTCTGAGTCCCCCAAGGCCAAGACTTCTTGGACACCCACGTCTGCTGTTAATCTCAGACCCAAAATGCATGCATCATATTCTGCCATGTTGTTGGTGCAATAGAAGCGGAGTTGAGCTATGACTGCCTAATGATTCCCTTCTTCAGAAATGAGCACTGCTCCTATCCCAACGCCTTTCATGTTGACAGCCCCATCAAATACCAATTTCCAACCCGATCTCTCATCCCGTTCCACTTTATAAATATGCATCACTTCCTCGTCCGGGAAGTATGTGTTCAAGGGCTTATATTCTTCATCTATCAGATTTTCAGCGAAATGATCTACCAATGCTTGTGCTTTCTTGGAAATCCTAGTCACCTAGAATATGTCAAAATCCGTGAGAAAGATTGCCATTTCGTGAGCCTTCCCGTGGGCATGGGCTTTTGGAAAATATACTTCAATGGGTCCAAACGTCAGATAAGATAAGTGGTGTATGATGACAAGTAATGCTTTAATTTCTGGGCTACCCACGTCAAGGCGCAACACGTCCTTTCAAGATGAGTATACTTAACCTTGTAAGCCATAAATTTTTGCTGAGGTAGTATATGGCCTGCTATTTTCTCCCGGTGACATCATGCTGACCCAACACGCATCAAAATGAGTTATCTAGGACTGTCAAATGTAAGATTAAGGGCCTCCCTGGTTCTGGCGGGACCAATACCGGTGGGTTCGACAAATACTCCTTTATCTTGTCAAAAGCTTCCTGGCACTCTCCTGTCTATTTCACCGCAACATCCTTTTTCAATAGCTTAAAGATGGGCTCGCAGGTGGTTGTGAGTTGAGCAATTAATCGACTGATGTAATTCAATATTCCCAATTAACTCATCGCTTCTATTTTATTCCTCGGTGGCGGCAGCTCCTGTATAGCTATGATCTTTGATGGGTCTAGTTCAATGCCTCGGCGGCTGACTATGAACCCTAGCAACTTCCCTGAGGGGACCCAAATACACATTTTACCGAGTTGAGTTTGAGGTCATACATGCGGAGCCTTTGAAATAATTTCCTCAAGTCTTTGACATGATCGGATTGCTTTCTGGACTTTACTATCACATCATCCATGTAGACCTCAATTTCATTATGTATCATACCATGAAAAATGGTTGTCATGGCCCTCATGTATGTCGCGCTGGCGTTTTTCAAACCAAAAGGCATGACTCTATAACAATATGTCCCCCACGTTGTGATGAATGTTGTTTTCTCTGCATCTTCTTCCGTTAAGATCTGGTGGTAGCATGCATAACAATCCATGAACGACCCGATCTCGGACTTTGCACAATTATCAATCGGTGTGTGAATGTTTGGCATAGGGAAGTTGTCATTTGGACTTTCTTTAATCAGGTCACAATAATCGCCACACACTCTGGTTTTACCATCCTTCTTTGGTACAGGCACAACATTAGCTAACCAGGTGGGATATCGTGCGACTCAGATGACTTTTGCCTCAAACTGCTTGGTCGTTTCCTCTTTAATTTTCGTGTTCAGATCAATTTTAAACTTTCTCAACTTTTTCTTGATAAGAGGGCAGGCTGGGTCAGTGGGTAACTTGTGAACCACCAAATTAGTGCTCAATCCGAGCATGTCATCGTAGGACCTTGCAAAGACATATTTGTATTAAAACAGTACTTTAATTTTTTCCTTCCTAAGTTGTGGCTCTAGATAGACATTTATTTTTGTTTCTCTGACACTATCCAGGCTTCCTAGATTGATTGCCTCTGTTTCATTCAAGTTTGGTTTGGGTTTCTCTTCAAATTAGCTCAACTCTTTACTAATCTCATCCCATGCCCTTTCCTCGTCGTATTCTGGTTCATCTTCATGTTCTATTTCCTGAACTATTATTCTGGAACTAGACCGGTTTTGAAGACTGGGCCGAGGAGTCCTTATGCATGTCATATCACTAGAATCAACATAAAAATAACTGTACAAAAAAGAAAAGAAAGAGAAGTAAAGCGAAATGGAAACTATCAGCACTGCTGAAAGGGGAATTGCATTTAATCAGAATAAAAGATAACAGAGTTACACATCCAAACGGATAGAAATAACAACTGAATTAACAACTCTAAAGCTAATCCAAACTAGAATGAAAGGAAAATCAGAGCCGAGTACGATGACTCCCTCAGAGTGGGAAGAGGAGTGGCTTCCCAGTTTTTGATTTTTGTGCGTGCCCCCATAAACTACATATCTTCCGTGCTCGATCCTTCTCCTCCTTAGACCATATTCCCCTCATTGAATAGCCTTTCTAACCCTTTATCAAGGTCCCAGTCCGCGTTGATCAACGGACCAAAAATCCTTGGTACGGGGCCATTTCTAGTACTAGGCTTGACGAACGATTTGGACAACCTTGGTATGAGCTTTAGGAGAGCCCAATCCTTCTGCCTTAGCTTCTTGGATTGCCTTATGTCTGCGGTTGTTGGCTTGAACCCTAGGCCAAAAGTGTCCAGATTTTTAGGGAGGGACACTCGTTGCACAATACCTTGTAGAGAAGCACCCAACCCCTTGCCGGGCATAAAACCATTCTTGAATATTTCTGAAGCTACCATGCGCGGTTGATATCTTTGGGATCGTGACAACCTCACCTTCTAGGATTTTTTGAATTGACACAGTATCAAACACCTGGTAGACCCATGGCCCTTTGTTGTCCTGAGATTCAATAAAAGGTACGATTGGTTCACCTGAAATGCACTTATTGTCTTCACATGCACCACAATCTCTTGCATGTCCCATTAAAATGTGACCATCTGATGCAGCGTAGATGTCACTGCTTTGGCTACATGAATTCAGGGCCTACCCAATAATAGGTTATAAGAGACTACTACGTCCAGCACTTGGAATTCCATGGTGAACTCAACGGGTCCTATTGTAACTTCCAGCACTATGTCTCCCAAAGTGTCTTTGCCTCCTCCATCGAAACCTCGAACACAAATGTTATTCTTCTGAACCCTTTCATTCTCCACCTTCAACTTGGTTAATGTGGAGAGTGGACAAATATTTTCACTGGACCCGTTGTCGACCAAAACTCGGGAGATCAGAGCAACTTCACATTTCACAGTCAGATAAGGAGCCCGATAGTGCTCAGTGCCTTCCATGGACAATTCATTGTCAGAGAACGTGACCCGGTTACTTTGAATATCTTGTTTGCAGTCTGCTCCAAATGATTTACTGTTATCTTGTCTGGGACATGGGCTTCATTCAAAATCTTCATCAGCGCCCGGCGGTGTTCATCTGAATGGATTAGTAAGGATAATAAAGAGGTCTAAGCTGGTGTCTTCCTCAACTTCTCTATGATGGAGTAGTCCTGCATTTACATTTTCTTCAAGAATTCCTCTGCCTCTTCTTCTGACACAGCTTTCTTCACTGGTTATGGGTTATCTTTAGAGATTCTGCCCTTCCTAAATTCTTTCGGGGCAAAGTACCTTCCTGATCGAGTTAAACCCCGGGCCTCACACACTTCTTCCCTAACTTCTTTTCCTTTGTACATCACTATTTCTTGCTCATATATCCAAGGAACGGCTTTGCTATTGATGATTGGTGGCTGGTTTACTGGTTTTACAATGACTGACTCCATGCAAAGTTCCCGACTCCACTGTCGCTACTTCCTCCTTCTTCTTCCTTCCGAATGTTCCCCCAGCTCCACCCTGAATGGCTTGAGTGGTTGCCTTAATTGCAGAGTAGCTCATGATTTTATTGGATTTGAGGCCTTCCTCGACCATACTTCCCATCTTGACTACTTCGTTGAAAGACTTTCCCACTACTGATACCAAATGTCCAAAATAGGTAGGTTCCAGAGACTGTAGACAATAATCAACCATCTCACTCTCCTTCATGGGAGGATCAACTCTGGCTGCTTGTTCTCTTCACCGGAAACCATATTCCCTGAAACACTCATTGTGTTTCTTCTCGAGCTTTATCGGAGATAGACGATCCAGGACAATCTCGAGATTATATTGAAAGTGGCAAGAAAATTCTTGTGCCAGGTCATCCCAAGTATATCACCGGTTGTGATCCTGTCAGGTGTACCACTCCAGTGCCGACCCACTTAAATTCTGGCTAAAGTACACCATTAGTAATTCATATTTTCCCCCTACTCCCCTCATTTTTCTGCAAAACCCCCTTAGATGCACGACCGGATCACCATGTCCATCATATAAGCTAAATTTAGGCATCTTGAAACCTGGAGGCAACTGCACATCTGGAAATAGACAAAGATCCTTGAACGCCACGCTCGCCTGACCACCTAATCCCCGCATGTCCCTGAATGATTGTTGTAGACTTTGGAATTTTCTAAGCATCTCTTCCTGCTCAAGATTTTTCATTTGTTTTTCAACTCCCGTCGGGATTTCGGGACGGGGAGCATAGGAGTAAGGCTAATGGGTCTTGTAGTCAGGTTTTGGTGGGTAGTAGTGGGGGTCATAAGATTGAAGCAGGGGTTCACTTGATGACCAATAGAGTGCAGGAGGCGGAGGTGCCACATAGATCAGGCAATTGGGGGAGAAGTGTGAGGAACGACTTTGGGTAGTGGAGCTGGTGGTGGTTAGGAGGTCGTACCCTAATGTTGTGAATAAACAAGAAAACTTGAGGGTGGATCAGTGGTGGACTAGTCAGGTGCTTGGGCAAGTGGCAGGATGAAGGTTGGATTAGCCGGATAGTTCAGGGGTGGCTGTCCTCTTGCCCATGCCTAGTACATCTCAGCCATTTGGTGCTTTAGCTTATACATTTCATCCTTCAAGGCATTAACGTCCAATTCCTCGGCTTCTTTCGAGGGGTCAATAATGCTGACATCGGTTTCCTGATTGGCCGTGACTTGCTTGCTCTTAGACCGCGTGTTGTAGGAGTGGTTTGCCAGAATGCCGCAAGTACTAATCACATGTCTAGTCAGAAACTGGAACAACACTAAAAGCTCGTTAATGGTTAGGTTCTAACACATAAGCAGCCACATATTGGGTATGATGCACCTAAATAACTGTTGGTCACTACATGCATTGGTTTCTTGTGTCATCCCGGTTTTCAATTTCTTTGTTTGTGAAGCCCCTTTGTTTTAGCCTTATTCTCTCCCTCTCTGCTATTTTTATTCAATTATGATCGAATCCTATGTAGATTGCCTACGTATCATGACTCCGCATGAACGAGACTGAGCGTAGTTCTTGCAAATAAAAGGTGAAGCATAAAATATTTTGGGAATTTTCCATATTCATAATACCAAACTTTATTTACAAGGACTCGAAAGACTGACATATTTAAGCAAGAAACTAACTAGCTCTGACAATAAACGAACTACAGACTCGAAGAACAGCTAACTATGCATAAAAGAAAATACATACTCTATGTCAAACTAACAGACATTAATATGTATATTTTGACAAAAGGAAATGCAATCTTCATGAATACATTAGTGCTTCAAGTGTTCCTGGGCCCCGCAAGGCATCGTTCGGCGGTGCTGCAGGCTTGCGTGCCAAACTCTCTTGGAGGTGGTGGAGGTCTTCCATTACTTATCGAACAAAGGTCATGACGGTGACAAAAAACATGGATCTTATCATATCCTTGCATTGGTTGCACTTTGTGGTGATATAGTCTGCAATTGTCCGTACTCTCTCCCTGATAACACTTTTTTCTCGCAATAATCGCCCAATTTTCTCGACCCTTGCCTCTAGAGTTCATTGGCTGCCTGATTCAGTTCTTGGAATTGATGCAATCCATCTCTAACCTTGCTATAGCTGCGTAGCAATGTTCTCTCTCGGCTTTGATATCCCTAGCTTGCTTGGCCACTTTGTTCTCATCCATTATGACCTTCCCTTTTAACACCAGCAACATCATCGTCATGCCTTTATTTTAATTGCTCGATGATACGGGCTCGTTCCTCCTTATTTTTAGCCAATTGTTTTTGGACCCTGGATAGTTCACCTTCTGCTTTATTCTAGTCAAATCCATACTCGGTTACTTTTCGCCTTAAATTGTCTATGAGCTTTTCCTCTCTCGCGCTCCTGGGGGATTTTCCGTGGCTAATTTCATTTTCTGGATTTGGGCTCGCAATGCTTCGTTCTCTTTGGTTAATATTTTCTTTTCCCCATCATCTGCAGCGCCTTGCAAACCATTTTCATATTGAAGCTCCTTGACTAGTTTTTTTAATTTTCCTATGGTGGCCATGTACTCATTTTCCCTTGCTAGCCAGTCCTATTTTTCTTGTGACGTTTCGATGAATTCTTGGAGATGAGGCCTTTTGGGTGGTCTCTCAAACTCAATTTCTCTCCTGTACCAAGAAAGTTATCCTAGTGACACTTCGCCTCTAGCCCGATCCTGTACGCAAGTGTTTGCTGTTAGGTATTAGCATTCATTCCAAATCTTGCAGACTGTTGCTTCGAGGAACTGACCATCAGGTCCAATCTTGACTACTTGGATAGTAAGATCTTCGTCTTTTGGCACTATCTGGCATCTCCCGAGTTGTCTCAAGACCCAATGCAATGCATAAGGCTGGATACTCCTAAGACCTATTAGAAGGAAATGAGGTTCTGTTACCGGCATATATACGATCTCATCCACATACAACCATCCCAGTGTCCATTCTATTTGACTAGAAGTGAGGGACTGAAAGTAGGATGTCTATCTTGCTACACCTTGGGGTAAGCTGAGCCTTTCAATTCTCGTGTAAACTCCTCTATGCAAGTTTTCTCTGTGCACCTATAACTCATGAACTGGGGACGGTGGCATATACGCTCAGTTGTCTACATTTTTAATAATAGATTGCACCCTTCAAAGAAATCTTTCCCGTCCTTGCAAGCTGTGAGAGCGCGAAAGATCTCGGCTACAATCATAGGCGCGAGTGTGCACTTGGCATGTGTGCGTAGAGTGCTGACAACTCCTACTATCTTTGTGTCAATGTTCCCATCCTTTCTTAGAAACACCAGAAGCCCTAGAAAAGCCACCATAAAAGCGAAGCGTCTGTGCTCTTCCCATTTGACGCGGTTTCCCTTACTGCAAACTTTGTTTTTATGGATTGTTAAACCCCCTATGTGACCATATCTGGTGTACAGGAATGAATAGGTGCAAAACCCTACAGCCAGGTTCGAGTCATGTACCACTCTGCTTATTTTCAAGGCTCAAAGAATTTGTGCACCGCTACCACTCTTGGAGCAACTAAATACTTGTGTCTCAAAGGAAGCTCAGCATTTCCAATGTATCCCGCTATTTCTTCCAACTTTGGGATAAGTTCAAAATCTGAGAAGTGGAACACATTGTGCGTCGGGTCCCGGCAAATGACCAGCGCTCTTATGATGTCTCCTCGGGGTACAATCTCCAATAACACGGGGAGGCCCCCCAAATACTTCTTTATCTCATCTTGCCCTTCTCTACCTAGATCATTCCACCACAATCGCAGCTCTAAAAGGATACGGCTTACAAACGAAAAAGGTTCGATTTGAATTGTGCTCATCCTGCACATTTATTAAGGTGAATAAGTGACTTGTGACTTTATTCTTGTTTGACTTCAAAATCAAAAGTTTTCTTTTATGAAATTTATTTTCTAAAACAAAACGCCCAGTTTTGCGAATACGACCTTTTAGAACTTCCGTAGGAAATTTGTAAGACTGTGCCCACTAGCCGGCCAAAAATACAATAAAGACCCAAAGGTGGCCGTTTGTGCAAAATCAGCCTTCCGGCGTCCCTTTCGGGAACATTTGGCTATTCTTGACAATAATAACATCACCCGATTTATTTAGGATAATAAATAAAATTAGAAAACTATTTTGTCTATTTTTGCAAAAGGGAGGTTGGACCCGATGGGGATTGCCTACGTATCCCACACTTGGTGAGAATGAATCCGGCGTAGTTCGGGCAAAACAATTTGTTGAAGAAAATTTTTTGTTGAAAATCCCCCCTTTTTTCTTTTGTTTTTCCTTTTTTCCCTTTTTTTAAAAAATCCGGCAGCATTTCGGCGCTATTTGAGCATTGGTTTTACAAGACAAATGATTAATCTCAGTCAGTCCTAGTACCACTTATTTCTCAATTTTCTTTCCTTACACACAAGCCGGACAACATGCAAATCTAAAGCAACTAAATGCACAATTAGCACGTAATATGCATCGGGATGGTCTTTTCGTTTCAGGTCACATGTCCTAGACGGACCCAACCACTGTGTTGATTCCTCTAAGTCAAATGCACGTGAAGCAAACAAACGTTCCTACTAGGGATATGGCGTGAGGTTTTGTTAGACTAAGTTCAGCACCAGGGCATTTGTTCTAGACTGTGTACCCAAGCGGATAACTCGAGTCAAGGAGGAGGTTACGTACCGAGGACCCGCAAGATTGTCTGGCTTTGTAACTTGTCCGAGCCTCTTTCTTATTTAAGGTATGACACTAACAGAATAGAGAGTCTCAACCAGTAAGCACATCCCCGGAGATGAGAAGAGAAGGATTTTGTAGAAGTTTATATGTACAGTTCAGGTAATATCAAAGCGGTAAAAGCATCATGTTGCACATTAAGCCAACATGTAAAATCAGATAATAAACAAAGCCAAATTCAACAATTATCCTAAGCTCGAATTCTTGAACCCTGAACAAGAGATTCTGGGTTCGATCCCCAGTAGAGTCGCCAGAGGTGTCATACCTCCTTTTTTGAATGAATTGGGGTCCCTTTTATAGCCAGAGGCTAGGGAAGCCCTTTTATTTCATTTTAACTACTAGTCCCTCTTTGAGTTTCAGACTTTACATACTTGGTCCTTCATTTTTTGACTTGTTTCCCAAGTTACTACACTAAACTACTGATTTTTAAACTAAAATCCCCTTCTAGAATGGTCTAAAAGATTCTAACATTTTTTCTTGTTAATAGGATACCTATACTACCCTTATTTTAATTCTAAAACTACCAGCACTAAGTTAAAACCCTATATTACCCTTTAATGTATTAGAATTACTACTTTACCAAGCCAAATCTTTCAATTACCTATTACTAACTAGCAACTATAACCAATCCATAATATTTGAACCATTAATCGAAAAATTGAATTGAAAATCAGAGACTTTTATTTTATTTTATTTTAATTTTTTTAGGCAATCCACTAGGCAGAGCCTAGGGTTAATTTTTTATTAAGAAAAAGAAATTGAAAATTACAACATAATAACTTGCTTGTGCCAAATAAGCCATGATCATCACAGTGTTTATAACATACATTGTAATGATATTACATATGAGGATATTACGATGGGAGGGAATTGTCCTTTTTCTAAT
Organism: Nicotiana benthamiana; assembly: GCA_034376525.1. Lineage (NCBI taxonomy): Eukaryota > Viridiplantae > Streptophyta > Magnoliopsida > Solanales > Solanaceae > Nicotiana > Nicotiana benthamiana. The sequence continues at coordinate 33,015,773 of CM067331.1, read as the reverse complement.
AAAAAGGCCTTCACTATTCATGCTTTGTTTTTTGTTCTACTGGACTTTGTAAAAGTAGTTTGGGTGACCTGTTTTTGGTTTGCAAGTCTCATTGGGAGCTTCCTTTTGTTTGCATCTTCAACCATCCTGCCATCCCAGCTTCTATCCCTTTGATGACACTTTTTATTTGTTTTACTGTGCGTTGGTGACAAATCTCTGATTCTTGCAGCATGTTTCCGGCATTTCATTAAGGTGTCCTCTTCCTCTCCTTCTTCATATATGTGTCTTCCTTCCATTTCATTCTTGATTTGCTCCGAGGAGATTATCGGTGCAGAGGATACTTGCTCGTCTACTTGTGAAAATTCAATTAATTCTCTATCGTCATCAGGGCAGTTCATTGGAGGTTGACTATTGTGGAAGACTCTGATCTGATTTTGTCCAGATGATGGCAGAACTGTTTTGCTTCCTCCATATGATGTTTCACCCGAAAATTTAGTTACATTTTGTATTGTTTCTTTTTGGTCGATCTTTCCGTTTATTACCTTTGAAATACCTGCTGTTGAATTATTTTTTGGAATGTAATATGGAGCGTTGTGGTTCAATTTACTTGCAACAGCTTTCATTTTTCCATTCCAACTTCAATTTTCAGCTTTCCTTTGCAATTTAGGCTCATTTTGCTCCTCATTGTCTTCTCCTGAAGAATTGTAATCATCTTCTTGGCCTTCTTTTACAGATGAGTTACCATCTGAATCTTCGTCCCAGCTCTCGACATCATCAAATTGGCATTGGTCCCAAAGTTTCGATTTAATTACCAAATCTCTCATATTAGCAAGAGCTACTTGTTTGTTCTTAGCATTGAAGCTTAAAAATGCCACACACTCATTGACATCTTCATTGACATATGTTATTGGAACGTGAGGATAGCTTGAAACCTTCTGAATCATTCCTTCATACACTTGTCCTTTATCTTCACTGTCATTTGTGCGCGCGACCAATGAGTTTGAGCTTGTTGTTGTATCTGTAACCTGTTTAAGTACATCAATTTTCTGAATTTCATTTCTGTTCTGTGTCGCTGACTGATTGTTCTTTGTTTTCAGTTGTCCAGCTGCGTAGGAGATCAAAATGTGTTGTTGAACCATCTCTTCCTTTTGACTATGTTAAGGAGAGTTCTGCATAAATACTTCATCTGCTGGATTTGTTGTTTTTTTAATCATATCCTCTTTCTGTTTTCCTGTTACTAGCTTAAGATTTATGTCCTGTGGAGAAGTAACTTGTGCATTGTCATCATCCAATGGTTTAGCTCCATCTGAAACACTTTGCAATGTGACTTCCATATTTGGCTTAACACTGCCTGCAGGCATCGTTTCATGATGCAATAAACTTTTGGAACTGATGGATCCCTCTGTAACAACTGCTCTCATAGCATCTACTGTTTGAATTGTATGCTCATTATGCATGACATGTGGCTCTTCGGCAGGAAATGGTTGAATCTTATTCCAGATTTGTTGTTCTTTGAACATTGCACTTGAATTGCTTTCCGTAGCAACTGAAGTTTGAAACGACAGAGTAGAGTTCAGAGAAATGTGTTGTTGATCAACCAGAACCTCTTCCTGTTTTTTTTCATTGACATTTGCATTTCTAGTAACCAATCTTGACAGTTCCTTTATAGTGGTATCAAAACAAGATGTCACAGTTTGTTTCTCTATAGGTTCAGCAGTTTCAGCAGGTAAAACATTTGAGTCTGTATTGTAATTTAATGAAACAGAATCCTCTCTCAACTGTTGGCCAGAGCTTTTCTCATTGTCACCTGCTAACACATGAGATTAAGCAATAGGATCCAAATGTGATACCAGTTTGTCTAACTGACCATTTTGTTCTGAAGAATGACCAGAAAGTGCTGCAGTTAAGGTATGATCTTTGCAGTACAAACCAATGCCAGCCGTATTATTAATTGAGACATCTGCAAGAATTTTCCCTGGTGACTTCTTTACAAGATCAGAAGATAAGTCAGATTTTCCATTATCTCCTGCTATTATATTCGATGCAACAGTAACATTCAATGTTGAGAACTCCTTTTCTGACTGACCAACTATATCAGGCAAATATCCATTGAGTGCATTACAAGTGACATGATTTGTGGAGGTCATAATTGTCACATTACTGTCTACATATGAATCATGTATATCCCTAGCACTAGTGTGTGGTCGACTGTCCAAATTCAAAACCTCATCCTTAGACTTTCCTGAATCTGCTGCATGTGAATCTTCTAAAACATTAGAGATCACAGCATTCTCCATTACTGTGTTTGCTTTATCACTCACGTCAGATTGGATAGTCTTAGATTCTCCATTATGTTTCACTTGTGTTAGGTTTTATGCCCGTCACTAGAGGAGGGGTGAATAGTGCGGCACGAGAATATTGATAAATATTACGGAATTAAAAATTGCAGGAATAAAATAAATTCAGTAATAAAAATAGCAAGGAAAGAACACACCGAATTTATCCTGGTTCACCACAACTTGTGGTTAGTCCAGTCCCCGAGAGACTCTCTCGAGATTCCACTAACTCCTTTAAGCTTTCGGGTGCCTAACAAACCGTTACACTTGCTCGTAGATGTACACTCTACAAGACTTCAACTTGCTCGAGGATACCGCACCTCAAGACTTCACCTTGCTTGTGGATACCGCACCACAAGACTTCACACACTAAGACTTAGGGTACTTAGCGAACCCGACAATCAATGAGAAGATATGTTTTCTCAAACACCTTTCTCTTTTACAACAAGAACTCTCTCAAAAGAGTAGATAAAGAGATACAAATTTAGCTCTATGAACAAATCAAAGTTGTCTCTCAAATGGCTCAACAAAAGCTCTAAAATGATGCTCAAATAATGTCAATATGTATATCAATATTGGGAGGTGTTGTGTGTTTAAAATCAGCTCAAAAGACCTCTTTTTATAGGTGAAAAATGGTGTATGTCCGTTGCTTAATTGGCAATCAATTATGCTGATTTTGTGCCCAGATAATCGATTATTCAGTATCTGATAATCGATTATTCTCCAACGTTCAGAAAATCAGAAGCTGGTTTTCTGCTGAATAATCGATTATCTGATACTACATAATTGATATTCTGAGGCAATGTTCAAACACTGGCAACGGTCTACAGCATAATCGATTATGCATATACTGATAATCGATTATTCTGAGGCAGAATTGAAAAATTACTTCAAAAACCATTTTGGTTAAGATGAAAACTTTAACATTATTTTGTTTGAAGTATTTAAAATATGTTTATGATAAATATGATTTAATAAAATATGTTTATGATAAATATGATTTAATAAAAAGATTTTATGCATATTTATGATGACCTATGTTGAGCCAAAAGACGAGATAACTTAAGCGTTGCTCTTACATTTGTTCTACCTAACGACCTACGCCTTGGGTCTTCGGTCTTGAACATTTGAGCTCGTCTTTGGCTTTTCCATTGCAATCTGTTCATCAATATGCTTCTCGGCATTCAAGCTTGATTGTTTGTCATATAATATCGTTGTTTGACACTTGAGTTCATTGTTTGTCATTCATCAAAACCTATACCTGAAAATCATGCTCATACAACCAAAGCGCACATATCATAGATAGAGTGATTTTCTAGAATTTCCCCCTTTTTGATAATGACAAAAAATAGGAGATATGCATATCGAGTTCCCCCTAACTTCATGCTATATCTCATACAATTCATGCAAACAATATAATTCTCCCTTAATTGAATATTCCCCCTCAATTAAAGCATACTAGAATGTGAAGACATTCCCCCTTTATTCGATGCATATCGCCTAAATTCTTCCCCCTTTTGGCATTAGCAAAAAGAGTATACCAATTGTTATTGACGAAACCAATTGTTAGGAAAAAAATCGTATCAACATCAAATAATACCAAACGTTAGTAAAAACATACCAACCATAATAACGGTCATTTTTCGCAAATATACCAACTGTTATTTAAACTAAAAATATTCATCAAAACATGAATCAATCATTTAATATAAAAATAATTGATACCAATTGTTATTCAAAATAAAACTTATCAAAACATGAATCAATAATTAATATCAATTGTTAGCACATATCAACTATTACATTTTTATCAAAAATACAATAACTAACCGACGTTCCCCCTTGATGCAGTAAGGTTTCGTGCTTGGTGCATCTACTACAATATTGTAGTCTTCAAGCACACCTGCAAAAGTACCTAAAAATAGGTTTTCTGTACCCAACTTCTTTTGGGTCCTTGGGGGTTAGGCAAATAATAATCATAATCAAAATATGAATCTCTATGTTTAGCAAAACATACCGGTGCAGTGAGTCCTACCCGGTTACAATAATGACATATGACAATAGGATTGTGCATATGTCTAGGTTGAGCCAAAAGCGTTCTAGGTGATCTAAAGTTGTTATTTCTAGAAGCGTTGAAATTCCTAGAGTCATTTCTAGGTGGTCTAAAATTATTCATTCTAGACTCATTAATAAAATTCCTAGAATTGTGTCTAGGTGGTCTAAAATGATTAGTTTTAGACTTATTAACAAAAATCCTAGAGTCGTTTCTAGGCGGTTTAACCTTATTTCTATCGTCCTTTTTAATTACCTCACTTGTTCTAGAATCATTTACACTACATTTTTCTACTGTATTTCTAAGTGCTACGTTCTCCATTTTTAAAGAACTACAAGAAGAACAATTTGAACTTTGAACAATTAAAGAGGCTTCATTCATCTCCTTGATTTTATTTTTGAGATCGACATTGTCATTTTCCAAAAATCTCTTTTCTTCTTCTAAAACTTTGATTTTATTTTTAAGAAAAGTAATGTCATTTTCTAAAAGATCATTTTCTTCTTTTAGTTTTTCATTATCACCAGTCAATTTTTTCAAAATCTTTTTCTTTTAAAGAAGGTTGTTTTTCAAAATCTTTTTCTTGCAAAGAAAGTGTTTTCTTCAATTTTTTATGGTTTTGGAAGCTTTAACAAATTCACCATATAATTCATCATAGGCATTTTGTATTTCTTCAAACGAGTAAGAGTTAGAAGTACTTAACTTTTCTTCTTCGTTTGCCATGAGGCATAATGCGGCAGTTTCATCGCCCGAACTGTCCGAATCCCATGTTACGTGCCTGTGGTGTTTCTTCTTTTTCTTGTCCTTTGATTTTGGACAATGTGATTTGGTGTGGCCAATTTTTCCACAATTTTGACATGAAGGACTTGGTTCTTCCTTCTTTATTTCCTTCTTCATAAACTTATAAAAATTTTCAATTATATCATTGGAAATAATATCATCATCACTTTCCGAATCACTTACCTCTACTCTTTTAGAAGATGAGGCTTTGAAGGCAATATTCGACTTACTTCTAAGATACGGATTAAGAATTGTGCTTTCATAAGCTTTAAGATTACCTCGTAGTCCATCAATTGTGACGTCCGTGATTCCAATCGACTCTTGGATAGCATTTGCTTAGGAGCGCCATTTGGGAGTGAGACTCCGTAGGATTTTTCGAACTAGATCTTTGTTCGAGTATATTTTTCCGAGAGCATGAAGATCATTGACGATTATTGAGAATCGTTCGAACATATTATCGATGTTTTCATCTTCCCTCATTCTATAAAGTTCATATTCATGTGTTAGAAAATCAATTTTAGATTCTCGGACTTGAGACGTACCTTCATAACTGATCTCGAGTTTATCCCACATTTCCTTTGCGGTTGTGCAACAAGAGATTTTTTGATAGTCGTCCGGATTCACCGCACAAAATAGTAAGTTGACGGCCGTTGCGTTTCTTTCAATTTTCTTGATGTCCTCGGCATCATATTCATTTTCCTCCTTTGGAACCATGATTTCCCCAACTTTCTTTGTTGGCATTTTTTCACCTTTCTTGATGATTTGCCATAATCGAAAGTTGTGTGATTGGATGAATATTCTCATCCGCTCTTTCCAGTATGTATAATTTCTTCCATCAAAAAATGGAGGCCTCTCGGTGGAGTGTCCTTCGCTCATTATTCCTGCGTTCAATATTCTCAACAAAAAAATATATATATATCGCTCTCAACCGGTTAAGGCTTTCAGAGAGTTAGGCTCTGATACCAATTGTTAGGATTTATGCCCGTCACTAGGGGGGTGAATAGTGCGGCACGAGAATATTGATAAATATTGCGGAATTAAAAAATGCAGGAATAAAATGAATTCGGTAATTAAAATAACAAGGAAAGAACGCACCGAATTTATCCTGGTTCACCACAACTTGTGGCTAGTCCAGTCCCCGAGAGACTCTCTCGAGTTTTACACTAACTCCGTTAATCTTACGGGTGCTTAACAAACCGTTACATTTGCTCGTAGATGTACACTCTACAAGAATTCAACTTGCTCGAGGATACCGCACCTCAAGACTTCAACCTTGCTCGTGGATACCGCACCACAAGACTTCACACGCTAAGACTTAGGGTACTTAGCGAACCCGACAAACAATGAGAAGATATGTTCTTCTCAAACACCTTTCTCTTTCACAACAAGAACTCTCTCAAAAGAGTAGATAAAGAGATACAAATTTAGCTCTATGAACAACTCAAAGTTGTCTCTCAAATGGCTCAACAAAAGCTCTAAAATGATGCTCAAATAATGTCAATATGTATATCAATATCGGGAGGTGTTGTGTGTTTAAAATCAGCTCAAAAGACCTCTTTTTATAGGTGAAAAATGGTGTATGTCCGTTGCTTAATTGGCAATCAATTAAGTTGATTTTGTGCCCAGATAATCGATTATTCAGTATCTGATAATCGATAATTCTCCAACGTTCAGAAAATCAGAAGCTGATTTTCTGCTGAATAATCGATTATCTGATACTGCATAATCGATTATTCTGAGGCAGTGTTCAAACACTGGCAACGGTCTACAGCATAATCGATTATGGATATACTGATAATCGATTATTCTGAGTCAGAATTGAAAACTTACTTCAAAAACCATTTTGGTTGAGATGAAAACTTTAACATCATTTTGTTTGAAGTATTTGAAATATGTTTATGATAAATATTATTTAATAAAATATGTTTATGATAAATATGATTTAATAAAATGATTTTATGCATATTTATGATGACCTATGTTGAGCCAAAAGACGAGATAACTTAAGCGTTGCTCTTACATTTGTTCTACCTAACGACCTACGCCTTGGGTCTTCGGTCTTGAACATTTGAGCTCGTCTTTGGCTTTTCCATTGCAATCCGTTCATCAATATGCTTCTCGGCATTCAAGCTTGATTGTTTGTCATATAATATCGTTGTTTGACACTTGACTTCATTGTTTGTCATTCATCAAAACCTATACCTGAAAATCATGCTCATACAACCAAAACGCACATATCATAGATAGAGTGATTTTCTAGAATTTCCCCCTTTTTGATAATGACAAACAATAGGAGATATGCATATCGAGTTCCCCCTACCTTCATGCTATATCTCATACAATTCATGCAAACAATATAATTCCCCCTTAATCGAATATTCCCCCTCAATTAAAGCATACTAGAATGTGAAGACATTCCCCCTTTATTCGATGCATATCGCCTAAATTCTTCCCCCTTTTGGCATTAGCAAAAAGAGTATACCAATTGTTATTGACGAAACCAATTGTTAGGAAAAAAATCGTATCAACATCAAATAATACCAAACATTAGTAAAAACATACCAACCATAATAACGGTCATTTTTCGCAAATATACCAACAGTTATTTAAACTAAAAATATTCATCAAAACATGAATCAATCATTTAATATAAAAATAATTGATACCAATTGTTATTCAAAATAAAACTTATCAAAACATGAATCAATAATTAATATCAATTGTTAGCACATATCAACTATTACGTTTTTATCAAAAATACAATAACTAACCGACGTTCCCCCTTGATGCAGTAAGGTTTCGTGTTTGGTGCATCTACTACAATATTGTAGTCTTCAAGCACACCTGCAAAAGTACCTAAAAATAGGTTTTCGGTACCCAACTTCTTTTGGGTCCTTGGGGGTTAGGCAAATAATAATCATAATCAAAATATGAATCTCTACGTTTAGCAAAACATACGGGTGCAATGTGTCCTACCCGGTTACAATAATGACATATGACAATAGGATTGTGCATATGTCTAGGTTGAGCCAAAAGCGTTCTAGGTGATCTAAAGTTGTTATTTCTAGAAGCGTTGAAATTCCTAGAGTCATTTCTAGGTGGTCTAAAATTATTCATTCTAGACTCATTAATAAAATTCCTAGAATTGTGTCTAGGTGGTCTAAAATGATTAGTTTTAGACTTATTAACAAAAATTCTAGAGTCGTTTCTAGGCGGTTTAACCTTGTTTCTATCGTCCTTTTTAATTTCCTCACTTGTTCTAGAATCATTTACACTACATTTTTCTAGTGTATTTCTAAGTTCTACGTTCTCCATTTTTAAAGAACTACAAGAAGAACAATTTGAACATTGAACAATTAAAGAGGCTTCATTCATCTCCTTGATTTTATTTTTGAGATCGACATTGTCATTTTCCAAAAATCTCTTTTCTTCTTCTAAAACTTTGATTTTATTTTTAAGAAAAGTAATGTCATTTTCTAAAAGATCATTTTCTTCTTTTAGTTTTTCATTATCACCAGTCAATTTTTCAAATCTTTTTCTTTTAAAGAAGGTTGTTTTTCAAAATCTTTTTCTTGCAAAGAAAGTGTTTTCTCAAAATCTTTTTCTTGCAAAGAAAGTGTTTTCTTCAATTCTTTTATGGTTTTGGAAGCTTTAACAAATTCACCATATAATTCGTCATAGGCATTTTGTATTTCTTCAAACGAGTAAGAGTTAGAAGTACTTACCTTTTCTTCTTCGTTTGCCATGAGGCATAATGCGGCAGTTTCATCGCCCGAGCTGTCTGAATCCCATGTTACGTGCCTGTGGTGTTTCTTCTTTTTCTTGTCCTTTGATTTTGGACAATGTGATTTGGTGTGGCCAATTTTTCCACAATTTTGACATGAAGGACTTGGTTCTTCCTTCTTTATTTCCTTCTTCATAAACTTATAAAATTTTTCAATTATATCATTGGAAATAATATCATCATCACTTTCCGAATCACTTACCTCTACTCTTTAGAAGATGAGGCTTTGAAGGCAATATTCGACTTACTTCTAAGATACGGATTAAGAATTGTGCTTTCATAAGCTTTAAGATTACCTCGTAGTCCATCAATTGTGACGTCCGTGATTCCTATCGACTCTTGGATAGCATTTGCTTTGGAGCACCATTTGGGAGTGAGACTCCGTAGGATTTTTCGAACTAGATCTTTGTTCGAGTATATTTTTCCGAGAGCATGAAGATCATTGACGATTATTGAGAATCGTTCGAACATATTATCGATGTTTTCATCTTCCCTCATTCTAAAAAGTTCATATTCATGTGTTAGAAAATCAATTTTAGATTCTCGGACTTGAGACGTACCTTCATAACTGTTCTCGAGTTTATCCCACATTTCCTTTGCGGTTGTGCAACAAGAGATTTTCCGATAGTCGTCCGGATTCACCGCACAAAGTAGTAAGTTGACGGCTGTTGCGTTTCTTTCAATTTTCTTGATGTCCTCGGCATCATATTCATTTTCCTCCTTTGGAACCATGATTTCCCCAACTTTCTTTGTTGGCATTTTTTTACCTTTCTTGATGATTTGCCATAATCGAAAGTTGTGTGATTGGATGAATATTCTCATCCGCTCTTTCCATTATGTATAATTTCTTCCATCAAAAAATGGAGGCCTCTCGGTGGAGTGTCCTTCGCTCATTATTCCTGCGTTCAATATTCTCAACAAAAAAATATATATATATCGCTCTCAACCGGTTAAGGCTTTCAGAGAGTTAGGCTCTGATACCAATTGTTAGGATTTATGCCCGTCACTAGGGGGGTGAATAGTGCGGCACGAGAATATTGATAAATATTGCGGAATTAAAAAATGCAGGAATAAAATGAATTCGGTAATTAAAATAACAAGGAAAGAACGCACCGAATTTATCCTGGTTCACCACAACTTGTGGCTAGTCCAGTCCCCGAGAGACTCTCTCGAGTTTTACACTAAGTCCGTTAAGCTTACGGGTGCTTAACAAACCGTTACATTTGCTCGTAGATGTACACTCTACAAGACTTCAACTTGCTCGAGGATACTGCACCTCAAGACTTCAACCTTGCTCATGGATACCGCACCACAAGACTTCACACACTAAGACTTAGGGTACTTAGCGAACCCGACAATCAATGAGAAGATATGTTCTTCTCAAACACCTTTCTCTTTTACAACAAGAACTCTCTCAAAAGAGTAGATAAAGAGATACAAATTTAGCTCTATGAACAACTCAAAGTTGTCTCTCAAATGGCTCAACAAAAGCTCTAAAATGATGCTCAAATAATGTCAATATATATATCAATATTGGGAGGTGTTGTGTGTTTAAAATCAGCTCAAAAGACCTCTTTTTATAGGTGAAAAATGGTGTATGTCCGTTGCTTAATTGGCAATCAATTATGTTGATTTTGTGCCCAGATAATCGATTATTCAGTATCTGATAATCGATTATTCTCCAACGTTCAGAAAATCAGAAGCTGATTTTCTGCTGAATAATCGATTATCTGATACTGCATAATCGATTATTCTGAGGCAGTGTTCAAACACTGGCAACGGTCTACAGCATAATCGATTATGCATATACTGATAATCGATTATTCTGAGGCAGAATTGAAAACTTACTTCAAAAACCATTTTGGTTAAGATGAAAACTTTAACATCATTTTGTTTGAAGTATTTGAAATATGTTTATGATAAATATGATTTAATAAAATATGTTTATGATAAATATGATTTAATAAAATGATTTTATGCATATTTATGATGACCAATGTTGAGCCAAAAGACGAGATAACTTAAGCGTTGCTCTTACATTTGTTCTACCTAACGACCTACGCCTTGGGTCTTCGGTCTTGAACATTTGAGCTCGTCTTTGGCTTTTCCATTGCAATCCGTTCATCAATATGCTTCTCGGCATTCAAGCTTGATTGTCTGTCATATAATATCGTTGTTTGACACTTGACTTCATTGTTTGTCATTCATCAAAACCTATACCTGAAAATCATGCTCATACAACCAAAGCGCACATATCATAGATAGAGTTATTTTCTACAACTTGTTCATTTACCAACATCTAAACAGATGAATTATCTCGACTAAAACCTTTCTTCAACACTGCATTTTTATGCATATTACCTACTTGGAAAGCTTTTTTTTTATTTAGATAATCCCTTGCGTCTCCTTGCAATTTGACAACATCATTCTGTTTCTGTCTGACCAGTTTATAATCTGCTACCTCCTCTGGTCCAGTTCTTTGTATTTTAAATCTACAAGATTTTTCGTCGTGGCCTTGATGTTTACAATATGCACAATACTTAGGAAGGTTGTCATAGACAAATTGCTGCTGGATCTCGACAGTTTTTCCATTTCCAGAATCTAAGATCTACAAAGTGCTCTTATTAGGAAGCTTACCTAATAGATCCACAATAACCTTGACTCTTGCCGCGCTAGGTCTCGTTCTTTCTTGCGTCGCCTTGTCAACCGCAAGAGGTTTTCCAACTGCTGAAGCTATTGACATTAGTGACCTCTTAGTGAATAAATTTGGTGGCAAGCCTGGGAGAGAGATCCATATAACTGCCATCGATGTCTCCTCCTTCGGATTGAATCCGAATGACCATGGAAATGTTCTAAAAAAAGTATTCATCGCCTTTGGATTTAATATATCCAATCGACTTTGAAAGAAAATGAACATAATCACTGTAGAGCTCAAATATGTCCAAGAGGTGTCGAAATTCCAACTGCCCGACATTACAACAACCTTTAACATCAAATTGCGGCGAAAAAATTCTTCGTAACTCCGATATGTCGGGTCAGCCATAGGAAAATTTTAGCACCACTGCTTGGTGTAAACCTTCTTCTCTGGTGAAAGAATTAACATCTTCCATTGTGAATTGAATTATAGGATGTTCATGATCGAAATTAACTGAACATAGCTCAATTTACGTCGGAGCAGACTGTTTATGTTCAGTAACTGCAGCATAAGATGGATGCGATCCTTCTTTACTGTCTGATGCGAGTTTCTTAATAATCTCTCCCACAGCCAAAGTATGGGGACAGATCTGCGCGCCATGGCTGCCAAACTCACGGGAAATCTTCAAGCTACTAACGATGCGACAGAAGTTCATCCATAGATCTGGACAACCGAGAATAATTTTGGCGCAAAAGTAAGATATTGAAAAAATGGCTACAGATTTTGATATGAAAACAATTGATGAAAGATCGCAATGAATTCAATCTTTCACTGCCGGAATCAGAGAATTATTCCGATGAATAGTGTCGAAATCACTATTCAATCTTCTTCTTTTTTAGAGAGAAGGCAGAGAAAAAAAATTTAGATAGAGAATGGCGGCGTTAGTTCCAAAATCTGAGACTTATTGACCAATCAACTAATTAATTCTAAAAGCCAACAGGGATTTAAGTAAGTAAGAAAAAAAATTGAAATTAAGATATTAAAGAGAACTTATGCAAGGCTATATTAACTTGTAATCTGACTTAAATCATCAATTAACATTGACAAGTCACAAAATCAAGCATTGAAACTAATCTAAACAAAAACCTAAAACTAATGCGACCAAATGAAATATGTACAAATAGGAGTGGCGATGGATTTTAGTTAGACTAACTAGAGAAAAGTTATAATCGGAAAAGGGTAACCAAACAAAACCAAATTTGAATCAACATTTCCAATTAACAAACGACTAATACAAGGCAAATTACCAACAAAGGAGTAGAAAAATCAAGATGAACAGAAAAAATAATAGAACAAAGGAGGCACTTACTGATTGGGTCTTCAATTAATCTGATGTCTTTAATTTTAATCTCTAAACGGAGTTACATGCTTGTTTTGACCAAAACAAGCATGCAACTCCATTTAAAAAGTCAAGCAGCCTTTAAAAACTTGTTTCCAGATTTAGGTCAAACTTAGATTGGAAATTCGACGAGTTTGGGAGTTAATTGAAAGGAATTGGACTTGTTTTTTGGTAAAGAAGGGCGAGGGGAGTGTAGGGTGTTAATTTGGATCCCATTGGAGCCGATGCCGCCATATACGGCATAGCCGCTGCTCCTTTGAAAGAATATTCGATTAGTTTGGCTATGTTTTAAGGGGTGGTTTTAGGGGGTTGGAATGAGGAGGAGACGGGGAATCTAGGGGGTAATTTTAGGTGTTTTTGGGGTTGCTCCTGCGGCGGCAGCGATTTTCGACCAGCGCCGGGCGGTGGTGATACGGCGGAGGCACGGCGGTCGAGAGGTGGTGTTACACCAGCCAATTTTAGGGTTCATGGACAAGGTACGAGGTTATGTAATGGTAGAGGGCTGGTCCGACATTAAAATAGGGTAAAGATTCTTGCATCTTGACCGTTTGATGAAGATTGATTGACGACTCAGATTTCTAGGCAAAACAACGTCGTTTTAGCTTCTAAGGCTTTTCGACCAGGCAGGGGTCTGGGTTTGGGTCTATTTTGGTGGGTTTGGGGTTTTTGGGCTAAGCTTGATGCAAGAATTGGCCCAAACAAGGCCAATATTGTATACCCTCATTTATTCTATTTTTTGTATTTTGTTTTATTATATATTTTCAGATTTTATAATAACAAAAATAAAAATAGCCAAAATATATTTTATCATTAAATATACTAAATAAACTCCTAAAATCTAAATTTCAAAGAAAATTAACCAATTTTTGTTGTTTTTTCCTAATTTCCAATATTAACTAATTAATAACCTAAAGAATGTGAAAATTAAATCCTAGATGCAAACATGACATTTTTATATTTTTTATGAATTATATTAATTAAAACTTGGAATATGCAAATAAACACAAAATTATGCAATTAATTCCTAAAATCCAAATAATAAAAGAAAATGCAAATAAATACAAAGTCACTCAAATAATTAAACCAAATAATAAAAGTGAAAAATGCAAATAAACACAAAAATCACGCAAATAAATTCTAAAAATTCAAATAATATAAGATAAATCCTAATTTAATGAATTTATAGGAACATGTCAAGAGAGGCAAAAATCACGTGCTCACATGGCTAATCTTAGCTTGAGAGATTAGGTATTGTTTGACCTATTTGTTACTTGCTAGTTGTTTAGTATGACGTATAGGTATGGTGATGAGTATCTATATATCGTTGTCGGGTCATAGCATGCGAGTGAGTTCTATATTTATGACAATTGTGTTTCGTTATACGTATATTTCCTGCTTAAGTTAGTTATTGATCATGTTAACAAGTTTTACTATATTGTTCTTGATTTAGATATTGGGTGCGTATTGGCTAAAGTTGAGATTTCTATTGTGAAATGAAATGATGAAACTGTTATTAATCTGTATTTATGTAAATATATATAAAATAATAATCTTTGTGAAAAACAAAAACAGAAAGTTAGTAAAATTAAATTCCAAAAACAGTGAACTTCTTCAAAATAAATTCTGAAAAAAACGTTCTAGGAACAAATCGATCCCAGTGAATACACAGTGTGTCCTTAAGGAAATTATTCCCCTCAAGTACCCGAGGTTTTAGAATATATCCTCCATGATACAACGATTTAACTCACTAGTGTATCGATACCTAAAAATCTAGTGATCAGCGAACCACTCGATCGTTGTAAAACACACTAGAATAATTTATGCAGAAGAAGAAGAAGAAGAAGAAGAAGAAGAAGAAGAAGAAGAAGAAGAAGAAGAAGAAGAAGAAGAAGAAGATTACAAAAAAATTTAAGTAAATATTCTGGGAGTTGAAGGTCTGTTTATAGCCATCTTGGTGATGTTTTCTGAAGAGGTTTGCACCCTTTAAGAATAGTCAAGGCTGTTGGAACAGGTGTGACACTCTCAAGAGGTTTGCAACCTTTCAGAACAGTCATGGCTGTTGGAACAAGTGTGACACTGTTTCACAACAGCCATGACTGTTGGAAATTTTTGCGAGAAATTTAAAACACGGGTGATTGGTTATTTCAGATTGAATTTTCTTTAATTTAATTTAATTAATTAATTAAATATTTGAAAATTATTTTTCCAAAAAGATTAATCAATCAATATTTTCTGAATCCAAATCCGAATTCGAATACGAATCCGAATCTGAAGCCGAGCCGAGCGAGCAAGGACGACGACGACACGAGGCTTGACTTCTTCTTAGATCTTTCAGAGCTAAAAGATAAGGTTCTCTATATATACACCAAGACTTTCTTTTTTTCTACCAATAAGGGGCAAAGTGCATTAGTGAACTCATTCAAAATTTCACTTCCCTCTATTTCTTTTCCCATCATTTTCCATTTACCCTTCTTTTGTTATTAAATAAAAATCCAACAATCCCCCACATAAATGGAGAATGCCTATAAACCTAAAGGAATGCACGGACGTATGTGTGTTTTACAAGCAAGAATTGATTGCCTCTGGATAAGTAGGTTTCCCTTTGAACTTTCCGTAGTGAACTTATATCGGATATACTCGGTCAATCGGTAGATTTAATATCTTTGAACCATTGAGATTTGTTGTATACCTAGACAAAATAAGTCACATAATCAATCCTTAACCATCTATGGTTATCACGGTTGTGTTCGTTTCAGCCATGAACACCGCTTGGTTTCATGAATGCTTAGAGAATGAGCCTTTACTTTCATTCTCCTTGAAGCGGCTTACACTTCACACTCACATAGGTGATTCCTAACGTGTAATATTAGAGACACACTATCTGGTCATATCCTGCCAGACTTAGCAAATCATTAAAAAGCTTTAAGCTTTATTGACTCATCAAAAAGCCTTAATGCTTTACCTAGTTTTTGAACATTTTCTTCATCATGAGAATGGTTGAGTTTGTTAACAATGTTGAACCATCATTCATAACTTTGTTTGATCTTTTTGAACCTAGCTCTTGGGATCTCCAGTCTTCTAGGTAGAGTTACCGCCATGATGACTTGTCTTAGGCCTTTATCCCCATTCCCTTTGATGATCTTTCAACTGCCTCTCTAGATAGGCCTTTTGTAAGTGGATCTGACACGTTATCTCTTGACTTTACGTAGTCAATTATGATAACACCACTAGATAGTAGTTGTCTAGTATTGTGTCTCCGACAAATATGACGAGATTTTCCATTATACTTAACGCTCCCTGCCCTGCCTATTACCGCTTGACTATCACAATGTATACAAATAGGTGCCAAAGGTTTGGGCCAAAATGGAATATCTTTCAAGAAATAATAGATTCATTCAACTTCTTTACCGGCCTTATCTAAAGCTATGAATTCAGATTCCATTGTAGAATAGGCGATGCACGGTTTTTGGATGATTTCCAAGATACTACTCCACTACCAATTGTGAAACCATATCCACTCGTGGATTTAACTTCAGATGATCCGGCGATCCAATTTGCTTCACTATATCCCTCGATAAGGGAAGGATATTTGTTGTAATGCAAAGCATAATTTTGGGTATGTTTCAGATACCTCAAAACTCGTTTCATTGCCATCAAATGTATTTGATTGGTATTACTTGTAAACCGACTTAGTTTGCTAATAGCACATGCTATATCTGGTCGCGTACAATTCATGATATACATCAAAATTTCCAATACTCTTGCATAGTCTAGTGTTGAGTCACTTTCACATTCATTCTTTTGAAGTGTATAACTCACGTCAATTGGATTCTTGGCAATTTTGAAATCCAAATACTTGAACTTGTCCAGTACCTTTCAATGTAGTGAGACTCTGATAATGCTAGACTGTGTGGAGTCTTGCAAATTCTGATTCCTAAGATCACATCAGCAACTCCTAAGTCTTTCATGTCGAATTTAATAGACAACATGCATTTTGTAGTATTTATATCTGTCATACTTTTGCTCATTATCAACATTTCATCAACATATAAACAAACAATGACTTCATGACAAGTAGTGTTTTTAATGTAAACACATTTGTCACACTCGTTGATTTTAAATCCATTTGCCAACATTGTTTTGTCAAATTTTGTATGTCATTGTTTGGGTGCTTGTTTAAGTCCATAAAGCGACTTAACAAGTTTGAAAACTTTCTTTTCTTTACCAGGTACCACAAAACCCTCAGGTCGTTCCATGTAAATCAATACCTCCAATTCTCCATTTAAGAAAGCTGTTTTAGCATCCATTTGATGGATTTCAAGACCATACACGGCGACTAGTGCCATTAACACCCTAATAGATGTTATCATTGTTACTGGCGAGTAAGTGTCAAAGTAATCAAGGCCTTCCTTTTGTCTGTAACCTTTGATAACAAGTCTTGCCTTATATTTGTCAATAGTGCCATCAGCTTTAATTTTTCGTTTAAAGATCCATTTCGAACCTAAAGGCTTATTTCCAGGAGGAAGATCAACCAATTTCCATGTGTGGTTATTCAAAATTGATTGAATCTCACTATTGACTGCCTCTTTCCAAAATTCTGAGTCAGAAGACGACATAGCTGCATTAAATGTTTGAGGCTCATTTTCAAGAAAGAACGTCACAAAATTTGGTCCAAAGGAAGTAGATGTTCTTTGACATTTTCTACGCCTTGCATCTTCTATACTTGGAGTATTTTCCTTTGGTTCTTCCCCAGGTTGTTTAGGTCTTTCGATTAACGACTTGCTTTCAATTTTATACTGATAGATGCTTTCAAAGAATTCAGCATTATCTAATTCCATTATCGTATTAACATGAATCTCGGGATTATCATATTTATGAACCAAAAACCGACATGCTTTACTATTTGTAGCATATCCAATGAAAATGCAATCTAGTGTTTGGTCCAATTTTAACCCTTTTAGGTAAATGAACTTGTACCTTTGCTAGACACCCCCACATTTTGAAATATTTCAAGTTGCTTTTTCTTTCTTTCCATTTTTCATATGGAATAGATTGCGTTTTGTTGTGGGGTACTCTGTTGAGTATTTGGTTAGCAGTAAGGATTGCTTCCCCCCCCCCCCCACAAATTATGCGGTAATCTAGAAATTATTAATAAAGAATTCATCATTTCTTTTAATGTCCGATTTTTCCTTTCTGCAATTCGGTTGGATTGAGGTGTTAAGATGCAATAGTTTGATGGATAATTCTATATTTTGAACATATTTATACAAATGGAGATTCATATTCTCCACCTCTATCACTTCTAATCATTTTTATATTTTTATTTAATTGATTTTCTACTTCATTTATGTATTTCTTAGATGCTTCAATTGCTTCATCCTTATTATTAAGCAAGTAAACATAACAATATCGAGTGTAATCGTCAATCAAAGTAATAAACCAATTTTTCCACCTCGAGAAGGTATCGAAGTCATATCGCAAATGTCAGTATGAATTCTAAAGGATTTGAATTACTTTCAACAGATTTATAAGAATCTTTAACAAACTTAGATTCAACACATATTTGACATTTCGAATTATTACACACGAATTTAGAAAATACTTCTAAATTAATAAACTTCCGCAAGGTTTTATAATTGATATGTCCTAAACGAATATGCCATAAATCATTTGACTCCAATAAATAAGAAGAAGATGAAATTTTATTCATGTTGTCAACAACCATTACATTAACTTTGAAAAGGCCCTCTGTGAGATAGCCTTTTCCAACATACATTTCGTTTCTTCCTAAAGAAGTAGAAACTAAATTCTTCCTAATAGTAGGAACATGAAGAATGTTGTCGAGCGTTACACTTTGTCGGAAGTCATCTTTAGGAATATCATCATGTATCCTTCAATCTTGGCTGTTGCATTATTTCCCATGGAAATTTCTTCTTCGGGACCAGCAGTAGAGTAAGTCGCAAATGCTTCTTTGATAGCACAAACATGTTAAGTGGCTCCAGAGTCAATCCACCACTCCTTCGGATTTCCAACAAGGTTGCATTCCGAAAGAATTGCACAAAGATCATCAATGTCATCATTCTTGTCCACTATGTTGGCTTGTCCCTTCTTATTCTCATTTTTTGGCAGAAGACAACCAGGGCTTTTGTGACCAACTTTTCCACCATTGTAGTAGTTGCCCTTGAATTTCTTTTGTTTTGCTTCTTAGTTTGTCCATATGGCCTCTTCATCTTCTTACTTTTTGGAGCAGTCTCCTCAAAGATATTAGCTCCCATAATTGTTGAGTTTCCCCGAGACTTCTTCTTGGTTGTTTTATTGTCTTCCTCAATCTTTAACCGTATCACAAGATCTTCCAACTTCATTTCTTTGCGCCTGTGCTTCAGATAGTTTTTTAAATCCCTCCACGAAGGAGGAAATTTTTCAATCATAGTAGCTACTTGAAATACTTCATTCACGACCATACCTTCAACAATAATGTCGTGAAAAATAAGTTGAAGCTCCTCAACTTGGGTTCCCATAGTTTTGTTGTTTATCATTTTATAGTCTAGAAACTTGGCAACCACGAACTTCTTCAAGCGTGTATCTTCTGTCGTATACTTCTTCTCAAGTGCATCCCATAATTATTTCGAAGTATTCATCGCACTATACACATTGTACAAGTCATCCTCTAAGATGTAGCCTTTGCAAAGAAATCTGCCTGCTTCCACGCCTCAACAACCATGAACTTTTCATTATCTGGCATGTCTGCAGCAGGAACTGGAGGCTCTTCACTAGTGAATTTTTGCATACCAAGAGTGTTAAGCCAGAAGAATACCCCTTGCTGCCATCCTTTGAAGTTGGTTCTAGAACATTTACCAGGTTTCTCGGCTGGAGGAACATCAGTGTTGCTTAACGAGGCTATCGTCGTTGCACGAATAGTCGCAGAAAGAATTCCATTCTAATTTGCCATTACTTACAGTGTCAACAATAGAAGAGATCAGTTAATGGCAAAACAAAAACAGTAAATAATAATATAATTAATAAACAGTGCGTAATAAAAACAATTGAAGGTTTTATATACTATTTTACAGAAAAAAGATGAAGTTTTTATGTTATTCAAATCGTTTTTTCTGAATTTCAATACTCTGATGAAGTTTTTATATCTTCAAATCAGAATAATAAAATTCCGACAGAATATATAATATAATTAATAATTTCCTTTAATCTGTATTTCAATAAATATATAAAATAATAATCTTTCTGAAAAACAAAAATAGAAAGTTAGTAAAATTAAATTCCAAAAACTGTAAAATTCTTCAAAATAAATTCTGAAAGAACGTTGTAGGAACAAATCGAGCCTACTGAATACATAGTGTGTCCTTAAGAAAATTAACTCACCAGTGTATCTATACCTAAAACTCTGGTGATCGGTGAACCACTCGATGGTTGTAAAACACACTAGTATATTTTGTGCAGAAGAAGAAGAATATTCAGAAAATTTCGTAAATAAATATTCTGGGATTTGAAGGTCTATTTATAGCCAACTTGGTGATGTTTTTGAAGAGGTTTGCACCCTTTCAAAATAATCTTGGAATAGGTGTGACACTCCTAAGAGGTTTGCAACCTTTCAGAACAATCATGGCTGTTGGAACGGGTGTGACACTGTTTCAGAACAGCCATGGTTGTTGGAATTTTTTGCAGGAAATTTAAAATGCGGGTCATTGGTTATTTCGGATAGAATTTTCTTTAATTAATTTAATTAATTAATTAAGTATTTGAAAAGAATTTTGTCCAAAAAGAGCCGAAGCCGAGCCGAGCAACGACGGCGCGAGGCTTGCCTTCTTATTAGCTCTTTCATAGCTAATAGATGAGCTTCTCTATATATACACCAAGACTTTCTTTCTTTCTACCAATGAGGGACAAAGTGCATTAGTAAACTCATTCAAAATTTCACTTCCCTCCATTTCTTTTGCCACCATTTTTCATTCACCCTTCTTTTGTTATTAAACAAAAATCCAACAAACACAAAGTGGTTTGATTGTGATTCTCTTGCCGGGTTATTGTTGTTTCTGTTGTTGTAATGGTTAGGAAGAGTGATAAAGCACGAAGGGTGATGTCGTGCACATCCATACTTATGCATATGGTGAAGAAGAGTGATAAAGTACAAATTATGATGCCGTGCACATTTAGATTTATATTGATGCATATGTTGAGAAAGGAGATAAAGCACGAAGGATTATGCCGTGCATATTGTTATTATTCATATGGTGAGGAAGAGTGATAGAGCACGAAAGGTCATGCCGTGCACATTTCTATTATTGATTTCATGGTGAGGATTAAGAGTAAAAACAGGAAATGTAATGCCGTGCATTTTCTATTTGTTGTGATTATCCGATGATATCAGTCAAGTGCATTAATTGTTTAGCTTCCGTTGTTACTGTGATTCCTTATTCTGGTACCCATAGCATGTTGCCCCTTGGCTGTGGCTGTCCTGAACTAGGATGTATTACTTGGCTCGAGCTCGAGCTTCCATCTGGGTGCTGGTAATGATATTCAAGTCTGCACCTTTTTGTGTTCGGCATGTTGGGCGCCATGGTTAATTCTAGTGAAAAGAGGGTAGAAAAATCAGAGAAGAAAGGATAAATTCCAACTATGAACATAAAAGAGCTAAATCTGCTCTACAGGTTTCTTGGACAAAGAGGAAAAGATTCCACTTGCGGAATGAACACTAGCAAAGAATATGGCACTGCAAAAAGTAAAGGATTTATTAAGACACTTATATTGTAGTACGGAATTAAGCACAAATCCCACAAGAAATAGGGAAGTCAGAAACCTTTTTCCTTAAGTTAAAACCATTGCAGGAACCAGCATGCTGTGACAGGTGATGTTTGCGTTAATTTTGATTGCATTCTCCACCAGTGACCAGAGGTGTCTTTTCTAAAGAGGAAGCATAGGTGTCTTACTATTTGAGTCACGCTTATACAATGTTGTCCAACTTTGACATGGGGTTTCCAGCTAAATTTACTGCATGGATCATGGCTTGTGTCTCATCTGTCTCATACTCATTAGTAATGAATGGTGGCTTAACTAAACTTATCATTGCTAAGAGAAGCATAAGACAGGGGGATCCTATGTCACCTTACCTCTTTGTGTTGGCTATGGAGTATCTTAACAAATTACTCCAGCAGTTGCATAAAGATGGGAACTTCAATTTCCATCCAAAATGCAGGAAACTCAATATATCTCATGTCTGCTTTGCTGATGACCTGCTCATGTTCTGCAGAGCTGACTTAATATCCATCCAGATATTGCACAGGGCTTTTCTTCAGTTCTCAACAGCATCTGGTCTTCAGGCTAATGTAAGTAAAAGTGCAATCTATTTAGCTGGGGTTCAACAGGACATCAGAGAAGAAATTATTGCAGTTGTGGGATTCACTGAAGGACATCTCCCTTTCAGATATTTAGGTGTTCCACTGGATTCAAAGAAGTTGGCTATTCATCACTATTTGCCTCTTATTGAGAAGATAACAGCAAGAGTCACTTGCTGGTCAGCTAAAATGTTATCTTATGCTGGCAGAACCCAATTGATTAAGTCTGTGGTCTTTGGAATGCAGACCTACTGGGCTCAGGTGTTTATTATACCCAAGAAAGTACTGAAGACTATAGAAGCAATATGTAGAACTTACCTCTGGATTGGTAAAGCCACACTATCCAGAAGAGCATTAGTTGCCTGGGACAAGGTATGCCAACATTTATCTTCTGGTGGACTTAATATTCTGAAGTTGGTTGTATGGAACAAAGCAGCCATAATCAAATTATTATGGACTTGGCTAGAAAAAAGGACTGCTTATGGGTCAGATGGGTTCATGCCTATTACATCAAGAAGGGGAATATTGACACAGTTGCTGTACCAACTACAACTTCTTGGGTGATCAAAAAGATTTTGGATAGTAGACCCTTGGTGATGGAAAATGCTCAGTTACAGGGTACTCTTATATGCAGGCTGCAAAGTGTATGCAGGATGAACAAGTTTCATATTCACAAACTGTATATTACTATGCTGCCTATCTTCACCAAGGTCGCATGGAAGAACTCGATGCTTATTGCTAATGTACTTCCTAAGCATAAGTTTACTGTTTGGCTGGCTGCCCAGCACAAGCTCCCCACAGTTGATAGATTAAAGATCATGGGCATACAAGTTCCAGCAATGTGTGCATTCTGTAAGCAGTATGTTGAAGATTTCAAGCACCTTTTTTTTGAATGCTACATCACCAACAGGTTGTGGTCGAGAATTTGTGTGTGGCTGGGACATTCCAGGACCATTGACTGCTGGGAAAATGAGGTGCAGTGGATTTGTAGCAAGGGTAAAAGCAAGCAGTGGCAGAATGCTATCACAGCTGCTGCTTTTGTGACCACTACTGCAATCATTTGGAGGGAAAGGAACCATATTCGATTTGAAGGAGCAGACTTTGTAGAGGATTTGACATGCCGAGAAATTGCACTACTCCTACACCTTAGAGGCAGAAACTGCAAGAATTGGCATATTGGATTGAGCAAGTTAAACTGTTACCCTTAGGCAGCTTACTTAATTGCTTACTTGTTTATAGATAGTAAAGAATATAGCTTACTGAAACAGTGTAGTAGTTAGTCCATACTACTGCCAGTGTTGATACAAGATGTAAATACTTTTGATATAAATGATATATGACAGTTTGATCTTTAAAAAAAAAATATATGTTGTCCAACTTTAACTTGAAAGAGAAATAAGAGAACTAAGCACAATTACTCTGATATGCTAGAACATTGCAAAGCTAAACATTTGTGCTCTGCAACACAGAGAATAACATTTCCTGTTTTCACAACATGGGAGACTCGATGTAAAACATCCCGCTAAAAGGGGCACACAGTTACTCGGATCATCTATTCATCTGATGTTGACAACTCAACTAAAATGTGAACAATCATCTGTCAAAATCTGAAGCACTGCCTTTGTATACAACAACAACCCAATATAATCTCACTTAGTGGGGTCTGAGGAGTATAGTGTGTACGCAGACCTTACCCCTACCCTTAGGTAGAGAGGCTGTTTCAAAATAAACCCCCGGCATCTTCCCTCCAAGAACTTCCCACCTTGCTCTTGGGGAGACTCGAACTCACAACCTCTCGGTTGGAAGTGGGGATTGCTTACCATCAGAACAACGTCTCTTGTCTGCCTTTGTATACTTAATCCTAATTTACAAATCAAAATTCCAAGCCTCGTTCGAAAACACTCCTATCATTTTGATAAGATTTAAAATAGAATCTATTTTATAACATCATAATTAAGGAGCAACACCCTTGTGACTAGAATATATTGAGATCCAGGCCTCTATACACAACTTAGAGTAGATTAATCATGTGCAAGGTATAGAACAAGTGTCAGTTTGCTTTGAGAGAAACTGATCCACACATGGTGTTTAAACTTTAAACCAAACCACATGAATTTATCGCAGTTGAGAATAACTTGAGATGAGAATACACACAACTTAACTATAGCTAAGAGAGAAATGTGTATAAAAGACATATGTCATACATTCAAGAAACATCGAGTGTGCGAGTTTTCTCTGCTTGCTATATAAATCCGTGAAATACCACCATGTACCCTAGATAATCCAACTCTTTAATTGATGAAACGATTTCTCTTGTACTGGCCGGATGGGAGCGGGGAGGGGAAAGGTGGGGGAGAGTCGCGGTTCACGCAGGCTGTATTTTATAACGCGATAGTAACTTCTGGAAAATAAAAAAGAATTAATACGGAAACCATTCCTTAGAAGGCAGTGGAGTTGGCTAAAAGTCATTCTCATAATGCTGCTGAAATAGTGAACAAAATCGGAATCAGAGTTTTCCTAGGTAAAGAAAATACAGCAGCTATTGAAAAATTTACAGGAAAAAGATGACAATTAGCTGCAAGACATCTATACAACAACAACAACAACAACAACAACTACCCAGTATACTCCCACCAGGTGGGGTCTGGGGAAGGTAATATGTAGACAGCCTTACCCCTACCCAAAAGGGTAGAGAGGCTGCTTCCAAGCGACCCTCGGCGCATAGGACAGAATGAAAAGCTGCATTGGAAAACAAAGATAAAGTTAGGAACCAAGGCAAGACAAAACACAATAACAAAACAAAGCATAAGTAATCCTGCAAAAATAACGTAAATGATTATGTAAACATAAGAAACATAAATACCGTCGCATGCGACAATAACTAGCGACAACTACCATATTACCAATCAAGAGGGGACCTACGCTAAAACACTAGTCATCTACGGGTAACCCTACTATCACACACCCAACCCCGGGTGGGGCGAACGAAGGACTCTAAGAGCCCCTAGCCTGCAACCCTGATTCTAGACCTCCAGACTCCCCTATCAAGGGTCAAGTCCTCGGTAACCTGCATTCTAGTCATGTCCTGCCTAATCACCTCTCCCCAATGCTTCCTAGGCCTCCCTCTACCCCGCCGACCACCAACAATCTCCAGCCGCTCGCAGCTCCTCACCGGGGCATCGGGACCCCTCCTCCGTACATGCCCGAACCACCTCAGCCTCGCTTCCCGCATCTTCTCGTCCACCGGGGCCACCTCTACCTTCTGTCGAATAACTTCATTCTTAATCTTATCTAGCCTGGTGTGCCCACACATCCACCTAAGCATCCTCATCTCAGCAACCTTTATTCTCTGAACATGGGAGTTCTTCACGGGCCAGCACTCTGCCCCACACAACATCGCAGGTCTAACCACGGCTCTGTAGAATTTCCCCTTGAGTTTGTGTGGGATTTTCTTGTCACACAGGACCCCAGAAGTAAGCCTCTACTTCGACCACCCTGCTCCTATCCGATGGGTGACGTCCCCGTCAATCTCTCCGTTCCCCTGAATCACAGATCCAAGATATCGGACCCTGTCCCTCTTGGCGATGGCCTGAGAACCAAGCATCACATCCCTGCCCACCCCACTCGGCTCGTCGCTGAACTTGCACTCCAGATATTCTGTCTTAGATCTGCTTATTTTGAAACCCTTAGACTCGAGGGTCTGTCTCCATACCTCTAACCTTTCACTAACACCGGCGCTCGTCTCGTCTATCAATATTATATCATCAGCAAAGAGCATACACCAAGGCATATCCCCTTGGATATGACGGGTTAGAGCATCTATTACTAAGGCGAACAACAGGGGGCTCAGCGCCGATCCTTGATGGAGCCCCATTACCACAGGAAAATGGTCTGAATCGCCACCCACCGTCCTCACCCTAGTCTTAGCCCCATCGTACATGTCCTTGATAACTCTGATATAGGCTTCTGGCACACTCTTCGCCTCCAAGCACCTCCATAGCACCTCCCTGGGACCTTGTCATACGCCTTCTCCAAGTCGATAAGCACCATATGCAGGTCCTTCTTCTTATCCCTGAATTGTTCCGCCAGCCGCCTGACTAGGTGAATAGCCTCAGTGGTGGAGCGGCCCGGCATGAAACCGAACTGGTTCCCAGATATATTCGTCGCCTCCCTCATTCGCGCCTCAATCACCCTCTCCCAAACCTTCATCGTGTGGCTCATTAGTTTAATACCCCTATAGTTGTTGCAGCACTGGATGTCCCCTTTGTTCTTGTACAAGGGCACCACTGTACTCCACCGCCACTCATCCGTCATCCTTTTAGTCTTGAAGATCACGTTGAATAGCCTAGAGAGCCACTCCCCTCCAGGTTTACCCATGCACTTCCAAAACTCCACCGGGATCTCGTCAGGCCCGGTTGCTCGACCCCTACTCATCCTACGCAATGCCCCTAAGACCTCCTCCACCCTAATGCGCCTGCTGTACCCAAGGTCTCTATGACGCTCTGAATGCCCCAACTCCCCTAGCTCTATGCTCCGATCCCCCTCCTCGTTAAGAAGGTCCCGGAAGTACGCCTGCCACCTCTGTTTGATTTGCGATTCCCCCATCAGAACTCTACCATCCTCGTCCTTGATACACCTGACCTGGTCTAGGTCACGAGCTTTCCTTTCCCTTGCTTTAGCCAGCCGGAATAACTTCTTATCCCACCTCTCTCCCCTAGTTCCTCATACATGCGACCGAACGCCGCATTTTTAGCTTCCGTGACTGCCATCTTAGCTTCTCTTCTCGCCTCCCTGTAGAACAATTCATAAATCATAACCAGGACGTAACAAGCTTCTGCATAAAATAGCGTCTTTCAACCTTTGCTATCTTATTTAAGATAGAAATATGATGAACCACTAAATAACTATCTTTGCGGCCTTTGTAGTGACAATTATACAAGCTAGGAGGCATACAACATAAAATTAATTCTGTTTTTAGAGCAGCATAAAACAGTTTTAAAGTCAAATTGCTTAAAAAAAGGTAGGCACGGAAGTGGCCAAGTCTAATTTTAACATGAGTTTATTGTGAGATCAGTGTCATGATTCAGAGAAGAGTAAAAACATCTAAAACTATTCCTCTTCAAGATTGGGTGTGCTCAAACTTGAAATATTCTTTTCTTTAAGACGCCACCATTCTATAATGTTAAGTTAATTCAATCTACAAACTCAAGTTCTTTCCTTCATTTAATACAATTATCTTTTCTTCAGGATCAAAGAATTACCATCAAAACATTCTTCGAGGACAAAAGAATTACTATTCATAAAACTCTAAGGGTTTATTTTATTGAATCAAATATAAGGTCCAAATCAAAAATATTATACGAAATAAACCAAAAATTACTAAAAACCATGAAAATAATGATGATACACCTCAGTACAACATCAGGTCAGAATATTGCATCAAGCAATATTGTAACCCTCAGTGTACTTGCCTAACACAGGAGACACCGACTCTCCATGAAAGATCTAGTTCTTTTAAACTTAGCAGTTATTCCACCAACCTTCATATCCCTCCATTTATCCTCTTTCATGTTGTAAACAATCAACTTCTCTCTATCAACATACAATACAAGATTTGAAATACAAAAAAAAAAGATTTTCTGTCAGATTTCTCTCTAGTCAAGCCTTAGAAACACCACCAGTGTCTCTAAATGCTACCAACACCCAACTCCTTAGCAATTCCCCCTAAACCATCGGATATCAACCCAATCACCATTCCCATGGAAGTCAAATACATAACAAAAGATCCTACTTCATTTAAGGACAAACTCCTTTATAAAGGCATGTTAAACCATAATGAGTTGGTACTCAAACCCAACTCTTATTATCATGGTGCACCAATGTCTTATCCTCATGGTATAGTGGGACTTGAACCCACCGTCTTACCCTTCACATATTGCATTATAGTTTGTCTAGGGACACACCCTCAAGCCTTTAAAAATATTGCCACTTCATAATTATATGCGTAACAAGAAGCACCAATATTAAGATTATTGCTATACATGAATATAATAGTAAGAGTAAAGACGACCAAATATTAAAAATGGCAAAAAATGAAAAGACTGTCTCCAACAAATCCTCCGTTAAAACTAAAATGTGTATTCTCTGTAGAATATAACTTGAACCATCCACAACACTACACTGATATCCATCGCCTTCAAATTTTCATTCTTAATATTATAATCAGTAGAATATTACTATAATAGACAAAATGCAACTTTTGAATGAAAATTACTTAGATTTGAAGTCTTGAACTTTTCAAAAATTAATCACAAAAATTACTTAGTAATAAGAAATTAATATATATTATTTGATTGAGAGGGCAAGATTCAAGATCCCAAATTTTCTTTTTTCTTTTAACAAGAGTATCTAGTAATACTACTCAGAAGATATTACCTAATTTACCAATGACATGAAATGTCGACTTATCACTTGGCAAAGCAGCAAAAGCAATTGTAGCTTCCATAAAAGGTTTCACTTCTTTTAGAAAGTAACAAAAAGAATATAGCAATTCGTGTTAATAACATATTAAGAAACTTAGCTCAAAATAACAATACAAAACAATAAAATAACAAGAATGTAAGGAGAAATAGATGAGAGATTGTTATTTCTTCCACATATTCAAGTGTGTACAATGTGATGTCTAACCCTCTAATTTATAGAATGATATTGATGTAATACAAAGGGATGCCACAAAAATGGTATAAACTATTGAGATCGTGGGGAAAGATCATGAAAGAAATTATAGAGGTATGAAAGTTACAATTATAATGGTAAGAAGTAGTGGGCGATTAATGGAGAAGAGTAGTGAGAGCAACTTCTTTAGAAGTCACAAACATCCACTATATAATATAATATTTCATAACATAATACTAATTTTAGTGCCTGGATTTTGAGCCTCCTAACTTTGAACCACCATGAAAAGGAAAACTAATAATCAAGGGATAACTGCATTTTTAATCCCTCAGCTATTGATAAATTTAAATTTGGTTTTCAAATAGTAAGCTAATTGTTGCAAACTTTAAAATGTCAATCATCAGGACCAGAGTTCCTCTCTTCTTCCCTCACAGTCCAAAATCCTGTAATCCCAGCTGGTTTTATATTGTTTACCAAAATAATTTTCAGCTAAAAGAATCTAACGGGATGTATAAAAATATAATTTATTGTTGGATCATCAAATAGGTCTGCATCAGATCCTTTACAAAAAGATCACTAATGCCATTTATCCATCTATTCATTAATGCATGTACAAGAATACTATCCGAACTTAAAAAAAGAAAATACTCCATTTGTGTTTTTCTTTCTCTATTTTAATGAATTACATTAGAAGGGCTGATGCCTCCTTTGGTAAAGAAATTAAAACTTTTGAAGATTCAATTGGAGACAAATTACAGATGGATGTGAAGCTGTTGTTGCTGCGAACCTCCAGATTTTTGGACCGACTAAATTCATTGTGCTATAGCCTCTTTTGCTTCACTCTGTGTGACCTTGGCTAAATCTTCAGGATCACGAATTGGTAGACAAATAACCACATTGTGACAGCGACCACATAGCAAAGGATGCTCAGTAAATGAACCTACTTGAGGTGAATAATTCCAGCATCTGTCACATTTTGAGCCATCTGCACGGGATACGCCAATCCAGATTGTGTTCCCTTCTTCGATGAGGTACTCTCCATTGTACTGAACATCTTTAGTTCTTTCATCTTCCAAGGAGTTGAGAATCTCCACCTGCAGAAATTGCAAGAACATACTCATATAATGTATCAAATCAAGAAAATCATAAAATCATGTGCTCAAAGAAACTTGTGGTCCAGCCCTTCCTCACACCCCACGCATCGAGGGAGCTTAATGCACCAGACTGTCCTTTTTATATGCTCAAAGAAACTCTTTTTGCATCAAATTTTCAAACCTAGCTTCATCAAGTAAACACAACATTTCGATTATGGAGTTAAAGAATCAAGTAGGAGGAGAACACTTGGAGCCCAAGATTAAGGAGAAACCTGAATGATTGGGAAATAGAGGATTTGCTAGCTCTTCTTGGCAGCCTCCAGAACATCTCCATCAACAACCATGACATTGACAACCTTAAATGGGGCACTAGTAGAGGGGGTTCATATTCAGTCAAAGGAAGCTATTACAACTTGAGCTCTAACTAAGCTTTGATTGACCAGTGCTCATGGAAAATGATCTGGAAGACAAAAATTCCCCCTAAGGTTAGTGGTTTCTGTTGGATAACTCTTCAGGATGCTTGTCTAACTCAGGATAACCTTCTCAGAAGGGGTTTCTAACTAGCCAACAGATGTCAGATGCCATATGTGCCTTAGCAATCATGAAACAATCAATCACATGTTCCTCCACTTTACAGTTGCAGCAGACATTTGGTCAATGTTTATTTCACTTTTTGGTCTACATTGGACTATGCCTAGGGATGTCAAAAGTTGACAAGTCCATCAAGAGAATCTGGTCTATGGTTCCTGCTGTTATTTTGTGGTGCATATGGACAGAGAGTAATCAAAGATGCTTTGATGGCATCTCAACTGCCAGACACAAACTTAAGGCTAGATGTTTAGCGTTACTTTTTTGCTGGGTGAACCACACCCCTGTGTATATCCCTGAGCTTTTCTTGGACTTTATCAGCTCCATAGTTTTGTAATAGGTTTTTGTTCTCCCTAGGAGCTGATATTTCCTTTGCTTTTGTAATCATTGCATCTTCTGGATGCCTTTTAATTAATATACAACTTACTTCATCAAAAAAAAAATATTCAAGTGGAACTATTGCCACACGTGTGTAACGGAGTTAAGTTAAAAAGATGATTAATACTCATTGCAAGTGTGACCAAATATTTGTTTGAAGAACTTCAGGTGCAAACAAAAGTAGGTTTTCAAGAGGATTTGAATTATTTTGTTTCAAGCTCAAGTGAAACAACAAAGCAACTAAAAGAGGGGAAAAGCTGGTGCTTGTAGAGACATGGAAATTGATGCCTTTATACCATGGCCAATAGAGCCTTGAGCATCAGCCAGAACTATAGTTAAAAAGAGACTGCAGTATACCTGAGATGTTATAAATATGCGATTTAGAGCATCTGCATCATTTGTAGGTTTGCACATTTTGTTTAGTCTCTCAGCCAGGCTTTCATTAGAACAGTACAGATAAACCTTGGCCTCTAAGCTGGAGCCGATCAATTTTCCATTTCGAGCTACTTCCAATGCTTTGTTAACTTCCGTCCTTAGCTGGTCATAGTTGTTCAAATTGCATAAAGAAAGATGCCACAAATAGTTTTAAGTTAAACAAAAAGACATCTGATGTAATAGACTATCATTTCGCAGCCCTTAAATTATTAAAGCTACCAAAGGGCTGTGGAATTCTTATATGGAGTGCATCATAGAAATATAGAGATCAGCTTTGAGCTTACTTAAGCAACTGGTAGCTAGACTGGAATACTAGGCCAATCTTTAAGTTTAAACAACTGGTACCCGATTGAAAGAATGGGCCAAACTACATGGAGTTATCCGTATCAAAACGTCTTCCATAGAAATTGAGAAGCTTTAGTCAATATCCCAGTACTCTAAGGGGCAAGGATAAGAGGAAAATATAACATTGCAAGGAGTGAGGAGTCCTAAGCCAATGATGTTTTAACACCTATAGTCTTCCTTTTTTCTGAAAACTCCTAGTCATCCTATATACGAGGGATGAAAAAAAACCTGCATATGAGGGAGAGATGAGTATTTGAATAACATCAATTTGCAAGGCATTCTAACCATGTTTTACTCCTAGTCATCATTAATTTCTCATCTTTGTCTCAGATGTAAAACAGTTACCTCAAGTATTTTTCCCCAAAAGTCAACTTCTTCCTCTGGAAAGGAAAGGTGTTCTGAATCTAGTTCAGGCCATCTTGACTCGAAAACGAATTTGGCAACATGCCCATCTTCGGTGGTATGCTGGAAAGGAAGATGCTGCCAGACATCCTCAGCCAAATGAGGTAAGATGGGAGCAATTATCCTTCCGATTGAAAGCAAATGGGCTTCAAGGACTGTTTGACAACTCCTCCTTGTAAAACTTGTACTGCCCCTGAAAATAACAATTTACATTAGCATCTAACTAATTTTTCAATATGAGTTGTTAATGAATTCAGGTAACAAGCTGAAGCCTGGATTCAAAGGTCACCTACAGTTAGGGGTGTCAATGGTTCAGCTCGGCCAGTTATTTTATAAAATTTGTACCATACCAATTTTTCAGTTATTCTATTTGTATAACCAAAATTAGACTTTCCGAAACCATCTCAATCATGTCGGTTTCTCTTTGGTATCGCCATCGGTACGATTCGGTTAATTTTCAGCATTTTATCAATGTCTTATAGAAGCCAGTAATAGAATGCAATAATGTACGTACTTTTATAGGACTTAGCAAAACTCTCTAGATATTTTTACGGTTTAAAGAGTGATGAATTAAGAAAACATGAAATATGGCCACAGTATAGATAGTATAGATCCGCCAACTGTTCTACAGCGTAAAAGAAACTAAGCAAAGACAAAAATATAAATCACATGAGTGGAAAGATACTAACCAAGCTAGAACTCAAGAATAAAGTCTATAGAAGATTAAATATTCAAAAAAATTAAATCTAAATTATACAAAAGGAAATATATTCAGTACATTGTAGTTTGTTACTCATAATCGCAAGAATACTGTGCCTTGCTGGTGAATATGTTGGAAATAAGTTAGTTTCAGTAGGAGTAGCATAATAGGCTTGGGAATTAGGATTTTGAGTTTAATTACTTATTGGCTTCTAATCATTCTCATATCCATTGACACCCGTACCTACAATATCTAATACAAAGAGAATAGCAGAAGCATCAATGTAAAACAAAGAGCAAGGCACAGAACCCCCACATCAAGTGAATTCTTAGAAGATCTGTCAAAATTCATACACAGAGGGCATAAAACCCTAGATCAACAACTCATATATGAGATACGAAACCTGTCACCAAAATGATGACTTGGAGCCAAGAATTGAAGAGTCAGAATACCAACTTTCTAAGAGAAGTAGCTTGGATCTCAAGTTTGATACAAAGAAACATGTTCCTACCATCGAACTTCACTTTTCACATAAGACAAAATTTATTAACCCGAGGTACTTACCAAGACAATCTATTATAGTATTTGATTGTTAAATAAGTTAGAATGCCGTATAAAATTGAGTCAAAACCTACTAGGAGAAAGATAAACTGGAACAACAAGGTTCTCTTGCTTTTTCTAAAGCCCATAATCAACATTTTAGGCTTCCAGAATGAGGATAAGAATACAAATCTAAGGAGCAAAGAGCCCAAACTTATTGTCCTCCATCTATACGAGAGTCCAAGACGTGACATCGATACGTTTCATAGTATTCCCAAAATCGTGATTACTGTATTTTGATGAATTTTTCAAGGTTCAGGGATTCAGAATCACAGTCGTTTATTTGACCGAATAGAGGATTTAGAGTCACAAACCTAACAGCAAAACAAACAAGAAAGTTCATATTAACCGAGATATCAGCAGCACGAAGTTTTGCAGCTTTCGCCCTTGTGAAAAGAGGGTAATTTGGCTTCCATTCAGCCTAATGGAAAGTGATACTTCTACTCCAAAGCAAGCAAAATAGTTTCAATTTTGAGAAATAATTTGGTCTGCCACACCAGCAGCTCAAAGCAACTCAAATCCTACCCTTCCTCAACTCCCTGCTTCTCCTCCGTAATTCTACCTCCAACTCCAGTCGACCGAGAATGCCCATCCACTGCTACCCCTTCCTTGTAGCCTCACCAGCAATCCTGGCTCCCTGCCCCCAACAGGTGCCTTATCCCTATCGCCTCCACTGCAGTTTTTCTCCTTCCTTCCCTCCCTACAGTCTCCCATATTTTGAGCTTCCATTATCTACAGTCTAGCTATCTCTGATGAGTCAATACTATCTCTTAACAGCAGCAGAACTTATTGGTATCGTTTTCTTCTGATTCTTTTTGTATGAGAAGTACCCAAATACAGCTCATTTTGATGGCAATAAAATGGGTTTATTAGGTAAGGGGCCAAAATTCCACTTCTGGATAAATCTACAAAACCAAATTGCAGGTTCAATAAGGAGCCAAAATTCCACTTCTGGATAAATCTACAAGCCAGATTGTAGGTTCAGTAAAGGCCACCATCAGAAGTACCTCATACAAGAGGGGTCAAAACCGCAAACCAGTCCTTATAAATATTAATTACTTATCGCTCTTTTAATAGCAGCAATTCAGTAGTCACTGCCTATGGTAGCATTATTCTTGCTCTGTTTTATATTCTTTTAACTATTTTTTAAAGTTTTCTCAGGACTTGAAATATTATACAAGCTTGGGAAGAGAATAAAAAAATGAAGAGTATGTAGAGATACAACATGTATTACCCAACATAAAGCCGATCCTTCGCAACATCAAGATAGAAGTTTGAGAGGTCAACTATCACAAAGCGCTGAATCACCTGCAGGGATAATGAATAATAATTACACAAAAAAGGATGCCTTCCATTAAAGGTATAAAACTAGTAAAGAATCAAAAGAACTGTCCATTAGCCGATAATTAAATTCATCTCAAAACAAACATTTTCATGATATTAAACTGCAAGAAGCCGTAAATTAACTGAAAATATTTAATATATCCATCTCACGGAAAATATTAAAGGGCTCTTTATAATCTTCTTATCGACATTATAGTATTACCACACGGTGTCACAGATTAGGGATCTAATAACCTTTTAACGTGGAGTTTACGCCAGCATGATTCTTGATTAAGAACATCATTTTGCTTTATTACACTTGAGGGGGTTGAAACAAATTTTTTTCTCTCCCTCCTTTGCTCACCTCCCATCCATCCAAGTGTTTTGTTAACTTTTAATACCATCAATTTGACAAGATGGCACCAAGACCAAGAGAAGACATCATAATTGTACTTGCATAAATAGGTTGATTTTGTGCACAAGCATAGCTAACACCTTCCATATCAATATTTTGTCAAATTAGAAGTAAATTAGATATTACTCCCTCCCAATTTGTGTGACACTCTTTCCTTTTTAGTCAATCCTAAAAGGAATGACACCTTTATATATTTAGTAATAAAAACTTTAAATTTCTAGTTTACCGGTAATGAGATGATTTAAAGCCACACAAATATCAATGACTCATTTTTTGTCACAAATTTCAGAAGTCTTTCTTTTCTCTTAAACATTGTGCCCAGTCAAACACCAACACATAAATTGGGACAGAAGGAGTAGCATTTCTATGCCATACAGATGCATTCGTGCAATTCCTAGCTGTATTACAAATTCCAGCTTTAAAGGTTCTGCTGAAATCTTCTCCATACAGCCAGAACCAATTTCACCACAGCTCGTCTTTCCATTGAACTTCGACGTATCAGATCACGTGATTATTTTACTTAAACTTAAGAATATATTGGACTCCTAGAAGCCTATCACCCTTGCCTGACTAAGAGAAAAAAAATGCAATTTGTCGCTGGTAACAAATACTTTTCAAGGAAAACTGGAGGCTGTAGATGCCGGAACTACAATAGTATGATTCAGATGTTACATTATCACTCATGCACAGAATTAAGATAACTCACACCTGAAAGAT
This sequence comes from Nicotiana benthamiana, assembly GCA_034376525.1. NCBI lineage: Eukaryota > Viridiplantae > Streptophyta > Magnoliopsida > Solanales > Solanaceae > Nicotiana > Nicotiana benthamiana. The sequence goes on along the minus strand of CM067331.1, from coordinate 32,979,791 downwards.
GCAAAACAAACAACTCTTTTATTCACTATCCCTTGAAGTTTCGAAAGAGTTATACCTATAGCCCCTTTCTTTTAAATACAGACATAATAGAGATTGAAGAGAAAGTGAAGTAGAATAACACAAGTAGAATCAGATGTTTCAAACACACACACAGTGGCCAGTGGCCACTTTATAGCAGCTAAACATCCTCCCTCTTTTTTACACTAGGCCCTTGACACTGCTGCCACTAAACTTCCAGCAAAAAGGTTTTGTTGCTCTTATGCCTACCTTCTCAGCTAGAAAGATCTGATTATGACGAGCTTCCTCACTGTGGTAGAACAGAATAAACTAGGTAGATGGAAGGTGTACATTCCATTAGTGTATCATGGAACGTTTCTTCCAGAAATCCTCCTCAACCTAACCTTATCCTTCCAAGCCAGGCTATTAGGTCACCTTCCATTGGAATTATCCAAAGGTCTTCTGTTTCAGAAATGATCCTTACTAGAACTGGATAAGAATCCATCCATTCCCTCCTTATTTTGCAGAATAACCACCGATAACGCTGTTGGCAAGACAAAACTGAATCCTAACAAGTTGCTGGCTTTTATCAGTCGCTCATAGAAATACACCTTCACAGTTGAAATCCAATACCAGCCCGCATATGTATGATCTTTTTGACAGAAAGAAAGTTGCTTTGAAGATAGTGCTAACTCTTTCCAAAAGATTAAGATTATTGTATCTACTGTTTTACTTTTGGTGTAAATGAGGATGAATCACTGTTAGAATTCAGGGAATCCTTACATGAATTTTAGGGAATATTCTTGCTTTTTGCTTTTACACCTGAACAACGGCTTCGCTGAATATTAGTCATTCTATTCAACAGAATTGATGTGTTATGTTCCCTATCGTCAATCCTAAGGACCTTGGATATTCGCCTCAAATTTTTCTTCTGTATTACCTTTTTTCCCTTCTGAGTAAATATTTTCCTCCATACCTCTTGTGCTAAGCCTTTATCCTTTTCCCAAACTAATCATTCAAGCAGCAAGAACTCGTCAACTAACTTCTCTTCACTACCAAGTACAACTGCAGCAAGTTGACTGCCCCTAGATAACCGTAGATTTAAGACACTGAAACTTTTGGCAGAACTGGTGATCCAACAACTTGACTTCGAGATGTGACTGGTGCCGAAATGGTTATTAACTGACAGGGTTTATATGCTTAAATTAAATAAAGAATATCTGATTTAGTTTCTAGTTTCTTCAGATTTTCCCCAACTATCAAGTAAAACTAGAACAAGCACATCAGGTTTTAGTCTTTTGACAACTTCATGGATTTGTCACTGCTGACAGCAATGTGTTTATATCCTTAAACTCCACTGCTACACTGCCACTTCTACCTTACCACTTAGCTCATGTTGACACACATATACGATGTAACTGAACTACTAATCGCGGTTATAGATCTCATCTCCTGACGAACTGAGAGAAATGTATGTAGCTTATACCATGACTAAGATCCTCCCCCTCTTGTAGTTAAAGAAATTGTGAAGCTCCTTTTTTCCTTCAATAATATGCACTCTTACTATCTTCAATCAAACAATTGCCTTTTCCGTGTAAGCAAAGTTTTAGCTTCATCACATTTCAGGAACTTGAAACATCAACCAAAGAAAACATACCTGAAATATTTTGAAAAACTGATAACCTTCATAGCTCTCTCTGATGTTGTTCACAACATTAGCAAGCTGGAATAACGCATACTGGTCAATCATAGGAAGATCACTATACGGGACTGCACAATCAGCCTGCAGAAAGCAAATTTCAGATAACACATCACGTCAAAACCACCAATGTTAAGTATGAACATCTAATTAAGGAAAACTAATAAACTCATCAACTTTAACAAGTAACAAACAATACTCAGTTCAAGAGTCGAGTATAGGAGGGATCTATAAAACGGACTGTACATGCTCTAGGTGTTTATGTGATATAGAGAGTAAAAAGAGCTTAGCAGAAAAAGAAGATGCTGCTGCACAAGTGATCAGAGAATGCAAGAACATTCTTATTTTGGAAATAGCGTTGATTGAGATTGTTAAACCTACTTTCCAATCATGGAGATTTGCTAGAAGGAATCGAAGTGTTCCTCGCAATTTCCGGTATATGTCAGACATTTGACGAAGGACTTGAGGTCCAATCAACACGTCGCCAGTATAATCTACACTTGAGACCCAAAGCCTTAAAACATCAGCACTATATGGAGGACTTTCCTGTCAAAGGTAAAGCAGAGACGTCATTTCTTGTCAAGAGCAGATGTGAGGTGCACACTAATTGCAATAAATCGGCGACACACCTTTTGGTTTTTTCCTCCTTCAATCACCATCCTTGGATCAACAACATTGCCCAAAGATTTGCTCATTTTCAACCCCCTTTCATCCAGTACAAATCCATGTGTAATAACACCACGATAAGGGGCCATGCCTGCAATTATGACCTATGATTAGAAAATTACCATAAGGCAATATCTCGAAGAGCCAAAATCTAAAATTTAGACTATAAGAATGAAATCACTAACTACTGCCATGTAGTAAGAGCCCCTACCAAGGATTTTGCAGCAAAAACCAGTTTTGCTTCTTTTCCAGAAGCAAAAAAAAGCCCCTACTAAGGATCCCTCATTGTCTCAAATGTCCAGGAATTTTTCCAAATCCCTTAGCCTCTTCCAGAATATAACTTACTACTTGTTTAAGGAGAATAAGATGGTACACTGTAGGTCTGAAGTTCCAGAGAGAGAGAGAGAGAAAAAAAAAGATTTATATGAATAATAGCAGATAGTAGAGGACTATAGTTATGGTTTCAGATGTAGAAACATTGAACAGCCATAAAGCCCAAAAAGGAGGTCAAGGGGGTCGACTAATTCCCCGGGAAGTTAACCCTGTTTCTTTCCCTACTTCTTGTAGCCAAGCTTGATATTTCCTGGGATAAAGAGACGAACAAAAGATTTTTTTTTCTTTTATAAGGTAAAGATTTAAGATTCTCTAAACCTTAAGTGATATTACATAGCATGAAGAGGAGGACTTCAAAATGCCCCTTACCTTTAGTAGCAATACTAGTTAGCAAGGAACTCTGGAACCAACCACGATGTTGATCTGTACCCTCAAGGTATAAATCTGCAGGGTAATTAAGGCTTTCTCTTTTGTCCAGCACCGCAGCCCATGAAGAACCTGAGTAAACAGCGGTTAACGTTATAATCCTAGTGCTAAAGAAAAATTTACATTAGGGACTTCTCATGAAATATAGTTAAACCGGCACATTGATGAAGAGAGAAAATATCAGGGAAACAACACATAAGACACAAAAAATAAAAAGGGAGAGAAAGAGAGAGAGAGAGAGAGAGAGAGAGAGAAGGATGAAAGAATAAACTGAACACCCAAAAACTATAAATTTGATGCAGCAGAGAAAACCGAAATGCAAAAAAGGTTAGTTTTGTAGGATTTCCGCTCATCTTAGGTTGTAAATAAGGAACCCTAACTTTCACCTCCGTTTCCAGTTGAATTAGCCTACTAGAATTGTAAGGGAAAATGCAAATGCATGCATAAATGGACAGGAAGCGGATATAAGCTAAAACACGCTTTGCTGGAACAATAATAAACAAAACTCCAAGTGAAGATGGATGCAGACAAAGTTCTGTTTATATTGTACTCAGCTCTTCCACAAAATGCAAACAAATTGTTATCACTCAAATAGACAATTTTCGAAAATTTCCTAATTCGGCAATATTAACCATCATGGGTATGAAGATTGTCTTTAATCTTGTACGTTGATCACATTTTGGAGCTTTAGTTGAAGTAGTCCTATAGTGTAGAAAAGAAAATGGAATCTAGCAAGGTGATCCATTCCTGCACCCAATATAATTGGGAATATACAAATGACCCAAAAAGAGAATGAGGACATTCAATTTGTTGGCATTATAGGCAGCTTTGTCGGCAAAGTGGTTAATAAGAATTTCAACCATCTCACTTGGTGATAACAGTTCATCACACTCTATTCTGTTGTTCCGGTTCAAGAACTTTCTCTTCTTTGTCACCTTTGATTCAACTACCATCTTCCCCAAGAATGGCATGGTCGTCGTTAAATGTCCCATATTCAGCGAGAGCAAGAACCAGGAAGTAATTCCATAATGTTGAGAATTAGCTACAATTATTTTACTACTTGCCTTGATCAAGGTAAATTCGAAATTTGGAGGATGCGGTATTCTATTTGCCGGTTTAAGAAAAGAAGTTTTTAGTCACTTTAATTATGGGGTCCTACCAAACCCAGCTTCAGAAACTCAATCATAAAGGATGACCAGAGAGGAGAAACTGACTAGTATTGCTGAATAGATGAAATTATTTTCAAAAACAACAAGAAGCAAAGGAGAAACTACCTAGACATATAGATTTTAGCCATGGCACCATACAGTTTCAAGTAATCAATGATCAACATTATCCCCAAAGGGAATTGTTGAGCTAGTTCAACAGGTACAGAGTACTGAAAGAAGCTATATCACCTGAGTCAAACCAAACATCCATCGTATCAGTCCCTTTTTCATAGTTTGATGCTTTATCACAATATTTCTCAGGAAGTAATTCCTCCACTGACATGTACCACCATGCATCGCTTCCTTTTTGCGAGATTATAGCTGCAAAATCATGATACAAAGTGAGAATGAACATCTGCACATTCCCAATGCAAATTAATAAGATTTTAATATTTAATAAGATTCATATGCAATGTAGTAGACAAGTTATTTATCACGCCCCAATTAAAATCCACATAACACAGAAGTACAAGAAATCACAACATGAAAGCTTTACATTTGATATGATCTATAGTTTCTTCATTCATCAGTGGCTCCTTTGATTCAACGTGGTAAAAGACTGGAATGGGGACTCCCCATGTCCTTTGGCGTGATATACACCATTCCGAGCGGCCAGATGTCATAGCAGAAATGCGGTTTACTGCCTGGAAACAATTATATTATGCAGTTACAAAGCCACTAAAGGACCATCTGCTATCTTTAAAGAATTAGAGAGCCAGAGTATTAACAAATACCTGAGTAGGAGTCCAAGTTACTTGGTTGATTGCATCCATTGCAGCATCACGAAATCCTTCTACTGATGCAAACCATTGTTCAGTAGCCCTGAATATTGTGGGCTTCTTTGTTCTCCAATCATATGGGTATTTGTGTTCTGCACAACATTTATAAGAAGAATAGACTAGGATTACATTCAGAAGAAATATCACATTATTTGATGAATCACGGGAGACTTATAGTTAGTGGACATCTGGAATAGGCACTGAAACAGTAACCACTTACTGTATGGCTCTACCATGACCAGTGACAGCTGTTCATCCAAGTAATCAATAACAGCAACATTGCCATTGCCAAGCACATCGAGCCCCCTAAATTGTCCAGCTTCTTCCGTAAATTTCCCAACATCGTCAACAGGGGAAACTATAGGCAAGCCGTATTTCAAGCCGGTTACATAATCTTCTTGTCCATGACCAGGTGCGGTATGAACTAATCCAGTTCCTGACTCTGTTGTAATGTAATCACCCCCAATGACAACAGGGCATTCCCGGCTATCTATAGGATGGGTGTACCTGAGAAAATTGAACGTAGGTTCCTGATGTAATAATGAACAATTCCTCTCTAGTAACAACTGTGAAGAACTCATGAACAACAGCATGCACAGCTTGGTTATGGACCCACATGGATAATACTTAAGGTCCATCAATTAACTTGGACTTCTGAATGCATAAACACATGAAAATCATTGGAAATATACCATTTGAATTGTATTTGGCAGCACAAATAATAAGCTTGTGCAACCAGGCGTTAATGCTGCACAGTGGTCCGGGCCTGGCTCGGGACCGGCCCAGGACCGCGGTCCTAGCAGGCCTAACGGGCCAGTTCTGGTGGGCCTGGGCTCTAGCGGTGCAAAAGCCCGTTGTGGGCCGGTTCAATACACAAGGCCCGTGAGCCCGGGACTGCCAAGGCAAGCCTGGGCCTAAACGGGCTCCAACGATCAATTTTAAAAAAGAAAATCTTTAGAAAATGGCCAACGGTCAGATTTTTAAAATCTAGTTGTTGGCCTTTAAAACTTATCCGTTGGCCATTTTAAAAATAGTCATTTGGCCCCCAAACTTTATATAATTACACTTTTTCCCAATTCTCAACTATAAATACCCCTCATTCTTTCATTTTTACTCGCCAATTCATCAATCTCTCTCAATTTCTCTCAATCTCTCTCAATCTCTCTCAATCTATATCTAATTTCTCTTCTATAATTGCTTATTTTATTATTGCAATTTCATGAAAATTGTGAAGTTGGTGAATTGAAGTATTCAAGTTTTCAACGATTTGCAATATTCAAGAAGTTGTTCGGCAATTCGGTAAACTCGTTCCAAATCTTAAGTTTTAAGAATATATTTTTGTGTGTTTTAGTTTGCATAATTGTAATTAATATGGAATTTTCTTTAAAAAAATGTTTGGTGGTAAGGGAAAAGCTAAAATTGGTGAAAGTAGTGGTCAACCTACTACCCTCCCCCCGGCTCCCCGGCCTTCTTCATTTACCCGTCCTGCTGCTCCTATTATTCTTGATAGTGATAACCCTGTTTTCAATTTTCCGATAGTCAATTTTGCCATAATGTTGCACCGGGTGAACAACTAAATGAAGAAATTATGAATGTTCTTTATCCTAATCAAACTATCTTAGAAAATGATGAGGAAAATGAGGATGTAGATGAAACCCAACCGGATTTAGATAATACACCTACTAGTCATGTTAATAACCCAACTGATGTCCCGCCCGACCCACCTGTAGAAACCCCTACATTTAATAGACAACCTTCTAAACGCCCCGAAACATCAATTGTTTGGCATTTTTTTACTCAAGTAAGAGAACAAAGTAAGGCTAAGTGTAGAACTTGTGGGAAATTGCTAGCGCATAAATATACTGGAGACTGTAGCGGTACGGGTAATTTGGCTAGGCACATAAAAACACACCCTAGAGATAAAGCTAAATATTTACAAATGAAAGCGCAGCAAGAGGGGACAAGTGTAGATACTGCGGTTAACCCTAGTACTGGTTCAAATCTAGTTCAATCAGGAGTTAACACTCTGATCGGTGGTATTTTTTATATTACGATCCTAACAGAGATCGTGAAGAATTAGCAAAGATGGTTACCATTATGTACTTCCCCTTTAGTTTTCCATCAAACCCTCATTTTGGGCAATATATTAGAAGAATTTTTAATCCTACTTACAAAGGTTGGCCTCGCGCAACAGTTAAGAGCAATATTTACAAATATAAACATGAATATGAACAATATTTGCGCTATTTGTTTACTCATATAACTAATCGGATTTCTATTACTACTGATATTAGTAGAAGTAACAATGACTGTGATTATCTAACCGTTACTAGTCATTGGATAGATGAGGAGTGGATAATGCAAAAACGCATTATTGCTTATAGAATAATTAATTCACGGCACACAGGTAAGTTTATTGCTAACACTGTTACAGATATTTGTAGATATTTTTGCATTAGAGATAAAATCATGTCAATTTCTATGGATAATACTTCTAGTAACACTGGTGCTATAGGCATACTTACAACAACATTGAATCCTGCATTTAGTAATTGTTTCCATGTGAGATGTATTTGTCATATTTACCATTTAATTGTTGGTGATGGAATGAGAATTTTAAATTTAGAAATTGAAAAGGTTAGAATGGCTCTTAATTGGCTTTTTTATTCAAACCGTAGAAGTAGAGTTAAAGAGTATTTTAAAAAATGTGATGAATATGGCCTTAGAGAAAGAAAGGTTCTTAAACCTTGTCCGACTAGATGGAATTATATGTATGAAAGTTTAGTCGTTGCATATTGTTAGAATATGTAAATAGTAGTAAAATAACCCTAATCCAATATGTATTAGGAGTAGGATAGTTTATGTGTATATATAGGGCTCATTGTATCATGTTTAACATAAATTATTATATTTCTCTCGTGCTTTCTCACATGGTATCAGAGCTTTAGTGAGAAACATATCGATGTGCCTCATTCCAGCGATTTCCGGGAAGAAAGTCCTCGTCGTCGTGCAATTTCCGGCGACCTAGAAGGCTGCCCATAATCACATCACTTTCAGTTGGTGTTTTCAGAAAAACGACACCACCACAAGACTCCTCAAGCTCCGGCGACCAAACCCCAAGAAACCCCACCGGAAAAATCAATTGCACGCGCCCTCACGCGCCGGAATTCACCGGCGAGATCTGTCCCACGCGCCCTCACGCGCCGGCGCGTGAACCACTTTTCGGCAGCTTTTTGAAAAAATTTTCTTGAGATAGCCTGTTCGCCTGAGATTCCGAGACTACCCATATTTTTACTTTTCAATTCCGACCACTTTGAATTTTTTCCGGCATAGTGATTTTTCCGGCAACTACAGTAATTTTCCGGCAAAAACAGTATTTCCTTCATATGTTTCAGCAAGTTTTCACGATGTCTTGGGGAGTCGATGCTTTCGGACCTAAAAACTCGGCTTCTAGCAATTACGGTGTTATGATTACCTCAAAACCTTTAATGGGAGGTTCCAACTACTTAGCTTGGGCTTCGTCTGTCGAGTTGTGGTGTAAAGGTCAAGGTGTTCAAGATCATCTAATCAAGGAGTCTAGCGAAGGAGATGAAAAAGCCAAAGCACATTGGGAGAAGATCGATGCTCAATTATGCAGTATTTTGTGGCGATCTATTGATTCCAAGTTGATGTCCTTGTTTCGTCCATTCCAGACATGTTATTTGGTTTGGGAAAAGGCTCGTACTTTATACACTAATGACATATCTCGTTTCTATGATGTGATATCGCAGATGACAAATTTAAAGAAACAGGAATTAGATATATCTACTTAATTGGGACAAGTACAGGCAGTTATGGAGGAATTTGAGACGTTGATGCCAGTTTCTGCTAGCGTTGCAAAGCAACAAGAGCAACGACAAAAGTTGTTTCTAATTCTTACTCTTGCTGGGCTTCCTAATGATCTCGACTCAGTACGCGATCAGATTTTGGCTAGTCCGACAGTCCCCACAGTTGATGAATTATTCTCTCGATTACTTCGCCTTGCTGCAGCACCAAGTCACCCAGTGAGCTCATCACAGACACTTGATTCATCTGTCTTCGTATCCCAATCAGTGGACAATCGGACATCTCATACTATGGAGAATAGACGAGGAGGTCGTTTTGGAAGATGTAGACCCAAGTGTTATTGTCATAAACTTGGTCACACTCGTGACGTGTGTTATTCTTTACATGTCGACCACCCAAAAATGCTTATATTGCTCAGACCGAGACTACAGGTAACCAGGGGAGTATAATGAGTTCCTTAAATATCGAGAAAGTAAGTAGACATCTCCACAAGTAGCCTCTGTTGCTCAGACTGATACTTCTGTTGCTGGTAATTCTTTTGTTTGTGTTTCCCAGTCTAGTCCTCTTGAACAATGGGTTGTAGACTCAGCTGCTTCTGATCATATCTCTGGTAATAAATCCCTTTTGTCAAATATTGCGTATTCACAATATCTTCCTAACGTTACTTTAGCCAATAGGTCTCAAACTAAAGCAAAAGGAGTTGGACAAGCGAATCCCCTACCCTCTGTCACTCTAGATTCCGTTCTTTATGTCTCTGGCTGTCCTTTTAATCTTGCATCTGTTAGTCGTTTGACTCGTGCCCTCCATTGTGGTATATATTTTATTGATGATTCTTTTGTTATGCAGGACCGCAGTATGGGACAGACGATTGGAACAGAACTTGAATCAGAAGGACTCTACTACCTCAACTCACTAAAATCCTCCAAGGCATGTCTAGTTGCAGATCCTCCAGACCTACTTCACAGTCGTTTAGGACATCCTAGCTTGTCCAAGCTTCAGAAGATGGTGCCTAGTTTGTCTAGTTTATCCACATTAGAGTGTGAGTCATGTCAGCTCGGGAAACATACCCGAGCCTCCTTTCCTCGTAGTATTAAGAGTCGTGCAGAGTCTGTTTTTTCTTCAGTTCATTTGTATATATGGGGTCCTAGTAGAGTCAGTCCAACCTTGGGATTTCGTTATTTTGTTAGTTTCATTGATGATCATTCAAGATGTACTTGGATTTTCTTAATGAAAGATCGTTCTGAGTTGTTCTCTATATTCCAGAATTTTTGTGCTGAAATTAAAAATCAATTTGGTGTTTCTATTCGCACTTTTCGCAGTGATAATGCCTTAGAATATTTATCCTCCCAATTTCAGCAGTTTATGACTTCTCAAGGAATTATTCATCAGACCTCTTGTCCTTATACCCCTCAGCAAAATGGGGTTGCAGAGAGAAAAAATAGGCACATTATTGAGACTGCTCGCACACTACTCATTGAATCTCATGTTCCGCTGAGTTTTTGGGGCGATGCAGTTCTCACATCTTGTTATTTGGTTAATTGGATGCCTTCATCTCCCATCCAGAATCAGATTTCGTATGAGGTATAGTTTCCCCAGTCACCCTTATACTCTATTCCCCTCGTGTTTTTGGGAGCACGTGTTTCGTTCATAACTTAGCGCATGGGAAAGATAAGTTAGCTTCTCGTTCTCTCAAGTGTGTCTTCCTTGGTTATTCTCATGTCCAGAAGGGCTATCGTTGTTATTCACCTGATCTTCGTAGGTACCTTATGTCAGCTGATGTCACATTTTTTGAGTCTAAACCTTTCTTTACCTCTTATGATCATTCTGGCCGTCTCGATATATTTGAGGTTTTACCCTTTAGGTTGTCTACTATAGCTCCTCCTTCACCTTCAGCCACAGAAGTCTTACCCGAGTCTACTATAGCTCCTCATTCACCTTCCGCTACAGAAGTCATACACATTCCAACCGTTGGAGAGTCTAGTGTGGCTCCTCCTAGACTCCCTGCCATAGAAACTCCACTCTTGGCATATCATCGTCGTCCTCGCCCAGCATCCGGCCCGGTTGATTCACGTCCTGCACCTGACCCTGCTCCTACTGTGGACTTGTCTCTTCCGATTGCACTTCGAAAAGGTATATGGACCACCCTTAATCCTAATCCCCATTATATCGATTTAAGTTATCATCGTTTGTCATCACCCTATTATGCTTTTCTATCTTCTTTGTCCTCTGTTTCCATCCCTAAGTCTACAGGTGAAGTATTGTCTCATCCAGGGTGGCGACAGGCTATGACTGACGAGATGTCTGCATTACATACGAGTGGTACTTGGGAGCTCGTCTCTCTTCCTTCAGGTAAATCTATTGTTGGTTGTCGTTGGGTGTATGCAGTCAAGGTTGGTCCAGATGGTAAGGTTGATCGTCTTAAGGCTCGTCTTGTTGCCAAGGGATATACTCAGATATTTGGGCTTGATTACAGTGATACCTTCTCTCCCATGGCTAAGATAGCATCAGTCCGCCTTTTTCTATCCATGGCTGCTGTTCGCCATTGGCCCCTCTATCAGCTGGACATTAAAAATGCATTTTTACACTGTGACCTCGAGGATGAAGTTTATATGGAGCAATCACCTGGGTTTGTCGCTCAGGGGGAGTCCCGTGGCCTTGTATGTCGCTTGCGCCGGTTACTTTATGGTCTAAAGCAGTCTCCTCGAGCCTGGTTTGGTAAGTTTAGCACTGTTATCCAGGACTTTGGCATGACTCGGAGTGAAGCTGATCACTGTGTATTCTATCGGCATTCTTATTCGAGTCTCTGTATTTATCTGGTGGTCTATGTTGACGACATTGTTATTACCGGCAATGACCAGGATGGTATTACTAAATTGAAGCAACATCTCTTTCAACACTTTCAGACTAAGGATCTGGGCACATTAAAGTATTTTCTTGGTATTGAGGTCTAGCTCAGGTATTGTGATCTCACAACGGACGTATGCCTTAGATATTCTTGAGGAGACAGGGATGACAGGTTGTAGACCTGTTGACACTCCGATGGATCCGAATTCTAAACTTCTTCCAGGACAGGGGGAGCCTCTTAACGGTCCTGCAAGATATAGGCGGTTAGTTGGTAAATTAAATTATCTTACAGTGACAAGACCTGACATTTCCTTTCCTGTGAGTGTTGTGAGCCAGTTTATGGGTTCTCCGTGTGATAGTCATTGGGATGCAGTTGTTGGCATTCTTCGGTATATAAAATCAACTCCAGGTAAAGGTTTATTGTTTGAGGATCGAGGCCATGAGCAGATCGTTGGATACTCCGATGCTGATTGTGCAGGATCGCCTTCTGACAGATGTTCTACTTCTGGATATTGTGTCTTAGTAGGAGGAAATTTGGTATCTTGGAAAAGCAAGAAACAGAATATGGTTGCTCGGTCTAGTGCAGAAGCAGAATATCGAGCAATGGCTATGGCGACATGTGAGCTAGCTTGGATCAAACAGTTGCTCAAAGAGCTGAAATTTGGTGATGTTAGTCAGATGGGACTTGTGTGTGATAATCAAGCTGCTCTTCATATTGCGTCAAATCCTGTGTTCCATGAGAGAACTAAGCAGATTCAGATTTGCTGTCACTTTGTCAGAGAAAAGATACTCTCGGGAGATATTGCTACAAAGTTTGCAAAGTCAAATGATCAGCTTGCAGACATTTTCACCAAGTCCCTCACTGGTCCTCGTATTAACTACACATGTAACAAGCTCGGTACATATGTATTAGGAGTAGGATAGGTTATGTGTATATATAGGGCTCATTGTATCATGTTTAACATAAATTATTATATTTCTCCTGTGCTTTCTCACACATATGAATATAGAAACCCAATTAATGCAACGTTTAATTCTCGTGTTTGTGGTGAGGATGATGATGAAATCCTTACAAATCAAGATTGGACGAATGTTAAAATTCTAATAGATTATTTAGAACATTTTCAAATTGCTACTAATGCATGTGCTGGGCAATATTATCCAACTATTTCAAACTGTTTAGTTTATATTGCAGCACTATGTGATTTGTTTGTTGAATTTTCGGAGGGTGGGGAAATTTATCAACTTGCTATAAATACAATGAAAGAAAAGTTTAAAAAATATTTTTTCTCTATCCCCCTATTTATGGTGTTGCTGCAATGTTAAACCCTACAATGAAATTAGGAGGTCCTCATTTTTGGTACTCAAATATTAATAAGAGTTTAGATCTTTCACATGAGGAATTTGCTACACTAGGAGATGCAAAAGTCTCAATTAAAATAAATGCTCAAACAATCTATGATGCTTATCAACTTGCCTTAGATCATGCTAGGCCAAATGTTCCAACTCCTACTTCGTCTAGTACACAATCGTCTAAAAGGGTTGCGGGCCTAAAAGCACTTAAATCTTGGATGGAGTTCAGGGGTTCTCGAGGTGATAATTTTGATGAGACTTCACATTTAAATGAGCTTCAAGTTTATTTGTCGCAAGGACTTGAAAGGAGAATCCAGACGGCAACTTTGATCTTTTGGAATGGTGGAAGACAAGGGAAAAATATTTTCCTGTTCTTGCAAGGATGGCTCGGGATATTTTATCTATTCAAGCTTCAATAGTTGCATCAGAGAGCGCTTTCAGTCAAGCAAGACTTCAAATAGGTGATCATAGAGCATCTATGAGAGAGAGCTTGGAAAAATCAGTACTATTCAGAGATTGGATCCGCGCAGAAAGAAGAAACTTTGGACTTGCAGAATCACAACCAGAGATAGACGACACTTATAAAGAAATGATAGCGGAACTTGCGGAGGATGCTGCTTCGCTCGGAAGTGGTGATGAACAAGCTTCTTTTCCGTCACCACCAACGGAACCTCCTCCGAACCTTGAAGGATTTATGAGATTTGTTAGAGATACAATGTAGATTATGGTGTAACCTGTACTTTGGCACATCTTCTTTAGTATATAACTATATATATATATATATATATATATATATATATATATATATATATATATATATATATATATATATATATATATATATATATATGTATATATATATATATATATATATATATGTATATATATATATAACATACTATATATAAGATGTATTATATATATACACTATATACATATATACATATATATATACACACACACTATAATACTATATATATATATATAACATACAATATACTATATATACTACATATATATACACTAATATACTATATATACTCTATATATATATATATATATACATAACATACTATATATACTATATATATATACTAGCATACTATATATACCATATAAACAATATATACTATCACACACATACACACATATATATATACATATATGTAGTGTGTGTATATATATATATATACACTGCATATATATACATATTCTAACATATATTCTATACATAATACACCCTTATATAACATATATAAATATATATAAGGCTATATATAATAATATATACACATAATACACCCTTATATATATATAACGTAGAGTATATATATTATATATATTTATATAGCTATATATAAGCAATTTATACTAGTATATATATAGTTCACAAGAAAGTGTCTTAGATAAAAAAAATTAAAAAAAATAGTCCGGAACGAAAAAGCCCGTTAGGGCCGTATAGGCCCACGAGCCCGGCCCATTTAGCCCGGGACCATGTGGGCTTAGGACCACCATGGGCCGGTTCCACCCATTGGGACCGTGAAGACCGGGACCGTTTGGCCGGGGACCGCCAAGGACCGGCCTGCCTCAAGCCAGGACCGGCCCATTTAGGCCTGGGCCCGGCCCAAAAAGCAGCCCTACCAGGCGTACAAGTTCAACACTTCACCTGCAATTTTCAAGATCTGAACCCAGTACTGTGTTCTTCAAGGCAAGCTTCAAGCCCCATTTTGCTTCTAATGCTGATACAAGGTCCAGAGCTACAATAAGATATAGGCTTTTATCGCCCTTCAAGAAATTTCCAAGCCTCTTCTTTCCATCCCCGGGAGATGTAGAATCGTCTGTCAATGCTGAGCAAACTTCAACGACAGCATACTGAAGCTTACCATTTACTGCAACGGCTGCAAATCCC
This sequence comes from Nicotiana benthamiana, assembly GCA_034376525.1. Taxonomy (NCBI): domain Eukaryota; kingdom Viridiplantae; phylum Streptophyta; class Magnoliopsida; order Solanales; family Solanaceae; genus Nicotiana; species Nicotiana benthamiana. The sequence continues at coordinate 32,964,752 of CM067331.1, read as the reverse complement.
ACCAATTATTATTAGACAATAATTGTACCTCAATATATTAATGGAAATGGAAAAAATCCATACCACGACTTAATGAGCATTGACTATAGAAAAACCAAGCAAATTTTCACATGATAACAGACTAGCTGCACTTATATTTTGTTGAGACAACGGGCAGTGGTCAATAAACTCAATGCTATGACAAAAAAAAGAACTCCACTTGAAAAAAGGTAGTATCTTTAGCATTTCATACAACCAGAAATGCTTCTGAAACTTGAGAATAAATCAAGCATTGGTTACTTAAGTCTTACTCAGACACAAATATATCTAGTTATTATATCTGCTTCTCTCAAAAAGGATGCAGCATAAAGATGGACCAAAAACATGCACTAACCCAGTAAACTCGGCAAAAGAAACTCCCCCTGGAAGAAGATTCCTCAAAATCAGAGCAACGGAAATTTAAGTGAAGAATTCAATCTCAATAAGCAGTGGATATGACACAGTTGTAACAAAATGGAGCGTGGATCTAACTTTTTTTTGGGTAGATTGGGTCTAATTCAACCCCAAAACGTAGCACATGAAAAGAGAATTGCCTAAGATAATACAACCCAATCCCTCAACCAATGTGGGACTTAGACCCCCTTAACGCCCAGGACTGGAAAACTGGAACATGGATATCATAACAAAGGGGCTCAATATTGAGAAACACAACAGGCATCGATGGTTTGACTTTGATATCATGTGAAGGAGAGGACCTTGGGCCTAATTCAACCTCAAATGTCAGCCCATGAGGGACCGGTTGCCCAAAACCATATAAAGAGACCACATCCCATTCCAACCAATATGGGACTTAACAAACAGTTATCGCCACATAACTGCATCAGCACCATTCTAGTGTTTGGTTTCTTATATATAACCTTTTCATAGAATGGCTATGTTGTGCAGTGCCAAAATGTGCACACTTATACAACAACAACAACTACCCAGTATATTCCCACCAGGTGGGGTCTGGGGAGGGTAATATGTAGACGAGCCTTACCCCTGCCCGAAAGGGCAGAGAGGCGGTTTCCAATCGACCCTCGGCGCATAGGATAAAATGAAAAGCTGCATTAAAACAAAGACAAAATTAGAAACAAAAGCATAAGTAATCCCACAGAGATAACGTAAGTAATTATGTAAACATAAGAAACATAAATACAGTCGCATGCAATAATAACAAGCAGTATCTACCATACTAACAACCATAAGGGGACATAAGCTAAAACACTAATCATCTATGGGTAACCCAACTATCCCACACCCAACCGGGAGAGACGTACGAAGAACTCTATGAGCCCCTAGCCTACAACCCTGATTCTAGACCTCCAGACTCCCCTATCAAGGGTCATGTCCTCGGTAACCTGCATTCTAGTCATGTCCTGCCTAATCACCTCTCCCCAATGCTTCTTAGGCCTCCCTCTCCCCCGCCGACCACCAACAATCTCCAGCCGCTCACAGCTCCTCACCGGGGCATCGGGACCCCTCCTCCGTACATGCCCGAACCACCTCAGCCTCGCTTCCCGCATCTTCTCGTCCACCGGGGCCACCCCTACCTTCTGTCGAATAACTTCATTCTTAATCTTATCTAGCCTGGTGTGCCCACTCATCCACCTAAGCATCCTCATCTCCGCAACCTTCATTCTCTAAACATGAGAGTTCCTCACGGGCCAGCACTCCGCCCCATACAACATCGCAGGTCTAACCACGGCTCTGTAGAATTTCCCCTTGAGTTTGTGTGGAATTTTCTTGTCACACAGGACCCCTGAAGCAAGCCTCCACTTTGACCACCCCGCTCCTATCCGATGGGTAACGTCCCCGTCAATCTCTCCGTCCCCCTGAATCACAGACCCAAGATATTGGACACTGTCTCTCTTGGCGATGGCCTGAGAACCAAGCATCACTTCCCTGCCTACCCCACTCGGCTCGTCGCCAAACTTGCACTCCAGATATTCAGTCTTAGATCTGCTTATTTTGAAACCCTTAGACTCGAGGGTCTGTCTCCATACCTCTAACCTTTCACTAACACCGGCCCTCGTCTCGTCTATCAATATTATATCATCAGCAAAGAGCATACACCAAGGCACATCCCCTTGAATATGTCGGGTTAGAGCATCTATCACTAAGGCGAACAACAGGGGGCTCAGCGCCGATCCTTGATGGAGCCCCATTACCACAGGAAAATGGTCTGATTCGCCACCTACCGTCCTAACCCTAGTCTTAGCTCCATTGTACATGTCCTTGATTACTCTGATATAGGCTTCTGGCACACTCTTAGCCTCCAAGCACCTATAGCACCTCCCTCGGGACCTTGTCATACGCCTTCTCCAAGTCGATAAGCACCATATGAATGTCCTTCTTCTTATCCCTAAATTGTTCCGCCAGCTGCCTGACTAGGTGAATAGCCTCTGTGGTGGAGCGGCCCGGCATGAAACCGAACTGGTTCCCAGATATAGTTGTCGCCTCCCTCATCCGCGCCTCAATCACCCTCTCCCAAACCTTCATCGTGTGGCTTATTAATTTGATGCCCCTATAGTTGTTGCAGCACTGGATGTCCCCTTTGTTCTTGTACAAGGGCACCACTGTACTCCACCTCCACTCATCCGGCATCCTTTTAGTTTTGAATTTATCTAGACAATAATTCCATCTTATATTTAACTATTTCATGTCAATAGTGACAACTATGATATCTTGCACACAGAAATTTGATGGTCCGAGCAGGAAGCGTTTAACTTGAAGCCAGAGTTCCAATGAGTCTTATACAAGATGCAAAGTGGAATAATAACGTTTGAAGCATAACACCTTTCCTAATTTGGATTATTTACAGAAAGAAAAAAAAGGGAGGGGGAGGAGGGGGTACAAATTGTGATGATTCCATAGAACACCTTAATCTTACCAGCATTAGCTGGTATCGTCCAAGGAGTCGTCGTCCAAATTGCCAAGCATAGATTGGGCAAGAATTCTTTCAATGAGTCACATGAAGCTGGTACATCAACTAGTCTGAAAATAGCATACATGCTCTTTGACACATGATCCTCATTATACTGCATATAAACTTCATAGATATAAGATAGAAACCATGTATATACATACAAATAAATATATATACATATACATAAGCAAACACACACACATACATACATATATATATATATATATATATATATATATATATATATACATATATATATATATACATATATATATATATATATATATATTTATATATGGCATACTCATACTCCTATATAATTAGCAAATCAAAGTTACACTGGTCAACCTTTCTAGTAAATTGTTTATGATATACCATATATCAGATCAAAAAAAAGGAGAAAAAGAGAGAGAGAGAGAGAGAGAGAGAGAGAGAGAAAGAGAAAGAGAGAGAGGAGATGTTAACAACTTATGGGAGATACAACAAAATCATGACCCAGACTATGCTATTGCCCAGACAACTTATGAGGTTTCACCCTTAGTCTGCCAGAAAGTACGAGTCAAAGTCAAAAAGTAGTAGAACCCACGGCCCTGTAAATCATTCAAGTTCTACCAATCTCCCAGGTGGAACAGAGTACACAGAGAAAGTAGGTCATCTTTGAAGAAAGCAACAATAGAAGTCCACATACCTCCAGTTCAGCCTCTGCAAGCGCAGTTCGAGATGAGGGACTCCAATGAACTGGTTTCCTGCCTCTGTAGATAAAACCTTGAATAGCCATCTGGCCAAATACTTCAATCTAGTAGAGAAGCATAAAGCAGGGAAGGAGTTTTATAAGACTAGTTTGACGGTATAATTATTGTTAAACATCAAAAGAAAAATACGCAGTTTACCTGTCCAAGAGAAAAGCGTTAGTGCTAGCTTTCATAACAAGGACAGATACAGAGAAGGCACACAAAACATTTAGTACAAAAGCAAGCCAACAAAAGCATTACCAATAAGAGCAGATATATGCGAGATTCAGCAAAAGACAGAGAAGGAGCTAAAAGAATTGCTGTGAAGATACCTGAGCAGCTTCATATTCTGGATGAAGAGTTAGATAGTGTTGATCCCAGTCAGCCCATACTCCATAACGCTGCAACCATCTCAGACTCAAAAATGTAAGCATTATGATAAAACAGAATAAACAAGAAGGAAGAATAGAAGGACCTTGATGAAAGAATATAGAATGAGAAGTAGTAAATTATAAACAACCTTAAATGATGCCATCTGACTCTGCACTGTTGATTTTGCAAATTTGGCTGCCTTGTTTCGCAATTTTAGCGGTGTAAGCTCCTTTCTGGCATCAGCATCTAGTGACTGTAACACTGAAGTTAAAAGAAGCTGTCATGCCACCAAAATAAAAATTAGGCCGCACAGATAGAAGAGAACAGCATAATAGTATGTTCTAAAGTTTTGGTATTCCATAATTTTTATCCACTACGTCAGACACTCGGGATAGTGTTAAATTTCCAAAACAAGTCTTGCCAAATAGTTAAGGAATAAGGTGGAGTTGCATGAGAATGATAGTCTCTAATCATTGGAACTGATTAAGAGAGAGAGAGAGAGAGAGAATGTGGAAAAAAAGAACTGTAGTAGGTGGAGTTTCCACAGACAGCAATAATATCTATATTAACCTCTATGCAAAAGGATCTTACTTCATTAAAAAGAAGCTAGCAGCACATTCTCTAATCAGGAACCAAGGGGGTAAAATCAATTTGATTATGGTTGTACTTAAGCCTACATGCTCTCAAGCCAAAAACAGGTAACATTTCATCTCAAAAGCCCAAGGAAATTATCTCAAAGACTGGTTTTGATCAGGAAAGAAGCCATTCTGAAGTGCACATGATCTGTAGTTTTGAGTATCAAATGTAGTTAAATCAAAGGACGAAAGTAGAAAGGAGAAATAGGCTAAGAACAACAAAAGTCAAACCAAAGAACGATATACGGCCTTAAGCAAAGGTCTATCGAAAGCACAGGCTACCATCTCTGACTTATATTTGTAATTGGTCTGCCAATTTGGAAGTTCAGACTAGGTATTTTGCATCACAAATGGTTTACGCCAACAAATGTCTGCTTCTTAAGTAGAACAACTCAAGTAGCCCAGTGGCAGAGAATTTTAACAAATAGATACTTCTTTAAGGACAAAGCCAACTTTGACAAGTACATTCCCCGTAAATATAGGTTACATCTGCTAACATAGTTTAACCGTTAATCTGGACTTAAGCATAGGAATATTCAACAAACTTGACTGAAACTGCACAAGCAATGAAGTTTACCTTTTAACTCAATTGGTAAGCCATGGCAATCCCAACCGGGAACATACTGAACTTTGAAGTTTTGAAGAAGCTGATAAAACAGAAGAACAGATTAGATATGGCAGGAATTCTTATGTTAATATACAGACATGAAATACATGCAGGGGTAAAAGCCCTATAACTCTAAATTCTGGCATAATTTTTATGTAGACATAATAAGTTCCAGGCACCAGAAATGCCTGGGAAGTAGTCTTTGTGAATCACTTGTTAACTTACAGTAGTGCTCCCTTGAGTCCGTGTGACAAATTTTAGGCAACATAGACCACAATATTAACCATACTGATTACTGAACAATATTACAGCCAGCATAGCACTGAGAGATGCTAAAATATGGAAGTTACATCATGTTAAAGCCTTATAGCTTTTGTTATTTTTCACTACAATCTCACCTACTTGTTTGTATTATGTGCTTAAGCTAACCAACATGGATGAGAAAGATCTTATCCAGATCTAGCAGATAAAAGCAGACGATATTATACTAGAGCTCAACCTGTGTGGGCCCAAATCATGTAATGATTAGTGAGAAGTAAAGAAAATCTTTCAACAAACTATCTGACAACACCAGCGGTGTAGAAATTGGGCAAAGTTCAGCTAGTGAGGGTTAAAATTCACTAAGCCGGCTTGCGAGCTACATACACTCATGTTTATCGAGGCTCGACTTGACAAGTCTTTTTCAGGCTCCAATAGGAAGCTGGGTGAGGTTGATCTCTCCAATACCCGATTTGTTAGTCAGCAACATGATTCTTTTTCATTTCTGGTGCTTACACTTGAGAAGATCTATGTTATTAACATCACATAATCCTATACTCTTCATTTTCCATTCTCTCTCCTCTTTGCCAGAACACATTTTTTATAAGGTAAAATTTTTTATTTGATTTAGTGGAAAATCCGATATGCTGTATACTAAAATGTAGAGAACAAACCTAAAATATAATATGATTGTCTACGGAAGTCACCCATTCATCTGTACTGTGAAACAATTTGAACATTCAACACAAAATCTTAAGGCTACAGCTGGAGCACCCTCCAGCACATGTAACCAGATTTTAGGGTTTACACGTGGATTCGATTTTTCTTTCTTTCTTGAGTTTTTTTTTTCTTTTTAAGTAGAGAGCACAAACGAGGAGGAAAAGAGGACGAATTGGGAATGTTATAAGAAGGCAAAGAAAGAGGCGAAGTTAGCGGTTACAACAGCTAAGATTGCTGCCTTTGGACGCATGTATGCAGAGCTTGGGAACAAAGGCGGGGACAACAAGTTGTACAAGTTAGCCAAAGTGAGGGAGAGGAAGGCTCGTGACTTGTACCAAGTAAAGTGCATCAAAGACGAGGACAGCATGGTCTTGATTGGAGATGCCCATATTAGACGAAGATAGCAGACATACTCCACATACTATTGAACGAGAAGGGGGACAAAAGCATTGTGCTGGGTGAGATGGAGCACTTTGAGAGGCTGCGTGATTTTGGCTAATGTAGGCATATTAAGGTTGAAGAAGTTATGGTAGCGATGCATAAGATGAGCAGGGGAAGAACGACTGGGCCAGACGAGATCCCGGTAGAATTCTGAAAGAGCGCGGGCCATGCAGTGTGGAGTGGCTTACTGGATTGTTTAATGTTATCTGTACGACGAAGAAGATGCCCAAAGAATGGAGGTGGAGTACGATGATTCCTTTGTACAAGAACGAGGGTGATATCCAAAACTGCAATAACTATAGGGGAGTCAAGCTGCTGAGTCATACTATGAAAATTTGGGAGAGGGTTGTGTCGTTGTGGAAGTCAGGGTGAGAAAGAGTGTGTCTATTTCCGAGAATCAGTTTGGACTTATGCCGGAGCGATCGATTAGGAAGCTATTCATCTGGTGAGGAGATTGGTAGAGCAGTATAGGGAGAGAAAGAAGGACCTACACCTGGTGTTTATAGACTTAAAAAAGACGTACGATAAAGTTCGGAGGGATGTTCTATCGAGATGTTTGGAGGTTAGCGGCATTCTGATAGCTTACACTAGGGTAATCAAGGACATGCATAATGGTGCTAAGACTTGGGTAAGGACAATGGGAGGTGACTCAGATCACTTTATAATAGTGATGGAGTTGCACTAGGGATCGGCTCTTAGCCCGTTCTTATTTGCTCTAGTGATGGATGTGCTAACGCGACACATTCAAACGGAGGTGCCATGGTGCATATTATTGCCGATGACATAGTGCTGATTGATGAGACGAGGAGTAGGTCCAATGCAAGACCGGAGGTTTGGAGGAAGACCCTAGAGTCTAAAGGTTTTGGACCAAAACGAAATACTTGGAGTGACGAGACTCATGAACCGGACGTGGATGTGAAGCTTAATACCCAAGTCATCCCGAGGAGGGACAATTTCAAGTATCTCGAGTCTATAGATATCGGTGCGGGGTGGATGAAATGGAGGCTTGCCTCCGGTGTTTTGTGTGATAAGAAGGTGCCACCAAGACTTAAGGGTAATTCCTACAAAGAGGTGGTTAGACCTACTATGTTGTATGGAGTTAAGTGTTGGCCAGTCAAGAACTCCCATGTTCAGAGGATGAAAGTAGCAGAAATGAGGATGTTGAGATGGATGGGTGGGCATACCAGGAGACATAAGATTAGGAACGAAATTATTCGGGACAAAGTGGTAGTGGCTCCCGTGGAGGACAAGATGCGGGAGTTGAGGCTGAGATGGTTCGGGCACGCACAGAAGAGGAGTACGGATGCTCCTGCTAGGAGGTTTGAGAGGCTAACCGTGGCGGGCGTGAGAAGGGGTAGAGGAAGGCCGACGAAGTATTGGGGAGAGGTGATTACGCAAGATACGCTACTTCAGCTCACTGAAGACATGATCCAGGATAGAAGGATATGGAGATCGAAGATTTGGGTAGTTGGCTAGCAGGTAGTCGGGAGTTCCCCGTTCTTTTTTAGTAGTATTAGTAGCTCCCTTATTTTTTTTCGTCCGCTCTATGTATCATATGTTCCAGCCTGTTATTGTTTGATGCTATTTTCTGTTACTAGTTCCATTTTGTTGTTGTTGTTGTTATTGTTGTTACTATAGTTGTCTTTCTCCCCTTTTCCTTATCGTCCTTCGTCCCCTATTCTTCTTTCTTCTTTCTCTTACTTCTTCATCTTCTTCCTCTCTCTCTTTTCAATTTTTCTTGAGCCGGGGGTCTATTGAAAACAGTCTCTCTACCTCGCCAGGTAGGAATAAGGTCTACGTACACACTACCCTCCCCATACCCCATTTGTGGGATTATATTAGGTATGTTATTGTTGTCTTTTTAAATGGAGAATCGAAGCTAAATAAAGTGGGCTTGGAATAGAGAGAGAGATTAGGCTGAACTGGTAAAAAGTTGGCTTGGAGCAATGCTAGTGGCTCATTGGGCTGAACCATGTGTGAGAGAAAACCCCTAAGCAACTCCGTGAGCTACGTTTAAAGAGAGGTCTAGAGCAATAAAACATGAAGAGATAAAGCAGCTGGAAAAATGGGTTCATTAACTTTTAGCTCTAATACCATGTGAATATGAGTGTTCAACCCAAAACATTATGGGTATGGTGGAGTAGCATAGGACCATTTAAACCCGTTTCAATACCTTTACACAACCGATGACAGATAGGTGTAGCATTCTCTAACATATACAAACAGGGGATTACCCCCCTTTGTCTCCTCTTTTTGCTATCAATCAACTCTATCCTTGATAAATAATGAATAATAAACAGGTGCCCTGTTGAATTAGTCGAGGTACGCGCAAGTTGCTACGGACACCACGGTTATTTAAAAAAAAAAAAAGAATCATGGAGTTGAAGCTTTCATTATTTACATGGAAAAAACATATGTGGTTGCTCTAGATACTTTTTGATTGATCTATGAAGCAGTTCTCTTCTGATACTAAAGAAGAATCACCCTTCATCTGTAGCAAGAGCTACACAGTAACATATTCATGAAGGACTTATGTCAGTCTATCATAACGAAAAGAATAGAATTATCCAAATGATGAGGGCCGTTACTATCAGAAAATGATCCAACTTAATGAAGAATTTCCATCGATGAATCTCAAAGTACCTCAAAAGAGCCTATGTAGCAGTAAGTGCTCCATGTTATCAGATCAAGACTTGAAAGCGAGTAACGTAAAGGCTCAGAGCTCTCAACAGATCACCTATAACCAAAAGTGGCAAATCAAATATGATCTGCCCGAAGCAGCCACTGTTGGTACTCAAACCCTAATGTGCAATGGCAGAGGTAGGATCTCCGCGAAGGGGGTCCAAAAAAAAATTTTTAGCTAGTGGAAATTGAACCTATAACCTTATAAAGGTTTTAAACCCCCTTGGCCACTAAACTACACTTTTGGCTTGTTTTAAGGGAGTTCAAAACTTAATATATAGAGGTAAAAAAATACTAACTAAGAAAGAGTAAGCTTACATGCCAACCTTATAACGGTTAATAATGTCCTTCAAGATCTTATTTAAAGCATGTCCCATGTGTAAGTCACCATTAGCATAAGGAGGTCCATCATGCAGAACAAAGGTGCCCTATCAAGAAACTGTAAACATTAGTCAAAACTCAAAAGCAATTCTCATTAGTAGAGATGCTTAAGTCAGTCTTCAAGCACTCACCCCACTGTTCCTCTCAACAACTCTCTTAAAAACCTGGTTGTCATCCCATATTTTCTGAAGTTCAGGTTCCCTGATAGTCGAATTTGCTCGCAAGCCAAAGGCAGTCTTTGGCAGATCAACTGTATCTTTGTATTTCCCATCTTCCTGCTTAGCCCCTGGACAATATCAAGCAGGCCAGTCAGCTTACAGCGCTGCATCTTGTCAGCAATGACCGAAGTGACTAGTAACTACAATACCCTCAGCTCATTTTTATACTCAAAAAAACATAATTTCCAGCAATATCATATCAAAATCCCTACCTTCAGACCTTTTCTTGGCTGCCATTATCGGTCCGCGAGACCTCCTCTTCGTGGAGGGAAAAGATTCATCACTGGAGTAGGTTGAGTAGCGGGTCATGTTCCTAAGAAAGAAAACTCTAGCAGAAGAGCTGCTCCTTAAGTTTAACAGGCTAACTGAAGTGGTTTCCCTGAGGGATGAGCAACTCTTTAATGACCAAAGCTGAGCAAACAAAAGATTCTACATCAGATGAAGATGCCACGACATTCAAAGAAATCAATTACACACAATGAATGTATGAGTGGCATTTTATCAAGCATCTGGCATGCATACAATAATCAAGACTCTTCCCACAGAACAGAAAAAATAAGTGAAGCAATCATCCGTTATGCAGATACACACAATAACGTGAAAACCTCAATTGGTCCTTAATAAAAATTGAATCTTGACTGCATGAACTAAAAGAAGATAGTCAAATAATGACATTGATTGTATTCTTATTAAGAAAAGAACTTGGGAAACCAATGAAACCCATAAAAATTGCAATTTTAATTTATCAAGAAAACTCATAAAAAACCTTGTAAGAAGAGGTTTGCATAGCCATTTTGGCTCTATTAAAAGGGTCGCTTCCGTTCATTTGGAAGTACAAAGCTTTTCTTTATTCTGCTGCTTTGACTACAAGATGAAAAAGCTGTGTCAGTGCGTTATGGATAACTGAACTAGCCAACGAGCTCCCGTGTCTTAGCGTTTGCGATTTGGCCCTTAATTTCCAAAAAAATTGTATTTATGACTTTGCTCTTAGGACTTTTCTTGTAAGGAACTGCACCTCTAGCCCTTCTAGTTTATAGAAACTAGTCTTTGAGTACGCAATTTTAAAAAAATAACATAAATATTGTATTAGATAGTTCTGATTGATGAGTCGTGAGCCAGACTTAACGAGAGGATGGAGGTTTGGAGACAGGCTCTTGAGTCTAAGTGTTTCAAGCTGAGCAGCACGAAGACAGAATACTTGGAGTGTAAGTTCAGTGATGAGCCGGGTGAAATGGGCGTGGATGTGAGGCTTGAATCACATGTCATCCCAATTAGAGGCAGCTTCAAGTACCATGGGTCGGTTATCCGGGAGGGGGAATCGACGAGGATATCATGCATCGTATTGGTGTAAGATGGATGGAGTGGAGGTTAGTGTCTGGAGCCCTGTGTGATAAGAGAGTGCCACTGATTCTCAAAGGTAAGTTCTATAAAGTGGTAGTTAGACATGCAATGATGTATGAGGCTGAGTGTTGCCGTGTTAAGAACTCACATATTCAGAAGATGAAAGTAGCAGAAATGAGTATGTTAAGATGGATGTGCGGGCATAGTAGAATGGATAAGATTAGGAATGATGATATTCAGGAGAATGTGTACGTAGCTCCAATTGATGACAAGATGCGGGAAGCAAGACTCAAATGGTTCAGGCATGTTCAGAGGAGAAGCTCAGATGCTCCGATAAGGAGGTGTGAGCGGCTAGTTGTGGAGAGAACGAGAAGAGGTAGAGGGTGGCCTAAGAAGTATTGAGGAGAGGTGATCAGACATGATATGGCAAGCCTTCAGATTTTCGAGGACATGACACTTGATAGGAAATTGTGGAGGTCGAGCATTAAAATTTTAGGTGAGGAGGTAGTTGATTCTTGCCTTACTAATATCTCTGTGAGACTAGTCAGGTAGGGTTTTTGTTTAAGATAGCTAGTGTCAATGTTGTATTTTCAGTGAAGGACCTATTTAGTACCTATCAGTTTTGCTTTGTATCTTTCTTCTGGATTTCAAGTTGTTCCTATTTTTCTTATGATTTATATGGTGATACTAACATTTTCTACCTTTGTATTTTTGCTCTCTTGAGGCAAGGGTCTTTCGGAAACAGCCTCTCTATCCCTTCGGGGTAGGCGTAAGGTCTGCGTACTCACTATCCCCCCAGACTCCACTAGTGTGATTTCACTGTGTTGTTATTGTTGTTGTTGTACTTTACGTCCTTAGTATTGAACTAAGCATACATGTGGCAATTGAAAACTTTCTCACGATCTTGTGATGTTATGATATAATTACGTACTTTAGTCGATTATTACACTATAATTTACTGCACTTTAGTTGAGTTTGCGCTTTAATCGCTAGTGTTTTGCACTAACTGTGTGTTTTATGCTTTGTAGAAGTAATTTCGAACTATACACATGTTATGGAATGAATTTAAGTGATTTGGAGCTTTGACGTCTGAGTAAAATACCAAGTAACTAAGCCGAGATCGTACTCAGGGATCAATGGATGATAGAGCAACAACATGATGAATCGAGTAGCCATATTGCAGCGTTATCTAGTAAAATGCACATAACTTTTCTCTCAGAAATCCGTTTGGGCTCCACAATATAAAGTTGAAAAGTTAACTCAAAGGACTATAACTTTCATGTTTTATGTTTTGCCAAATTCCAAATGGAACAGGGTGAAAACAGCAGTTGAAACCGCGATTGTGGACCTGACGTGGACGAGGGAGTACACTGAGAAAGTACTGCGCCCGTACCGCGGCCGCAGACGTCCATGCCTGTAAACTTGTACTTTTTTACGTAGGAGATGGTATAATTAGTTGGGCCCAACCCTACTTGATATATATATATATATATATATATATATATATATATATATATATATATATAAGTACTGCGCCCGTACCGCGGCCGCAGACGTCCATGCCTGTAAACTTGTACTTTTTTACGTAGGAGAAGGTATAATTAGTTGGGCCCAACCCTACTTGGTGTGTGTGTGTGTGTGTGTATATATATATATATATATATAGAAAATGGTATTTTGAGGAGAAGAGATTAATTTTTGACACAGATTCGACCTAAGGAGGCAGAGATTAATTTTTGACACAGATTCGACCTAAGGAGGCAGAGGTACAATATGAGCAAGGCGGGGAATTCTTCTACGAGTTTTTCCTTCATTTTCCTATTTTTCATTGTTGGTTATGACTTGTAATATTATAGTTTTACATACTATTATGAATCTCTAATTTATTATCTAGGGTTTAGATGAAACTTTTTGTAGGATAAATTCTTGTTATGTTTTTATATAATTGAGTAGTAGTATTTTCTCTATTTGTTCAACTATATTATTCTTGTGGGTGATTGAATGGCCCTCAATTAGCTACGCCTATTTAGTATGTATTACTCGGGAGAGAGTGCATATTTAGGTAATTATTGAACAACATCACTCTCGACGTATGTGAGGAATCAGTAACCAAGGGTTTAAAGGTGGGACTAGGGATAACGAAACCTTGGGTGCGATCTAAGTAAGTTGTAACTAAAGCCAACTTGCGTAACTTGAGAGAGTATGTCTAGTAAATTATTGTAATTAATTTGCAAAGAATTACAACTCGATGTCACACCTCATTTAGGCTACTACAACCCTGGCGAATGGCATAGATAAGGGAGTTTTTCCAATTAAAGGACAATCGAAACGGGATTCAATTTTTAAGAGAGTTTCAGAGTCTCCACTTGGGAGATTTATGGTGTCCCAAGTCACCACTTAAAATCCCGAATCGAGGAAAGAATGACTCTATTTAATAGTCCGTGAACCAGAAATCTAAGTAAAGAATTCTGTTAACCCAGGAGAAGGTGTTAGGCATTCCCGAGTTCCGTGGTTCTCGCACGGACGCTTAACTGTTATGTTTGGCTTACATTATCTATACAATTTTGAACCTAAGTGCATTTTTTAATCTTTTATCCACTTTTATTATCATTTTAAAAGAAAATTACAACGTCATTGAAACATGTCTCGAACCACGTCACATAAATACACCCATGGATTTTGACATATTCCAACTTCATTGGGATTTAGATTTGGGTCACATAAATGTGCACCCGCATTTAGGAAAGGTAAATTATTAAACTCACGTGCCTAAAGTAACTTCGTATTCGCAATTTGCGAGGGGCATGGAATTTACTAAATGGCACGCCTCGGAATCTAAGGATCAATTTAAGGCTAAATCAAGGGCCATGCAATTGTTATTTCCTTAGGTGCTAACTATCGAGACTCGTCCATATTCTAAAAACTCAACATTATAAATCAACGAACATTGGTTTTCAAAGACCTGTGGACCTAGAACTTAGGTCCAAAATCGGTCGAGGCCATCTTCGGTATTTGGGAAGGATCCTTGGTTCGAGCATACCAAAGCCTGCCCACTAATTGTCAACAAGTTAATTAATATCCTAATCTTGGGCATAATTTGGCTGTAAGCACAGCCTGCTTTAGAGATATAGTACGTTAGCAGAGCAAGGGCGGATCCTTATGTCTGCTGAAAATCAGTCCAACCTTAATTGAAATTATAAAATGGATTTATATTTGTTAAATATTGACTTACTAACAACAACTCGAACAAAGTCATTTGAGTCAGCTACGAGCACACGCAAATCGTATGAACATGAAGACTACATTAACGACTAAATAGACTATCACCACACTGGTTTTTGAATAAACTAAACAAACAACCTCTGCCTGGGATGCATCATAATTAAAGGCTAACTTGCAACTCGCTAAATACTTCAGAATTCACACCGGATCTAAATGTAAGATTGGAAGTCTATGTATTACATTACAATGGCTGACTACAGGAATAAACTAAAACAATGAAATTCCTAGTTAAACATCATGTAAATGGGTTGCACAACTATAATCTAAATAAAATTTATCAACTAAAATGAGACAAAGGGAAAGAAATTCAAAGCCATTAATCACTTGCAAGAATCACAGCTTCATGTTACACTTGTATGATATCCATAGGGCCAAAATATACCTGGAAAATGTAAAGAAAGTGAGGATGGTGGTTCAGCAAATACACAGCAGAGTAATAGCAACACAGCCAATCCAAACAATCTCAGATCCCAGACAGTTGAAGATAATAACAAAATGATTTTTAACTTGAAGAAATGAAGTAAAAGAAGCCCAGAAAATGACATCATATAACTAACTCAAATCAAATGGTGCAAAATAGCTCGAGGGTTTATTAGAATGGGAAGCTCTTTAAAAGATCAATGACAGATCAATCTAACAGTAAAATTTTATTGGTTGTATATATATTCTTAACGATCCATCCCCCTTTCAAAAAGGCAATAATGTTGCCTTTATATGCAAACAATTAGGTCTATCTGGTGCAGTGTAGATGACACTGGTTTGGCTTCATGAATCCAGGGCATGCCCAACAATAAATTACGAGACTGATACATCCAGCACTTGGAATTCCATAATGAACTCGACGGGCCCTATGGTTACTTCCAGCACTATATCCCCTACGGTGTCTTTACCTCCGCCATCGAATCCTTGAACACAGATGTTATTTTTGCAGACCCTTTCATTTTCCACCTTCAGCTTGGTCAACATGGATAGTGGACAAATGTTTGAACTGGACCCGTCGTCAACCAAAACTTGGGTGACCACGGCATCTTCACACGTCACAGTCAGATAAAGATTCCGGTTGTGCTCAGTGCCCTCCATAAGCAACTCGTCGTCAAAATATGTGACTCGGTTTACCTCGAATATCTTATTTGCAATTTTTTCCAAATAGTTCACCGTTATCTTATCTGGGACATGAGCTTCATTCAAAATTTTCATCAATGCCCGGCGGTGCTCATATGAGTGGATTAGAAAGGATAACAAAGAGATCCGGGCTGGTGTCTTCCTCAACTGTTCTTAGATGGAGTAGTCCTTCATTTTCATTTTCTTCAAGAATTCTTCTGCCTCTTCTTCTGATACAGCTTTCTTAACGATCATATATATTCTTACCGATCCAGCCCCTTTTCAAAAAGGCAATACTGTTGCATTTATATGCCAACAATTAGGGCCACCTTCAAAATCTAAAGTTTTCCTTTTGGTCCTCCTTTATTCTTTATTTTTAGCTTGCTAGCCCCCTTCTTTTATGGCTTGTTGCCCAATTTAGCTACTTAAAAGTCCAGAAATCACCTAAAAACCCCTACTAGAAGCTTCATATTAAAGATGCCATAAACCTAAACACCCAAAATACCCTCCCAGTACCCATGTTTTTACCCTTTAACCTTACAAAGCTTCTAAAAATTCATGCTCATGTTTTCCTATCTTCTAGAGGCTTCCACTTATCAGAATTGATTTCCACCTAAACTAAAATCCTTAAATTACCCCTAAGGACCTCTAAAATATCACAACAGCCCTAGTTCAACACTATAAGATTCAATTGGATCAAGATAAACAAAAATGCAGAAAACTTGCTAGCAATTAAACGAACATAAGCATGGATAACACAACCAGCATTTCCAATGTCATTTAGACTAATCCTACAAATGGGGACTTACTTATATACTTGTTGCAATTAAATAAGAAATAACTAAAGCAGTTCCGGACGTAAACCAATCAACTTGAAACAAGCACACAAAGAGTGAGACCTATGCAATTGATTTAACAAGACAAAAGGAATTTTAATTTGAGACTCGCAGTCTGAATCAAAAGAAAATAAGATGAGGAGGAGAATGACAAGAAATGAAACAGAATATAAAGGTTTACCTAATTGAAAATGCCTTGAGACGAAATCCAGTCACAACTTGGGATAGAACCCCAAAAATTCGTTCGAGATTTTGACCTCAATGACCCTAGACTTAGGAGATATGTAGTCCTGGGTGGTTTTGAAGGAGACCAACGAAATATTAGACAAGAGAGAGGCAAAATGGGTTATGAGGTGTTGATAGGGCGGTGTTTGGCGGTATTGAATGGCAGCCACCGCCGTGCATGGCGGAGCTGCCATTTTAAGGCGAGTATTTGGCGAGTTGTGGCTATGTTTGAGAGTAATCACTGGCAAGGTTAGGGTAAGGGTGGTGAGGAGGTTTATTGGTGTTGATTTGGGGGTGGTTTGCCACCGGCCGCCACTGTAGACAGCGGAGCTGCCATATTTTGATCGGATATTCGAGCATATCAGCGGTGATTTTAGGGATGATCTTCATGGGATTAGGAAGAGGAGAGTGAGATGCTTCTATGGTGTAAATTTTGGTGGCATTAGGGTTACGCCACCGCCGACGGGGATTTCCGGCCGACGGCAGCCAGTGGTGTTAGACTGGCTCATTGGTGGCTTTACGAGGATGAAATGTTTGTCTCTAATGTTATCACACGGTGTTCGGACACTTTTATTTGGTTTGGGAGATAGTTTTAGGGCCGTTGGATGATCTGCAATGAAGGGCTGAGATGAAAGGGAACCAAACAACGTCGTTTGGCACCCCTAGGGCTGGACCGTGTTGGTGGACGGGTGGACTGGGCATTTGGGCCTGGGTTTTATATCAAGAATGGCCCAAATGAACATATATATTTGAATTTTCAGGCTTCCCTTTCTCTCTTTTTTATTATTCAATTCCAAAATTATTTTTTTTTAAATTTCTAATTAATCTATAAAACCTTAATTAGCCATACAATAATTATTAACACATAAAATACTAAAAGGAAAAACAAAATTACCTAAAATTAATCTTAAGTGCACATTAACCCATTTTTTGAATTTCCTTCTCCAATTACTAATTAATTTCTTAAAATACAAAATTACTCCTAAGTGCACATGCCTTATGTGTTGTTTGTGTTTTTATTATTTAAAAATGCACAAAATGCAAACAATTAACAGAATAATGCCACAAAAAATCAAAATTACAAATAAACAAACGAAATTATTTTGTTTTGAATTTATTGGAGTAATTCGTATAGGGCAAAAATCACATGCTCACACTCGCAAAGCACTCATGATCGGTAGAGAATACTTAGGCAAAATTATATAAGACATAGGGGGGAGAATTCCGGAAATTGGGAAAATCATAGCTCTAGACCTCCTTATCCTTTTCTCCAACCTATAGTATCTTTAGTGTTAATTTATTACTTTTATTTGTTAGTTAGTTAGTTAAACACAAGAAACTTCATATCTATAAGTTACGAATTGTTCAAGCTTGTATTCTTGGTGATAGTAAACAACTATAGCTAAGCCTTAGTTCTTTGTAAGATTCGACTCCGGACTTGTAAAGAAATTTTGTCTTTGTGAATCTCTTCCTCAACTCCTGTACATGATGCAGGTAAGGGAGTATCTTGGAATTCTTGGTTGCACATTCTTCTCAGACGTGATGAATGAGCAAATCTGAGTCCTCCATCATTAGTAACTCTTGAATGTTCATTTCAATGGCCAGCGTTAGCCCTAAGATGCAGGCTTTGTATTCGGCCATGTCATTGGTGCATGGGAATCTGAGCTTGGCAGATACCGGATAATGCTTACCGATTTCGGATACTAGGACTGCCCCTATGCCTACTCCTTTGAAATTTGTTGCTCCGTCGATAAACATTCTCCAACCATCATAGGATTCTGCGATGTCTTCTCCTATGAAGAATACATCTTCATCAGGAAAATACGCCTTTAGAGGCTTGTATTCTCCATCGGGAGTGGGTTGTTTTTGTGGTTTCGGGATATTTGTGGAGGTGTAGGATTTCGAGCATTGGGAAAGTTGACATCTACGGCAGTGAGGGAGAATGATAGGTTTGCCAAGTTCTGAACTTGGTCCAGTTCTTCCTGAAATTTCAATATCTTCTGTTCGAGCTCTATGAATGATTACCTACTAACAGTTCCATTGAAATTTTACAGGTTGATGTAGTGTGGAAGGCACGACTCTAGCGGCATGGATCCATGGTCGGCCCAATAGAAGATTGTATAAGGCTGGTATGCCGAGCACCTGGAGTCCAACGTCGAACCAAGTTGGCCCCATCTTCAAGCAAAGGTTGATTTCCCCGATCGTAGCCCTCTTGGACCCGTTAAAGCCTTCACATTCATGCTTCATGTCCGTATTTCATGGAAACCTTTGTCCAACCTTTTCAGAGTATCTAGTGGACAAATATTTAGGCTCGAACTTCCATCAGCCAAGACCCTGGCAATGAACTTATCTATAAGTTTTACTATGATATGCCCTTCTCGATTGTGATTTAAACCTTCAGGCGGTAGCTCATCTTCGTGGAAGATAATCTTGTGGCTCTCCAATACTTGACCAACCATGCTGTCCATTTCTCCACCAGTGATGTTATTGGGTACATAAGCCTCGCTCAGTACTTTTATTAAAGCATTCTTGTGTGTCTCTGAATTCTGTAATAGTGTCAGGATAGATACCTGAGCAGGGACTTTGTTCAGATGGTCAACAACAGAATACTCTTTTGTCTGTACTTTCCTCCATATGTCATCTGGCTCGGTCTCAATGATAAGCAAGCTAGCAGTGGCATCCTTACTTGAACCTCCCACATCTTTAGGTGTATAGACTCTTCCAGTTCTAGTCATGCTTTGTGCAGCGTCATATTCCTCTACCTTGGTCGTCATTTTTCGTCGAACCTCGACGGTATAATCCCAGGGTATTGCCTTTGAGTTGAATGATGGTGTGGTTAACACCGTCACAGTAAAAGGTGTGACCACTTCTAATTCAAATGGAGTAGAGGTGGCTAAGGGAGGAGCCACTTCTATCTCAAATGGAACTAATGCAGTTACCTCAATATCGATAGGTTCCTGACTTTGAACCACAATAGGATTAAGTGTGACTGCAACCTTAGATTCATCGCCTTCTCGGATAAGCCTGATTGACACCTCAAGGTCCCATTCTTCATTTTTCTCTATCACATGTGCACCATCACCTCTATGACCAGGGAGGTAATTCTTGTGAACATTAGGTGCAACTTCTTTTACTTGTATGACCTTGTTGTCAATTAGCGTTTGGATCTTATCCTTCAGTGCTCGACACTCAGTACTGGTGTGCCCTTTCATATTGGAATGATATGCACAAGTTTTGTTCGAGTTGACCCATTAGGATGGACTTTCTAGTTCCACAGTAGGAACATGAGTGACGTAGCATGCTACTTTTAACCTTTCGTATAGTTGGTCGATGGGCTCAGCAATAGCGAGTGTATTGTCTGGGCGGCTTGTGGTTGAAGTTGGGTCTTGGTTTTTGGTAATATTTGCAAGCAGGTGGTAATTGGAAGTGGGTTGGTTGGGAGTTATAGGTGTGATGGACAGAGACTGGTTGGGAATATCTGGGAGATGAAGGCTAATATGTAGGTGGTGATGCTTCGTATGTAGGTGGTGATGCTTGGTACGTGGGCAGAGGTGTTTGATATATGGGAGGAGTTTGATATATGGGAGGAGTTGTCCGATAAGTAAGTGGAGATTTCGGGCCTTGAGCTACCATTACTGCCAACATATCTCTTCTTCGATATGTCACCTGAGTTGGAGTGCTTTATGTAGCTTGCAGTGCCTCAAAGTTTGTCACTATCCTGCTTTTAATTCCTTCCCCGATCCTTTCCCCGAGTTTGATGATAATAGAGAATTTGTGATTTTTGATGACCATCAACCTCTCAAAATACTGTAGATCTCGTGCCCAGACGAAGAATTTATTCATATGCTCTTCGTCTAAAGAGGGCCTGACATTGGATGCTTCCGACCTCCAATGAGTAGCGTACTCACGGAAAGTCTCAGTAGGTTTCTTCTTTCTTCTTGAGATTCTGAATGTAAAAGACATCGGGTGCATTTTCTGTGTTGAACCTAAACTGGTCCATGAAATCTGATACGATGCTTACCCAATTAGCCCATTTCTTGGGATTTTGGCTGATATACCAAGACATAGCATCCCCAACAAGGCTCCTTATAAAGAGCTTTATCCGTATCTTTTCATCTTTCCCGACCCTGACAAGTTTGTCGTAGTAGGTCCTTAGATGAACCCTGGGATCACCTGTACTATTGAACATCTCAAACTTGGGAGGTTTGTACCCCTATGGCAATTCCACACCTGGCTGTATGCACAGATATTCATAGTGTAATCTTTTTATTCCCTTGTTGCCTTCAACACCTTGAAGTCGGCTTGTTAACTTCTTGAGTTCTTCAACCATGTTATTGATGAGCATGTCCTTCTCAAAGGGCTCCGGTGCATAGGAGATTGGCTTGGTAGAATGAGGTATAGTTTCCACGTATATAGGGTTGCTTTGATAGGTTCTAGGAGCTTGGGTGTAGTGATTATCATTGGTGGAGTTTTGTGGATTGGGAATGACTGGCGGTGTACTTTGGGGAGTGCTGTAAGTGGTGGTTCATGGGTACTGAATTGGTTGATGATGTTGTTGTGGTGGGAGTTGGTATCGACAATGGATTGATATCTTGGGGTGGAGTTGCATATTGATTTGGTGCGAGAGGATTTATGGATGTTGATTTTGTGTGTTCTGAAGAGGTATTGGGTTCTTTGAATTTTTTGGTGGACATTGGGGACATTGAGGGCGAGTCACAGGTTTGCCAAGCTGCGGACCTATTCAAGTTCTCCTTATAGTTCTAGTATCTTTTGTTCTAGTCTTAAGACCAAGTCGTTCAAGGGTCGGAAGTCTCTGCATTCCCATCGGAAGTCTTTTCCTCTGCTTTTTGTGTTTCTTGGAGGAGAAGGTGGTGGAGGGCATCTAGATCTTGTGTGATACGCTGATAAGGCCAATATAAGCGAACCAACCTAAGGGAATGGGAATAATCAAAAATAAGGAAAACAAAAGGTGATAAGTTAGTGAGGATTCTGAAATCCTTACAGTATTTAAACATATTGCGGAAGTGCAAATTCGTATCCTATTTTAGGAACCTAGCGACAAATAAATTTGGAGAAACTTTAATGCCAATAAATGCTTCATTTCATAATATAAAATAGTTGAATCCCAAAATGACATTAAGATAATAATAAACTAAGTCACTACTGACACTTGACCTTATTACATTTTAGAACAAGCAAGTAAATCTAATCTATTTGGTCCCATAAGGACCTTCCCCAAATTCGATTTCCTGGACTCCATCATATAGATCCCCCAGCTCACGTAGTCCCAGCAACAAGTAGGCTCTGGACAGATGTCCTCCTTCAGCGTTCTGACAGTTTTCAACCCTCTTTATGATTTTGCCTTCCAGCTCCACTATCCCTCGCTCCAAGTATTCCAATTTCCCATTGGAAATGACTGCTATCTCTGTCCATTCCTCAATCAACCTCACATTCTTCACATGTGTTTCCCGGTGCTCATTTTTAGAATCATGGACCCTTTTGCGCAGCCTATTATACTTGACTTGAGCTTCAGCTTCTTCATCTATGATTTTGTTCCCTCGACCGGTCCCTGGTATGACCATCCCTTTCAGATTGTCCTCTAACCATGCTGGGTATAGAGGCTTGCAGCCTGCATGATATCTGTTCGGCTCAATGGTATTCTTCTCCACAATGATTTTGTAGTGCCACGTATGTTGCTTGGCACTTGTAAGGGACATCGTACGTCTTGAAAGTCTGCCTAAAATGACTCATCTTGAAAACCCTTGGTACAACCTATCTTCTGCCTACTTGCTTCATAACTCTCACAGGAACTTATAGGTATATCCCTCTTAACCCGATCAACACCAAGTGCGGAGCGTCCCTGGATCATATAAAAAACTCATATGTGGGGAACTATTCAAACATCCACTACACCTGTTCCTTGGTCACATTGTCGAAAAACTCTACCCATTCTTTGGCACTTTTTGGCTGAGCAAATCTGTCTGGAATGTAAGTCATTTGCTTAGGGTGATAGAAGGCAATATGGTCGTTCCAAGCCCTTCGCAGAAATTCCTGACGATAGCGACCTTTTGGAAATGCTCTAGCAACCACAACTGCAGCAATAAATTGCAACCTTCGAAATGCTTGACCCCTCTTTGACAGTGCTATGGAGCCCTATAGATGTCGGCTATGATCATGGGGACTATGGTATATATCTGCCCATTAATCCCTTCCATCAGAGTCTTAGCGACCATGGCCAACCTAGTTTAGATTCTTCTATTTTTTATTGGGAATACTATCAGGCCTAGAAAGCATACAATGAATACAAACACTCTGTGGCGGATGTGACCCAGTGAAGTAGGGGATATCTCATTATGGTAAGTGCGAAAAGACTTGTTATGGCCATACCTCTCGTATAGGTATTCGAAAGGTATGTAGGATTCCTTCAAGCACACTAGGTTGACATTCTTCTTTAACCCCATCATCTTTAAAAATCCCATGCCCTACGATTTTCTGGTACCAACAGCCTGGGACCGTCCCAAGTTAGTCCTGCAAGTCCTCTTATTTCCTATAGAAGTGGTGTTATTTCTATGTTACCAAAGCGAAACACAACTATTTCACTATCTTAGAACAAGATGGCAGCTTCGATCAATTTGTTGTTTGGCTCAATATCTAGCAGGGAAAGCAAGTAGCACATGCACTTTTTAACATGTTTCTTGTCACTAGAGGAAAGGTCCTCCCACCAATCTAGCAACAATTGTGGGATATTGCTAACCATATAGAATCTGGGACCTCGTGCCTCATTTTTTGCAAAACAAAAGGGTTAGACCTTACCCGACCATCAGACTTGACTATTTATACATTTATGATCAACATATCGGCATTTAGTTCTCCAAATTAATGCAAAAAATATGGTTGGGTCCGTTTGGATTATGGAAAACCCGATGGACTTTGGATAAGGCTTATCTTAAATGATCATTATTTGGATAACATAACTGATCTAACTAGGTTTGACTATGATACGTGACAATTTTAATCAGAGTACATGATAATTTTAATCAGAGTAAGGTTTCTATGGGGTTTTAGACTAGTACCCTCCATCGCACAAATTGAGGGGAAAGGCACGGAACCGTCGACTTGGACCGCTGATCGACTAGTTTTACCGCAAATAAGCCTTTCCGAATTTAAGAGAAGTAAATAGGAAGAGCGCAACCACTCATTAAAATGTTGCTATAGGATTTGAGACGCACAAGTGGAATATGATACGGAGCATGATTTATACAACAATTAATAACAAGTAGTCAAGTATTTTCACGTAAGAAAAATAAATACTGTATTTAAATAATTGAAAGACAATTACAGGAAAAAGGAAATAAAGAGGAAAGTCAGCCTCAGGGAAATAAAGAAATCATAAATACTTGAAAATAGATTGTTAAATTCAAATAAGGGAGAAGGGTACAGGATAAGCATGCTTGCACTAATTTGTAAAAGACAAGTTTGTTATGGTAAGAGCCTAAAGGTATCCCCACCAGAGTCGTTATGCTGTCGCGCCCCCTTTTTTCTTTTTCGACCAGGAACTATGGGTTTCGACATTGATAGGGCAATAACTCATTTCCTTTTGGGAATTGGGTATTGGAAGAGTCGTCAACTAACGGATTATGGTGCGTTAAGGTACCTACAGTGATTAACTCTTGGGTTGATCTGCATTACCATAGATTAGGGTAGGGCTCGAAGTAACCTCAAGGGAAAGGTGTTGGGCACCCCTCTTGGTCCACAACTATGGGTCCTGGCCGAACATATATTAAAAATTTAGTCCATTACAAGTAAACAGCTTAATCAAATAGGTCGCAAGTAAAGCACGTTCGATAACTCAAGTAATAAGATTTGGACAAGTTGTAAAACAAAGGTTTTAAATAAAGGAAAATTTCGGTAAAGGAGGGGTCCTAGGTTGATTATCCTACATGATCAAACCACACAATGTCCGGTAAACACTCCTCAATGAGGGGTTACACGTGACATTAGCGCGTAGTCATCATATCCCATATCTGCCCTTCCCATCCCCTTATTGGTCATGCAAAGCGTGTTTGGTCAACGATTTCTACTGCGTGATGCTACCTATCCCTTATTAATGGTCCTGGAGGGAGTTAGGACCTCTACCTATATGTGGTTCTAGACGTACCCCTAAGGTTTTAAAAGGTGAAAATTCCAAGGCAACAATCAAAACACTTACGACTTTCAGCACATAAAAAGGGCAATTAGAGGTTTAGAGCTTCCTCATAAAACAAACACATAAGCAGCACGACTCAAGCACAGTTAAGGTCTTTTATTAGACAATATTCTAAGGCAGGATGTCTAGGTGAATATGCAGAAGACAAACAACTTCTTTTAGACTTAAAAGTTATAACCTAGTAGTTGCCTAATGGATCTTTTAAGGCATGTTAGGATTAGAAAACATTAAGCAATAGAAAAACAAAATTTGAAATGAAGTTTTGAAAACACCCTAAGGGCTTGCCTATACGCGGAATACTGATTAGCATATTTGTATAATGATACAAATCATGTTTTGAAATGGATTTTCTACTATACCTATAGGCATGATATCTAATGAGATTGAGATAGTTTTAAAGAACTTGTTTCAGGAGATATGAAATACTTAATAAAACCAATTCAGAAATGAACTAGGCATGGACTAAGTCAAATCATTTAGACTGAATTAGAATGACAAGCAAAATTTTGAATGTGGTTCCCTATAGGCATGATATCTACGTTTGATTTGATTTTAAAGGTTTGTAGGCAGGGAAACATACATAAGCACTCATTGTACTAGAATCTAAATTAAGTCCTAGAGACATGGCATATATTAGTTAATATGATTTTTAGGACATTGAAAGTATGATTATTTAGAACCTACAGGCATGGTTTGTAAACATGAAAGAATACAGAACCAGTTGCAGCAATCTCCATTACTGCAACCTCTGTTTAATGAAGAAAAAGCAGCACTTGAAGAAATTCAGCAATGGAGTATTATGGAGGAACAAATAATGAGACAGAAATCCAAGGCTTGCTGGATTGAATGTGGTGATGCCAACACAAAGTACTTCCATGCTTAGTGGAAATCAGAACCAGCTAGAACAACATAACCTCCATATATACTGATACATGAATGAAGCTAACAAATCCCAAGTCAGTGGAACAGGAGTTTATCAGTGTTTTCCAATTATTGATGGGAGATTGTGCTGGGGAACTATCTTGTGTTAACACAGCTACTACCAAGGATGGAACTTGTTTAACTTTATCACAACAAAGAATGCTGATATATGAGATTACAACGGGAGAGATCACAGAAGCAATAATGGAGATGCCAAAGGATAAAGCACCAGGAGTGGATGGATTCCTTGTGGAATTCTTTACTAAGAACTGGGAAATAGTAAAGGCTGATATACTTGCTGCTGCAAAAGAGTTCTTCTCTACCAACAGAATGCCTCAAATGATTAATACAACAACTATTGCACTTGTTCCCAAAGTTAAAGCTCCTGGAACAGTTAAAGATTACAGGCTCAAAGCTTGCTGCACTACCTTGTATAAGATCATATCCAAAGTCATTACTAAAAGAATGAAAAGCGTGATTGGAGATCTAATTAGGCAGTCTCAATCAACTTTCATTGAAGGAAGAAGCTTAGTTGATAACATTCTACTTAGCCATGAATCTTCAAAGGATATTCTAGGAAAGGAGTATCTCCCAGATGTGTCTTGAAAGTGGATATGAGAAAGGCTTATGATACTTTGGAATGGAGTTTCCTTAAACAGGTTCTTATTGATCTAGGATTCCCTGCTAAATTTGTTCAATGGATAATGGCATGTGTCACTACAGTCTCATATTCTCTCGTTCTGAATGGTGGCTTAACAAACTTTTCAAAGCTAAGAAGGGTATTAGGCAAGGTGACCCTATGTCACCTTATCTATTTGTGATTGCTATGGAATATTTGAATAGGGAACTGGGACAGCTGCATATGAATGGTGATTTCAATTTTCATCCTAAATGCAGGAAGCTTAATAGTATTCATGTATGCTTTGCCGATGATTTATTAATGTTCTGCAGAGCTGATCTTATTTCTATTAGAATTTTAAAGGAGGCTTTCCACATATTCTCTGAAGCATCTGGTTTGCAAGCAAATGTTAACAAGAGTGCAATATACATGGCTGGAATAAAGCAGAATGTCAGAGAGGAAATTCTGGAAACACTGGGTTTTACTGAAGGAAAACTGCCATTTACATATATGGGGATACCCTTAGACTCCAATAAGCTTGCTATCTGTCACGACATGCCTATGATTGAGAAGACAACAACAAAGATAACATGCTGGTCTGCAAAAATACTCTCTTATGCAGGTAGATGTCAGCTGATCAAAGCTGTCATATTTGGAATCCAAACCTACTGGGCTCAAATTTTCATTATGCCAAAGAAAGTGTTGAAAGTTATTGAAAATATTTGCAGAACTTTTTTGTGGACTGGAAGTGCTAATCCCTCCAGGAAGGCACTAGTTGCATGGGAAAGAGTATGCATGCCAATAACAGCTGGTGGACTGAATATCTTTGACATGAAGGCATAGAACAAAGCAGCAATCAGTAAACATCTTTGGGACTTAACCAGAAAGAAGGAGCGCCTATGGATAAAATGGGTGCACAACTATTACATAAGCATGAAGATATTGAAACAATGACCACTTCTAAGGCTGCCTCTTGGGTTGTGAGGAAAATTCTGGACAGTAGAGATGCTATCATGGGGAATTAGTTACTTCAGGGGAATTTACTTAGCAGACTGCAAGGAATGTGCAACCTGTATCACTTTCAGATCAAGAAGATGTATCTAACTCTGATTCCTAACTTCAGCAAAGTTGAATGGAAGAGCTTGATGGTGCTTGCCAATGTTCATCCTAGGCATAGATTCACTATGTGGTTAGCTGCACAACAGAGGCTACCAACATTGGACAGATTGCAGAAAATTGGTATTCAAGTGCCTGCAACATGTGTTTTCTATAAACATAGTGTAGAATCATTTAATCACTTATTTTTTGACTGTTCGATCACAAGAAATATGTGGTCTAAACTCTGTTTATGGCGGGGCATCAAAGAACTGTTGGAGACTGGGCAACTGAATTTGAAATTGATAAGCAGTAAAGCAAAAAGCAGAGTGGGGACCAATGCTATAACAACTTGTGTGTTTATCAGTACTATTACACTAATCTGGAGAGAGAGAAACATCATCAGATTTGAAAAGAAAGCCTATGAGGAGAATCAGATTTGCAGATAAATTGTTTTACCTATCCATATTCGAGGCAGGAATTGTAGTCGATGGAAAAATGGCTTGCAGCAAATTAACAGCTTTCCATAGATATAGTTTGTAATAGCTAACTACTATACTTAATAGACTTGCAATCGATGATTTTTGCAAAAGAACTTTGAGAATAGGGTAAAACATAGAAAGAACAACCTCGAATCGTTAAAAGTAGCAAGACCTAAGAGATACAACTGAAAGTTAGGGTTCCAAAGGAAACCCAAATAGAAATGAAAGAACCTGTTTAGAACCTCAAAGATCATAACAAATATAGTGTGATTTTGCTCAAAATCACACCGGAGAAGCCATGAACAACCAAAACAGCAATCCTAGATACAAGTCGGTATGGACGAGCCATTGGAGGCTTGGGGTTGAAGAGTGGTCGCACGAGAAGACTAGAAGGGAGGAAGTCAAAAAGAATATAGGGTTAGATTGAGAGAAGAGAGGAGACCGGAGGATTCAGAGGCAGCAGGCTACGAAGTATGAATAGGGTTAAGGGGTATTAGGATTAAAAAAGGAAAAGGATTGTATGGATCATTGATCTAGGAGATCAACGACTAGGATTTGATCGGGTATATGGGTTCCGAGTTAGGGTAATTGTATATAGGGTCTGGATCGAGTAATTTCGTATGAAATTAGGCGGGGGTTTGGTTCAGTTTAGGCTATAATTGAAAGCCAAGTCTGGTTATAATTTAAATAGCCAATTTTTCCTATTTTAATTTATAATACATAATAAACAATTTCTGGAAAATAATTTTCTGTACCAAAATTATTTAAAACATATAATTATCATTTTAAAAATATAGGGACCAATTTTACACATATAAAATATACTTACACATTAAATGGGCTAATATTACAATTATATGCAGTTTAGCTTGAAAATTACCAAATGCAATCATAAAAATGCATAAAAAAATATACCAACCATATTTTGGCATAAGTATAGATGATAAATGAATAAACTATTATAAAATAATTTGGGAAATAATTATTGAGAATTTTATGAATAAAAGGGAAGAAAATAAATCAATTTAAATTCTTAAAATTATGAAATTTTTTTTAAAGAAACCTTGTGCATTCTTATATGTACATATGTATGCTATCTCAAAGGTATTTATGTATATAAATATATATAAAAAAATTAGGTATCAACATTAACGACCCTAATAAGCAAAAGGAGGTTAAGCTTCTTTTCAATATGAAAATGTAGGTTTGGTAGGATTACTTGAAACAAAAATCAAGATAAACGTAGAAGAAATAGCTGGGAAAATACTTTATGTTTGCCAGAATATCACTAATCTCGAATGCCATTACAATGGGAGGATATGGATAACGAGGAGGCCTAACTTCTATTGAGTGGACATAATTACAAACTCACTACAAGCAATTACTTATAGAGTGACTTTTGTGCCTATACAGTAACATATTGCTTAATTGTAGTATATGCTTTCAAGACGAGAGAGGAAAGAAGAGGTTTGTGGGAATAGTTGGAGGGCCAAAACATTGCTATTGGAATTCCTTGGATGGTACTAGAAGATTTCAACTCAATTTTAAATATAGAAGACAAGATTGGAGGGGTTCCAGTCACAATGGCAGAGGTATTTAGTTCCACAATTGTGTGGACTCTTGTGGCTTGCTGCAATTTCCTCAACAAGGTAATAGATATACGTGGAGTGATATGCATGGGGATAATAGAAGTTTTTCAAAAATTGATTGGATCTTTGTCGACAAATGTTGGTTGGATGATATGCCTTCTTGTAATGCCAAATTCTTACAAGAAGGTATTAGTGACCACTCTAGCTAAAATTGCATTGATAAGTGTACCATCAATGCTTGAAAAAGCTTTTAAGTACTATAATATTTGGTCAAAACATCCCTAGTTTTAAGAAATAGTAAAAATAGGATTGGAACTGCTGATAGAAGGTTGTCGCATGCTATGGGTGGTCAAGAAAAAAAGTTGTTGAAAAGGAAATTAGGGGCCCTAAAAACTCGACACTTTAGGAACATAATTGATGAACTAGATATATACATAGAGTCCTTAAAACAAGTCCAAGATGCTCTGCAAATGGATCATTTGAACAAAGCTCTGCAGGAGGAGGAGAGACAGAAGTTCATGAAATTTAAGCAATCTTCATACCTGGATGAAATGTATCTGCAACAAAGGAGAAAATCTACTTGAATCCATCTTGGTGATGATAACACCAAATACTTCTTTTTTGTGATAAAACATAAAAGGCTCTAGGAAGCAATCTCACAATTACATGATAAAGATGGGACGCTATAGACTAATCCCACTGATATTGCAAGGATGCTGTTAGAGTATTATGAAACATTACTTGAAAAGAATAAAGGAATAAAGGTCATGGCAATGGGCAATATACTGTTGAATGGTCATCTGTTGTCAATTGGCCAGCAAGTTGAGCTTATAGAGCCTTATACAAAAAACAATATCAAGGTAGCTATGTTTCAAATAGATAGCAACAAAAGCACAGGATTAAATGAGTATGGTAGTGGTTTTTGTAAAGCAACATGGGACATTATAGGAGATGATATCACTGCAGCTATTCTAGAGTTCTTCCACAATGGGAATTTTCTAAAATAGATAAACTCTACAATGATTTATTTTATTCC
The DNA here is from genome assembly GCA_034376525.1 of Nicotiana benthamiana. NCBI lineage: Eukaryota > Viridiplantae > Streptophyta > Magnoliopsida > Solanales > Solanaceae > Nicotiana > Nicotiana benthamiana. Next base: position 32,934,027 of record CM067331.1, on the reverse strand, counting down.
AAAAGTCATTGTACCAGATAATGCTAGCCAATTCAAACTCATATTATACTATAATGTACTATAAAAATGCATATAAAAAATGATATGTAACAGACTGAGGACGACCATTGATCCCCTTGTGGAAGAAAATCTGGCAGCATTTGTGCAAGGTAGGCTCATGATACATAATATACTGATATTCCATGACTTATTAAGACATTATAATAGGAAAACCTCTCCTAGATGTCTTATGAATATTTATACAAGGAAGGCTTATGACATAGTGCATTGGGAGTTCATTGAAGAAGCTCTCAGTAGTTTTGAATTTCCTGGAAAATTTGTTCAACTGGTGATGACCTGCACCTCTACTACTATGTTTACAGTCATAAGTAAATGGAGAAGGACATGTATATTTTGCTGGGAAGAGAGGTCTTAGACAAGGGGATCCGATTTCAGCCCTATTGTTTGTCCTAGTAATGAAATATCTATCAAGAATTTAGAAGTGTATGAGCAACTTGCCGGAGTTTAAATTTCATCCGATGTGCAAAACATTAAATCTTACTTACTTATTTTTTGCTGACGACCTTATAATATTCTACAAAGGTGACATAGAATATGTGGGAAAGGTCATGGAAGCTTTTCATCATTTTAGTGGCACTGCAGGATTTGAGGCTAATATAGAGAAATCTAATATTTTTATTGCTGGTGTGAATAAAGAAACAAAAATTGCATTATTGGCCAAAACAGGTTTCTCTGCTGGACAACTGCCTATAAGATACTTGGGACTACCATTAAGATAAAAAAAATGGAGCAAAATTGAGTGTCATCAACTATTGAACAAGATTATCAATAGAATAAATGTGGTCTACTTAAAACAACTATCATATACTGGGAGGTTACATGTGATTAATGAAGTACTCTTCTCTATATACAACTTCTGGGGACATGTTTTCATACTACCTCAAAGTGTACTAAAGGAAATTGATAGAAAGTGTAGAGATTATCTTTGGGGAAGTTCTGTAAAGAAAAGGAAGATACCCCTAATAGCATGGGACAAACTATGTATTCTAAAGAATTGTTGCGGGCTCAATATCAAATGGTGCAACAAGTGGAACATTGCATATGTGGGCAAGTTATTATGGCAACTAACAGAGAAAAAAGACATGTTATGGATCAAATGGATACATGGAGTGTACATGAAAACAAATAACACCATATGGGCACATATACCTCCACTTGATTGTAGTTGGTATTGGAGAAGATTGAATTTCCTCAAAAGTTGAAATGATGGAGTGGTACCATAAAGGGAAATATGTGTTAACTGCTTCAGAAAAATATTCAATAAATGGTAGCTAGATCGTTCTACAAGGGGATTTGACCAGACTACTAGTGGCAGAGCTAATATGGACATCTATTATGCAGCCGAAACACATGATAATTTTTCGATTAGTTGCTTATGGTCGATTGCTTACGAAAGATAGACTCTTGAAACTACATGTGCCAATACCAGACACTAAATGTTGTTTATGTAATAATATGGTTACTGAAATCGAAGACCACATGTTTCAGGAGTGTCGATGGATAACAAAATTGTGGGTGTGAGCAAGTGATTTTTGCCTCGCATAAATTGCTCCTACAAAATTCTTATATTTAGGATTTTTCCTTTTGATTATTTTATTTTTAGGATTAATTGCATAACTTTCGTGTTTGTTTGCATTTTTGTGTGCATTTTTTATTGAGATAATTCATAAAAAATACAAAAATATTGCATTTACATTTCGGATTTGATTTTACATATTTTAAAATTAATTGGTAATTAGGATTTTACAAAAATACAAACTTGTTTTTTTGATTTATCTTTGCTTTGATTAATTTGAATTTCGTTAGTTTCTTTTAAATTTATTAATTGTGTTAATTATCAATTAGAGCTTAATATAATTAGGGAAGTTAATTTAAGTTCAGGATTTGATTCACATTTATTTTTTTAATTTTAATTTTAATTTCAAATTTTGAAAAAGAAAAGTAAAGAAAATCAAAAACTTAAGCCCCTTAAATAAAATGCCCAATTTGGGCCACAACTCGCTCCAGCCTAATAAAAACCCATCCAAATTACCCTACACCGGTCCAAAACCCATGCCCCATCCCGGTCCAGCACCTCCCAGTGCCAAAACGCACCATATAGTCGAAATTTAATCCCAGCCGTCGAGGTCTGATGATCTAACGGTTGGGAAGCTGGGTGTGATGAATATATATATATATCCTAACATCGACCTTCCCTCACCCCTCGTCTCCTCTCTCAAAACAGCCAAACCCTAGAGACCACCCCGTCTCCACCGCCGGCCAGAAATCGCCCACGGCTGTGGCTGGTCTCCAATGGCCAAGAAATTAACACCTCACATTCCTCTCTTTCTCCTTTTCCAAATCTCCAAACCCCATCCCCCGAAACCCCGCTTGAGCTTCTCGAATATCACTCAGAAGCTTTGACCATCCACCGTAATCGGCAACGCCACCAAACTTACACCACAGGTTCCTTTGGCCTCCCTCACCATGAATCCGCTATCATCTCCTTTCGAATAGCACCCAAACTCTTCGAATATTGATTCAAAGGAGACGACCAAAACCTCATCACCACCAATCAACCCCAAAATTACACCATATAGCCTTCTCAATCCCCTCATCCCAAATTCATACCCGACTGCCCTCAAATATCTCCACAACTGCTCAAAATTCAAATCTAGGGTTTCTAGAATCTTCAAGATAGTGCCTGAAGATTTTGTTCAAGCTAAGTGTTCCGTCTTGCCCTTTTGAGTTTCCTTATTCCTCATCTTATTTATGTTGATTTGGTTTTTCATGCTTAATTCCTGAGTTTAAACTAGATCTAGTTTGGTTTAATTAAATTGTACTAGTCTTTTCTGTTAGTTTGGTTTTCATGTTTGATTCATGAGTTAGGTCTAGTTTGGTTTAATTAAATTATATTTGTCTTTTCTGTTAGTTTGGTTTTCATGTTTGATTCCTAAGTTTAAATTAAGTTTGGTTCGTGTTAATCAAGTGGTATTAATCTTTTCTGTCGGTTTGACCTTCATGTTTGATTCCTGAGTTTAAATTAGACCTAGTTCGTGTTAATCTAGTTGTATTAGTCTTTTCTGTTGATTTGAACTTCACTTTTTAAGTCCTAAGCTTAAATTAGGGTATTTTAATTTCTATGGTTAATAAGTTTGAATATTATATGATGGTTAATTTAGGTTTTAGTAAAAGGTTTAGTTTAACTATGGTAAGTCCTATAATAGAGTTCATTTGTTCTGGCAGTTGATTTTTTTGCAGTTTTCTTTTTAGAATTGCTCATGGTTTGATCCATTTGAATCCTTAGCTGTTTAATTAATTATTGTTTGTTATATTTCAAATGGTTTAATTTTCCATCCAAAATTAGAGGGTAAATAACAGGGGTGGTCAGGGGTAGTTTAGGAACTCTAGCTTAGGGAATCTTTAGTGCAACTAATTTGGAAGCTTCTAGTGAGGGGTCTTAGAGAAATTTTAGATATGTAGTTATTAAACTTGGGTAGCAAGTTAGGATACTAAGGATTTTTAAGCAAAAATTGAAAATTAAAAAGGACTAAAAAGCTAAAATAAAATCTGGGACTTACCCTAATTCCTTGCCTATAAGGACATGCCATTCTTGCCTTGCAAAAAGGGGAGAGAGCCTAAAAAAAAGTTTAGAGAGTCTGCAGATTTCTTTGGAGTTTTTGAGAACCTGAAGTTTTAGAGCCTAAAAAAGAGAGTGAGAGATACAGAACTGGAGAGCTAAAAAATTCTAGAAAAAAAGAGAGCAGTAAACCCTGCATAAAATACAGTTCTATCAAATCTTTCTTAGCATCTTTGAGGTTTTCATGTGTTGAAACAAGCCCTGAATATTTAGAAGTTAAAATGAATTGAATGCTGTTGGTAGTCAAGTGTTTGGGCAAGTTCTGGTTGGTGTTTGATTGCAGGGGTTATTTAACATTGTTATTGGTTCAAAAATTATTCCAAATGGGTTTCCTTTGTTCATTTTTGGGTTGACACATTGCTGCTGGCATTGTCTACTGCTGTTGAATTTTGGTGTTTGATTTACTGCTACTGTTGTTACCTAAGCTCATAAGCTTCCTTGTTTACTGTTGTAACCATGTATTTCCTTAGCTCATGTTTGAAGATTGCTCTCTGAACATGTAAAGGATCTGAAGCTCATGTTGAATGAAGATGATATTGGAAGTTGAATTCATTTTTACTGTCTTCATATTCCTAGTTAGACTTAGAATTATAAAAGTTGATTAGGTTTCCTTATTCCTGAACTATGTGTAAGAAATTCCTATAGAGTATCTTTTATGTGTATTGATGAACTGGACTATGGACGTTGATTATGTGGATTCTCTCTTGACTTTCTATTTTGATTTTAACTACTATTAGTACTCTGCCATGTTGTCCCTCATGACTACATTTTATTAAGATCAGCTCGTTTGTGCTCCATGTTTGGCATGCCAATTAGTGGCATGTTATAGAGCTCATGACAAAGATTACTTCAAACTCAATGTTGGAATAAAAATAGTTGTTTATGAATTACCCTAATTCATCATGAGTTTTGTTAGCTTTTTTTGAAAGAAATAATAATCTGCATTCATGTGTGATTGCCAGCATCTCAGCCAAAATTGATTCAACTCTAGTGAGGATAACCCATGATTTTAATGGGTAATAACAAAGCACTGGACCTGGGCCTTAACACTGGCCATTTATGGCATTTATACTTTTATGTGAATGATAGTATGAACCTTATGGTGATTGCGGGGGCTCACCTCTGGGCTCAAACGTTCCAAAGGGAATCTGGGTCGCTTCCTTTCATGAGGATGTCCAAATAATTCCTTTTATTATATAATTTTAGTTGGTATAAAATATGTAATTGCGTTTAGTGTTAGATGGCCAACCTCCATTAGATAATTAAGATGAACTAGGCTAGATAATACATAGTTTTGAGACTCTCCCGGTTTTCGTTTGAATATCCTTTAAAAATGGAATCGAGGTGCGCCGCGCCAAATAAAATCACAAATGTGTGGTCCTTGTTTAAATTAGTTTCTTAAAACACTTAGAATTCGGGACACGCCATTTAGCAAATTTTTATCGCATCCTACAAAGTTAACAACGTGTTAGTCGCTTTAGGCGCGTTCTTTAATAATTTTACATTACTAAACTCGGGTGTGCATTTCATGCGACCCAAATCCAAATCCCAAAATGTTTGGATAAGACGTGTTCCAGATGGCGGGTGCATTTCATGTAACGTGAGACATGCTTTAAACGACATTAAATTTCCTTAAAAATTAATAAAAGCGGTAACTAATATAAAATTGCACTATAGGTTTAAACATGTATTAAAATTAGATAATATGCCAATTATGATAGTTTAATCGATCGTGCTAGAACCACGGAATCCGGGGGTGCCTAAGACCTTCCCTCGAGTTAACATAATTCCTTATTCAGAATTTCTGGTTCGCAAACTTCACAAGGAAAGTCGAATTTTCCTCTATTTGGGATTTAAAATAAACCGGTGACTTGGGACACCAGAAACAAACCTATCCCAAGTGGCGACTTTGAATAAAAATAAATAAATAATTTCATTTTGAATAATGTCACTTTAATTGAAAAAACTTTCTTCTATGCCCTTTGCGAGGTATAGCATAAAAAGGAGGTGTGATAGTGGATTGCGATACAGAACTAGATAAATATGATAATACCACGGGGGACGGTAATGCAGGTGTTGGAAAAGATTAGAAGAAAGCACCGGAGGTTCTTCAAAAAGGAAGTAGTTGCAACAATTTGGGGGCCCCTGATCTATCACACCTGGAAAGCCAGGAATGAAAACGTGTTTAAAGGATTCAATGTAAATACTAGGCTTTGTGAGGATATACAAATACAAAAGGAATTTAGAGATAGAATAGATATACACAGAAACTCTAGGAAAGCCAGAAAATGTGTTTATTTACAGCAGAATTTTTGTAATTAGTGAATGAGTAGAGGCCTATGAGTATATTGCACCATTCCTAGAAGGTGGTAGTGTGTCTTGATGCTCTTTACGATGTATTAATTTGGTTGTTAAATGGTAATATTTCACAGTTATTATCAAAAATTTCTTTTTGAATAATTTTATATTTAGAATATTATTTGGGTAATTAATCGATAAAAACAGATAAAGATATTGTTAAAGATTTTGATCAATAAATTTCAATTCATTAAATAGATTGTTTGATTTAAGGTGAATGACAAACGTTATTGTAGTTTTAGCAAGATTGTATGTGAAATTGGTCATACTGAAATGTCACACCAAAAATTTCAAGTTAAGTGGTGATTGTTTTTGAGTGATGTATAAATATTATATGATTGTTTCTCAAGGTAAAAAGATTAATTGTACTCCGTGTCTATGCATATTATATAAATACAAGACATATATCTTCATAAATATATTTTTTACTGAATTATAATTACTTAAAATATATGATTATTTTTAGCAGTTAATCATGATAAGTTAGTTTGGTTAGATATAAAACCGAATACAAGTCTGTTTTTGCTGTTTCTTAGTAACTTCATTTTAGTTCACACTTAAAATAAGTGTGAACACACATTTTAAAACTCCAATTTGAATAAAAGAATATATAATTGTAATTTAATTTATTTATATAAATTTTTTGTTTTGTTTTTGGTATACATATACACGAAATTCATGGCAACAAATGCACCACGTAGATTACGAGATTACTTCCCGCCACTGTATTTCTCCCGCCTAAATCAGACCGTCACTGTATAAGTAAAGTCGGTAACCCATATTTCAACGCAAAACCAAACCACTTTCCCAATTTCCGACCCATTTGATAACGAACCCGAATAAATCAGAAATTGGAATGGCGCCGGAGAAAATGACGGAGTACGAGCGACGGAGGCTTGAGAATATAAAACGCAATGAAGAAATGCTTGCCTCCCTTAAGATTCAGTCCCGACTTTCTCAACTTACCGCTGTCACCAAGCGTCCAAAGTAATATATCTTCTCTCTGTTCTGAATCTGTATTTTCTGTAGTGTGCTAGTTGACTAATTTTATCCTACTAACTGTGACTTGTTTTTCTTAATTAACTTACTATTGAAATTTTTACTGGCATGTTTTCTTTTTCTTGTATTTTGAAAGGGAAAATGCTGTCAAATTGTATAGTACTGTAAGCTTTATTGTGGGTCTGTGTGTGTGTGTGTGTTCGTGTATAAAAATAATACTGCGTGTCTATTCGTATATAAAAATAATAGTAAGTGTAAGATAGTATCTTTTCGAGTCAAGAGGAAAAAGTTTCCAACTTTTACTGAAAAGGGGTGGGGGCATTGAACTGGATTGAAGGAAGATAATATTCATGTTTGTTTGTATGATTCTATGTCTGTTAGAGTAGTCTATATGCTGTTCAGGTGCAATTATGTGGTTCTTTAACCCTTCGGAATGAGGTATAGGGAAGTATGTGTATAATATTAACTCTTCTAATCTTTGTCTTAATGAATTTGTCAAATGAGTGTGTTTTTATTTGTGCGGGCAAGTAAATTAGCCATTTTTCTACGTGGCAGAGCTCAAAGCAAATCATATCAGGCGAGTCCACAGAAGAAACAGAGGTCTAAATCACCAGTTGTGTTGCGGCGGTCTCTCAGGACTCAAGGTATGGCACCGGATTCTTCTACAGCTGGTGGGCTAAAAGATGATTTTGATGATCTCCCAAGTAGGGTATCACCTAACAAGAGCTCACAACCCACAAACCATAAGTTGCGTCGAGAACCTACACCAATAAGTATGAGGGATGCATATAGTGGCGACTTTGATGTCTCAAATCAAAAGTTGATTGAAACAATTAAGGGTTTCTCTCGTACAATTGACAATGCAAATGAGGGCATGGATCAAGATTCAGTTTTAGGTGACTGGGCAGAGAAAAGAAAGGCCTCTGGTACAGTTCATTTGGAATCACTGAGATTGGAACCAAACAACATAGCACGGGTTGTGCCAGGAAGAATATTAAATGTGCGGTTTTTCCCAACCAACAATGTTCGAATGATTGCTGTTGGGAACAAATTTGGCAATATAGGTTTCTGGAATGTAGATGCTCCACAAGAGGATGGAGATGGCATTTATTTGTATCATCCTCATTCTGCGCCAATTTCAGGAATAATTATGGACCCTTTTTCTGTGTCAAAGGTATGGTCAGTATTTGTTTCAAGAGTGATAAAACTTCTATTAATCTTGGTTTCTAACTTGGACAACCATTTCTTTCCGGATACAGTAATTAAAACATATGTGCTAGAAAAAGCAGATTTACTTTTGTTTCTTATATTGACGCATAGCGCATTCATGTTAAAAGGAAACTTGTAGAGAGCCAAAGTATTTTGGTGGAAATGCATACTGTAAAAAAGCAAACTGACTTAGAAAACAAGTTTATGATTGTATTCGGTGTGGTTTATGCAATAATGCATTTTGCTGTCTTGCGGTCATTGCTTGCATTATGCTGGGCTGGGCTTCTTATCAATGTTAACCCGGATCCGGGATTCTGAGACAGTGGGTGCACAACCTGCTTTAACATAAATTTGGTGTTTTTAAATAGTGTCAAAAAAAATTGGTCAATAATGTCCATTGATGTGAGAACATTTAATATTTTATGACTTATTATCAATTTTAAATAGTATTAATTAAAGAGATAACTTATACACTTATATAATTTAGTTCTTATCTTCTACATTCAAATTAAAGAAGGAAAATAAAATGGTAATGATAATTCAATACCGTAAAATTTGAAACTTGTGCAAGCACAACAAATAAGGGATTAGTGAATAGAAAGAAAGGAAAAAACGGAAGGAAACAAATGAATGAAAAATGTAGGACGAGGAGGTCCAAAGGGATTCGGCCCCTTGTTCTTTGGGAAATAAAACAACAATTCAGCCAGTGCATCACTTGGCTGTATAGAGCATTGGTTCCTCAAGTTAATATCAGACCATTTCTGTAAATTATGTACATAAAAAAACTGATTTGCTGGGAAGACCATGGGTTCACGTGAACCCCAATTTATAGGGTAGATCCACCCCTGATGCTGACCAATACCCTTAAGAGGATATATATGGGAAATGATTCTTGAATACTAGGCATTTTGGTTTTACAGGTCTGGATAAGCTTTAATGAGTGAGGAACAGATCTGGATATGTCTTTTTATGTTACACTTTCTTTTTCTTTTGCAGATGTTCACTTCTTGCTATGATGGATTTATCAGGATGATGGATATTGAAAAGGAAATGTTTGATTTGGTATATTTGAGCGAGCATTCCATATTTTCCATATCACAGCGCTCACATGATATGAAATCTATATATTATGGCGAAGGCAGTGGGGAACTTGGTATTTGGGATCTCAGGGCAGGAAAATCTTCAGCATCATGGAATCTGCATGACGAAAGGATTAACACAATAGATTTTACCTCAGAAAACTGTAATATTATGGCGACAAGTTCTACAGATGGTAGTGCATGTATTTGGGATTTGAGAAAAGTTAGTGCACATAAACCAAAATCTTTGCAAACTGTCTTCCACAAAAGAGCTGTCCACTCGGCTTACTTCTCACCTTCTGGAAGGTTTCTTGCCACAACAAGGTACCTTGTGCTATACTTATAATTGTGGATGGTGTGAGAAAATTGAAAGCTTAGCATTCGATATATCTTAATTTGTAATCATTTTACCTTTACTATCAGCTTTGTGCCCGATGTTAGCGTGGCTAATTCTTTTTCTTTTTCATCGGTTCGTAGTATTGATGATAAAGTTGGTTTGTTGAGTGGCGCTAATTATGAAGATACATCTATGATCTCTCATTATAACCACACAAACAGATGGATTTCCTCATTCAGGTATAGCTAGTCCCTTAATTGCCAATTTAACATTTACTTCTACCTTGTGAATTTCATTACCATCTCCTCTATGCATTAAATGTTGCTATTATTTTTTAATTTTGAAAATGCAGAACCGTTCATATTTATTTTTGTTTCTTTTTTAGCTTTATGTGAAGTTGAGATAATTTGTGAGAAGCTATGTAAGTTCTTGGCCTTTGAGCATCTAGTTTATGGGACAGAATTAGTACAAGCTTATTCTTACTGAACTGATGAAAGCACATTCTTTATCTCAAACTCTATAAACAAATAATTATTTCCTGAGCTTTACGTAGAAGCATGTTATCTGACAGCTTCTATAACATGCTTTAAGCTTGAACCATGTACATTTCCAATTTATGTATCTGACCAGAAGCCTAAGCACATTTGATTCTCATAGATAAGTTTTGTTCTTTACTCCTGATCTTTTCCTCCTGGTATTTGACTACATGCCAGCGTGGTTCTGTGTACTGAGTGGTTCTCTATCTATGACCAATGAGGGCTACTTTTGATCTTTCCTCCTGATCTTTTATTCAGATTATGCTGTCTTTTGACATTAACCATGAGAGGATTGGTGAGTCAGAAAATATAAGTTCCACTTGGTTGATACTTTCTTGTTATTTTTTCTTTTGGATATTGGTAAATGAGGTAGGGGCTGCGGGAGTGGAACCATAAGAAGCTTAAAAGAGTGTAATTGTCATTGGCCTAAGAGCTCGTTGTGGTCTGTTTGTCTTGATTTTTTTCTTCTCTATTTCCATCTTGTCATGCTTTAAGTGGTAAGGTACTTTCATATACATGTGTTGTTAGCTAGCGGGTGCGAGGCAAGATATCTAGGGCACATATCTGCGGACGAAGGATAAGAGTGTGCCCCTGCAGATACACTTCCATACCAAGAAAGTAGTGGAGAAGATCCAAGTCTTTCACATTTTCATGTGCATGCAGGAATGAAAAAGAGCAAGTATTCCCTGTTGTTCTTTTTCCATTCTACCCTCCAAGTGTTCGATTACTATAAGCATTATAGTTGGGAACCAGTGGATTTATGTTTAATGGCTAAGGTGCATGTAGCTAACTAAAACTGATGTACGTTTATTTACTTTATTCCGAATAGAGCAGATGTTTACTCGTAATCTGTTCCATTTTTTGCTGGTTAGATTGGCAGTTGGTTGTGTGCATATTTCCAGAAGTTAATGTGGCTATTATTTACATTCAACTTCTCACTTATGCATGCTTGGACATCATAGACTAACAACATTTCTATGTGCACTTGGGATGCAGAGGAATATGGGGTTGGGATGATTCCTACATCTACATCGGCAATATGCAAAGAGGAGTTGATGTCCTCTCAGTAGCTGACAAGAAACTTGATTTTACCTTACTAAGCGAACACATGACTGCTATCCCATGCCGCTTTGATGCACACCAGGAGAAAGTTGGAATGCTCGCAGGGGCTACAAGTGGTGGGCAGATCTATATCTGGACAGCATCTTAAGTTGGTGTCTATGGATCCAAGCAAACTTGTGATAATGGAGGCTGAGCTGCATTTACTAATCAGGCTAATGTGAATTTTGTGAAAGGACAAGGAGTCGTTTATCTGCAGGTTTTTGTGTATCTTGTTGTAGTTAACATTGGTAGCTTTTCATTGTTTCTAAATGGTTTTTAATCTATAACTAATTCGGTATCCCATTTCAACATTGGTTGTTATTTCTTGGTTTGCAATTGTTCAGCATCACTTACCGAAGCTCATGAGTCGTGTGGAATGTTCGGGTGTATGTATGTGTTACCGGAAGCCTTTCACTGTGTATGTTAGTAAGCAGCACCACTCAATTACTTTAATTCACTCAATTTATTGGATTCTTTTGTCAACGCTATTAAAAAACAAGAACAATGCCTTACTAGGCAGGGGCGGGCCCTTGAATTCCTTGTAGATTCCAGATACCCTTGAATTCCTTGTAAATTTGTGATCAATGATCGTGTCTCAAAAATCTTTCTTATTGCCCAGGCCGCATTTTTTGGAGTTGGTACCTCCTCCACAACCAAGTTTTTAATGTAGTATGCGTGCACCCATTTGACCCACATGCTGTCCTTCTTCATTTTTAGCGCCCTCAAATGTTTAGCGATGACCGTCTTGTTCCATATTGGCAAATTCAGGACATTCAGGCCCCTGCACTAAAGAGTAGACAGATAGTGTTTCATGCCACTAACGCCTTCTTTGACACATTTAGATAATTTTTTCCAGTATAATTTATAGTAAAACTTTGATAGAACTACATTATTTAGGCTAAAAATTATTATTTTACCAAAAATAATAATGTTTAGTTATATAGTTTTTTGAATTTGACCAAAAAATAAAGATTTATACAATTGAAATAAATAGACAAGTCATCTAAAAAGTTATTAAAAATACATAGCTTAAAATGAATTATTTGACTATAATTTTGTAAATAGCTCCTTATTACGGTGCTCTCTCTCTCTCTATAATTTTTTATATAGCTCCTATATGTATATATTTTGCAAGTGATTCGTTATATTTTTTGTAATTGTACACTTTTTTTATTTTTTCTTTTGATGTAATGACTGTTTATTTTAACTGTGTATTTTTACTTTTTTTTTAGATAAAATATGTAAAAATAAAAATATTTTTAGAGCACCGTAATTCATAGCTATATAAAAAGTTATAGCAAAAATAATTAACTTCAAGCTATATATATATTTTTAATAATTTTTTAGATGCCTTGACTATTTATTTCAATTGTATAGATCTTTATTTTCAGGTCAAATTCAAAAAAAGATTAACTAAAATTTTATTATTTTTGGCCAAATAAAAATATTTAGCCTAAATAATGTACTATCCAAGTTTTATCATAAATTATATTCGAAAAAATTATCTAAAAAAATAATATTTTTAAAAAGGTAAATATATATTTTATTTTTCAAAAAAGTTACTTATATAGAAAAATCCACGTGGCAGATGAGTGTACATATACTATATCAGTGTTTTAGGGGGAAGTGACTCTCAAAAGACCAAGTTGAAAGAGGTAATTAAAATCGAACATAATTCAAAAAATATATTAATAATCTGAGCCAAATTTAAAAATGACTTAGATATTTTCCTATAAGTTTTGAATAGTTAGCAGCTAAGATTAGATGCTTTTGAGGTAAAAACCAATCGTAAAGAAGGGACGATCACTGACGTTGGTTGGAATTTACTTGAAATTTTATTTAGTTTCTCAAATTTTGTGTTGGTAAATTTTTTCGGATTTCCAAACCTTGAACAAAATATTCTTTTATCTTTTGGTATTTTTATTGGAACTCCAATTAATTCAAATCATATTGTGTAGTGCTCATTAAAGGCTCAAAAGCTCCATAGCAAAATTTTGATCTAAGGATGAAGAAAAAAGAAAGTCAAAAAAAGCAAAAACTTAAAAATAACATTTTATAATTGGTAGATTTGGGGTGAATTCGATTTAGAAAGGAAGTGTTCCTTACAAATAGAAATCAAGAATCAAACCCGATTCTTTCGCTATATTTGAAGTCAGCCCTAGGCCAGATCCAACTATGGCACTGAGCAAAGCTGAAAAACTACCCCAAGAAATCATAGTTGACATACTATCCCGGCTTCCTGCAAAATCCATAGGTCAATTCAGGTGTATATCAAAGCAGTGGTATTCTCTTCTATCAGACCCCCAATTCATCTCAGCTCACCTCACTATAAATTCCCACAAAAGAGAAGAAAACCTCATTCTTGTTTCTGATTGTCACTCTCTTCACACTATCACTTTTAACCACAACCTCCAAAATGGAACAATTGATGCCATTTCAAGAAAGCTTAATTTTCAGCAACTTGAAGACAACTGGGTAACTGTTGCTGGCTCATGTAATGGCTTCGTCTTGGTGGTAAATGATGAGGAAATCAAATTTTTGATCAACCCCACAACCTTAGACTACTTTGAAATTCCAAAATTTAATTTGGCTCTTCCTGTGCCTGGTAGTTTTAGCATGTATGGTTTAGGGTATGATGTTGTTAGTGATGATTATAAGGTGGTTACTCTTTCTTATTACGATATGGATAATGAATACGAGCAAGATATAGATTATACTTTTGTGGATGTCTATTATGTGAAAAAGGATATTTGGAGGAGACTTGAGAGTTCTCCTTATGATCATGCAGTTCCTCAACTTGCCTCTGGTGTTTTGGTGAATGGGGCTTTGCATTGGTTAGCTAGTAGTAAAACTTCTGGTTATTCATCAGTAATTTTTGCTTTTGATTTAAGTGATGATAAATTCTTGGAGGTGCCAATAGCTGCTACTATTGATAACAATAATTTTGTGTTTAATGAGCTTTCCTCTATTAGAGGGTGTCTTTGCATGTTCACTAATACATATGAGGGTGAAATTGATGTTTGGATGTTGAAAGACTATGGGGTTGAGGAGTCTTGGACCAAATTTGTAGTTAAAGGACCGGATTCGGTGACTGATTTGATACCATTGTGTTTAATGAGTGAGGATGATGTTTTACTAGATGCGGATGGGGAGTTGATTGTCTATAGTATGAGAGAGGATCGGTGGAGGAATATGATGGTTGATGGGATTCCTACCATGTGTGAGAACGCTGGAACTGCAATCTTTAGGGAGAGTCTTGTTTCTTCTACGTTTGTTTAGGGAGCTCAGAGTTGCTCTATTTCTTGATGCAATATTTTGAGATGATGTTGCGTACAGGTATTACATGAATTCTTTCACAACTTCTTATTTAGTTTTAAATTTTTATTATATCTTGTACAATTAATTTGGCCCTATATTTGATTCTATAAGTTGAATTGTATTGACATGGTAATTCTTTGGTCCTCATAGAGTTTAGTAGTGGTAATTCGTCCTTCCTGAAGAAAATATATGTAGTGATTAATTGTATTACATGAAAAGGACAAACTAGACTTAGTGGTTTGCCTCAGTTGAACATTACAGATCGTTGGTGCTTTAAAGGGAAAAAGAATAATTCAAGTTTGAGTATATGCATTCTAGAATGAATAGTTTTAGATGTTTAAGACTCTTCTTTGAATCAGGAGTAAAACTCGAATAAACTCATGTAGAATAATTGCCCGCCACTTCTGGGCATAATAAAACTGGCTGCTATCTAGCTGCTCTGAAGTCTGAACTACAAGAAAAATAGTTATTATGTTGTGTACCTCCTTTATTGTATCAGTCGATTCAATCTTGCCGTTGTCCCTTCTAAATGAAAGGAATCATTCAAGGTCGTGATGCAGGACATAACTTGCCGTCACCGGCTTTCATCGTGCCACTAGGCATTTGATTAGGACATTGCACAATGATCTGAACACTTTGTCGCATCTCTTCGATACAGATGTAATAACACCCAATTGTGTTGCCTTTCCAGGTCTTGCAGATGTTATATGTAGGTATGAACCCGCTCCCCTGTCTCCGCTCCACTGCATTCCCGCCCGTCATCTAGGCACCCCCAAGTAGAGATGAAGTTCGAGAACCTAAACAAGTCAGATGAGAGCTCCCTGACTGGGTCAAGTGATGGTCATGATTGATAGGCCATTCTCTCCCAATCTATCTTTTAGTTCAGGATCTTAACTTATAGCTTAAGAAGGCAACTATAAACAGAACATGGGCAACCTGCTGGTTGCTGGTTCAGCTTATTTTCTATCTTCACTAAGAACATAAGATGGCAAAATTTCTAAGAAGCTCATATGAACTCTTGATGCAAAAAGCTGTTACGTTTTGGTTGTTATTTATTTGCTTGTCCTCTTTTTCTTATGGAGTATCCACTGTATTTTGTTTGCCTAGTAGTAACTACTTCAGCAGTGTTATGAAGGATGCAATGCGCCTTGTAAGTTTTAAGGAACATTGCTGGTTTTCGTATTTATTCTTAATTTTCTCAAGTTTTCTGTCTGGTTATAAAATATAATCTATGGACAGGCTAAAGAATCTTCCAAAAATGGAAAAGAATTGATTTCATTAATTGAAGAATAGATTGTATATGGTGCAGAGTAGCATTTTATGGATTTACATCTTCTTGTTCTGATGCTTGCACAGGAATTAATCTACTTGTTGGACATTTTCATAGGCAATGCATGTTTTCAAAGATGCATGGATCTCTATATATTTTTATCCCAATGGTAAACTATGATATTGCACTTTGATTTGTATATTGCCGTTATGTAAAGACATCACTATTGCATTCGAGCATTTGTAGCAAAAGGCCAGTAATAACGAAAGTTTATTCTTTAAAGATATCAAATAATTACAAGTAACAATTTTGAGATATCGCGAGTTATTTTACCCTTTTTCTTGTATTTTTAAAAGTGGTTTTCAAACTAATTAAACTGTTTATTGTAGCTACATTTTGAACCAAAAATCGGTGAAAAACTTGAAGGTAACAACAAAGACATACATGTTTTCTAATTAGAGCTTTCGGAATTGGAGTTGAACCTATAGGTCGAACTGATTAGGGTTGTGGTTTGATTGATTTTCTAGCCGTGGCATATAATTTTGTAATGACGATACTAAAGTAGAATAGCACTCGTAGAATATTTGATCTTTTGTTAAATAGACCATGGTAGACAACAAATTGTGTCAAGAAATTAAAATCAAGACCGAAAAATATCACAACAATTGTAGTATTTTATTTCAAATATTTAAGTGTTACAATCTTCGTGATTCCTCCGATTCTTCTTTTCAATAGCAAATAAATTCAAGGGCCTTTGTGCTTGATCTTGAATATGTAGTTGTTGCCACGAACGATGTTCTCGTTCTTGAGCTTGAGCTTGAGCTTGATTGCTTGAATTTGACCTTGATTTGTTCTTTGTTCTTGAGCTTGAACTTGATTTGTTCTTCGTTCTTGAGCTTGAACTCGATTGCTTGAAGCTTGAAACTGTAGAGAAATTTGCGGCGTTTGATCCACGAGCTCTCTTTTGATTCTTATTTTAACTTCTGGTCCCCTTTCTGAGTTATGAAGACCCTTATTTATAGTAGTGGTTGGGAGGAGTTATGATAAGGACAAGCTCTTTCCGACCAATCAGATTGAAGAGTGACATAACCGCATTTGATTGGCCCGAATATGTCACTTGCACTCGTGGCACGATTTAATTGGTCTTTCAGTGTGACTAGGCATGCCTTGTCATTTTGACATGTGGCATATTCCTATTGGCGCTTTCGCTTGACTTTGCGTGCCACGTCATTTGACACGTGGTACCAAACTGGGTCTTAGGAAGATGACATCTTGAGCTTAATGAAGTGAGCTTATTACTTCAGCCCAATTAAATGGCTAGCTCAATAATATTGGTCTTATATAATTAAAGAATTTTTACCTTCTATAGCAAATATTAACACCTTATTTATTTTAAATAAATACCATTTCAAAAAAATATTCTATAGATACTTTTTAAGGTTTATAGTAAAATATTTAATTTTGGTTACCTCCTAGCCTTACACTGAATACGCATTCAGTTACACTTTTTTTCTCTGTCTCTGCTTTAATACATCCCATTCTCTTTCTCCATCCTATTAAAATTTCCGATCTTCTCCTTCTTCCCCCGAAATTCTTCATCTTTTTACGAATTTTGGATTGGAGTAACTGCTTTTTCTGGAAAAAAGCTTCGAGCTGGCAGGATCATCCACGAATGAACGACGAGGATTTGGGTTCAGGTGTAACATAGTGGAACACAATGAAAATGATGCTATCTTGCACGAATTGGACATCAGCGTCATTGCTGCCTTGTTAACTAACTTCCATGTTCTCATACATCAATCATGGCAGTTCTTTTTCCTCTCACAACGACAGGATGAATTGGGATTGGGTTCGGAATATCGAGGGTGTATAATGCCCATAGCTCTATTTCTATAATAGTCGAAGGAATTTTGAACTCTGCTTCTTCAGGGATTTTAATCTACATGGCCCTCGTTGATATACTAGCATCAGAATTTATGAAGGAATTTTTACCTCTTATATTCACTGTATTTTATTGTATTCATAGTTTTTTTTTCTTCATTGTATTTCAATGTATCCCGCTGTATTTTATGTATTTTATTGTATTCATTGTCTTGCTCTATGCCATGAATGTATTCATTAGTTTTTTTAATTAATATAATTTATGTATTCAGATGTATTATATAATTTCTCTGAAGCTAGCTATGTTTTTGGGGTATTTTTCGGTTGAGAATCTTTTTTATAACTGAAAATATAAAATTTGTGTGTTATAATTGAGTTTGTTGAGTTATATTAGGAGTCTATTATGTTAATTGATTCACTTTCCGTTTTAAAAGTAGTGTAATCCCCTATTTCACGTTGTGAATACAATCAAATATAATAATCTGTTCAGCTACTATCCCCTATTTCACTCCATGAATACAGTCAAATATACTCGAATACAACAACTGGTTAGCTGGACTTTCCTGATTCACGTCTATTTTTGCGATTATATTCATGAATACAATAGCTTAAATACATCAAATACATCTTATAACCACATAAAATGTGTTTATAATCCGTAATATAACAAATGGTATTTATAGATGGTTAATTACTGCTAAAAAAATAGTATTTTATGAAATTTTTCAATAATTAATCTAATTATATTAGCTCAAAATATTTATTTGAATTAGTATATTTAAAATATAATTTAAATTATTTATTATATTTAAATTCAATAAATTTTATATACCTATAAATATTCTTACTTCAAGACTAGTTAAAATGTAAATTTGTCAAAACCAAAAACAGGCAATGAAGTATTAGCAGACTGTCAAATAAGGGTGTGCATTCAAATCGATTTATCGATAAATCGAAGCGATTATTTGTTATCGAAATCGAAAAAATCAAAATCGAGAAAATCGAAACCTTATTGAAACGATAACGATAAGCATATGTACAAATCGATAATCGATAAGTAATTATCGATAAGGGCCAAAATCGAATCGATAAATCGAATGCACACCCCTATCACTGTAGACACTTATAAAATGAATAATTACCTATTTGTGTAGATTAATATAACATACAGAATGTATATATATTCCGCTACTATTTTGAAAGCGGCTATATAATATCATTTTGCCTAATCTATACCCTTTCATTTACTCTAAGTCCCTTACCCTATTATTTCCTCTATCACATTTAAGGAATAATCATATTTAAAGATCAAGGGAATGAAGTTCAAACTAATGGAAAATAAAATTAATCATGATGATGTATTTTGTCTTATTTTATTTTTTATACCTGTTGGAGTGTTGGTTGCATACATTTGATTCCTTTCTGTGGAATCCCGCAAATTTTCTTATTGGTGTAATCGATAACCGAATCGATAAGACCCCAAAATCGATAAATCGAAATCGAAAAAATCGAAATCGAAAAAATCGAAACCTTATTGAAACGATAACGATAAGCATATGTACAAATCGATAATCGATAAGTAATTATTAATAAAGGGCAAAATCAAATCGATAAATTAAATATACACCCCTATTGTCAAATTTGGCTTTAGACCAGTTTAGAGCACAAACATTGTCCATGTAATTTTGTTACATGTGCACCTGTCAATCACTTAATCAATATAGCGACCATTTGCTTTGAATAAGAATAAGACAAGCATTTGAAATTGGTGATTTCATTGTGAAATTGTAATCGCCGCATGATATCTACATTCCCTATTTGGAAAAGGAAGCCTTTTTTTTATTGTCATAATTAGACGTAATTTCCTTGTAGGTTTGGCAATTCCTACAGTAATTCAAGGTTCTCTTGGATTCATGGGTGCCGCCGTAAGTAAACGAATCCTATACGGAAAACAATTGCAGTAGCCGCCTTGTACACCTGATCGTCAATTCAAATAACTAACCACTCCTGCTTTTCAAATCTATATAAACTCCGTGCTTGTATTTGTTGAACATTAATTTGTAATATTTATAAGCCACTTGAGTTTATTTTTGTAAATTCAAAAATTGTTATGAAATAATATAAAGACAAGAACAATAATACAAGAACAAGAGCAATAGAGAGAATAGAGAGAGAGAAGTGTCCTTATTAATACTTAGAGATTGTTAGGGATGTATTACAATGGTAGAAGACCCCTTTATTTATAGGGAGTGGGATGATTTAGCTACCAATAATAGGACTCTAGAATCTCTCTAATTAAAGACATTCACCTTAAATAGAAGTGTAAAATCTCTCTATTTATAACACTCCCCCTTGAATGTCTATTCAATGATGTGCCTCGTTAAAACCCTAAAACAAAACCCAATGGGAAAAATTAAAGTAAGGAAAAAGAGTACACATGTTTGAATATGCGCCTATTGGTTGCCTCGTTAAAAACCTCGCAAGGAAAACCCGGTGGGACAAAACCTTGTAAGGGAAAAAGAGTGCAACGCGCATTAACTCCCCCTGATAAGAACATCAATTTATGTCCTTAAGTCTTCGCATTCCCAATCTTGTGAACTAGTTTCTTGAAGGTTGACTTTGGTAGAGATTTTGTGAACAAATCAGCAATATTGTCGCTTGAACTAATCTGTTGAACATTGATATCACCATTCTTTTGAAGATCATGTGTGAAGAATAACTTTGGTGAAATATGCTTCGTTCTATCTCCTTTTATGAATCCTCCCTTCAATTGAGCTATACATGCTGCATTGTCTTCATACAAAGTTGTGGGTAGTTTATCACACTTCAAACCACATTTGTCTTGGATATGATGTATTATAGACCTCAACCACACACACTCCCGACTTGCTTCATGAATAGCAATTATCTCGGCATGATTAGATGAAGTAGCCACAATTGATTGCTTAGTCGATCGCCAAGATATGGCGGTTTCTCCACATGTAAACACATAACCCGTTTGAGATCGAGCCTTGTGTGGGTCGGACAAATATCCAGCATCAGCATAACCAACAAGATCCGGGCTGCAATTCTTGCCATAAAATAAGCCCATATCGGTAGTTCCCTTTAGGTACCGCAATATGTGTTTGATCTCATTCCAATGTCTCCTCGTAGGAGCCGAGCTAAATCTTGCTAAGACACTAACTGAAAAGGATATGTCAGGCCTTGTAGTATTTGCAAGATACATTAGTGCGCCAATTGCGCTAAGATATGGTACTTCAGGACCAAGTAGCTCTTCATTCCTTTCTTGTGGTCGGAATGGATCTTTGTTCACATCAAGTGATCGAACAACCATCGGTGTACTTAAAGGATGTGCTTCATCCATGTAAAACCGTTTCAGTACCTTTTCTGTATAGGTAGATTGATGAACAAAAATTCCGTTTGCCAAATATTCAATTTGCAAACCAAGACATAGTTTAGTCTTTCCGAGATCTTTCATCTCGAATTCATCCTTTAGATAATCAATTGCCTTTTGGAGTTCTATAGGGGTTCCAATAAGGTTTATGTCATCGACATATACGGCAAGTACAACAAATTCCGATGTTGTTTTCTTTGTAAAAACACACGGGCAAATGGCGTCATTTATATAGCCTTCTTTTAACAAGTACTCACTAAGACGATTATACCACATTCGTCCAGATTGCTTTAGACCATACAAGGATCTTTGCAATTTAATTGAGAATATTTCCCGAAATTTTGAATTATGCGCGTTTGGCATCTTGAGTCCATCGGGAATTTTCATGTATATCTCATTATCAAGTGAGCCATAAAGATAGGCAGTAACCACATCCATTAAGTGCATGTCAAGCTTTCCATGGACATCAAAACTTATGAGATAACGAAAGGTTATCGCATCCATTACAAGCGAATATGTCTCTTCATAATCGACACCAGGCCTTTGAGAAAAACCTTGTGCAACAAGGCGTGCCTTATATCTTTGTACCTCGTTTTTCTCATTTCTTTTGCGTACAAAGACCCATTTATAGCCGACAGGCTTAACACCATTAGGTGTTTCAACTATAGGGCCAAAAACTTCACGTTTTGCCAGCGAATTCAATTCTGATTGAATTGCTTCTTGCCACTTTGGCCAATCCTGTCTTTTTCGACATTCTTCAACAGATTGAGGTTCGAGATCCTCACATTCTTGCATAATGCTAGATGCGACATTATAAGCAAAGGCATTATCCACCACAATATCCACTCGATTAATATTTGCCTCAATATTAATTGGATTTAGGGATAGTTCCGTATTTTCCAGAGTCTCGGGCTCAATGGATTCTTCATGAATCTCAGAATTTGTTAAATCATGAATTTCCTCATGAGATTCTTTCGTGGTGTCATTTTGATCATTCTTTTTCCTCTTTCTAGGATTTCGATCTTTGAAACCTAATGGTCTGCCACGCTTCAGGCGTGCATTCGACTCATTGGTTATGACACTAGATGATTGTCCAACAGGGACATCAATACGGATTGGAACATTTTCCGCGGGAATGTGGGATTTCGTTATCCTCTTCAAGTCCGTAACTGCGTCAGGCATTTGATTTGCTATTATTTGCAAATGGATAATCTTTTGTATCTCTCTTTCACAAATAGAGGTATGTGGATCAAGATGAGATAATGATGCATTTTTCCACAAAATTTCCCGTTTGGTTTCACCAACTTCTCCCCCTAATTTTGGGAAAAGTGTCTCATCGAATCGACAGTCTGCAAATCGTGCAGTAAACACGTCGCCTGTCAATGTTTCGAGGTAGCGAATGATGGAGGGCGATTCAAACCCAACATATATTCCTAACCTTCTTTGCGGACCCATTTTGGTGCGGGATGGCGGTGCTATAGGCACATATACTGCGCATCCAAAAATTCTTAAATGGGATATATTGGGTTCATGACCCAAAACCAATTGCAACGGGGAATATTTGTGTCAATTTGTCAGTCAGAGACGAACTAGCATTGCTGTATGCAAAATGGCGTGACCCCAAACCGAAGTGGGCAGCCGACGAACTAGCATTGCTGCATGCAAAATGGCGTGACCCCAAACCGAAGTGGGCAGCCTCGTTTTCATGAGTAAATGAGGTATTCAAGATTATACTCATGTATTGTCTCGATCTGATATCCATTTTGAATGATATCTCTAAAACTCAACAAGTTCCTCTTTAGACTTGGAGGAGAACATGGCATTCTCTATTATAAACATCGTGCCTTTGGGCAGAGTTACAGTTGCTCTTCAGGAGCCTTCAATCAATTTAATTCCCATGGTTTGACATACAAAAGAAATACACGAACATAAGAATAAACAAGTTCAATTCGTTTGTGTCACATAATATTTTCAAAATCTGCTGATGTCAGTTGACTAAATAAATCAGATAATGTTATCCATAATCGATTACTATGCAGCTTGAAAATTTTCAGTTTAAGCATTTTTCACACACAATCGATTGTTTAACATTGACAATCGATTGTTGATTAATTTTGAAAAATTCCGGATCACACTGTCTAACGAAAATCGATTGTTAGACATAGACAATCGATTGTGGATGATTTTTAAAAAATTCCAGATTACACTGTCTAACGACAATCAATTGTTAGACATAGACAATCGATTGTGGATGATTTTTGAAAAATTCCAGATTACACTGCCTAACGACAATCGATTGTTAGACATAGACAATCGATTGTGGATGATTTTTGAAAAATTCCACATTACACTACCTAACGACAATCGATTGTTAGACATAGACAATCGATTGTGGATGATTTTTGAAAAATTCCAGATTACACTGCCTAACGACAATCGATTGTTAGACATAGACAATCGATTGTGGATGATTTTTGAAAAATTCCAGATTACACTGTCTAACGACAATCGATTGTTAGGCATAGACAATCGATTGTGGATGATTTTTGAAAAATTCCAGATTACACTATCTAACGACAATCGATTGTTAGACATAGACAATCGATTGTGGATGATTTTTGAAAAATTCCAGATTACACTGTCTAACGACAATCGATTGTTAGACATAGACAATCGATTGTCGATCAATTGTTTTTCAGCTTTAATACGAAAATATTAGATAATCGACTAGTTTTTCAGGCTAGTCGATTACCCCTACTGGAAAATAAAAATATTATTGATATTTGAGCATATTGAAGATATTCTAAAGAACTACTGCTAACATTGCATCATGAACTAACTAATACGAGCTAATACTAATGACTATTAGTTTATTCACTAACTAATACAAATAAGTAGAACAAAATCAAATAACTCCATCTTCTTTCATCACGGACACATCACCGATTAGGTGGTCTATTTTCCCCTCGGGTTGCTCAAAGAAGTCTGCCACATCCAGGTGGGTGATGTCCAAGTTGTCGTCATAGACAAAATTTGTTTCAGGGCCTTTACTCTTTCGAGATGCTTGATAAAGGTCAACCAAGTGTCTTGGTATACGGCAAGTCTTTGACCAGTGCCCTTTCCCACCGCAACGATAACATATAGTTTCTGAACCATTTGCCTTAGGATCTTCATGATCCCGTTTCTGCTTTCGGCGGTTATCTCTCCTTGGGGGTTGACGGACTTCATTGGAATTTCTTCCTTGTCTACGTCCCTGGCTATGACCCCGTTTACGACCATGACCATGGCCCTTTTCATGTTTGGCATAATGAGAGTGCACCTTATCTGCTTCAGGCAGTGGTGTAGACCCAGTGGGTCGATTTTCGTGATTTCTCATGAGCAGGTCATTATTTCGCTCAGCCACTAGTAGAAGAGAAATCAGTTCAGAGTACTTTGTAAAGCCTTTCTCTCTGTACTGTTGTTGCAGTACCATATTGGAGGCATGAAACGTTGTAAACGTTTTCTCAAGCATATCATAATCGGAGATTTTATCTCCGCATAGCTTCAATTTAGAAGTAATTCTGAACATTGCAGAATTATATTTAGAAACGGACTTAAAGTCCTGGAGCCTCAGATGAGCCCAATCATATCGTGCTTGTGGAAGAGTGACCAACTTCAAGTTGTCATATCTCTCCTTTAAGCCGTTCCACAAGATGAGTGGATCCTTGACGGTGAGATATTCAATCTTCAAACCTTCATCAAGGAGATGGCGCAAGAAAATCAAGGCATTCGCACAGTCTTGGGTGGATGCTTTTTCTCTATCTTTAATCGTGTCTCCGAGACCCATAGCATCTAAGTGGATTTCAGCATCCAACACCCATGTCATATAGTTCTTGCCCGAAATTTCAAGGGCAACGAACTTTCTTTTCGCAATGTCAGACATAATCGAAAATTAAATTAGGAAGAGGGAAATACCTTAGATTTTTCGAGAATGGTTCTTGAGACGGTAGAGTCTCGTGCTGATAACGTGTTATGAAATAATATAAAGACAAGAACAATAATGCAAGAATAAGAGCAATAGAGAGAATAGAGAGAGAGAAATATTCTTATTAATACTTAGAGATTGTTAGGGATGTATTATAATGGTAGAAGACCCCTTTATTTATAGGGAGTGGGATGATTTAGCTACCAATAATAGGACTCTAGAATCTCTCTAATTAAAGACATTCACCTTAAATAGAAGTGTAAAATCTCTCTATTTATAACAAAAATATTAATGTAAAGGTAATTTTTTCTTCTTTTTTTATGCTTTCTTGTTTGTTTTACGTTGTTGCCTTTTCTTTTCTTTTAGTAATAATTTCGTCAAACTACAAAGTCCATTACAAGTTTGAGATGAATGCCTTTAAAAGTTCGTGATGAAGATCTTTAAAATTTACGGTGAATACCTTTAAAAGTTCGCGTAATGATCCTTAAAAGCTTGTCGTCAAGATCTTAAAGTTTGCGATAATAACCTTTAAAAGCTCGCGGTGGACCTTTAGAAGCTCTCAGTGAAGATCTTTAAAATTTTGTGACGAATACCTTTAAAATTTGTTGGGAAGACCTATAAAAGTTCATCCGAAGGTCCTTAAAGATTTGCGGTGATGACCTTTAAAAGTTCGCGGTAAAGACCTTTAAAAGCTTGCAGTGAAGATTTTTAAAAGTTCGAAGTTAAGACCTTTAAAAGTTCGCAACGAATACATTTAAAATTTGTAGCAAAGACCCATAAAAGTCCGTGCAAAGATCCTTAAAGCTTGTGGTAGAAATCCTTAAATGTCGCAGCGGGGACCCTTTAAAATTTGCCACCAGCACCTTTAAAAATTCAAGACGAGCACCTTTAAAAGTTCAAAACATGCGCCTTTTAAAAGTTTAGAACGAAAACCTTAAAAATCCGAATGCCTTTAAAATTCGAGAAGAACACCTTTAAAAATTCGGATGCCTTTAAAAGTTCGAGACGAACACCTTTAAAAGTTCTCCACGAAAATTAAAAAATTCGGATGCCTTTAAAAGTTCCATTCAAATACCTCCAAAAGTTCGCAACGAAAACCATAAAAAATTTCGGATGCCTTTAAAAGTTCGAGACGTACACCTTTATAAGTTCGCCACGAAGACCTTTAAAAAATTTTGATGCCTTTAAAAGTTTCAGACGAACACTCTAAAGTTCGTAACGAAAATCGTTGAAAATTCAGATGCCTTTAAAAGTTTGAGACGAATACCTTTAAAAGTTCGCAACGAAAATCATTAAGAACTCGGATGCCTTTAAAAGTTTGAGACGAACACCTTTAAAAGTTCACAACGAAAACCATTAAAAGAAGTCAGACACATACATCCCCTTTTTTAAGGCAGAGGGTGGACTTGGAGACCAACAAACTTGAAGGTTTGGCAAACCTGAAGGCACAAAGAATCCATAGACTTCAATGTAAATACTTGACATCCTCCTAAAATCGGCCCATTGAAGATATAACTTTACCATGGAGGATTTCCCCCTTTAAATAAAATGAGATCAAAGTTTAACATGAGGATGACATTTTAGCTTGATCTTACATTCCTTCATACTTCATTTGAACAATAACTGGGGCAATATGTATCTTTTGAACTTATGCGACTGGACTTAGAATGAAACTTTAAGCTTCCTACGTACCTCGGTAAAGAGGATCAAGTCATACTGTTGTTCAGACGAGGTGATCTTTTATTTTTATTTTTTTTTTGTCATAACTTTTGCCTAGGCCACCTTTTTCGAAGTTTTCAACCTAGTGGACTCTTTTTTTTGCAGGGGCAGTACATAGTTTAGACTCGTGCGGGCCAAGAGTGTAGCAACATGCAGTTTAGGCTCGTGCGTCAAGGAGCATTGCAACTTTGAGGATAATAATTCTTCAAAAACTTGTCATTGACAAGGTCGATTCTCATGCCATTTGCATCAACTAGCTTGTAAACCTCACTTGAGTAAGATTCTTCCCTATATGTTTATGGGAAGTAATAATGTGTCTTCGTACGGCAAGGACTTGATTTCCTATTTGAAAGGATCTTGGACGAATTCTTTTATTGAAGGTGCGAGATAATTGAGCTTGATAACAGTCAAGACTCTATTGAACTTCCAACATCTTCTCATAAAGAGCCTCCAACTCTGCTAATCGAAGTCGAGCATTTTCTTCATCAGTGATTCCTTCTTGAATAGCCAGTCGTAACGAAGGTATTTGACGCTCAAGTGGAAAGACGGCTTTGACTTCATAAACGAGTGAATAAGGAGTCGACTGTGTTGGCGTGCGCTTAGTCTTCCTATATCCCCATAGAGCTTCTTCCATACGGGCATTTACGCTAAACCGTGGCCGCGCAGCGCACACCGCAGACCGCGCTAAGTCGACCACGGCCACACTGGAGACTGCACTTCCTGACCTGCAATATCGTGTGTAAGTCTAAGACCTCCTGAAACTTACTCGAAACTCACCCGAGCCCTCGGGGCTCCAAAAAAAAAATACACACAACCTCAAAAAAATCGTACGGACTTGTCTGTGCGACTAAATCTCCAAAATAACATCATATACATCGAATCGAGCCTCAAAACTCATGATTTCTTCTAAAAAAAATTCATAAAACATCAAATTTCCATTTTTGGTCCGAAACTCATCAAACAACGTCCATTTCCAACCAAACTTTATAGAAAGCGCTTAAACCATATATAAGAATTGTACCGGGCACCGGAACCAAAATACAGGCCCGATACCATAATCTTTTAATCAAATGTAATTTCCAATTTCCTTAATCATTTCCAGAAAACAAATTTCACACAAAAATTCATTTCTCGGGTTTGGGACCACGGAATTCGATTTCTTGCATACTCCTATTTTTTCCTACGACCCTCCGGAACCGTCTAATCACGGGTCCAGGTTTGTTTACCCAAAATGTGCGATGTCAAATTTATTCAATTAGTATCAAAATTTAGCATTTTTCTCACATAATTCGTATTTAAGTTTTTCGGTTACGCGTCCGAACTGCGCATGCAAACCGAGGCAACTCGAGAGGAGGTATTTAAGGCCTCGGAAGTACATAATGGAAAATAAATAAGTGATAACCCCATTGGGTCATCACATCCTCCACCCCTAGAACAATTGTTCGTCCTTGAACGGACTAAGGAAAGAAGTACCTTAGTCGGGAAAAAGGTGAGGATAACGGCTCTGCATATCAGACTTGGACTCCCAGGTCGATGCCTCAAGAGGCTGACCTCTCCATTGGACCCGAATAGAAGAAAATCTCTTGGACCTTAGTTGACGAACCTGCTGGTCTAGGATAGCTACTGGCTCCTTCTCATAGGACAAGTCCTTGTCCAACTGGACAATGCTAAAATCTAACACGTGGGCTGGATCGCCCTGATACCTCTGGAGCATGGATACATGGAAAACTGGATGCACGGTTGATAAGTTAGGCAGTAATTCGAGTCTATAAGCCACCTCTCACACTCTATCAAGAATCTCAAACGGACCAATGTACCTAGGGCTAAGCTTGCCCTACTTCCCAAATCTAATCACGCCCTTCATCGGTGATACTTAGAGCAATACTCGCTCACCGACCATATGCTACATCTCGAACCTTGCGATCTACATAACTTTCCTTCCTAGAGTGAGCCGAACGAAACCTATCCTAAATGATCTTGACATTGTCCAAGGCCTCCTAAACCAAATTTGTACCTAGCAACTGAGCCTCCCCCAGCTCAAACCATCCACCGGTGATCGACACCATCTACCATATAAAGCCTCGCAAGGAGCCATCTGGATGCTCGACTGGTAGTTGTTGTCGTAGGCAAACTCTGCTAATGGCAAGAACTGATCCCAAGACCCTCCAAAGTCAATCACGCATGCACGGAGCATGTTCTCAAGGATCTGGATAGTGCAGTCGGATTGTCCGTCCATCTGGGGGTGAAATGTTGTACTCAACTCCACCCGAGTACCCAACTCCTGCTGCATGGCCTTCTAGAACCACGATGTAAACTGAGTACCTCTATCTTAAATAATAGAAACTGGAATGCCATGAAGACGGGCAATCTCCCGGATATAAGTCTCTGCCAGCCGCTCCAATGAATAAGTGGTACACATAGGAATGAAGTGAGCGGACTTAGTCAGCCGATCCACAATGACCCAAAATGGCATCAAACTTCTTCAAGGTCCGTAGGAGTCCAGATACAAAATCCATGGTGATGTGCTCCCATTTCCACTCCAAAATCTCTATTTGCTGGAGCAACCCACCTTGTCTCTGGTGCTCATACTTCATCTGTTGATAGTTGAGGCATCTAGCTATATCCAACTATATCCTTCTTCATCCGCCTCCACCAATAGTGATGCCTCAAGTCCTGATACATCTTCACGGCACCCGGATAGATGGAATACCGCGAACTATGGGCCTCTGCTAGAATCAACTCCTGTATCCCATCAACATTGGGTACACAAACATGGACCTACATCCTCAATACCCTATCATCTCCAATGGTCATATCTCTGGCATCACCACGTTGAACCTTGTCCTTAACGACAAGCAAATGGGGGTCTTTATACTGCTGCTCCATGATACGGTCAAATAAGGAAGATCGGGAAACCACACAAGCTAGAACCCGGCTGGGCTCCGAAAGGTCCAATCTCACAAACTGACTGGCTAAGGCCTGAACATCTGTCGCCATAGGCCTCTCTAAAGCTGTTAAATATGCCAAACTCCCCAAACTCTCCGTCCGGTGACTCAAGGCATACGCTACCACATTGGGCTTGCCTGAGTGATATAGAATAGTGATATCATAATATTTCTGCAACTCTAACCACCTCCTCTGGCGCAAATTTAGATCCTTTTGCTTGAACAAGTGTGCCGTAAACTCTGATGGTCAGCATAAATCTCACAAGGCACACTGTACAAATAATGATGCCAGATCTTTAAGGAATGAACAATAGCATCTAACTCAAGGTCATGGACAGGGTACTTCTTCTCATGTATCTTCAACTGTCTGGATGCGTAGGCAATTACCCTACCGTCCAGCATCAACGCCACTCCAAGGCCAACTCTCGAGGCATCACAGTAGCCAGTATAATGTTAGATTATACGCTTAACGCTAGAGGGGGGGGGGTGAATAACGTTATAATAAAAAATAATGTAAATTTGCGGAATTAAAAATTGCAGGAATAACGTAAGTGCAGTAATTAAAATGATAAGGAGAGAACACACCGGATTTTATCCTGGTTCACCACAACGTGTGGTTAGTCCAGTCCCCGAGAGACTCTCTCGAGTTTTACACTAACTTCGTTAAGCTTACCGGTGCCTAACAAACCGTTACACTTGCTCGTAGATATACACTCTACAAGACTTCAACCTGCTC
This sequence comes from Nicotiana benthamiana, assembly GCA_034376525.1. Classification (NCBI taxonomy): domain Eukaryota; kingdom Viridiplantae; phylum Streptophyta; class Magnoliopsida; order Solanales; family Solanaceae; genus Nicotiana; species Nicotiana benthamiana. The sequence goes on along the minus strand of CM067331.1, from coordinate 32,903,502 downwards.
GAGGATACCGCACCTCAAGACTTCAAACCAAGGAACTACTTTTCCTTCTTACAACAAGGGATTAGACTATCCCTTCAAGTGTGTACAAACACTTAGCACTCACTTAAACAGAACTCTCTTGAAGAGTAGATATGAGTAAATAAATACGCTCAAGACCACAACAATTTAGTCAAGAGTTTGGCTCTCAAAAAGCTTATGAAATGAATATAAAATGATTGCAAAGAGAGTATGTAAGCTTTAGCAAGAATGTAATCAGTTGTTGTGTTTAGAAGAGTGATTTTGAGTTGTATTTATAGTGCTCAAAACAGACCGTTACTTAATTGCCAATCACAAATTGCTGATTTTGTGCTAGGATAATCGATTATCTGATTCTGCATAATCGATTATCTGCCAACGTTCAAAAATCAATCCCAGATTTTAAGCAGAATAATCGATTATCCAAATCGTATAATCGATTACCTGACAACGTTCAAAAATCAATTTCCGATTTTAAGCATAATAGAATCGATTGTCTGATTATACATAATCGATTATTTTTCAGCGTTTGAAAATATTTTGGCAACGGTCTTTAATATAATCGATTACCAGAAAAGCCATAATCGATTATTTTACTACTTTGAAAAATCTGATGCTCACTGCCTCAACATAATCGATTATCATAAGGTACATAATCGATTATTTTGTAGCCTTGAAAAATCTGGTGAACACTGCCTTAACATAATCGATTATCATAAGGTACATAATCGATTATCTTGTAGCTTTGAAAAATCTGGTGAACACTGCCCCAACATAATCGATTATCATAAGGTACATAGTCGATTATCTTTCAGCTTTGTAAAATCTGGTTTACACTGCCTTAACATAATCGATTATCATAAAGTACATAATCGATTATCTTTCAGCTTTGTAAAATCTGGTGTACACTGCCTTAACATAATCGATTATCATAAAGTACATAATCTATTATCTTTGTCCAGATTTGAAAGACATGTTTAAAATTCATTTTGGTTAAAAAGAGATGTTTGAAAATCATTTTGCTTTAAAATAAAGATGCATGGTTTGATAAAAATGATTTTACGAGAGAAGCCAAGTCTTGAATCAATTGTCGGATAAAGATCACAATTGTAGAACGACTCATGTATAACTTTGTTGCTTTACTAAATCTTGATCTTTGTTTCTCTTGTGCTTGGACTTCGGCATATGTCAACGTTCCGTTCACGTCGGTTTGTCATTTATCAAAACCTACACATATGAACACACGTTTAGTTTAGCGACTTGAGAACGTGTTTCATCAATTTCCCCCTTTTTGATAATGGCAAACCAATATCGGGATATGCATATTAATTGATTCATAATGATGATCCAAGACAAGTATATAGATATGCAACGAGTTCCCCCTCAAGTTATGAATTCCCCCTCAATTCATGCCAATGTGCATAGCCCATATCTTCCCCCTTTTGACATTAGCAAAAAAAATGACTAACTCTTTATTGATTAAACAATATTGTAAATACATAAAAATAAAAGACAGAATATTATGCAAATTAGAAAAACAAAGAGACAAGACATTATTCATTGACTCGGGGAATAATCGATTGTGATTTGAGATAATCGATTATTTCAGGAAATGTAGTCACGGACATCCTAGACGGTAATAGGAAAATCGATTATACTGTTTTAAATAATCGATTATTGTCATCCAGTGACTTAACATCTGAAAATAAATGTCAGCATAATCGATTATGGATATGTGATAATCGATTTTTATGTTTAATAGCTAAAATCCTGCAAAGCCAAAACTGTTAGATAATCAATTGTAGTGTTGTATAATAAACATAAAACGTAAATGGGGAATAATCGATTATTGACTTTAGAGAAATCGATTATTCTGCACCAGTGTCTGATAATTCCCCCTGTCTTTGGGGCGATACCTGCAAAAAAGAATTAGGCGCCTCCGACGCTCAAGTTAGTAATCGTTAAAACATAAAAAATGCAATGCATGAATTAGATCAACGTGGAGTCAAGAATCCCGAGTTCACTACGAATTCGGAAGAAGGACTCTTTCTCTAAAGGCTTTGTAAAGATGTCGGCCAATTGATTTTTGGTTTCAACAAATTCAATTTCGACATCGCCCTTGAGAACGTGATCTCTTATAAAGTGATGTCTAATTTCTATGTGTTTCGTTCTTGAGTGAAGAATAGGATTCTTCGTCAAGCTAATGGCGCTAGTATTATCACATCGAAGAGGGACATGATCGATACTAAGGCCATAGTCCGAGATTTGTTGTTTCATCCAAAGGATTTGAGCGCAACAACTCCCGGCGGCTACATATTCAGCCTCGGTTGTGGACAAAGCAACACTAACTTGCTTCTTTCTAAACCAAGAAACTAAGGAGCTACCGAGCAAATGGCAAGTGCCACTAGTGCTCTTACGGTCCAATTTGCATCCTGCAAAATCGGAATCGGAATAGCCAACAAGTTGGCATGAAGAATCTTTGGGATACCATAGTCCCAAATTTATTGTTCCGACAAGATACCTCATAATCCGTTTTACCGCAGTTAAGCGTGACTCCTTTGGACATGATTGATATCGAGCGCATAAACACACGCTAAACATGATGTCAGGTCTACTAGCAGTAAGATAGAGAAGAGATCCGATCATACCTCGATACTTTTTGGTGTCTACTTCCTTACCTTTCTCATCTTTTTCAAGATGGTCGGATGTACTCATTGGGGTGGCCATTTCTTTGGCGTTGCTCATTTCAAAGCGATTTAGCAACTCCTTGCAATATTTGGATTGGTAAATGAAAGTTCCCTCTTTCATTTGTTTCACTTGTAGCCCCAAGAAGAAGTTTAGCTCACCCATCATCGACATTTCAAATTCGCTAGTCATTAACTTAGAGAATTCCTCGCATAGAGAATCATTAGTAACACCAAAAATAATATCATCGACATAAATTTGAACTAATAGAATGTCATTGTTTTTATTTTTGATGAAAAGTGTGGTGTCAACTTTCCCCCTTTCAAACTCATTGTCTAAGAGAAATTTACTTAGACGTTCATACCAAGCTCGAGGAGCTTGTTTAAGACCATATAAAGCTTTCTTAAGCTTGAAGACATGGTCGGGAGATGTAAAATCTTCAAAACCCGGGGGTTGTTCAACATACACTTCCTCTTGAATAAACCCATTGAGGAAGGCACTTTTGACATCCATTTGGAATAATTTGAAATTCATAGATGATGAAAAAGCAAGTAATAAACGAATGGCTTCTAGGCGTGCAACGGGTGCATAGGTTTCTTCATAGTCAATGCCTTCTTCTTGATTATATCCCTTAGCAACTAGCCTAGCTTTGTTTCTAGTGATTATACCATTTTCATCTAATTTATTCCGGAAAACCCATTTCGTGCCAATTATGGTATGATTATCGGGTCTTGGCACCAATTCCCAAACATCATTACGTTTGAATTGGTTAAGCTCCTCTTGCATTGCCAAGGTCCAATGCTCATCCCCAATTGCTTCAGAAATGGTTTTAGGTTCTATTTGTGAAACAAAAGCCATATGTCCTACAGTATCTTTAAGAAGGTTTCGTGTACTTACCCCTTTCTCGATGTTGCCAATTACCTTGTCACGAGGATGGTCTTTAGACGTCCTCCAAGCCTTAGGCATCATCGATTTTTCTTCTTGTGGTGGTACTTCTTCCGAAGGTTGTTCCATGACTTGATCTTGAACTTCCTTTGGATCCTCCTTTTGTACCTCGTCTTGAAGATTGATTTTCTTTAAAGCATCTACAAGATCAACACAAGAACCCTTACTCGCCAAGCAAGCATCATTTTCACAAAATACTACATGAGGAGATTCCTCAACAGTTTTGGTTCGATTATTATACACTTTATATGCTTTGCTACGTGATGAGTAACCAAGAAAAATTCCTTCATCAGATTTCGCATCAAATTTTCCCAAGTTATCTTTTCCGTTGTTGTGAATAAAACATTTACAACCGAAGACTCTAAGATGAGAAAGATTTGGTTTCCTTCCCTTATAGAGTTCATAGGGAGTTTTCATGAGTATCGGTCTAATGATAGCTCTGTTTAAAACATAGCTTGCGGTACTCACGGCATCCGCCCAAAAATATTTGCGAATCTCGGCCTCATTGAGCATGGTTCTAGCCATCTCTTCGAGACATCAATTTTTACGTTCTACCACTCCATTTTGTTGTGGTGTACGTGGAGCCGAAAAGGTATGTTCAATACCGAGTTCGTCACAAAAGTTCGCGAAGAATTTGTGATCGAATTCCCCCCCATGATCACTTCTTATGGAAGTGACGGTTGTGTCCTTTTCATTTTGAACACGTTTAAGAAAACTTTTAGAAGCTTGAAAGGCATTACTTTTATGAGCAAGAAATAACGTCCATGTAAATCTAGAATAGTCATCAACAATAACAAAAGCATAAAGATTACCACCAAGACTTTCAACACGAGATGGTCCAAAAAGATCCATGTGAAGAAGTTGTAAGGGTCTAGTGGTTGAAACAACATTTTTGGATTTAAAAGAGGCTTTTGTTTGCTTCCCTTTTTGACATGAATGACAAATAGAGTCTTTTTCAAATTTCATGTTTGGAAGACCAAGTACTAAATCTTGTGAAACTAGTTTGTTTAAAAGATTCATATTTACATGAGCTACTCTACGATGCCATAACCACATGTCATCTTCTTTACTCAAAAGACAATTCACATAACTTGATGAAGAATTTTCAAGATCAACCATATAAATTTTATCCATTCTAAAACCACGAAGAATAATTTTAAAATCACTACGACGGATAACTAAGCATTCTTCGGAGTCAAACAATACAAGATTTCCCTTGTCACATAATTGACTTATGCTCAAGAGATTATGTTTAATACCTTTAACAAGCAAAGTATGCTTAATGGAGGAGGATTCGTCCTTACCGACCGATCCAATGCCGATAATCTTTCCTTTGTTATTGTCTCCAAAAATAACATTTCCTCCTTCCTTGGGTTTTAGTTGAAGGAATTTTGATGCATCCCCGGTCATATGTTTGGAGCATCCACTATCAAGGTACCAAAGTACACTTGATCCCTTCAAGCACACCTACAAAACAAATTAATGAGATTTTGGTACCCAAGCCATTGTGGGTCCTTGTGCGTTAGGTGTAACATATTGGTGTGATTGCCCTGCAGTGAAATGTCTATGTCTAGTGAAGCATGCGGGAGCAATATGTCCAATTTTATTGCAATAATGACAAATGACATTCGGATTGTGCATTCTTCTAGGATGATAGTAATTTGGGGGTCTAAAATTATTTACTCTATGTTTAGGAACATAGTTTTGATGTAATTTTCGAAAATCTTGTCTAGGTGGTCTATACATGCCAACATTTCTTCTAGTGTTCACTACATTTTTAGAAATATAGTTTTGATGTGGTTTTCAAAAATCTTGTCTAGCTGGTCTATACATTCCAATATTTCTCCTAGTATTTGTTCTAGAATGAGATGCAATTCTAGGATTAAAATTTCTTGGTTGAGTGATGACATTTATTTTGTTTGGCTTAAGTTGAGTCTTAGGTGGTTTAGGAATGGACTCAACTTTTTCTTTTGGCTCGTGTTTGAAGCCTATACCGTGCTTAGTGGATTTCAAATATACAAGCACTTCATTGAGATTTTTGTGTGAAGAATTGAATTTGTGCAAAGTGCTTCTAAGACTTTCTACTTCTTCCTTTAGAGATTTGCAAGAAGTGCAATCCTTATTTGAGCTTTCGGGTTTGTCGGCGCTTCTTTTGCCATAAAACTTGTTTTCCTCTTTTAATTTCTCATTTTCAAGAGTAAGTTTTTCAAAATCCTTTTCTTTTGAAGAAAATTGTTTTCTTAAATCTTTTATAGATTTAGAAGCGCTAATAAACTCTTTATACAACTCATCAAATGCATCTTGCATTTCTTCTAAAGTGAAGTAGTTCTTAGAAGAAGTACATACCTCATTTTGATTTTCTTCGTGTGCCATAAGACACAAGTTTGCAGTCTCGTTTCCGTCTCCATCACTTGATTCGTCTCCGGAGTCGCCTCCCCAAGAGATGTATGCTCTTTGTTTCTTGAATGGTTTCTTCTCCTTTTTGATGTTTGGACAATTTGATTTGATATGCCCGATTTCTCCGCATCCATAGCACTTCAATTGGTCGCCTTGTTGCTTACCTTTTCGTTCATACTTCTTTTGCATGAACTTGTGAAATTTCTTAATAACGAGTCCAAGCTCTGTTGGAAACACGTTTCAAATGCAATATACTAAACGTGTGTTCTTTTGTAGGTTTTGATGAATGTCAAACAAAGCAAAAAGCGATATATTAGCAATGCTCAAGGACAAGCACAAAATGGATGCATTACAAGAAGCTCAAGACAAAGTTTAGAAATGTTATAATTGAGTCAATATTAATTGTGATCTTGATTCCTCAACTTGGCTCATAACATGGCTTCTCTACTAAAATTATTTTTCCAAAATCATGCATATTTAAATTAAGTGTCAAATGATTTTAAACTATACATATTTACATTTGTTAAAATGTTTTCCAAACATGCCTCAAAAATCTGGGCTAAGATAATCGATTATGTTCTTATGATAATCGAGTATCTCTAAGCCAAGACTGCATGACAATCGATTGTGAATTAATGATAATCGATTGTGAGTAAGTCAGTTAACATCAGGTTTTTGCAAACTGCATAACAATCGATTGTGTACTTATGATAATCGATTGTTAACTGAGGCAAAGTTTTCAAAACTCATAAAAATCGATTATGAACTAATGGTAATCGATTAGAATGAGAAAAATGTCTCCCAGTGATTTTAAATAAAATGATAATCGATTGTGGCTTTTGATAATCGATTATATATGAGACAGAGAGTTTTGAAATTAATTAATAATCGATTATCCCATTTGATAATCGATTGTTGAAGCTGACCGTTGTCATATATTTTCAATTACCGTCAGGTAATCGATTGTTGATATGTAACAATCGATGTTTTGCGTAAAATCTGGAAAAGATTTTCTGAACGTTGTTAAAATAATCGATTGTTGATTTCCGGACAATCGATGTTTTATGCCAAAAATTGGAAAGGATTTCTTAACGTTATAAATAATCGATTATTGATTTGAAGTAATCGATTGTTGACGTAAAATCTGGGATTGAATTTTTGATCTGATAGGCAAACAATCGATTGTTTAGTCTTGACAATCGATTGTCACTGAGTAATTTCAGCAATCCTTAATTGGCAATTAGACAACGGTAAGACTGAGTTTCTCACCTATAAATACAGCTTCAACTCAGTGTTTTCACAACAACAACATATACACTTTGAGTATTTTCATTGCTAAAAGCTTTCTTACATTGATCATCATTTTCCATTCATCCATAAAGCTTTTTGAAGAGCCATTCTATTGAGCTAAGTTGTTGTGATCTTGAGCGTACTATTTCTACTCATATCTACTCATTAAGGAGTGCTTTGTAAAGTGAGTGTGTTTTGTGTTTGTAAGAGAATTGCGATTCTCGTTTGTTGAGGAACTTGTGATTCCTCGGTTGAAGTCTTTGGGATTGTTATCCCCGAGCAGTTGAAGTCTTTGGGATTGTTATCCCCGAGCAGTTGAAGTCTTTGGGATTGTTATCCCCGAGCAGTTGAAGTCTTTGGGATTGTTATCCCCGAGCAATTGAAGTCTTTGGGATTGGTATCCCCGAGCAATTGAAGTCTTTGGGATTGTGATCCCCGAGCACCTAGGTGAGGCTTGTGTCCTCAGCTGTAACGGTTTGTTAAGCACCCGTAAGCTTGACAAGTTTAGTGGAAATCTCGAGAGAGTCTCTCGGGGACTGGACTAACCACGTTTGTGGCCAACCAGGATACATCATTGTGTAAGTTTATTTTACTGCACTTGTTTTAATTTCTGCAAAGTTTTTAAATTCCGCACTAAAACGCTTAATATTTTTAAAACGCTATTCACCCCCCCCTCTAGCGTAAAGCGTATTGTCCAACAAGCTCGACATCTTCATCACTTGACTCCTCATTGTTTTGAGGTTGAGTAGTTGATGCTTTGAGCGCAATCTTTCTTTTCCCTTGATCATCCAAAGGAGAGTTAAGAATAGTTGATTCATAATTCTTAATATTACCTCGTAGTCCGTCGATGGTGACGTTTGTGATGCCGATTGATTCTTGGATAGCATCGGCTTTGGAACGCCATTCCGGAGTGAGGCTTCTTAGAATTTTTCGGACAAGCTCCTTATCCGTGAATGTCTTTTTGAGGGCGTGTAGGTCATTGATGATTTTTGAGAATCGTTCGAACATGTCATCTATCTTCTCGTTTTCCTTCATGCGAAACAGTTCATATTCGTGGGTTAGAAAATCAATTTTAGCTTCCCTTACCTGGTCCGTACCTTCGTAGGTGATTTCTAATTTGTCCCACATTTGCTTGACAGTGGTGCAACATGATATTTTTCGATAGTCATCGGGGTTCACTGCACAATACATCATGTTGATTGCCTTTGCGTTGTTCTCTATTTTTCTGATATCATCGACGTCGTATTCATCTTCCGTTTTTGGAACGAGTTCTTCTCCAACGTTTTTGGTAGGTTGTAATTCTCCATTTTTGATAATTTTCCACAGTTGGAAGTTGTTTGATTGTATAAAAATCCTCATTCTCTCCATCCAGTAAGTGTAGTTGGTGCCATCGAAAAGTGGTGGCCTTGTGAAGCATTGTCCTTCACCTAGTCCTGCATAAACACTACGAGTAGAAGCCATGGAAAGTTTCTCTCAAACTGTTAAGTCTTTCAAAGAGTATGGCTCTGATACCAATTGTTAGATTATACGCTTAACGCTAGAGGGGGGGGGGGTGAATAGCGTTATAATAAAAAACAATGTAAATTTGCGAAATTAAAAATTGCAGGAATAACGTAAGTGCAGTAATTAAAATGATAAGGAGAGAACACACCGGATTTTATCCTGGTTCACCACAACGTGTGGTTAGTCCAGTACCCGAGAGACACTCTCGAGTTTTACACTAACTCGTTAAGCTTACGGGTGCCTAACAAACCGTTACACTTGCTCGTAGATATACACTCTACAAGAATTCAACCTGCTCGAGGATACCGCACCTAAAGACCTCAATCTAAGGAACTACTTTTCCTTCTTACAACAAGGGATTAGACTATCCCTTCAAGTGTGTACAAACACTTAGCACTCACTTAAACTAAACTCTCTTGAAGAGTAGATATGAGGAAATAAATACGCTCAAGAACACAACAATTTAGTCAAGAGTTTGGCTCTCAAAAAGCTTATGAAATGAATATAAAATGATTGCAAAGAGAGTATGTAAGCTTTAGCAAGAATGTAATAAGTTGTTGTGTTTAGAAGAGTGATTTTGAGTTGTATTTATAGTGCTCAAAACACCCAAGACCGTTGCTTAATTTCCAATCACAAATTGCTGATTTTGTGCTAGGATAATCGATTATCTGATTCTGCATATTCAATTATCTGCCAACGTTCAAAAATCAATCCCAGATTTTAAGCAGAATAATCGATTATCCAAATCGTATAATCGATTACCTGACAACGTTCAAAAATCAATTTCCGATTTTAAGCATAATATAATCGATTGTCTGATTATACATAATCGATTATTTTTCAGAGTTTGAAAATATTTTGGCAACGGTCTTTAATATAATCGATTACCAGAAAAGCCATAATCGATTATTTTACTACTTTGAAAAATCTGATGCTCACTGCCTCAACATAATCGATTATCATAAGGTACATAATCGATTATTTTGTAGCCTTGAAAAATCTGGTGAACACTGCCTTAGCATAATCGATTATCATAAGGTACAAAATCGATTATCTTGTAGCTTTGAAAAATCTAGTGAACACTGCCTCAACATAATCGATTATCATAAGGTACATAATCGATTATCTTTCAGCTTTGTAAAATCTGGTGTACACTGCCTTAACATAATCGATTATCATAAAGTACATAATCGATTATCTTTGTCCAGATTTGAAAGACATGTTTAAAATTCATTTTGGTTAAAAAGAGATGTTTGAAAATCATTTTGCTTTAAAATAAAGATGCATGGTTTAATAAAAATGATTTTACGGGAGAAGCCAAGTCTTGAATCAATTGTCGGATCAAGATCACAATTATAGAACGACTCATGTATAACTTTGTTGCTTTACTAAATCTTGATCTTTATTTCTCTTGTGCTTGGACTTCGGCATATGTCAACATTCCGTTCACGTCGGTTTGTCATTTATCAAAACCTACACATATGAACACACGTTTAGTTTAGCGACTTGAGAACGTGTTTCAACATATAAGACCCTGAACTTGTAGGCAATATAAAAATTGGGGTTGAATTCAAAGCGGTCTTGAGCTTTTGAAAGCTCGCCTCACACTCCTCTTTCCACTTAAATGGGGCACCCTTCTAGGTCAATCTAGTCATACTGGCTGCAATCGATGAAAACCCCTCTACAAAACGATGGTAATAACTCGCCAAGCCAAGAAAAATGCAAATCTCTAAAGCTAAGGAGGGCCTGGGCCAACTCCGCACGACCTCTATCTTCCTCGGAACTACCCGAATGCCTTCGCTCGAAACCACGTGGCCTAACAATGCCATTGAATCCAACTGAAACTCACATTTTGAGAACTTCGCACATAACTTCTTCTCTTTGAGGATCTGAAGCACGGTCCTCAGATGTTGCTCATGATCTTCCCGACTCCGGAAATACACCAAAATATCATCAATAAAAATAATAATAAATGAGTCGAGATATGACCTGAACATACTGTGCATCAAATGCATAAAAGCTGCTGGGGTGTTGGTCAGCCCAATTGGCATAACAAGGAACTCGAATTACCATATCGAGTCCTGAATGCAGTCTTGTGGATGTCTGGCTCCTGAATCTTCAACTGATGGTAAACTGAGCGCAAGTCAATCTTAGAAAACATATGTGCACCTTGGATCTGGTCAAACATATCATCAACACGAGGCAAAGGAAAACGGTTCTTCATTGTAACATTGTTCAACTGGCGATAATCAATACACATACGCATAGAACCATCCTTCTTCTTCACAAACAAGATAGGATCACCCCACGATGAAATATTGGGTCGAATATGTTAGAAACTACGCTTTACGCTAGAGGGGGGGGGGGGTGAATAGCGTATTAATAGAATTTAGCGTTTTCTTGCGGAATTTAAACTTTGCAGGAAGTAAAATAAATGCAGAAAAATAAACTTACACAAAGATGTATACTGGTTGGCCACCAACGTGGTTAGTCCAGTCCCCGAGAGACTCTCTCGATATTTTTCACTATCTTGTTAAGCTTAAGGGTGCTCAACAAACCGTTACACACTTGAGGACACAAGCCTCAAACAGTTGCTCGGAGATCGCAATCTCAAAGACTTCACCCAAGGAAACGCAAGTTCCTTGAAACAAGAGAATCGCAATTCTCTTACAAGTATATCAAATACTTGGACACTCACTTAACTAAAGTACTCCTTATTGAGTAGATATGAGTAAAAGAATATGTTCAAGATCACAACAACTTTAAGCAATAATATGGCTCTCAAAAGCTTTATGAAATGAGTAGAAAATGAAGAACAATTGAATGAAAGCTTATAGCAATGTAATGATCAGTTTGTGTATGTTGTTGTTTTTAAAACACTAAAATGAAGCTGTATTTATAGGTGAAAAATTTGGTTCAACCGTTGTCTAATTGCCAATTAAGAGTTGCTGAAATTACTCAGTGATAATCGATTATTAAGACCAAACAATCGATTATCTGCCAGTCAGTTTAAAATCAATCCCAGATTTAATGCTTCACAATCGATTATACATAATCTATAATCGATTACTGGCAATATTCAAAATCAGATAATTGATTACACTAAGTTCATAATCGATAACTTTAGCAACGTTCTAAAAATCATTTCCAGATTTTAAGCAAAACATCGATTATATAAAATCAATAATCGATTACTTCAGCAACGTTCTAAAAATCATTTCCAGATTTTAAGCAGAACATCGATTATCTAGAATCAATAATCGATTACCTTATGGTATTTGAAAATCATTTGACAACGGCCAGCTTCAACAATCGATTGTCCTTTGCAACAATCGATTACTTGTTATTTTCTGAAAATCATAAAACTTACTGTCTCAGTGATAATCGATTATCTAAAGACATAATCGATTACTTAATTAAATTTAAAATCACTGGAAGACATCAACTCAACACAATCGATCACCATTAGTTCATAATCGATTATTTTCAGTATTGAAAAACTTTACCTCAACAACAATCGATTGTCATTTGTTCACAATCGATTATCATGCAGATTTGGAAAAACCTGATGTTCACTGTCTTACTCACAATCGATTACCATTAATTCATAATCGATTGTCATGCAGTCTTGGCTCAGAAACAATCGATTATCATAAGTACATAATCGATTATTTTAGCCCAGATTTTGAGGCATGTTTAGAAAACATTTTGTCTAATGTAAATATGCATGATTTAAAATCTTTTTGACACAGAATTAAATATGCATGATTTTGGAAAATAGTTTTATGAGAGAGGCCATACTATGAGTCAAGTTATAGGATCGAGATTACAATTTAGAACAACTCAATAACAATTAAAAGCTATATCTTGAACTTCAATCTTATTCGCAACCATTGTGCGCTTGTACTTGAATTCCGTCATATATCAATTTTTGCTTCGTTTGTCATTCATCAAAACCTACAAAAGAGTACACGTTTAGTATATTGCATTGAGGACGTGTTTCTAACAGAATAATACCATTTTTGATAATGGCAAACATTAAGCGGGATATGCAATTTAGGCAAAAGATATTGACAATTCAAGACAAGTAACAATTATGCAATTTTGTTCTTGTTCCCCCTCAATTTTAGCTTATAAGCAATCAATGAATTAAGAGGTGGTGCATACCCGATATCCCGTTTTCTTCCCCCTTTTGCCATTAGCAAAAAAATAGTAAGGAAAGATGCAAAAAGATGAAATAAACAAGGTTTATTTATTGGAAAAAAAATTAGAGGGTAGTCGATTATTGATACGGGATAATCGATTTTTATAGGGACATTGCTGCAGATTCGCGGTTTGCTTAAGTATTGCTCTTAGCTCTAGGGTGATACCTGCAAAAAGAAGTTAGACGCCTCCGACGCTCAAGTTAGAAATCATGTAGGAAAGAAAATGCAATGCATGACTTAGATCAAAGTGGAGTCAAGGATCCCGAGTTCACTGCGAATTCGGAAGAAGGACTCTTTCTCTTAAGGCTTGGTAAAGATGTCTGCCAATTGGCTTTTGGTTTCAACAAATTCAATTTCGACATCGCCTTTGAGTACATGATCTCTAATAAAATGATGTCTAATTTCGATGTGTTTTGTTCGCGAATGAAGAACGGGGTTCTTCGTCAAGCATATGGCGCTAGTGTTATCACATCTAAGAGGAATGTGATCAAGACTTAGGCCATAGTCCAAGAGTTGTTGTTTCATCCATAGGATTTGAGCACAGCAACTCCCCGCGGCTACATATTCAGCCTCGGTGGTAGACAATGCAACACTTACTTGTTTCTTACTAAACCAAGAGACAAGAGAGCTACCGAGCAAATGGCAAGTGCCACTTGTGCTCTTGCGGTCCAATTTGCATCCAGCAAAATCGGAATATCTAATAAGTTGGCATGAAGAGCCTTTGGGGTACCATAGACCCACATTTGTAGTACCAATGAGATACCTTAATATCCGTTTCACCGCAATAAGGTGAGACTCCTTCGGACATGACTGATAGCGAGCACATAAACACACGCTAAACATGATGTCCGGACGACTAGCGGTAAGATAAAGAAGAGAGCCAATCATACCTCGATACTTTTTAGTGTCGACTTCCTTACCTTTTTCATCTTTGTCTAGATGATCGGATGTGCTCATGGGAGTAGCCATTTCTTTTGCATTGTTCATCTCAAAGCGTTTTAGTAGTTCTTTGCAATATTTGGCTTGGCATATGAATGTACCTTCTTTCATTTGTTTCACTTGTAACCCAAAAAGAATGTTAACTCGCCCATCATAGACATTTCAAATTCGCTAGTCATTAGATCGGAAAATTCCTTGCATAAAACATTGTTAGTAGCACCAAATATAATATCGTCTACATATATTTGAACTAATAAAATATCATTGTTTTTATGCTTGACAAAGAGGGTTGTGTCAACTTTTCCCCTAATGAAATCATTTTCCAAAAGAAATTTACTCAACCTTTCATACCAAGCTCGAGGAGCTTGTTTTAAACCATAAAGAGCCTTTTTGAGTTTGAAAACATGATCGGGATATTTAAAATCTTCAAAGCCGGGGGGTTGTTTGACATAAACTTCTTCTTCAATAAAACCATTTAGAAAAGCACTTTTCACATCCATTTGATATAGAATAAAATTCATTGAAGAGGCGAAAGCAAGTAATAGACGAATAGCTTCTAATCTAGCTACGGGAGCATAGGTTTCCTCATAATCAATACCTTCTTCTTGACTATAGCCTTTTGCCACAAGCCTAGCTTTGTTTCTAGTGATTATACCATTTTCATCTAGTTTATTGCGAAAAACCCATTTCGTACCAATTATAGAATGACCTTCGGGTCTTGGCACCAAATCCCAAACGTTATTGCGTTCGAATTGGTTAAGCTCCTCTTGCATTGCCAAGGTCCAAAATTCATCCCCAATTGCTTCGGAGATGGTTTTAGGTTCAATTTGAGAAACAAAAGCAGTAAGTTCTAAAGTGTTTTTGAGGGAGTTTCGGGTACTTACCTTTTCTCCAACATCGCCAATTACCTGTTCGAGAGGATGATCCTTGATCGTTCTCCACTCGTTAGGCGTATTTATTCCTTTTTCTAATTGTGGCGCTTCTTCCGTTGGTTGTTCCCCAATTTCATTTTTGTTTTCCTTTGAAGGTTCTTCTTGGATTTTATCTTTCAAGCTATCCAAGATACCTGCAAGATCAAAACCGGATTCCTTTCTCGCCAAGCGAGTATTATCTTCGGAAAACACAACATGAGGGGATTCCTCCACAATTTGGGTTCTTTTGTTAAAGATCCTATATGCTTTGCTACGTGAGGAATAACCAATGAAAATACCTTCATCCGATTTAGCATCAAACTTACCCAATTGGTCCTTCCCATTATTATGAACAAAACATTTACAACCAAAAACACGTAAATGGGAAATGTTGGGTTTTCTACCCTTATAAAGTTCATATGGGGTTTTCATGAGTATCGGCCGAATTGCTGCTCTATTTAAAACATAGCAAGCGGTACTCACGGCGTCCGCCCAAAAGTATTTGGGAATCTTAGCTTCGTCGAGCATGGTTCTAGCCATCTCTTCGAGACACCTATTTTTCCTTTCCACCACCCCATTTTGTTGTGGTGTCCGTGGAGCGGAAAAGGTGTGTTCGATTCCGAGTTCGTCACAAAAATCCGCAAAGAGATTGTGATCAAACTCTCCCCCATGATCACTTCTAATCGAAGTGACGGTCGATTCCTTTTCGTTTTGAACACGCTTAAGGAAATACTTGAAATTTTGAAAAGCATCACTTTTATTTGCAAGAAATAGAGTCCAAGTAAATCTAGAAAAGTCATCAACAATTACAAAAACATATTTATTTTTACCAAGACTTTCAATACGAGAGGGACCAAATAAATCCATGTGAAGTAATTGCAAAGGTCTAGACGTTGAAACAATATTCTTGGATTTAAAAGATGCTTTGGTTTGCTTCCCTTTTTGACAAGAATCGCAAATAGAATCATTTTCAAACTTTAAACTGGGAAGACCAACTACTAAGTTTTGAGAAAGAAGCTTGTTCAAAAGATGCATGTTCATGTGTGCTACTCTACGATGCCATAGCCAAGAGTTATCCTCTTTGCTTACTAAACAATCAACATATTCTGATGAGGAGTTTGCAAGATCAACCATATAGATATTATCAATTCTAAAACCACGAAGTATGATCTTGAAATCACTACGTCTAAATACAAGGCATTCATCCGAATTAAATAGAGCAAAATTTCCCTTGTCACATAATTGGCTTATGCTCAAGAGATTATGCTTCAAACCTTTCACAAGTAGTATATGTTTAATAGAGGAGTTTTCGTCCTTACCGACCGAACCAATGCCGATGATTTTTCCTTTATTGTTATCACCAAATGTGACACTTCCTCCTTCTTTGTGCTCTAGTTGAAGGAATTTGGATTCATCTCCCGTCATGTGTTTGGAGCATCCACTATCAAGGTACCATAGTACACTTGATCCCTTCAAGCACACCTACAAAACAAATTAATGTTCTTTAGGTACCCATGCCATCTTGGGTCCTTGAGGGTTAGGCATGTTATAATGATGCAATTGATTTATATGTCTATGACGAGTAAAGCAAGCGGGAGCAATATGACCAATACGTCTACAATAATGACAAGTAACGTTGGGATTATGCATTTTTCTAGGTACATAGTAACTAGATGAATGAAGGTTGCTTACTCTACTTTGAACACCATCGTTTCTCCTATTATGAGCTCTAGGAGGTTCACAAGTTTGTCTAAAATATGCATCATTTCTAGAATATCTATTTCTAGGTGGAGGGTCATTTCTTGGTCTTCTAAATTGTTCAAGGTTTGGCCTAAAATATGCATCATTTCTAGGTCTTCTAGCATTTTCACTATTTGGTCTAACATGCAAGTTATTTCTAGGATTTCTACTTCTAGGATAAGCATTTTGGTTATTAGTCCTAGGTTGAGCTCTAGGTTGTTGTGGTTTAGCACCAACCTTTTCTTCATTCTTGAATCCTATTCCATGTTTAGTTGATTTTAGATTAACAAGCACATCATTCAAGTTTTTATGCGAAGAATTAAACTTATCTAATGTGCCTTTAAGTCTAGCTACTTCATTCTTAAGAAGCACACAAGAAGAACAGTTTCTAGTAGAACCTTCAGGTTTATCAGCACTTCTTTTTCCATAAAACTTGTTTTCCTCTTTTAGCTTCTCATTTTCGAAAACCAGTTTTTCTAATTCTTTTTCTTTTAATGAAAGCTGTGTTTGAAAATCTTTTTCTTTTAGAGAAGCGCTTTCTTTAACACTTTTGACAGTTTTTGAAGCTTTGATAAATTCAGCATATAGTTCATCAAAAGCATTTCTCATTTCATCAAGAGTAAAGAAATTTTGAGAAGAGATTTGACTTACCTCGTCTTTGCCGTCTTCTTGAGCCATGAGACATAAATTTGCTGCTTCATCGTCTTCTTCTTCGCTTGCTTCATCTCCGGAATCTCCTCCCCAAGAGATGTATGCACGTTGCTTTTTGAAGGGTTTCTTCTCCTTTTTGATGTTAGGGCAATTTGATTTTATGTGCCCGGTTTCTCCGCATTCATAGCATTTTAGTTGATCGCCTTGCTTTTTGTTCTTGCGTTCATACTCTTTGCGCATGAATTTTTGAAACCTTTTGATAACGAGTCCAAACTCGTTGTCACCTTCCTCATCAATTTGTGGTTGGCTAGCCTTTAGAGCAATCCTTTGCGTTCTTTGATCATCAACAAACGGGTTAAGTATAGTTGATTCATAGGTTTTGAGATTACCTCTTAATGCGTCAATTGTGACATTTGTGATGCCAATGGATTCTTGGATTGCATCGGCCTTTGATCGCCATGCCGGAGTGAGACTTCTGAGGATCTTCCGGACAAGTTCTCTATCCGTAAACGTCTTTTTGAGGGGGTGTAGATCATTCACGATCATTGAGAATCGCTCAAACATTTCGTCTACTTTCTCTCCTTCCTTCATGTGGAATAGTTCATAAGAGTGAGTTAAGAAATCAATTTTAGCTTCTCGTACCTGGTCGGTTCCTTCGTATGTCACTTCAAGCTTATCCCACATTTCTTTTGCTGTTTTGCAACATGATATCTTCCTGTAGTCGTTAGCATTAACAGCACAATATAATAAATTTATAGCTTTGGCATTATTTTGAACCTTACGAATATCCTCCGCGGTATATTCCTCTTCAGTCTTTGGAACCCATTCGTCTTCCACCTTCTTGGTTGGGATTTGGTTTCCATTGGTGAATACTTTCCACAAATGAAAGCTATTTGATTGCACAAAGATTTGCATCCTCTCCTTCCAGTATGAGTAGTTTGTGCCGTTGAATAGAGGAGGTCGTGTAGAGCATTGTCCTTCTTCAATTCCTGCAAAAGAGTCAAGAGTAGAAGCCATGGATGGTTCTCTCAAACGGTTAAGTTTTCAGAGAGTTGGGATCTGATACCAATTGTTAGAAACTACGCTTTACGCTAGAGGGGGGGGGGGTGAATAGCGTATTAATAGAATTTAGCGTTTTCTTGCGGAATTTAAACTTTGCAGGAAGTAAAATAAATGCAGAAAAATAAACTTACACAAAGATGTATACTGGTTGGCCACCAACGTGGTTAGTCCAGTCCCCGAGAGACTCTCTCGAGATTTTTCACTATCTTGTTAAGCTTAAGGGTGCTCAACAAACCGTTACACACTTGAGGACACAAGCCTCAAACAGTTGCTCGGAGATCGCAATCTCAAAGACTTCACCCAAGGAAACGCAAGTTCCTTGAAATAAGAGAATCGCAATTCTCTTACAAGTATATCAAATACTTGGACACTCACTTAACTAAAGTACTCCTTATTGAGTAGATATGAGTAAAAGAATATGTTCAAGATCACAACAACTTTAAGCAATAATATGGCTCTCAAAAGCTTTATGAAATGAGTAGAAAATGAAGAACAATTGAATGAAAGCTTATAGCAATGTAATGATCAGTTTGTGTATGTTGTTGTTTTTAAAACACTAAAATGAAGCTGTATTTATAGGTGAAAAAGTTGGTTCAACCGTTGTCTAATTGCCAATTAAGAGTTGCTGAAATTACTCAGTGATAATCGATTATTAAGACCAAACAATCGATTATCTGCCAGTCAGTTTAAAATCAATCCCAGATTTAACGCTTCACAATTGATTATACATAATCTATAATCGATTACTGGCAATATTCAAAATCAGATAATTGATTACACTAAGTTCATAATCGATAACTTTAGCAACGTTCTAAAAATCATTTCCAGATTTTAAGCAAAACATCGATTATATAAAATCAATAATCGATTACTTCAGCAACGTTCTAAAAATCATTTCCAGATTTTAAGCAGAACATCGATTATCTAGAATCAATAATCGATTACCTTATGGTATTTGAAAATCATTTGACAACGGCCAGCTTCAACAATCGATTGTCCTTTGCAACAATCGATTACTTGTTATTTTCTGAAAATCATAAAACTTACTGTCTCAGTGATAATCGATTATCTAAAGACATAATCGATTACTTAATTAAATTTAAAATCACTGGAAGACATCAACTCAACACAATCGATCACCATTAGTTCATAATCGATTATTTTCAGTATTGAAAAACTTTACCTCAACAACAATCGATTGTCATTTGTTCACAATCGATTATCATGCAGATTTGGAAAAACCTGATGTTCACTGTCTTACTCACAATCGATTACCATTAATTCATAATCGATTGTCATGCAGTCTTGGCTCAGAAACAATCGATTATCATAAGTACATAATCGATTATTTTAGCCCAGATTTTGAGGCATGTTTAGAAAACATTTTGTCTAATGTAAATATGCATGATTTAAAATCTTTTTGACACAGAATTAAATATGCATGATTTTGGAAAATAGTTTTATGAGAGAGGCCATACTATGAGTCAAGTTATAGGATCGAGATTACAATTTAGAACAACTCAATAACAATTAAAAGCTATATCTTGAACTTCAATCTTATTCGCAACCATTGTGCGCTTGTACTTGAATTCCGTCATATATCAATTTTTGCTTCGTTTGTCATTCATCAAAACCTACAAAAGAGTACACGTTTAGTATATTGCATTGAGGACGTGTTTCTAACAGAATAATACCCTTATCAAGTAATTCCTGCAATTGATCCTTCAATTCCTTCAGCTCGGGAGGAGCCATACGATACGGAGGAATAGGAATGAGCTGAGTGCCCGGCAACAAGTCAATGCCAAAATCAATGTCTCTATCAGGCGGCATGGCTAGAAGATCAGCTAGAAACACATCGGGATAATCCCATACCACTGGAACTGAATAGAAAGAAGGGGTATCAGCACTAACATCTCTCACATAAGCTAAATACGTGACACACCCTTTCTCAACCATACGTTGAGCTTTAAGAAAAGATATAACTTTACTAGGAGTGTGATCTAACCACTCAACTCAACACGTATAATACTTGGCATAGTCAGCATTACGGTCTTGGCGTGACAATCAAGAATCGCAAAATGGGGTGCAACTAGTACATGCCCACAATAACATGAAAATCAACCATACCGAGTAACAATAAATCTGCTCTGGTCTCAAAACCACAAATGATAACTAAACATAACCGATAGACATGGTCCACAACAAGAGAATCTCCCACATGAGTAGAAACATAGACGGGGGCACTCAAAGAATCCCGAGACACACCCAAATATGGAGTAAAGTAAGAAGACACATAAGAATAAGTAGAGCCTAGATCGAATAGAACCAATGCCTTTCTTTGACAAACTAGTACAATACCTATGATAATAGAATCGGAGGCAACAGCCTCAGCACGGGCAGGAAGGGCATTATATCTGGCCTGGCCTCCCCCTCGAGGGTGACCTCTACCTCCCCTGCCTCCACCTCTAGCTGGCTGAGCGGGTGGGCGAGCAACTAGAGCTATGATCGTGGCTTGAGAACTCTGTTGAGCACGCTGTGACTGAGAAGGCTGTGGGGGTGCACTCCTCCCAAGTCTAGGGAAATCCCTCACCACATGGCAGGTATCTCCACACTCAAAACAAGATTTTGGAGGGCATGACAGTTGTGACTGACTAGGGCTAGGTCTGCTGGATTGACCTCTGAAAACACCCCACGTAGGAGGCGCGCTAGAAACTAGAGGTGCATAGTAAGGCTCCTGAGGCATGGGCGGAGCTGGAGCACTGATGGCTGCTGGAAGAGCTGAATGAATGGGGCGACCCACAAAACCCCTACCATGTCGACCTGTACGGGCACTAGACTAGTGGCCGACTCTCAAGACGTCTCGGCCTCCCTCTCCCCTCGCTCCCTGGTGAGCATACTCTCGATCCTCCTAGCAATGCTCACTACCTACTGATAAGGAATATCCATCTCCACCTCTCGAACCATGCTAGATTTGATAGGTGGGATAAGGCCCTCGATGAACATGCGAACTCTCTTGCGGACTGTAGCAACCAAAGCCGGTGCATGCCTGGCTGATCTGGTATAACGGATAGCATACTCTGAAACGGTCATAGCACCCTAGCGCAAATGCTCAAACTCTGCGCGCCATGTGTCCATGAGACTCTAGGGGACAAACTCTCTCATATACATATCCGAGAACTGGGTCCAAGTCAGTGAAGCAGCCTCGATTGGACTTTCTATCTCATAAGTGCGCCACCAATCATAGGCCCTGAAGTTGGCAGTAAAGGAAACCCCGCTGGACACTACTATGTCCATAGTGCGAACAATTACAATGGCACTCTTCTAGAAATTCCAAGGCTTTATCTGTCGCTAGTCCACTGAAAACTGGAGGATCATACTTCTTGGACCTCTCCAACCTCCGCTGCTCATCCTCAGAAGCAGCTGCTCCATCCACGGGCTGAACTGGTACTGCAAGCGGAATAGGAATGATCTCTAGAGCCTGCTCAACCTGCACTCACTACTCGAGTGCGGACAGCAGGAGTCAATGCTCCTCCCTTGGCCTGGGATATGTCCGCAGTAAGGGGAAGCAACCCTGCCTGAGCCAAGGTGGTGTACATATACATGAACTAAGACAACGTCTCTTGAAAGGCTGGAGTAGTAGCGGCAGTAGTAGGCATGCCAGTTGCCTGGGCTCCGGCTAGATCTGTTTGTGGTGCCTCGATGGCAGCTCGCACAGGTGCTTTGGCTGCACCCCATGTATGGCCTCGACCTCTACTCAGGCCCCGTCCTCTGACAGCTACAGTAGGGGCGCGGTTGCTTGATCATCCTCAGTAGTACGTGTCCTCACCATCTGTGAGAGAATGGAAGGTAGAAGTTTAAAATTTTGTGATGTCAAAAATATCGCACGACAAGGAAATCAAATGAAGTGGAAATTTTCCTAATAGTTAGATAGCCTCTCGTTGATAAGTACAGACGTCTCCGTACGGATCAGCGAGACTCTAATAAACCGACATGTGTCCCGTAACTCTTATGAACCTAGAGCTCTAATACCAACTTGTCACGATCCCTGTTCGCCCTCTATGAACATGTCGTGATGGCACCTAGTTCCTATTACCAGGTAAGCCTAACAATGCAAAAATAACAACCTAACTTGCGAAATAGTTAATTAAAACTGAACATATTAAAATGATAATTGCATATAAGGCCGCTTGGCCTATACAACTATAAAGAAATGCGAAAGTCTACAACACAATCCCAAAACCCGAAAACTCATAGTAAACACAGGCTACAAGAAATACTGTAAATGATCTAATCTCCAGAATGTCTATATCAAAGTATGATAGAATCTAAACACTACAGATAGAATAAGGAAGGAAACTCTTCGGTCTGCGGACGCAGCAGATATACCTCAAGTCTCTGCTAGATCTCTCCACCTCGAGGATAGTGTGCCTAAGATGAAATACCTGGATCTGCACATGAAAAATATGCGCATAAGATGCATGAGTACACCACAGCAGTACTCAGTAAGTGCCAAGCCTAACCTCGGTTGGGTAGTGACGATGAAAGGTCCGGGTCCTACTGAGATGCAACATAGTAAATAATAAGATAAGGAAATAACAGGATAGATAAACTGTACAATGAGAATCTAAACAAGATAAGTAAGGAAATCATAATAGAAAGCAGAAAAACAGGACAATACTAGTAAATACTAATCACAACAGGAACCACAACCGTGGATCTCTTGGTATCCGAAGGATCTCTTAGTATCCTCAATTCTTACAATTTCATATGCTATGGATCTCTTGGTATCTTCAAATCTTACAATTCCATGTGCCAGGGATCTCTTGGTATCTCGAGGATCTCTTGGTATCCTCAAATCTTATAAATTCATGTTCCAGGGATCTCTTGGTATCTCGAGGATCTCTTGGTATCCTCAAACTTTACAATTTCATGTGCCAGGGATCTCTTGGTATCCCGCACCCTCAGTCCAGAACATATCAGGTGCAGGGGGATCTCGGGGGAGGCCAACCCGTAGCCCCAATTTAAAAACACACAGTAGCAAGCCAAACATTAGGAAAGATACTAACTCAGGACAATAAATAGAAAATACTAGTGAACATACTACGCAAGTGCAAATAAGAGAGTTTAAACACTTAGGCAAACAAGTCAAATGAACATGCTTCTCTAAACTAGCGTTGAATAAATTTACAATTTAAAATGAACAGGTAGGCAAGAAAACTCAATTTAAATATGTCAAATAAAAACGGATTTTCCAACATTTTTTTCTTTCGTCACCTCACATACGAGGCATTCAATTATCAAACATCATATCCTAAGGGGAAGGTCCCCTATACAAGGTTAGACAAGCCACTTACCTCAAATCTGCTCCAATTCAATTTGAAACCACACTTTTGCCACAAGTATCCGACTCCAAATGGCCCAAATCTATTCATTTCAATTACATCTCGTAAATAACACCTCAAACAACTAATTCCACTATTTAATTTAAAGCTAAGACGAAAATTCAGATAAAATGACCAAAATGCCCCCGGGCTAACTTGGTCAAAACACGAACTAAAATCGGGTTGCCCATTCCCCCACAAATCCAATTATGTGATTAGTTTTTAAATGGGACCTCAAATTGCGGTCCAACCCTAATTTTAGCAAAACCCTAGGTCCTACCCAATATACCCAAATTTTTCCATTAAAATCTTCCATTTCACCTTCAACTTATCTTAAAACCTCTTAGCCAGTGAAGAAAATGAGTTATAAATCACTTACCAATCGTTTTGAAGAAGGGGATTGCTTAGAAAATCGACTCTTATGTTTTGGGTTTTTGAAAAGTGAGAAATAACTGAAAATCCCGTGTATTTATACTCTCTTACGCATCCAGCACGGACTGCGCAAAAAGAACCACGGCCGCGCTGGTGAAACTGAAGACTGCTGGCTCTCTAAATCTTGTCACGGGGACCGCACTAATACGACAATGGCCGCGCAGCCCATATCGCGGACCGCGCTAAGGCGATCGCGTCCGCGCAGTGCGCACCGCGGATCGCGCTAAGGCGACCTTGGCTGCGCTGGAGCCTGCACCTTTACCTGACCAGCAATATATGGTGGTTAAGTCTAAGACCTCCCAAAACCTACTCAAAACTCATCCGAGCCCTCGGGGCTCCAAACTAAATAAGCACACAACCTAAAACACATCCTACGGACTTGTCTGTGCGATCAAATCGCCAAAATAACATCACATACATCATATCGAGCCTCAAAACTCATGATTTCTTTCAATTTATTTTTCATAAACATCAAATTTCCATTTTTAGTCTGAAACTCGTAAATTGACGTTCGTTTCCAACCAAACTTTACAGAATGCACTTAAACCATAATAAAGACTTGTACCGGGCAATGAAACCAAAATACGGGCCCGATACCATAGGCTTTTAATCAAATTTAATTTCCAATTTCCTTAATCATTTCCAGAAAAGAAATATCACACAAAAATTCATTTCTCGAGCTTGGGACCTCAGAACTCGATTCTGGGCATACGCCCAAGTCCTATGTTTTCCCGCGGACCCTCTGGGACCGTCAAATCACGGGTCCAGGTCTATTTACACAAAATATTGAGAATTGATTTCACTGTTTTTGCAAAAGGCTTGACTGAGAAACTAAAACATTCAAGTGATGTTTTAATGTAAACTCATTGTTGGTACACCTTGATTACATCACTTGAAATAATGTGATCACTTTAGTTGGCCAAGGAATGAGTGGGCACTGGAAATAGTGCAGTGCGGTAGAAACAATGCAGGCGCTCACTTTGTTTCCAGCTGTATCTAATTGAATTTGTACTGCTATGAGGGAACCACAAGGGTATCAAGTCCTTGTTTGGTTTTCTAGCTCCTGAAGCTGTAGTAGTTCACATTTAGCTGGAATTTGTTAAATCTAGTGTAGTAAAAAAGGGTCAGGTTCCTTATCTGGTCCTTGATATTAATTTGTTAAATCATCAAAACATATGATAAAGACATTTAAAACCTATCAATTTTTCCCTTTTTGATGATGACAAACTTAACATTGATAACGTGGATTTAGAGCAAAGAGAACCAGATTAAGTAACAGGAGAACAAAAGTTCCCCCTAACTTTATGCCCTTTATTGTTTTCTTATTATTCCCCCTTTTTACATCATTAAAAAGACACAAATAAATGAATATCACAAAGAAGTTCATCCAAGCTAACTCATGCCATATATGTGCACACAAACATGATAGAGAATAGAGACATAGAAGAGAAGTAATGATATAATGAAAGAGGATAGAATTTATATTGATAAAAAGTTTAATGTATTTTTTCTTAAAAAGCAAAAGGCAACATTGGACTATTAAATCGGGAGCAGTAGTGTTTCATCCCAACCACATAAAAAACATCTACTAAAGCAAAAAAAACTTAAAGAACATTTCTAGAAACGGGTCATTGAAGGGGTACTTAGGGGGCAATTAGAGTAGAAGGCTTGGAGGCTTCAGCAAGTGGTTTGAGAACAAGGTCTATTCGGGCATTGGTCGACTTTTGCTCAATGAACAATTCTGCTTTTAGGTTCTCTACTTGTGCCCTGATATTAGCATTCTCCTTTGCCAAACGAGCTACTTCATCATTTAATGCCGGAACCCCTAACCTTCTAGTATAGCATTCCTAGCCTTTAACTGACGAATCTCCTCAATTACTCTATTCTGAGCATTAATTAGCTGTGATACAGTTGATGTACTTCCTACTCCCCCATTCTTCTCTAGGCATTCACATTCTTCCAACTTCATCTGTGAGAAAGTCTGCTTCTTAGTCCCCACCTTCCCTTGGTCCAATGGCACCTCAAAGAATTTAAACACTCTTATTAGCAAAAATCCATAGGAACGGCCATGATTGCCATCTTTGAATGTGGCTACCTTTTACATGTGCTCAATCATAATAGCAGCCAGGCTTACAAGGTTAAAGCTATCCAGTTTCTCCATCAAGAATAGGTCAGACTTAGATGTTATGGACCTCCTCTCAGCTCAAGGCAATAGAACTTGGTTGACAAATTCAATAAGCAGTTGATAGATAGGGAGTAACGCCTTCTTATAGATTTGGTCCCCCTTCTGGTTTGCGTTGTCCTTTACCACGGGATTTCTGAAATTGAACCGACAAACATCCTTTACACCGGAAATATCGGCTGTAGGAACTTTAAGAATTTCACCAAGTAACTTTACATCAAACACGATATCTACTCCATTTACCAAGTCATTGATGTGGTCGGTCTCAATGGGAAAAAGGCTAGCAAATAAGCTTTGCACCTTATCCTCATAAGCCTTAGGGCCATATATATGAAATAGATACCCCCATGGTTGAAACTCAACCATTTCAAGTATTTGTCAGATACCAGGCATCTTAGAGATAGTTGGGTCATACATACGACCTAGTAGAACCTTTTGGTGCCTCAGGCATTCTAAGACAAGTCTGACTTCACTCCTTATCCTTTTCACAAAACCAGGTTCCTGAACAATTTTAGATTTGCGTTTGCCGAACTTCTCACCACTTAATTTCCCTTATCCTTGGATTTAACTAGCACATCCTCATCAGACATTGAGAATTCACTCACAACCTCCTTCAATCTAGAGCTAGAGGTTGACCCCTTCTCTATTGAAGCAAGCTGCTTCTTTTTCTAAGATTGTCTAACCAGTGAACCAGGCTTATCTGATATTTCTTTTTCCTCCTCTACCACAGGGATCGCCTTATCACTTATGGTTACATTGTCTTTCACCAACTTCCTTCTTTTCTTTTTACTGCTTTTCCTGCTCTTTTGAAGAGCAGAGTTGCAGGCCAACTTAGCTTGAAGCCTGGTAGTAGGTTGTTTGGTTGAAGAGTCAGGAGTGGACACAACCCTCCGCTTAACTATGGACGCATCGAGAGCTAAATTATCTTAATCATCCTCATCACTGGACATCATCTCAGGAGGTTGAATGTCCAGAGATACAACATTGAATGCAGGGATAGAATTGTCATTGGAATGAGAGGCCTGACCTGGGTCCTCCGGAGAGGGATCAGGTTCCTCATGTGAAAGCCTAGTCATTTCTGCAGTGCAGCATCCTCAACTAGCACTATAACTCCCCTTTCCCCCAAACCTTGTACCTTATTTTCCTGAGTAACTATCTCTTGAAGGACACCATCAGCAGATACAAAGAAGATGGATAATATTTTCTTTCTCAATCAGCACTACTGCCACCACGGGATCTGCAGTAACAATGGCCGAACCCTCTGCACACTCATGACCTTATTCTCCACTTATTCCTTAATTAGTAGGTATCTTGGAGGATAGAAAAGGCGGATCAAAACTTTTAGGGATTTCTAAAATGGAAAGAGACGGAGAATTTGGGTGAGGTGTGATTTCAGTAGGGAGAGTAGGAGTGGATATACAAGTCTCAGATGGAATGGAGGACTCCATAGACTTTTCAGTGACAGGTATGACCGAGGAAGTGTGGTTGGAGTTTGTATCAGCCATTGAAAGATGAAGTGAAGGTGTTTTGGGAAATTTTGATGAAGGACTTATGGTTTGTACAGAACGGAGGGGATTTATTTAAGAGTGAGTAATTATGAAGAGAGAGATAGGGACTGAATCTGAAAATTGGGCATGGAGAAGTGCAACGTTTCAGAGGGAGACGAAATGATTTTGGGGTGAATAGACATGACAGAAGAGTCTGAAAAGTTGGATGACATGGCATTTGCGTTTTTTACCCTTTTTAAGACGTGTATTAAAGGATGCACAGAACTAGTACCTTTGGTACAAGAACTGGGTTCTTGACCTGTTATTTGAAAGTAACAATCCTCTTTTATCATTTATGCATTTCATCTACATCTTTTATACTCATCATGCGTGTTTACCTACAAAGGTATTAAAGTGAGTTAGGCATGGCCAGAAAACACTTTTAGCCACTTATTTCTTGAAGGTGATTTTCATAGCAACATAAAGAGGAATAAGGTTCTCAATTGGGCTTTAAAAGCCCCAACTTCATTTTGTTTCTTTCAGATTATTTCCTACTTAATGCCTTGGTGAAAATATCTGCAATTTAGTCTTCTACATAACTTTAGACATATCAGCCCTTTCTCCAGGTTGTCCCTCAGAAAGTGATGCCTCACATCAATATGCTCTGTCCTTTTGTGTTGAACTGGATTCTTGGCCATGTTGAGTGCACTAGTGTTATCACATAGAAGGGGCACACTCTCAGTAAGTACACTTAAAGTCCTCCAATTGTTTCTTAATCCATAAAACTTTAGCACAACAAGATGTTGCGGCTACATATTCTGCTTCAGCTGTGAAATAGCCACTAAGTTTTGTTTTCTTGTGCTCCAAGAGATAAGACATAAATCTAGGAAGTGAGGTATTCCAGAAGTGTTCTTCCTATCCATAATATAACTTATATAGTCTGCATAAGCATAACCAATAAAATTACAACTGTCACTTGAGGGATAACACAGAACCAGGTCAAGTGTTTCTTTAAGATATCTCATTATTCTTTTGCCAACCTTCACATGAGACTCCTTGGGATTTGATTGAAACCCTACATATAGCCCCACACAAAAGATAATATTAGGTCTGCTGGCAGTGAGATAGAGAAGAGACCCAATGCCTCTATACATGGTTTGATTCACGTGAGACTCTGTTTCATCCATGTCCAATCGAGTGGTCGTAGAAATAGGACTGTCTATCACCTTTGATGCTTCCATGTCAAACCTCTTCAAGAGCTCCCTGATGTATTTTTGCTGACAAATGAATATGCTCTTTGGGGACTATTTTACTTGAAGAACCAAGAAGAAATTCAGTTCCCCCATCATGCTTATTTCAAATTCACTTCCCATGAGTTTTGAAAATTCTTCTCACAGAGAATCAGTTGTTGCCCCAATAATGATATAATCAACATAGACCTGAACATTGAGTAGGTTCCTTCCCGTTTCTTTAAGAACAGAGTGTTTTCAACTTTTCCTCTTTTAAAGCCATTTTCTAGGAGGAACTTTGACAGCCTTTCATGCCAAGCTAAAGGAGCCTTCTTTAGCCCGCACAATGCCTTATCCAGTTTGAACATATATTCAGGGTGTTGATGACATTCAAACCTTGGAGGTTGCTTCACATAGACTTCTTCCTTAAGAAGTCCATTCAAAAATGCACATTTGATATCCATTTGGAACAAGGTTTCATATGAGATGCAAAAGCGATTAGAATTCTAATAGCTTCCATGCGAGCGACCGAAGCAAACATTTTATCATAGTCAATCCCTTCCTCCTGATTGTAGCCTTGTATTGAAACACGTTCTCAAGTCGCTAAAACTAAAAGTGTGTTCATCTTTGTAGGTTTTGATAAATGACAAACCGACGCGCATGGAACATTGACATATGCCAAAGTCCAAGCACAAGAGAAACAAAGAACAAGATCAAGTAAAGCAACAAAGATATACATGAGTCGTTTTATATTGTGATCTTGATCCAACAATAGATTCAAGTCTTGGCTTCTCTCGAAAAAGCATTTTCATCAAACCATGCATCTTTGATTTAAAACAAAATGATTTTCAAACATTTTCATTTTAGCCAAAATGATTTTTAAACAAGTCTTTTAAATCTGGACAAAACTGCCAGATAATCGATTATGTGATTTGATAATCGATTATGTTAAGTCAGCTAAAACTGGAATTTACAGAATAACAAAATAATTGATTATGTAATATGATAATCGATTATCCTTTTTATTCAGATAAAATTAGAAATTCCGCAGAGGTCAATAATCGATTATCCTATATAGCATAATCGATTATTCACTGACCGTTGCCAAAATATTTTTAAACGCTGAAAGATAATCGATTATGCACAAGGCAATAATCGATTATGCTAGCTGAAAATCAGCGTATGATTTTTGAACGTAATCAGGTAATTGATTATGCAATTTGAATAATCGATTATTCTAGCTGAAAATCAGCAATTAGTGATTGGCAATTAAGCAACAGTCTTGGTGACTTTGAGGACTATAAATACACCTCTAAACCTATCTTTTAAGCACAACAACTGATTACAATTCTTGCTTAAGCTTACATACTCTCATATCAATCATTTCATATTTATTTCATAGTGTTTGAGAGCCAAATTTTTGACGAAGTTGTTGTGTTCTTGAGCGTATTAATTTTACTCATATCTACTCTGTAAGAGAGTCTCGTCTTGAGTGCTAAGTGTTTGTATACACTTTAAGGGAAGTTCTAGTCCCTTGTGGTTGTAAGAAGGAAATGTTAGTTCCTTCACGTGAAGTCTTGAAGTGTGGTATCTTCGAGCAAGCATCGTTGAGACTTGTGTTCTCAATTTGTAACGATTTGTTAAGCACCCGTAAGCTTAACGGAGTTAGTTGAAACTCGAGAGAGTCTCTCAGGAAACTGGACTAACCACACGTTGTGGTGAACCAGTATAAGTTCGGTGTGTTCTCTCCTTACTACTTTATTTACCGCAGTTATTTTACTCCTACAATTTTAATTCCGCAAATTTATCTTGACTTTTATTAAAATGCTATTCACCCCCCCTCTAGCGTTAAGCGTATATTCTAACAATTGGTATCAGAGCCTTACTCTCTGAAAGACTTAACAGTTTGAGAGAAACAATCCATGGCTTCTACTCGTAACGTTAATGCAGGACTAGCTGAAGGACAATGCTTCACAAGGCCACCACTCTTTGATGGCACCAATTACACTTATTGGAAGGAGAGGATGAGAATCTTCATTCAATCAAACAATTTCCAATTGTGGAAAATTATAAAGAATGGAGAACAACTACCCACTAAAAAGGTTGGAGATGAACTCGTCCCAAAGTCGGAAGACGAATATGATATGGACGATGTCAAAAAGGTGGAATATAGCGCAAAGGCGATCAACATGATGTATTGTGCTGTAAATCCCGATGACAATCGAAAAATATCATGTTGCACCACGGCCAAGCAAATGTGGGACAAACTGGAGATCACTTACGAAGGTACGGATCAAGTCCGAGAAGCTAAAATTGATTTTCTAACCCATGAATATGAATTGTTTCATATGAAGGAGAATGAGAAAATAGATGACATGTTTGAGCGATTTTCAAAAATCGTAAATGACCTTCATGCTCTCAAAAAGACATTTACAGATAAGGAGCTTGATCGAAAAATTCTACGAAGCCTTACTCCGGAATGGCGTTCCAAAGCCGACGCTATTCAAGAATCGATCAGCATCACAAATGTCACCATAGACGGACTTCGAGGTAATCTCAAAACTTATGAATCTACTATTCTTAACCCTCCTTTGGATGATCAAAGGAAAAGAAGGATTGCACTCAAAGCGTCTACGACTCAACCTCAAAATGATGAGGATTCAAGTGATGAGGATATCGAGTTCGGACTCGTGATCAAGAAATTCCAAAAATTCATGCGGAAAGAGTTTAAAGGAAAGCGGCCAGGTGGACCACTCAAATGCTATGGATGCGGAGAAGCTGGGCATATCAAATCAAACTGTCCAAATATCAAAACAGAAAAGAAATTCGCCAAGAAACAAAGAGCCTACATCTCTTGGGGAGGTGACTCCGGGGATGAATCAAGTGACGGAGAAAAAGATGAAACTGCAAATCTATGTCTCATGGCACATGAGGAAACTCAAGAAGAGGTATGTGAAACTTCCTCTAAGAATTTTTTCTCCCTTGAAGAAATGCAAAGTGCCTTTGATGAATTATATGGTGAATTTATTAGAGCTTCCAAAACCATAAAATAATTGAAGAAACAATTTTCTTTGAAAGAAAAAGATTTTGAAAAACAACTTTCTTTGAAAGAAAAAGATTTTGAAAAACAACTTTCTTTGAAAGAAAAAGATTTTGAAAAATTGACGCTTGATAATGAGAAGCTAAAAGAGGAAAATATATTTTATGGCAAAAGAAGCGCCGATAAACCCGAAAGTTCAAACAATGGTTGTACCTCTTGCAAAACTCTAAAAGATGAAGTAGAAAAACATAAGGGCACCTTGAATAAATTCAATTCCTCTCACAAAAATCTAAAATGATGTTCTTGTAAATTTGAAATCTACTAAACATGGTATAGGATTCAGAAATGAGTCTAACGAAAAAGTTGAGACCAATCCTAAACAACCTAGAAATAATAATCCTAGGATCACTATACATCCTAGAATGAGCACTAAAAGAAATGTAGAGCAATTTAGAACACATAGAAAAGATTTTCAAAAATTGCAACCTAGAAATATTCAACCCAGAAATAACAATCCTAGGATCGCTATACATCCTAGAATAAACTCTAGAAGAAATGTTGGGCAATTTAGAACACCTAGAAAAGATTTTCAAAAAGTGCATCAAAATTATACTTCTACAAATAGAGTTAATGAGCTTAGACCCTCCTACTATTATCATCCTAGAAGAATGCATAACACCAACGTCATTTGCCATTATTGCAATAGAATAGGACATATAGCCCCTGTTTGTTTCACTAGACATAGACATCTCACTACATGTCAATCACACCACTATGTTGCACCTAACACACAAGGACCCAAAACGGCTTGGGTACCAAAAACTCATTAATTTGTTTTGTAGGTGTGTTTGAAGGGATCAAGTGTACTTTGGTACCTTGATAGCGGATGCTCTAAACATATGACTGGAGATGCATCAAAATTCCTTCAAATAAAACCCACGGAAGGAGGAAGCGTTGTATTTGGAGACAACAATAAAGGAAAAATAATCGGCATCGGCTCCGTAGGTAAGAACGAATCCTCCTCTATTAAGAATATCTTATTAGTAAAAGGGCTTAAACACAATCTCTTGAGCATAAGTCAATTATGTGACAAGGGAAATCTTGTATTGTTTGATTCGGAAGAATGCTTAGTTATACGCCGCAGTGATTTTAAAGTCATTCTTCGTGGTATTAGAATTGATAATATCTATATGGTTTACCTTGAAAATTCTTCATCAGATTATGTGAAATGCCTTATGAGTAAAGATGACGACATGTGGTTATGTCATCGTAGAGTAGCTCATGTCAACATGAATCTTTTAAACAAATTAGTTTCACAAAATTTAGTAATTGGTCTTCCAAATCTAAAATTTGAAAAAGATACTATTTGTGATTCTTGTCAAAAAGGGAAACAAATAAAAGCCTCTTTTAAATCTAAAAATGTTGTTTCAATCGCTAGACCTTTACAACTTCTTCTCATGTATCTTTTTGGACCATCTCGTATTGAAAGTCTTGGTAGAAATCGCTATGCTTTTGTAATTGTTGATGACTACTCTAGATTCAAATGGACGCTATTTCTTGCTCACAAAAGTGAGGCCTTTCAAAGGTTTAAAAGTTTTCTTAAACGTGTTCAAAATGAAAAGAACACAACTGTCACTTCCATAAGAAGTGATCATGGGGGAGAGTTCGATCATAATCTCTTCGCGGATTTTTGTGAAGAACTCGACATTGAGCATACTTTCTCTGCTCCACGTATACCACAACAAAATAGAGTGGTGGAACGCAAAAATCGATGCCTCGAAGAGATGGCTAGAACCATGCTCGATGAGGCAAAGATTCCCAAACATTTTGGGCGGATGCCGTGAGTACCGCAAGCTATGTTTTAAACAGAGCTGTCATAAGACCGATACTCATGAAAACTCCCTATGAACTCCACAAGGGAAGGAAACCTAACCTCTCCCATCTTCGAGTTTTCGGTTGTAAGTGCTTTATTCATAACAACAGAAAAGATAACTTAGGAAAATTTGACGCAAAATCTGATGAAGGAATCTTTCTTGGTTACTCATTACGTAGTAAAGCATATAGAGTTTTCAATAAACGTACTTCAACTGTCGAGGAGTCCCCCTATGTTGTATTTTGTGAAAATGATGCTCGCTTGGCGAGAAAGGATGTTTGTGTTGATCTTGCAGATTCGTTAAAAAAAATAAGTCTTCAAGACAAGGTACAAGAGGAAAATCCAAAGGAAATTCAAGATAAAATCTTGGAACAACCATCGGAGGAAGCACCACCACAGGAGGAAGAAACGGTGCTGCCCAACGCCTGGAGGACATTCAAGGACCATCCTCTCGACAAGGTAATTGGCAACATCGAACAAGGGGTAAGTACTCGAAACACTCTTAAGAACACTATAGGACACACGGCTTTCGTTTCTCAAATAGAACCCTCAACCATTTCCGAAGCAATTGGGGATGAGCATTGGACCTTGGCAATGCAAGAGGAGCTTAACCAATTCAAACGAAATGACGTTTGGGAATTGGTGCCAAGACCCGATAATCACACCATAATTGGTACGAAATGGGTTTTTCGAAATAAATTAGATGAAAACGGTATAATCACTAGAAACAAAGCTAGGCTTGTAGCTAAAGGATATAATCAAGAAGAAGGAATTGACTATGAAGAAACTTATGCACCCGTAGCACGGTTAGAAGCTATTCGTCTATTACTTGCTTTCGCCTCTTCTATGAATTTTAATTTATATCAAATTGATGTAAAGAGTGCCTTCCTAAATGGGTTTATTGAAGAGGAAGTATATGTTTAACAAACCCCGGGTTTTGAAGACTTTAAATCTCCCAATCATGTTTTCAAAACTTAAGAAAGCCCTCTATGGTCTTAAACAAGCTCCCCGAGCTTAGTATGAACGTTTAAGCAAATTTCTCTTGGACAATGAGTTCAATAGGGGGAAAGTTGACACCACACTCTTTATTAAGAACAAAAACAATGACATCTTATTAGTTCAAATATATGTAGATGATATTATTTTTGGTGCTACTAATAATTCTTTGTGCAAGGAATTCTCTGAATTAATGACAAGTGAATTTGAAATGTCAATGATGGGTGAGCTAAACTTCTTCTTAGGGTTGCAAGTGAAACAAATGAAAGAGGGAACTTTCATTTGTCAATTTAAATACTGTAAGGAGTTGCTAAACCGTTTTGAAATGAGCAACGCCAAATCAACGGCCACTCCAATGAGTACATCCGACCATCTTGACAAAGATGAGAAAGGTAAGGAAGTAGACACAAAGAAGTATCGAGATATGATCGGAACCCTTCTTTATCTTACTGCAAGTAGACCGGACATCATGTTTAGCGTGTGTTTATGCGCTCAATATCAATCATGTCCGAAGGAGTCACACCTAACTGCGGTAAAACGGATTATGAAGTATCTTGTTGGAACAATAAATGTGGGACTATGGTATCCCAAAGGTTCTTCATGCCAACTTATTGGCTATTCCGATTCCGATTTTGCGGGTTGCAAATTGGACCGCAAGAGCACTAGGGGCACTTGCCATTTTCTCGGTAGCTCTCTAGTTTCTTGGTTTAGCAAGAAACAAGTAAGTGTTATGTTATCCACAACCGAGGCTATATGTAGCCGCGGGGAGTTGTTGTGCTCAAATCCTTTGGATGAAACAACAACTCTCGGATTATGGTCTTAGTATCAATCATATCCCTCTTCGATGTGATAATACTAGCTCCATAAGCTTGACGAAGAACCCTGTTCTTCACTCAAGAACGAAACACATAGAAATTAGGCACCACTTCATAAGAGATCACGTTCTCAAAGGTGATGTCGAAATTGAGTTTGTTGAAACCAAATATCAATTGGCCGACATCTTCACAAAGCCTTTAGAGAAAGAGTCCTTTTTCCGAATTCGTAGTGAACTCGGAATACTTGACTCCACGTTGATCTAATACATGCATTGCATCCTTTCTTTTAACGATTACTAACTTGAGCGTCGGAGGCGCCTAACTCTTTTTTGCAGGTATCGCCCCAAAGACAGGGGGAATTCTCGGGCACTGGTGATAAATAATCGATTTTTCTTAGTCAATAATCGATTATTACTTCTTTATGTTTTTCGATTATTCTGCTGGAAAAATAAAATAATCGATTATACAAATACTACAATCGATTATCTAACAATCTCGGCTTTGCAGGAATTTGGCGATCATATATAAAAATCGATTATCAATATTACTAATCAATTATGTTGAGGTTCAGGTTTTAAGACAAAGATAAAATAATCGATTATTGAAAATTGCGTAATCGATTTCCTCTTACCGTCTCGGTTTTTCGTCATTGCACTTCCTGAAATAATCGATTATCTCCAAAACAAAATCGATTATTCCCCGAGTCCTTAAAACACTGTGTAGCAATAATCGATTATCAAAATTCAGTAATTGATTATCAACGGTCATTCCTTCAAATTTGTTAATGTTTTCTGACCGTTTGGAACTACAAATCTACAGCCTTTGTTCAATAAATATCAATTCTTCAATTCTATAAATAGGTGCTTCCACCCTTCAAATTCTTCACTCCAACATCACTCTTAGCTCCTAATATTCTTCAAAAGTCTCCAAAAATTTCTGCAAAGGCTCTCAAACTCTTTTTCAATGGCGGGCAAGAATTTTAAACGAGCTCGTTCCGGCAAACATATTGCCTCCTCTTCCGTTGCTCCTCCACCCGTTCATTTCTATAAAGACGGATCTTATTTACGGTTCGACAGT
Source organism: Nicotiana benthamiana (assembly GCA_034376525.1). Taxonomy (NCBI): domain Eukaryota; kingdom Viridiplantae; phylum Streptophyta; class Magnoliopsida; order Solanales; family Solanaceae; genus Nicotiana; species Nicotiana benthamiana. Next base: position 32,866,647 of record CM067331.1, on the reverse strand, counting down.
GAAGCCGACCTACTTCGATTCGTCGAAAAATTTGAGAATCGAGAAATCCTTCCTCCTCGTTTCTCAACTAGTCGATACCTTAGCCACAGCGCACCCCCAACGGCAAACATTCTTATGCAAAGTCAACTTATTGACTTCATATACCTTAAATCCCCTTACATTCACCCTTCTCTAATTCGTGCCTTCTATTCCAATCTATAGAAGGACGGCGATGGTGAACTTATCTCACGTATCAATGGAGTTCCAATCCTTTTAAATGAGGCAAACATGCAACTCGTCACTAAACTTCCACAAAATGGGGAAGGTATTTTACTCTACACTAGGGAAGAAGGTGCTTTATTTGATGAACAACTTCTTTTCAACCAAATTGGTATTGGCGAATTTATTGCAAGTCCGGAGCATCGTCTCCCAACCATTACGCACATGCTCCCAGAATATCGTCTAATCTTTTATTTCATAACTCGCGTTCTTAAACCACGCAAATTCAATCATACCACTCTCTCTCATGAGGATTCAAAACTCATGCATGCAATTATTACCGGGGCTCGCATCAATTGGTGCAAGTTCGTCATGACTCACATGTAAGATGCAGTTGACAACGATAAGCCACTCCCCTATGCTTTTGTCATAATGGCTCTTCTTGAAGCCTCCGGTATCGACACCACCGTCGGTCCTCACCAAAAGACAACAAAACATTGGGAAATTCAAGAATCTTCATTTCCTAATATCGGTGGACAACCGGCTCCTCCTCCTACTCAAAGACGTCGTCCTCAGGCCCCTTCCGTTGCTACCCTCCAAACCATTTCTGAGCAACTTGCCTCTTTGTCCACGTCCATGACTCGTATTGATAGGAATGTCACTCGATTATCCCACGAGCTTCATGGATATTTTGACCACGTCCACTATCCCTATGCCCAAGTTGCCTTTCCGGAAAAAGTGCCGGATGCTGAGGCGGATGTTAATGTTGACAATGAATAATGTCTTGTCTATTTTTTTCTTGCTTCCATTATGTATCGTTTGAATAATATTTTGTCTATTTTTCTTGCTTTATTATGTATTTTCAATATTGTTTCCTCAATAAAAGTTTATTAATTTTTGCTAATGTCAAAAGGGGGAAGAATAAGGGCTATGCACATTAATACAAATTGGCATAAACTGAGGGGGAACTAATAAATTGAGGGGGAACTCATTCATATATTTATATAAGTGTCTTGGATTGTCATTATCAATTATTTAATATGCATATCCCCATATCGGTTTGCTTATCAAAAAGGGGGAAATTGTTGAAACACGTTCTCAAGTCGCTAAAACTAAAAGTGTGTTCATCTTTGTAGGTTTTGATAAATGACAAACCGACGCGCATGGAACATTGACATATGCCGAAGTCCAAGCACAAGAGAAACAAAGAACAAGATCAAGTAAAGCATCATTTTCATCAAACCATGCATCTTTGATTTAAAACAAAATGATTTTTAAACATTTTCATTTTAGCCAAAATAATTTTTAAACAAGTCTTTTAAATCTGGACAGAACTGCCAGATAATCGATTATGTGATTTGATAATCAATTATGTTAAGTCAGCTAAAACCGGAATTTACAAAACAGCAAAATAATCGATTATCCTTTTTATTCAGATTAAATTAGAAATTCCGCAGAGGTCAATAATCGATTATCCTATATAGCATAATCGATGGTTCACTGACCGTTGCCAAAGTTTTTTTAAACGCTGAAAGATAATCAATTATGCACAAGGCAATAATCGATTATGCTAGCTGAAAATCAGCGTCTGATTTTTGAACGTTATCAGGTAATTGATTATGCAATTTCAATAATCGATTATTCTAGCTGAAAATCAGCAATTAGTGATTGGCAATTAAGCAACGGTCTTGGTGACTTTGAGGACTATAAATACACCTCTAAACCTCTCTTTTAAGCACAACAACTGATTACAATTCTTGCTTAAGCTTACATACTCTCATATCAATCATTTCATATTTATTTCATAGTGTTTGAGAGCCAAATTTTTGACGAAGTTGTTGTGTTCTTGAGCGTATTAATTTTACTCATATCTACTCTGTAAGAGAGTCTCGTCTTGAGTGCTAAGTGTTTGTATACACTTTAAGGGAAGTTCTAGTCCCTTGTGGTTGTAAGAAGGAAATGTTAGTTCCTTCACGTGAAGTCTTGAAGTGTGGTATCTTCGAGCAAGCATCGTTGAGACTTGTGTTCTCAATTTGTAACGATTTGTTAAGCACCCGTAAGCTTAACGGAGTTAGTTGAAACTCGAGAGAGTCTCTCAGGAAACTGGACTAACCACACGTTGTGGTGAACCAGTATAAGTTCGGTGTGTTCTCTCCTTACTACTTTATTTACCGCACTTATTTTACTCCTGCAATTTTAATTCCGCAAATTTATCTTGATTTTTATTAAAATGCTATTCACCCCCCTATAGCATTAAGCGTATATTCTAACACCTTGAACCACCAGCCTGGCCTTGTTCCTTGTGGTAATTCCATGTTTATCAAGCTTGTTTCTGAATACCCACATGGTTCCTATAATGGTTCGATGTGAGGGTCTGGGTACCAGGGGCCAAACATTGTTCCTTCAAACTGATGTAACTCGTCTTCCATGGTTGTAATCCAATCTGCATCTTTCAAGGCTTCCTTAATATTTTTGGGTTCTATCTGGGAGACAAATGCTGAGAAGGCAAGTGAATTTCTGGCATTTGACCTTCTTTGTACTTTGGAATCTAGAGGAGTAATAATGTTGTCCATCGGAAAGAGTTATGGTGTCTCCAATTAGATGTCTGAGGTTTATTTTGAGAGAATGTGGTACATTTAGCTGGTTTTCCTGCATTCTTCTCTCAGGTGCAAGTAGAGTTCCTTAAAATAAATCAACCACTCTTTCTTCAGCTTCAGTGATTGTAATTTAAGTACTTGGTTCCATTGAAGATGATGCCGTATTGACTTCACTCAGCTCTTTTACTTGACTCATCATATCTGCCTTTCCGTTTGTCATGTCAATGACTTCACCAGGGACTAGTATGGGTTCTCCATCTTGATCTTCTTCAACACTCTTCTCGCGGGATGGATAAAACTCATAAAAAATAACATGGACACTTTCCTCAACATATTGAATCCGCTTATTATATATCTTGAAAGCTTTAATTTGAGAAGAGTAGCCTAGAAATATTCCTTCACCACTCTTAGTTACGAGAAAGACTTGCATGGCCTTGTCTTTTATGCCACAGTTCAACATCATTATCAACAACTTTCAGACAACTCAGATCACTACTTTGTAAGGACTCAAAATCAGCAACATAGATGTTCTTGTATCTTTTGGCCACAAGTACCACTTCACCAGTTACTATATCAGTGATTGTACATATTTTGGATAAGAATTCCACCTTGTTTTATCACATATTTGAGGGACACTCAAGAGACTCCACCTAAGGCCATTTACATAGTACACATTTTTAATAGAATAAAGTGAGTGACTTTCCGACTTTTCCAACTCCAAGAATGTACCCCTTTTTCCCATTGCCAAAGGATATACTCCCTCCTTGTAGCGCTTTAGTAAAAGAAAGCCCATGGTATTCCCAGTCATGTGCTTTGAACACTCGCTATCCATGAACCATTGTTGACTGCTTCTTTTCATTTTTTCCTGCACAAAGAGATTAAGAGTTAGTTTTAGGAACCCAAGCAAGTTTGGTTCCCTTGTAGTAGGCAAGAGGATGAATAAGAGCTCTCTTAGTCCATGCAGGTAATGTGCATTTTTTGTGAGCGGAACCTGGTACCTCTTTTGTGATCACTTTTTCAGCAAACACTTTGTTTTTCTGAACAAATTGATCCCTGGCCTAGCAATTTTCTTTGAAGTACCTATTGTTCCCACATTGGGTACAAAGCCAGCCATTAGAGACAGTAATTACTTGCTGTGAGGGGTTGTAAGGAGTTTTCTCCCTTTAGAACCTAATTCATTGCCTGTTTCCTAACCATTATTAGTGTGCATGGCAGTGGTAGCTTCTGAGGACCAGGTCCATTTTAGGGACTTTTCAAGATTATTCTTTATTCTTTCAAGATTAGTTTGGAGGTGCTTGTTTTTCTCAATTTCAACACACATCCTAGTTCTTATAGCTTTCACCTTATTTTCAAGCCTAATGTGTTCCTCACTGGCTATCTTCTTCCCCTTTCAAGAATTTCCAGGTTTTTACTTAGTCCCTCGTCTCATTACTGTTTCCCTTAGGTCTACAACTACTGCCAAAAGATCATTTTTTTCTTTTCTGAAGTTTTCAATGGTTTCCTTATGGTCAATGACTACAACCACTAAGTCGTCTCTACTTTCTTCAGATTCTCCTAGTTCTAAGGTCAAAGAATCCCTATCCTTCACAAGACTATGATAGACACCAGTTAATACTTTAGCTAAAGACATGAGTTTTTTTGGAGAATAGGATTTCGGATTTCTTTAAACATCCCTGAAATTTACCTCTTTGTTGCCATCGTCTTCATGATCATCATCTGATTTGGCCATCAAAGAAAACATTGAGTCATATTCAATTTCCTCGCCTTCAATTTCCATCGTGGAACTATCACCAACGCCAGTTTCATCTTCAGACTCACTAGAGGAATCCCCCCATGCTGCAAGAGCTTGTTTCACCATATTGTCAGCAGATCGTTTTCTCTTGAAGTCCTTGAAAAGAACCGGGTTCCTCTTAGCTATTTTCTCATAGTTGTTCTTGGAGAATTCTTGCTTCAAGAGAGGACAGTCTTTCATGAAGTGTCCAATGTTCTCACACTTATGACAAAGATCATAGTTTTTTGGTTTGTTAGAGCTGCCCCTTTTTAGCATTTCTCCATTTTTTTCTAACCATCTTCTGAAATCTTTTAGTTAAGTAAGCCATGTAACTGTCTTCCGTACTTGAGTAATTGTTATCATCATTAAGTACCAGTTTTTTTTCCTTCTTTGGTTCTCTTGTTTCACTGTCTATCTTCCTCTTTATCTTGTGGATCTTCATATTTCCGACTAGCTCTTCTATAGTCAGCTCATGTGATTCCTTCTATTCAGTAATAGCATTTACCTTGCTTTCCCAAGGGCTAGGCAGAATGTTAAGGATTTCTCTCACTAGCTTGTTTCTAGGAATAGTTTCACCAAGTGAGTGCAACTCATTTATGATGGAAGTGAATCTTGTGTGCATATCTTGAATGGATTTATCGTCCTTCATTTTGAAGAGTTCACACTCGGTAGTGAGCATATCGATCTTAGACTATTTTACTTGTGTGGTTCTCTCATGAGTTGTTTGCAAAGCTTCTTAGCAGTGTCGCAGGCGGAGATTCTATTGTATTCTTCAGGTCCTATTCAACATACTAGAATCTTTTTGGCATGAAAATTCTTCTCCGTAGCTTTCTTGTCTGCGTCAGTGTATTGTTTACTAGTTTTCGCCATTGAAAATAGAAGTTCCTTCTGTACCTTTGTTGGAACATAAGGACCATCGCATAAGGGATTCCATTACTCAGAATCCTCAGCCATGTTAAAATCATGCATTCTTATTTCCCACCACTCATAGTATTGTCCAATGAACCTGGGTGGTCGGTATATAGATTGAACTTCTTCAAAATTTGGTGGAGCAACCATAAGGATCCTTCCTAGGTGTTAGCCTGATAGGAGGAACCTGCTATGATACCAATTTTAGTTTGTATGAGTCCACCAAATACTAGAGTATATGGTCCTCTACGAGATTCTACTGAGAATGCTAATAAAACTATAAGTAAATGATACAAGGGATTTTTACGTGAAAACATCCCACACAAGGGTACAAAAAACACGACTTACACCTGTAGACTTTCAACTTCACTAACTTGTAAACACTAAATACAAGTCACTTTGTAATGACTCCATCACAAATAATTCTACTCAACTAACTTTTGGTATTCTTATCAGAAGCCACTTAGTGACTCCCTAGTTACAAGACTTTCCCTAACTTTTGATGCTCTCACTACAAACCACTTTGTCACTCTACAGCTACAAAGTCTTTTCCTTATGACTACACCTAGTCACAACATAAACTCAAAAGAATTTATGGATTTATAAGAGGATTCCTAATCAACACTTCTAGCTAAGCAATTTAGGAGATACAATAAGTATAATCACAAAGTTAGAACTCAACTAAGGACAATAAAATACTGACTTTAGGAACTAATCCGTAGTAGCATTCAACTTTATTGTTCAAGCTTGTGAGAATTGATTTTCTCTATTTTTGCAAAAGGCTTGAATGGGAAACTGAAACATTCAAGTGATGTTTCAATATAGACTCATTGTTGGTACACCTTGATGATATCACTTGAAATGATGTGAGCACTTTAGTTGGTCAAGAAATGAGTGGGCATTGGAAACATTGCAGTGTAGTAGAAATAGTGCAACGATCACTTCGTTTCCATTTGTGTCCAATTGACTTTGTATTGCTATGAGGGAACCACAAGAGTACCGAGTCTTTGTTTGGTTTCCTAGCTCCTGAAGCTTTAACAGCTCACATTTAGCTGGAATCTATTCAATGCAATGTAGTCCAAGTGGGTCAGGTCTCCTATCTCGTCCTTGACATTAAGTTTGTTAGATCATCACTACATAAGGCAAATACATTGAAAAGCTATCACGTATGCCTGTTGTGTCGAATAGGCACACATTATTACATTAAATTCTCCTCTATATAAAAATATAGTATTAAGTGAAAATAATAAAAAGGTGAGCGCATTACTCATCGATTTTTTTTAATATGGGGACATCGGCCTTGAAAATTTCTTAGTTGAAAAAAGAGACACAAAAGAACTTGCTTTTTTAAGTATGATGACGCCAAAAGGAATAACTATTTTAGAGAATCTGAATTAAAATTAGAAAGTAAAATTGCGAGAAACATTAAAAAAAAGTATACACAGAAGATAAGTAAAACTGATAAAAAGGTAAATATATTGCTTAATTTAATGAGAGAAAAAATTATCATATTAATCACTCCATCCACTTTATTAGATTTTTTGGCCCATTTTTTGTGATCCATAATATTTGACTTTTTCAGATATCAAGAGTGAATTAATTATTATTTTTAAAAATTACCCTTTGAAGTAAATAGTGTTGAAGTATGTGTTATATTTATTTTCCAATGCAATTGGATTCGTCCATTTGAGATTGGCGTTTCACTTCTTTAGTAGTCCACATACTACTTGTTATAAAATATGATGATTATTTCATCTCTTACAATTCATGTTAAATATTTTTGTAAATAAAACTGGAGATAAACTATTGAAAATTTTTTGCTCCATTTTATAGTTTGTTGGCGTTTTAAAACTGAAATTACATGATAAATTGAGATTCTTGCTGAAAATTTGAAATAGTTTTTGATTCTTACAAAGTTTTCAATGAATTCTGCCTGTTGGTTCGAGTTCTTAGTTGCTAATCATCACATTTCAAATCCCAAAATGGTATTATGTTAAATATAAAATAAAATGTAAAAAAATGTAAAAGATAGTAAAGGTTAATATAGTTATTTTTATTACTAATTAATATTAAAAGATGAATTTCTTAATATATGTGAAAAAATAAATAAAGTGGACCGAAAGAAATAACTCATTCAAACCTATCTCGATGAAATTTAAAAATAATTTAAATTTTGAATCTTTTTACTAATTAATGTATAGTTATAAATTATACTCGCTAATTTATTTTCTTTATAGTTCGTGCAAAAAAAAAATTTTTTTTCTTATTTGAAAATAATTTATATATATATGTAATGATTTATAGTCACATAAAATATATACGCCTCATTTTATAGTACAAGTTCAAAAATATATATATATATATTTTAAATATGGTGTCCAATGAGTATATTTTTGCGGCTTTAAATATTTGGGGCCTCGGCAAGGGTTTCGCCTGCCTTACCTTAGAGCCGCCCTTGCCTCACTCCGCCGCCCGGTTGCTCTCCAATCTACGGCGCAGGTAAGCTGTCTCCCTCTCTCTAATATATATAATAGTGTACGAAGTGGAAACCATAAGCATGTTGCTCCAAAAGCATTTTAGTGTCTGCTCAAGCATATATAATAGAAAAGCATTGCTTCTGAATAGTACTGGCTGCCTTACTAGACTCCTCCGATTTACTAGTTTTATCATTTCTATTTGTGAATGAGAGGACAGCTTTTAGGGGAAAGAAACAGTATGTGAATAGGGTAACAAGTCATTGGCAATACAATCCCTCTATTTGGATGATGACTTATTTCACAATCCTGTTATTAAGAACAAGAATCATATTAAGGTAAATAGAAAATCTGAACAAACCAAACCATAAAATAAATTTAACAAGGATTACCCCAGTGAGTCAAGGAAACTGAACTTAGTTAATCAGACAGAAAGTGCAAAGTAGCCTGGGCCATAGGTGATTGGGATTACCAGCGGCGGATTTGAGGATTTTAACTTGATGGGTTGTCCTTATGGTCTTATCAATAAACCCGTTGCACTTTTAAAATTTATGGTTTCAAAACATGATATTAATTAAAATTTTAAAAATTTTTACGTGCATATATATATATATATATATATATATATATATATATATATGTGAACTCCGTATAAAAATTACTAGGTTCAGTTGAACCCGTAGCTTGGTAGCTACATCCACCACTGGGGATTTCCCTCGTCCACTATTCTAAAATTAATTAGTAGAAGTTCGTGTTTCGAAGTGCAAGTTAGTGCTGTATTTTATCCCGGGCCCGGGCCTAAACGGGCTTCGCGGGGCGGGCTTCGTGGGCCTGGGCTCTGGCGGTCCCGGGCTTCGTAGGCTCAATGGGTGAGACCAGCCCATGACGGGCCTAAGCCCATGTGGTCCTGGGTTTAGCGGGTCGGGCTTGGTGGGTCTTGCGGGCTTTTTTTGTAATTTTTTAAGGCAATATCTTGTATAGTAGTTATTAGTATAGTATATAATATATGTTATGAAATAATATAAGAACAAGAACAACAATACAAGAACAAGAACAATAGAGAGAAAAGTAGAGAGATGAGTATTCTTATTGATACTTTGGGATGGTTTACAATGGAATAGAACCCCTTTATTTATAGGGAGGTGGTGACTTAGCCACCAAGAAGTAAACCCTAGAATCTCTCTAAATATGGACATTCACCTAAAATAGAATATTTTATAACACTCCCCCTTGAATGTCTATTCAATAATGTGCCTCGTTAAAACCTTAACTAAAACAAAACCCCATGGGAAAAAATTAAAGAAAAGGAAAAAGAGTACACATGTTTGAATATGCGCCTATTGGTTGCCTCGTTAAAAACCTTGCAAGGAAAACCTATTGGGACAAAACCTTGTAAGGGAAAAAGAGTGCAACGCGCATTAACTCCTCCTGAAAAGAGCATCAATTCATATCCTTGAGTGTTCGCATTCCGATCTTGTGAACCAGCTTCTTGAAGGTTGACGTTGGTAGAGATTTTGTGAACAAATCAGCCATATTATTGCTTGAACAAATCTGTTGCACATTGATATCACCATTCTTTTGAAGATCATGTCTGAAAAATAACTTTGGTGAAATATGCTTTGTTCTATCTCCTTTTATGAATCCTCCCTTCAATTGAGCAATACATGCTGCATTGTCTTCATACAAAGTCGTGGGTAGTTCGTTACACTTCAAACCGCATTTGTCTTGAATATGATGTATTATAGACCTCAACCACACACACTCCCGACTTGCTTCATGAATAGCGATTATCTCGGCATGATTAGATGAAGTAGCCACAATTGATTGCTTAGTCGATAGCCAAGATATGGCGGTGCCTCCACAGGTAAACACATAACCCGTTTGAGATCGAGCCTTGTGTGGGTCGGATAAATATCCAGCATCAGCATAACCAACAAGATCAGGACTGCAATTATTGTTATAAAATAAGCCCATATCGGTAGTCCCTTTTAGGTACCGCAATATATGTTTGATCCCATTCCAATGTCTCCTTGTGGGAGCCGAGCTATACCTTGCTAAGACATTAACTGAAAATGTTATGTCAGGCCTTGTAGTATTTGCAAGATACATTAGTGCGCCAATTGCACTAAGATATGGTACTTCAGGACCAAGTAGCTCTTCATTCCTTTCTTGCGGTCGGAATGGATCTTTATTCACATCAAGTGATCGAACAACCATCGGAGTACTTAAAGGATATGCTCCATCCATGTAAAACCGTTTCAGTACCTTTTCTATATAGGTAGATTGATGAACAAAAATTCCGTTTGCCAAATATTCAATTTGCAAACCAAGACATAATTTTGTCTTTCCGAGATCTTTCATCTCGAATTCATTCTTTAGATAATCAATTGCCTTTTGGAGTTCTATGGGGGTTCCAATAAGGTTTATGTCATCGACATATATGGCAAGTACAACAAATTCCGATGTTGTTTTCTTTATAAAAACACACGGGCAAATGGCATCATTTATATAGCATTCTTTTAATAAATACTCACTAAGACGATTATACCACATTCGTCCTGATTGCTTTAGACCATACAAGGATCTTTGCAATTTGATTGAAAACATTTCCCGGGACTTTGAATTATGAGCTTTTGGCATTTTGAGTCCATCGGGAATTTTCATGTATATCTCATTATCCAGTGAGCCATAAAGATAGGCAGTAACCACATCCATTAAATGCATGTCAAGCTTTTCAAGGACAGCAAAACTAATGAGATAATGAAAAGTTATGGCATCCATTACAGGCGAATATGTCTCTTCATAATCGACACCAGGCCTTTGAGAAAATCCTTGTGCAACAAGGCGTGCCTTATATCTTTGTACCTCGTTTTTCTCATTTCTCTTGCGTACAAAGACCCATTTATAGCCAACAGGCTTAACACCATTAGGTGTTTCAACTATAGGGCCAAAAACTTCACGTTTTGCCAGTGAATTCAATTCTGATTGGATTGCTTCTTGCCATTTTGGCCAATCATGTCTTTTTCGAAATTCTCCAACAGATTGAGGTTCAAGATCCTCACTTTCTTGCATAATGCTAGATGCGACATTAAAAGCAAAGACATAATCCACCACTATATCCACTCGATTAAAATTTGCCTCAATATCGATTGGATTTATTGATAGTTCCTTATTTTCTTGAGTCTCGGGCTCAATGGATTCTTCATGAATCTCAGAATTTATTAAATCATGAATTTCCTCATGAGATTCTTTCGTAGTGTTATTTTGATCGTTTGCTTTCCACTTTCTAGGATTTCGATCTTTGGAACCTAATGGCCTGCCACGCTTCAGGCGTGCATTCGACTCATTGGATATGACACTAGATGATTGTCCAACAGGGACATCAATACGGATTGGAACATTCTCTGCGGGGATGTGGGATTTTGTTATCCTTTTCAAGTCCGTAAATGCGTCAGGCATTTGATTTGCTATTTTTTGCAAATGGATAATCTTTTACACCTCTTTTTCACAAATAGAGGTATGTGGATCAAGATGAGATAATGATGCATTTTTCCACAAAATTTCCCGTTTGGTTTCACCAACTTCTCCCCCTAATTTTGGGAAAAGTGTCTCATCAAATTGACAGTCTGCAAATCGTGCAGTGAACAAATCCCCTGTCAATGTTTCGAGGTAGCGAATAATGGAGGGCGATTCAAACCCAACATATATTCCTAACCTTCTTTGAGGACCCATTTTGGTGCGGTATGGCGGCGCTATAGGCACATATACTGCGCATTCAAAGATTCTTAAATGGGATATATTGGGTTCATGACCCAAAACCAATTGCAACGGGGAATTTGTGATAATTCGTCGGTCTGAGACGAATTAGCATTGCTGCATGCAAAATGGTGTGACCCCATACCGAAGTGGGCAGCCTCGTTTTCATGAGTAATGGTCTTGCAATCTACTGCAGGCATTTAATTAAAGATTCTGCAAGACCGTTTTGAGTGTGAACATGAGCTACAGAATGTTCCACTTTTATCCCAATTGATAAGCAATAATCATTAAATGCTTGGGATGAAAACTCAGCAGCATTATCCAGTCTAATAGACTTGATTGGATTATCAGGAAATTGTGCTCGTAGTCGAATTATTTGTGCCATTAGTTTTGCAAACGCAAGGTTGCGTGATGACAACAGGCACACATGAGACCATCTACAGGATGCGTCTATTAAGACCATATAATATCTAAAGGACCCACTAGGTGGGTGAATAGGTCCACAAATGTCCCCTTGTATACGTTCCAAAAACGTAGGTGACTCAGTCCCAACCTTTGTTTGTGATGGTCTAATAATTAACTTGCCTTGATAACAAGAAGTGCAAGAAAATTCATTATTTAAAAGAATCTTGAAATTCTTTAACAGATGCCCATATGAGCTTTTTATAATCCGTCTCATCATGATTGATCCAGGGTGTCCCAATCGATCATGCCAAAGTACAAAAGTATTGGAATCAGTAACCTTTTGGTTTACTGTTGAATGTGCCTCAATTGCATTAATTTTTGTCCAATACAGGCCACAAGATAAAGACGGGAATTTCTCAATAACCCTCTTTTGGCCAGAGACATTCTTTGTAATGATGAGATATTCAATATTACTCTCATCTATTTTCTCAATATGATAGCCATTCCGGCGTATATCTTTAAAACTCAACAAGTTTCTCTTAGACTTGGAGGAGAACATTGCATTCTCTATGATAAACATTGTTCCTCTAGGCAGAGTTATAGTTGCTCTTCCGGAGCCTTCAATCAATTTACTACTACCAGAGATTATAGTAACATCTGCCTTACACATACTTATTTGAGAGAAATATTTCTTTTCTTTGAGTATCGTATGTGTAGTACATGAATCAACTAAACAAATATTTTTACAGTTGGACGTTGATCCAAGCTTGCTTTGTGAGATATCCATATTTGCTTTCCCATGGTTTGACATACAAAAGAAATACACGAACATGAGAATAAACAAATTCAATCCATTTGTTTCACATTTAAACAATATTTTCAAAATCTGCTGAGGTTAGTCGATTAACTTAGTTGATAGTCGACTATCTTGGGAAGCAGTCATTAGGTTAGTCGACTAACTAAATCAGATAGTCGACTATCTTGCCTTGTGGAAAAGTCCAGTTTTAATGCGAAATATTAGTTAGTCGACTAACTAAGTTGATAGTCGACTAACTTAGTAAACAGTCATCAGGTTAGTCGACTAACTAAATCAGATAGTCGACTAACTTAGCTTGCGGAAAAGTCCAGTTTTAATGCGAAATATTAGATAATCGACTAACTGTTAGGTTAATCGATTAACTCTACTGGAAAGTAAAAATATCTTTGAAATTTAAGCATATTGAAACATTCTAAAGAACTAATACTATCATTATATCATAAACTAACTAATACGAGCTGATACTAATGACTATTAGTTTATTCACTAACTAATACAAATAAGTAAAATAAAATCAAACAATTCCATCTTCCTTCATCACAGATCCATCACCGATTAAGTGGTCTATTTTCCCCTCAGGTTGCTCAAAGAAGTCTGCCACATCCAGGTGGGTGATGTCAAAATTGTCGTCAGAGACAAAATTTGTTTCAAGGCCTTTATTCTTTAGAGATGCTTGATAAAGATCAACCAAATGTGTTGGTACACGGCAAGCTTTTGACCAGTGCCCTTTTCCACCGCAACGATAACATATAGTTTCTGAACTATTTGCCTTTGGATCCTCATAATCCCGTTTCTGCTTTTGGTGGTTATATCTCTTTGGGGGGTGACGGACATCAGGGGAATTTCTTCCTTGTCTACGTCTACGGCCATGACCCCGATTACGACCACGACCATGATTAAAGCCATAGCCTTTTCCATGCTTGGCATAATGAGAATACACCTTATCTGCTTCAGGCAATGGTGTAGATCCAGTGGGTCGATTTTCGTGATTTCTCATGAGCAGGTCATTGTTTCGCTCAGCCACAAGGAGAAGAGAAATCAGTTCAGAGTACTTTTTGAAACCTTTCTCTCTGTACTGTTGTTGCAGTACCATATTGGAGGCATGAAACGTTATAAATGTTTTTTCAAGCATATCATAATCGGAGATATTATCTCCACAGAGTTTCAATTTAGAAGTAATTCTGAACATTGCAGAATTATATTCAGAAACAGACTTAAAGTCTTGGAGCCTCAGATGAGCCCAATCATATCGTGCTTGTGGCAGAGTGACCAACTCATGTTGTCATATCTCTCCTTTAAGCCTTTCCACAAGATGAGTGGATCTTTGACTGTGAGATATTCAATTTTCAAACCTTCATCAAGGTGATGGCGCAAGAAAATCAAGGCCTTAGCACAGTCTTGGGTGGATGCTTTATCTCTGTCTTTAATGCCGTCTCCAAGACCCATAGCATCTAAGTGGATTTCAGCATCCAACACCCATATCATATAGTTCTTGCCCGAAATTTCAAGGGCAACGAACTTTCTTTTCATAATATCAGACATAATTAAAACCAAATTCGAAAAAAGGGAAATACCTTAATTTTCTCAAGAGAATTCTTGAGACGGTAGAGTCTCGTGCTGATAACGTGTTATGAAATAATATAAGAACAAGAACAATAATATAAGAACAAGAACAATAGAGAGAAAAGTAGAGAGAGGAGTATTCTTATTGATACTTTGGGATGGTTTACAATAGAATAGAACCCCTTTATTTATAGGGAGGTGGTGACTTAGCCACCAAGAAGTAAACCCTAGAATCTCTCTAAATATGGACATTCACCTAAAATAGAATATTTTATAACAATATACTAGTATAGAATATATTTATATAGTATACTAGTTATTAGTATAGTATATATAATATATATTTCTTTGTATATTGTATTGTAGTAATTAGTATATATTGTATGTTATGTATATATATTCCCTTATATATTTTCTTGTAGTATGTTGTATGTTATGTATATATATTCTCTTATATATTTTCTTGGTATATATATTTGTGTATCTTATGTATATATTATAACTTATATAGTTATATATTTTGTTGTAGTATATATATTGTATCTCTTATGTATATATATTCTCTTATATATCTTGTATCTTATGTATATATGTTATTACTTATATATTTTCTTGTAGTTTAGGTTGTATGTTATGTATATATATTCTCGTATATATTTTCTTGTAGTATATATTGTATGTTATATATATATATACATATATATATATATATACATATATATATATATACATATATATATATATATATGTATATATACATATATATATGTATATATATATATACATATATATAATATATATATATATGTATATATACATATATATATATATACATATATATATGTATATATACATATATATATATATATATGTATATATATATATATATATATATATATATATATATATATATATATATATATATATGTAATCATAATTATGTACTAAGATTACCCCTTCTATACTTTTTTTTTACTCTGTTCATCTCTTCTCTCCAATTATAGATTTAAATCCATTCTTAACTCTTTTTTCTTTAACTTTACCCTGGCCATGGTTAAGCACACATACCACTTGATTTATCTTAACCAGTTGTTTTCCTAGGAAATCCATCAAAATTGTTAAGAAATTGGAAAGATAACCATATACTAAGAGTGATATTTAATTATTTACAGAATGACAAAAACTATGCATAATAAATATCATAAGCATAAAAGGGAAACAGGGGTAATATCTTAGGACATAACTTAGATAAACATAAGTAACTTACATGTTTACAAGAGATGGGATTTCCCTTTCGGGAAACCCGAAAAGAGTTTTGCTGAACTTCGAGATTTAAAAATGATCACACCTAAGTATACAATATTTATTTATTTTACAAGCTTAGAGGAGGAACTACTAGGATATTCATAAAGGAAATATTTTACAAAGTGGTTTGGGAAATGTCTTTTGGTTTTATGGAAAGTTTGGTTGAGTAGGCTTTTTTCAGAGTGTTTTTCTTCTTTTTTCTCAATGATCCTTTCTTTTACTTTGTCTTGCTTTTATAGCTAATCTTTGGAGCAGATTTGAAATATGGACTTCAAATATTTTTAGAAATCTTTGTCTTCTAGCCTTGTAGGGTACTTCATTGGGCCCCATCTTCACATGACTTGTGCAGAGATTCCATTTAGTCGTCCACGTTCTCCACATACATCTCTCTTGATGTCATGTCTAGTTTCTACTTGTTGTTTCCACCATTATTGTTCTTTGTCTTTTTCTTGATTCATTATTTCTGAAGAATAACTCTATTTTCATGTGTCTAAATTATGTAGTGCTATTGAACCAAAACTCATCCTTGAATCGTAGTCTTCATATGGATCTTGAGCATCCTGATAATACAGGTGGTCTTCATTATCGTCTCCTCCTGAGCTTTGAGATCTTTCAGGACTGCACCTTGACCTTTCTGGACTAGGACTAAGATTTTTTACCATATGTTTGTCTTGGTTTTCCTTTTCCTGAAAAAAATTCTCTAGTGTCTGTTTAATTACATCTTCTATTTTCTCATTTTTTTAAATAATTGTACTCTTTTTCTTTAATATGTCTCTGTGTATTAACGTTCTGGGTAGCCTTCTCCTTGATGAGCCTTCTTCTTCACTTTTTGGAAAAGTGACAGCCATAAACGGATTTGATTTGTCTTTACCGGTCACCGTTTGACCGGACTAGCTGTATCATCATCCGATACAATGGATTTTTCTGCATTCATTGGGGAATGCACACCCTTCTCATCCCTTTTTTCTTGAGATGGAGAACTTGTATCTTGTTGAAGAACCACTTGAATCTGAGATTGCGTTATTTCAAATTTTAATGCATGCACCCTTTGCTCTAAAACCTTTACCTGCTCCATAAGTCTGGTTTTTTCTTTCTCTAAGATTTTATTCTTCTGGTTTAACCTTCTGAAAGCTTCAGTCATTGATGAGCAGTGGTCGCAAAATATTATTTTATATGTGTCTTTTTGGATCTTGTATTGGATCTTTTCTGGGTTTTGTCTGAGTGCTGGGAAAATATAGTAATTTGGTCCTAGTATTCCTCTGGCGTAATCTAGTGCTTCAGTATAATCATTAAAACCTTTAAAAAGTGGTTTTTGTATGTCTTTAATAAAGTCTAATACTTCTATCCACGTTTGAAAAATACCATTTGTCTTACCATGTACAGAACCTTTTTTCTTGATTTTTGTCTGTAAAATATTGCCCCAAGGCATTAAGAGCTAGGGATGTGCATTTGATTTATCGATTCGATTTTGACCCTTATCGATAATTACTTATCGATTATCGATTTGTACATATGCTTATCGTAATCATTTCAATAAGATTTCAATTTTTTTGTTTTTGATTTATCGATTTTGGGGGCTTATCGATTCGGTTATGGATTACACCGATAAGAAAATTTACGGGATTCCACGAAAAGTATATCGCTATAAACGTGCCTAACTAATATAGACAAAAAGAAGCTAAAATAAGATGAACACCATTTATAATATAAAAATTATATCAACAAGCACATGCAACAAAACTAAAGTAAAGGATCAAATGTATGCCACCAACACTCTAACGGTATAAAAAAACAAAACAAAACAAAATATATCATCACAGCTAATTTTGTTTTTTATTAATTTGAATTTCATTATCTTGATCATTTCATTCCTTAAATGTGGTAGAGGAAATAATATGTTAAGGGACGTAGGGTAAATGAAAGAGTATAGATTAGGATAAATGATATTGTATAGCCGCTTTCAAAATAGTAGCAGAATAATATACATTCTGTATGTTACATTAATCTACACAAATAAGTAATTACTTATTTTACAAGCGTCTACAGTCTAGGGGTGTGCATTCGATTTATCGATTCGATTTTGACCCTTATCGATAATTACTTATCGATTTATACATATGCTTGTCGTTATCATTTCAGTAAGGTTTCGATTTTTTCAATTTCGATCTTTTGCGATTTCGATAACAAATAATCGATTCGATTTATCGATAAACCGATTCGAATATATATGTGTCTTTTTTGGATCTTGTATTGGATCTTTTCTGGGTTTTTTCTGAGTGCTGGGGAAATATAGTAATTTGGTCCTAGTATTCCTCTGGCGTAATCTAGTGCTTCAGTAAAATCATTAAAACCTTTAAAATGTGGTTTTTGTATGTCTTTAATAGAGTCTAATACTTCTATCCACGTTTGAAAAATACCATTTGTCTTACCGTGTACAACCACGTAGTATTTAAACCTTTTTTCTTAATTCTTGTCTGTAAAATATTGCCCCAAGGCATTAAAAGCTGCTATAACATATTTAGTGTCTTTCTTATTATATGCTATCCATAGGTTATCAATTAAACATCTATAGGGTCTCTATAACACATTCTGGTAAAACTCTAAATGACATATTCGATGGTGGAAAAAATATTAAATTATGCTTCCCAAAATTTATTTTTTCTATATTATTTTGTTCAGTAATGGGTTATGGCTTAAAATGAAGGTTACCTAATACTGTCTGCAAGTATTTGTCTGAGGGTGAGGCTTGAACGCCTTTTCCCTTGTCTTCAGTCTTGGGAGTTGTTGGTCTCATTCTGTACATGTAAAATATTCTTATTAATTGACAATAATTTTTAGCCTACTTAAAGTTTCTGCTAAATTATTATCTTTTCCTTTAATATGTTCAAAAACTAAATTATATATTGATATTGTATCAATAAAATTTAACCATCTCAAGTGGAAGATTTTAATCATCTCTTCTTTGGTTGTGCAAGAACAAATAGTCTGTGGAAAAGAATTTGCAATTGGTTAGGGTATTCTCGGAATGTAGGCTGCTGGGAGACTGAACTAAACTGGATATGCAGTTTAGCCAAGAGCAGGCAATGGCACAGAAGGATTACAGCTGCTGCATTCATTACTACTATTGCACTCATCTGGAAAATGAGGAACCAAATGAGATTCGATGGTGTCACATATTTGGAGGATCTGTTATGCCGTGAGATTGTTCTGTTGATTCATATGCGAGGCAGCAAGCACAAGAAATGGCAATTAGGACTTAGCAAACTCAACTATTTTCCTTAGCCTTTGAGTTTACATACTATTCTATAGATTGTATATACATAGTTAGACTAGAGAATATGATTCTTGTATTAGTATAGTAGTTAGTCCAAAACTACTATCATGATCACTGATGTACATTACTTTGTTATCAATGAAAGCTAAATTTAAAAAAAAAAAAATTTAACCATCTCCTTCTACTACTATTTTTTGAATTTATTTTTTGGTGAAATTTGAAATAGCTTCACAATCAGTTCTAATTATTACTTCTTGCTTGTTTAATATGTATAATTTAAAACTATTTAATTCATAGATTACAGCTAGAATTTCTGCGTTTATACTGCTCATATTTGCTTTCTCTTTATATTTGCCACTTTGATACGCACATATGTTTTCTATATTCTTATCACTATATTTATTTGGTTTTGCTTTTAAAATTGTTCCCCATCCCTCAAAACTTCCATCGGTTTCTATAATTAAATAGTCAGTTTCTAATGGCATAGTTAGATCCGGAATATTCTTTATTTTTTCTTTAATTTCTTATACTAATTTAATATCTTCTGTATTAAAATGTTTTTATCTTGTAGATCCTGTCTTAGCATATAATGGTCCTGCTATTTTCCCAAGTCTTTTATAAAATTTCTTGCATAATTTACTATTCCTAGAAACTTTTTAGTTCTTTAATATTTTCTAGTTTATCTGGAATTTCTAAAACTTTTTTAGCTATACGGGGTTGTAGCTTAATCTTCCCATCCCCTAGAACTACTCCTAAAAAGTTTATATAATTTTTATATAATTCTATTTTCTTTTTACAAATGATTATTCCATTATCTACAAATAATCTAAATATTGTCTATAGATGTCCTAAGTGTTCTTTAATATCTTTACTGAATACTAATATATCATCTACATATACTAACACAAACCTTTTATATTCTCCAAATATATTATCCATTTTTCTTTGGAAAATTGGTGGAGCTGTTTTTAATCCAAACGGCATTACTAACCATTCGAAATGCCCTTCTGAACAAGTAATCGATACTTTCTTCATGCATTTTTACTTGCCAATATCCTGATTTACAATCAAATTTACTAAATATTTTTTTTCCTTGTATTCTATTTATTAGTTCTGTTTTATCAGATAGCTTATATCCATCTGTTCTGGTGTTATCATTGTGTCTTTTATAGTTTATTACCATTCTCGCTTTTCCTCTTATTATTTCACTGTGATTTCTAACCATAAAAGTTGCTGACCTATGTTTAGAAGTAGATCTCCTTATTACACCTAAGTCCACAAGCTCTTTAAAGTCTTCAAGGTCTTCATATGTAGCTTCTATTGAAGCGGTTTTAATTATATATCCTGGTTTATTATGTCTAATTTACACATCACTTTATTATTTTCCCAGTGCTTTAAAGGTTTGTCTCCGATTATTTCTATCTCATCTAAAAATTTTATTGTATTCTATAGATCTTTTTCATTCTTTATTATTCCTTCTTTGTAATCTTGTTTTGAAATTGTATTATTCTGTTTCGATGTCTATTAATGTATAGTCCTTTTCTATTATATCTCTATCTTCATTTTCTTCTAATATTAAATTTTTTGTTTCTTCTTTAGTCCTACAGCAGGTTTTGTTATCTTTACATTTTTACAACATTCTTTTTTCGCTTTCTTGCAGGTTTTTCTGGTTTTCATTCAGTCTTGTCCTTATCCTAGTTGCGGCTTCTATTGTTTGTACTGGTGTTTGTGTAATATTTTAATAAAATATTACCCACTAAGCAAACAACTACCATTATTGTGTAATATAAAGCTCAATCCTAATACAAAATCTACATTTATATTTAAATCTCTTACCCAAATTTTATCTACCTTATAGCTAGGTTTGTAAAAATCTAAGCATATATATACAAAACTAATCTGTGATTTATCTATATAATGTTTATAAATGTTATGGGTTCCATCTATTTGTGTGGCTGCTACTGGCTTGTCGAATGTTTTTGTTAAATTAGGTGGAACTATCCTCTTATTTATTATACATCTTGTACAACCTGAGTCTACTAGAGCTAATGTTTCTATTTCGTAGTCTTCTATCTAATTCTTGCTAAAAAATTTATCGTAGTTAATTTTTTGTCTTCATTACATATTAAGGCATCATAATTTTCTATACTCATTAGTTCTTTATCTTCTTCAGTTGCTGTATTTCCTCTTATATCTTCTAATTTTTCTTTTCCCTTTTCCATTTTTTGTATTCTTTTTTCTAATTCATTTGTTCTATTTTCTAATGTAATTATTCTTAGATTTATAATAGAATTATTTGTCTCTTGATAGATTTCTTCTTTATTTATTTTTGTTTTAAAATCTTTTTCTATACATAAAATACATCCTTCTAGATAGCATAATTTACATTTAGCTCTTTTATTTCTACTGGGATACCATTTACATTTAAAACATTGGTTGCCATCTAAACCTTTATTTATTTCAAACTTATGGTTTCATTCTTCTAATATATTTACAAAGTTATTTTCTTCTAGGTCTAGTTTTTCTAGTCCTATCTCATTTATTAACTCTTCTTCTTCTGACTCTAAGGTTTCTATTTGGGTTTCGTCTACACCTACACTTACGATAGAATATATACTTTCGTTGTCTGACATATATTCATCTGCATTTATTAGAGTTTCTTGAAAATCTTCTATTAACTGTGAATTTCTTGTTTTACTATTGATTCTTTTTGGGCAGGTGTTGGCTAAATGTTCTACACTCCCACATGTAAAACATTCTAGTTTATTTTTATAGTTTCTATCTGTTCTATACTTTCTAACATGCCTATTTCTATCTAAATAGGGTTTTCTAGCTGATGATTTTTTAAGATAATAATTTTTCTTATTATATTCTTTATTGTGTTAGGGTTTATATCTTTTATATTTCTTCTTTTTGTATTCATTTTTGTCATAACTTTGTGTTGTATATACTGTTGATTTACAGAAACTCTTATTGTTCTGTTTTAGCTATTTTTGTATTTGCAAGTTTGTACATTTTTCTTGTAATATTTCCATAATATGTTGTACTTTGTGCCCTATAGACCATTATGTATTTGGATTTTGTATTACACCTTCTCTTTTATACCGTCGTTCTTCTATTTCTCTTCCAAAGACTCATGGTAATTTATTGAATAATTTTTTACCTAAATCTTGATCAAAAGAATTTCCACTAATAGTACAATAATAAAAGTAATCGTTTAAAAACCTTTTTATATGGAACCAACTACTTATACTTAATTGTTCTAATTTTATTAAAGCATTCTTTTGTAGTACTACTAATTCACTATTTGGATCTTCTCATGTGATCAGACTATGTATTTTATTTGTAAAATTATAAGGATTTGTACCCATTGCTATTAAAGTTTGAAAATCTTGAGGAAATTCTGATTTATATGCTTCCCATAAACCCTTTGTTGATTCTTCTAGGAAAGTTTCCATATATTAATACATTGTTTCTGCATTTGTGTTATTATAGGTTTTTATGAAGTCTGCTACTACTATTCCTTTCCATAAGTCTATTACTGAGTTTCACATTTGTGGATCATGGGCTATTGGAGATAATTAGAGATAATATTGAATTACATGATAAAATCCTAGTGTAAAGATAAATCCTACAAGTTAAGGTGATAGAATCCTACTTATACTATAAATCCTACAAGTTAGTATTCTTGTATCTTTGAAACACAATCTGGCCGTGTATATAAGGCTGTGTACTTGCCAGAATTATATATGAAAATTCGTTCATCTTCATCTCATTGATTTAACATGGGCTGCTATATTTAATATTTTACCTTTACTTCCTCCCTCTTGTAATCTTATAGGTTATTCTATTGGCATCCTTTTTCTGATGGTCTTACATTTTCTATTTCTGTTTCCTAGTCTATTCTGTATACTCTTCTTCTAGGTACATTTCTCGTACTAGTATCTACTGTACTTTGATATGTTGTTCTCTGAAATGGGCTTGGGCTAGAACTAACCGATTCCATTAATTCTTTTAAGCTTATTACTGAATCTGTTTCTGTTTCATAGCTATTTTGTATTCCTTAAAAAATTTGAACGAATTTATCCGATTTCTCTTGTAACTTATTTTCTTTTCTATATCCCAAATTATTTGTTCTTAATTCGCATTTTCTAAAATGTCTTCTACATTTCTTAAAGTTAATTTTCCTAGTTTACATCCTTTGCATTGGAAAGTGTTATTTTTGTTTTCTTTAACTAATTTTCTTGCTTCTTCTAACGCTATATCTACTTTGAATTCTTCTTGTATTATTTCAATATTCATACATTCAGTTTCTTCTATATTATTTTCATCTTCATCTTCCGATTTTTTATGAGTAGAATAATTATAATCAGTAAACCTAATTGACGTTTCTCCTTTAGAATTTGTATACATCAAATGAGATTCTGGTTTAAATATTTTTGGTTTCGAAAAATCTTCTAAGTTCCATTTTAATCCCGCGTATTCTTCTGGGTCTATCTTAATAGATTTTAATAATTTTATTCCTTTGTTTCCCATTACTACTTTAATTTTAAATTTTGTATTGCTATTTGTTGCCATTTTTCCTATAAAACCTACACATATTAATAGATTATTTTGCATTATTCATTTCTTTATCCTTTAGTCTGTATTCCTATTTTATATTTTTTCCAAATTCTGCTAGATTTATCATAAAATCTGGGCTAATATAAAATATTCCTCCATTATTTGTCATATCTACTTCTGTTAAACCTATTATAGATTTCTTCTGATCTGACCATCTGTCATAATATACTACTATTAATACTTTAGTTCCTAAATTTTTTCTTGTTAATCCTTTGAATCCAATTACTATTAATTCCATATGCATTAAATTCCTTTTATAATTTTTTATTTGCTTTACTGATTCTGGATTGATTAAGTTTAATGTCTCAGCTTTATTTCCTATAGCTGACAATTGTTCTTCTCTATAATGTCTATATACTTGAGAATCGGTCGAGAAATATCCTATATTATATAGTATTTTTGGGTCTAATAATATTAATTGATTTTGCTGGAAAAATTTGTATATGTTTATTAATATCTATTATTTCATCTAATTTTTGATCTTCCTCTTGTCTTTTTCTAGTTAGAATTCTGGCTAGCATATTGTTTCCTATTCTATTTTCTGAAAAACTTATCTTTGATCTTTCTTGATTTGTTCTTCTTGAACCACTTGGAAAAAGGTCCATTTTTGTGGCTTCCTTACTTTTAATTTTTCTTTGTGTGGTGTTATTTCAACTCTTTTTAATTGTTCTATCAAATCGTCTACCTTTGGGATCTCAGTCTTTATTTATTTTTCTTTAATAATTTTATCTAGCTTTTTATTAACCTCTAATAATATTATTATTAATGTATTATTTTGTTTTATTATTGTTTGATCAGCTTTTCCTTGAGGAATATAGTTACTTAATCCTTCTGAATTCGGTTGAATTTTTGCTGTTAATACTTCTTCATATATTGGATCTAATTCTATTTGTATATCATTTATGAAAGAGCGATTTCTTTTATTGTATCTATCTTTTCTTTAAGTGTGCTTATCTCACCTTTTAATACTTCTACATGTTCAGTTATTTTTTTTACTAATCTGGTTGTTTGTATTTCTAACTCTTTAGGATTTTCTGTAATGATCTTGATTAGCTTTTCTATTTTGTTTTTAGTAGGTATTTTTTGTATATTAAATTTATTATTCAAGAGTTGTATTTCCTGTCTATTTCTAGTTCTTGTGATTTTATAAAGTCTAATTTTGTTCTAATTTATCTAAAATCCTTCTTTGTTTAATGTGTCCTGCCTCTACTAATTCTAATATTCTTATTATGTTTTTATTGTTGTCTTGGGTTTTTTCTCCAAAGTTTATTATTAAATCAATTAAAGTATTGTATTGTTTATCTTCAGTATGTAATATATGTTCTCCAGTACTAAAATTACACTTTATTATCGTATTATTTTTTAATATTCTATATTTCTTTTCTGGATGAATTTTCAAGTCTAAATATTATAGGTTGTTTAAATTAGCTATTTTGTTTTATCCTAAGGGTATCCAATTTTTTTTATTCTTATAGAACTTTATTCTTTGATTTCGAAATATATTTGTCCTTCCGTATATTGTATTTCCCACTGTATAGCTAACATAGTTTCTGGACTAATAATATACTTTACTATGCAACTTGGTTTTCTATCTATTTTTAATTCTAATTGTTCTGTTTGTTTAGCTAATTCTAAAATTGATGTTAATAAAGTATTATTCTCTTTTAATACTTTCTTTAGTTCTTACTTTCTTTTTATATCTCTTCTTAAAATCCAGTAGTGAAATGCGATTTCTTTAGTTAATGGATGTTGTTTTAACATATGTATCACCCTAATGGGATATATTTTATTTTATTTTTAATTATTCTAAGATATATCTTTTCTTGTTCTATTCAAAATTAATTCTTTGTATTTCAAAAAGAAAAAGAAAGTTCTTTAAATTATCTGTGTTTAAATCACTTCTTGTTTACTAAAAATATTTTATTTTAGTTCTAATGTCTTTTTATATTTATGTGATTTTTTATATTTTTCTATAGTAATATAGATTATATGATGATAACATATATATATATATATATATATATATATATATATATATATATATATATATATATATATATATATATATATATATATATATATATATATATATATATATATATATATATATATATATATATATATATATATATATATATATATATATATATATATATATATATATATATATATTGTAGCTTATTAATAATTCGAAGTAAAGACAAAGAAATATTGAGAAAAAAGATATTCAATGGTATGTCTTATAATTTTTATTACCCAAAATGAATTATCTTTCTTAGTCTTCCTTCCCCAATGGAACGAGCACAACAAAGTACTAATACCACCATTAAAAGAAAAAAAAACTAAAAGAAGATGTGCCAAAGTACATGTTACATCATAATCTACATTGTATCTCTAACAAATCTCATAAATCCGTCAAGGTTGGGAGGAGGTTGTGTTGGTGGTGGTGGAAAAGAAGCTTGTTCATCACCACTTTCAGGCGAAGCCGAATCCTCCGCAAGTTCCGCTATAATTTCTTCATAAGCTTCATCTATCGCCGGTTGTGATTCTGCAATTCCAAAGTTTCTTCTTTCCGCGCGGATCCAATCTCTAAAAAGTACCGATTTTTCCAAGCTATCCCTCATCGACGCTCTATGATCACCTATTTGCAGTCTTGCTTGACTGAAAGCGCTCTCCGATGCAACAGTTGAAGCTTGAATTGATAAAATATCCCGAGCCATCCTTGCAAGAATCGGAAAATATTTTTCCCTTGACTTCCACCATTCAAAAAGATCAAAAGAGCCGTCTGGATTCTCCTTTTTCAAGTTCCTGAGACAAATAAACTTGAAGCTCATTTAGATATGAATTTGTTTTTGAAGTAGTTTTGCGGACCGGTATTAAGAACTTCAACTGGTTAAGTCTAAGATATTTTCTCCTTGATTGTTCCTATGACTCCAGTTTTTATTTCAAGGAAATTCGTCTTGGAAAGAGACTGCATAATGTGGACTGCATTCAAATAGTATAATCTAGTCCATTAGTGCCCACTTCTTCAAGACCGTCTCAAGTATAATGCTTTTTCTATGCATGACTACATCTTTTATATGAAACCATAGTATGATCTTTTTACTTGGGCAATCAACTATTTGTCTCATATGCGCATGAGGTTCTTTCAGATGCATCTTTTTCCCCCTCACTGTTAACTTTGTCGAGCATCATGTGAGATGGTTAGGCACACCAATTCTGATGCTTTTGCATGTTTTGGCAGCTGGGAAAATTTCACGGCGTGTTTCCCTTATCCTTTACCCAGTGCCAAGTGAGCTTAAATAGAATAGCGTAAACTTGAAGCAGATGGCTCAGCGGTCATCTGCTACTACATTGACCAATTCATCTCGGCGCTTTGCAACTCCTACTCAAAGTAACAGGACTCGGAGTATGCACAGTGAGTGCCTATACTCCTTCCAATAGCAGAAATAGAAGCTCTCTGTCTGAAGCAGGGGAACCATCAAAATCTACCAAGAGAAAACACCGTGATGGCCCTGCGAAATCCAATGACCAATCTGCTCAAGATTCAGGAAGGGATCATAGTGCATTGACTTCAGCTTCCTTGGATCAATCTCATGAACAAAAATCAAAGAAGAAAAGGAAAATTGATGGTTGAAGTGTTGGCTTATGGTTTTTCTGCGACATTGATTTCTCGCTGGCATTTGTTATAAAACAATTATGTGGTTCTTACCCCACAGATGGTGTCTATGTAATGAATTTTTAGGTTTTACATTTAGTGCTGCTCATTCTATGAGGTGAATCCCCACTGAATTTTGCATTGACAAGAAAGCTTTTTGTTTACCAGACACAGGAAACTAGAAATACTGTGCAAGTTCATATATAGGAGTAAATACTACATCGAACATCGAACATCGAACAGAGCATAATTTTCTCTGATCAGGTTAGGAACCATTTCGAATTTGCTTTTTTTTTTTTTTACATCAGTAGTTTTTAACTGTAAATTTAGTGCACGTCGTTTTAACTGTAGACATTTTGCTAAGAACTGATTCTATCATCAATTTTGTTGTTGTGCATTCTTTGGATTGAGGCAAATTTGAAACTTTATCGTTTTTGGAATTGCTAGCTTTCTTTTTTACTTCTAGTGTCGTATTCTTACCGTGGGAATATCTCATCTTTTTTACATGAGATCTAAGTGGTGATTATTCTTTCACACTTTTTTCTTTAACAGCTAGCAAATAAAGGGCAGGAAAGCTTCATAACAAGGAAATGAGAAATTCTCACAGTAGTACCCTACATGTGCAACACATTTGCCATGCCAAATTCAATTGATGGTTTTAATCAAGGCAGAATACATAATTGGACATTTAAACTTGACCTTTTTTGTTATTTAAACACCTAAATATAGAGTTGTTCCTATTAGGCCCGTCAACTAAATTATATATGTGCCAATTAGATACTTTGTGGTGACATAATTGAATATGTGGGGATCGAAGGACACGTGAACACAATAAAGTTAAGCAGAGAAAATTTTCAGCGGGCTTTTTAGGGCACTAAGTTGTCACGGTCCAGTTTTTCATTTTTTGAAAATGAGTTTCAATTTATTTTAGAGGTTAATTCTATAAGGTGGAATATTTTAAGGTGTTAGAGGCAACTGTAATACACGCACTAAATTTTTTTAAATTTTTTATAGATGGTCTACCAAAGTGTCTAATTGACATGGATGTTGTTTAGTTGAGGGGCTTGATAAAAACAACTCTATGTTTAGGTGTCCAAGTGACAAAAAAGGTCAAGTTTAAGGGTCCAGTTATGTATTTACCTTTAATCAATTTACAAAATTTTCAAGAATTAACATCTGAATCAAAATCATTAATAATTTTTTCTTTTATGTCAATTAAGTAAATATCGAGAAGTCAAAATTACCACAACTTCACAACTTGCTGTCGGTTAATTCATTCATCAGTAACAAAAATTACAACGAAAACAGTGTTACCATTAACAAGAAAATAACAACAAAAACAACAATGACACCTTATAATCTATTAGGAAGGAAGTGACCAATAATATAAAAAACACTCGCACAAAAGAAGTACAGAAAAGAAGTTGCAATCCAAGTTCGGTTTTTAGAAAGTTTTGGATAGAAATTAAAAGGTAAAATAGTTAGTAACACGAGTCACGTGACTCGCACGTGCATGGTTTATTATTCAATATACACACAGATGACAAGAGGCATGCAACAACAACAATAACGCAGTATACTTTCATCAGATGGGGTCTAGGAAATAAAGTATACTCTCACCAGGTCGGATATAAGAAGGAAAGAAAGAGGAATTTAGAAGGGCCCTACCGGGTTCAAACCGGTGACCTCTCAATGTGCAGTCAAATGCTCTACCACTAAGCTAAGGACCCTTTTGTCTTACAGGAGGCATGCAATAAAACACAAAAATATGAGTCGAAAAGACCTCCAAGAAAATTACAACTCTCAGCCTTATCTTATTCACCACACCATTGTCAAATGTTCATGTGTAAGCTTCTCCTCTAACCACTATATCTACCAAATTACCCCAAATAACCAATCATGAGCTCATTACCAACAACAACAAACACAATACACCAATCTTGAAAAACACCAAAAACCAAACCCTAACCTAACCCCATACCTCACCATCTTTTCCAAAGCCCCAAGACTCAATCTTTTCCAAATTTTCTTGATACCCTCTTTCTATTTTTTTGTGTTCTTGTGTATGTTTTTATATAAAGAAAGGTAGGGACTAAAGAAAAGAATTATTGTTGTGACTTGTGACAATGAATTCAAAGATTTATGGTGTTCCACTTTCCACAGTACAAGGGACCCCACCTCCTGCAAAGGTCCCTCTTTTTACAGGTATTAGAGCTCCTCTTACTGTTGATGATTCTGACTTTGAATACTCTAATGGACAAAAGAATACTAGTTCCACCAGCAGTTATTATGGTAGTGACACTGGTTTTGAGTCTGAAGGTTTTGTTAGTGGTGAGGATGATTTTGAGACTGCTTCTGAGAGGCTTTTTGTGTCTGACCCTGATGAGCAAAATCTTGAAAAAACTCATTTTGTTAACCAATTTGGTGTTTCTAGACCATTTGTGAAAACCCCAGATGAAGAAACTGGCAGCAGTGTGGGTGAATATGATGACTCTAGGTCTTCTTTATCTGACCCTTATGCAGATACCATTGAGGGACTAGACAGTAATGACGAATATATTGATAGACCTTTTGTAAAAGATAGGGAAATTGTTGAAGGACTTGATAGTATTGACGAATATAGTGGTAGGCCTTTTGTTGTGGATGGGGAGAATGAGGCCGCTATAGGAACATCATTCGAGGGGTCTGATAAAGATGTTTCCTTTGCTGGAATTGATGTTCTTAATAGTGCGATTCCTTCGATTCCAGCTCGAGGCATTCGTGCACAGTTATCTTGGGACAGTGAAGATGAGTACTTGAGCACCGGTTTGCCAGAAGAGAATGATGTTCTTGGTGCCATTAGAATTCCGGATGATGTGGTGTTGGAGAGGTTAGATAGTGCCCCTAAAGTTAGAATCTCAGATGTTTCGGATGCCGAGGAGGCTGAATTAGAGCTTGGAAATGTGATAAAATCTGGAATGGCAGAGGACTTGATCTTGACTAAAGCAGAGGATAAAGCTGAAATTGACACTGTTCAGAATCTCATAATGGAGAGAGGTGACGCCGATGGTACTTTTGAAGGAGGAGAAGTCGTGTATCAGGTTGCAAGTAACGAATCTATTTTGTTGGGACAAGAGTTGGACAATGACGGAAAGCTTTTAACAGAAGCAAGTCAAATTCTTGATGGTAATGCAGAGCCAAAAAGTGCAGATTTGTTTCGTGATGTTAAGCCTTCTGATACTACTTACAACAGCCCAAGGGAAGAAAATACAGTTTCAAACTTCGGAGCTGATGAATTGAACTGTGGAAACAGCGTCGTCTTGCTTACTGGAGCTTCAGGGGACAGTCAAAATTTAGAGAGCACGGAGGAAGAGATTTATCAAGGGAGTGATCGTCAGGATATTGCCACTGAAACTGAAACTGAATCTTTTCATAAACTCACTGAGAATAGTGAAGTAGATAGCTTGGAATGCACTGAAATTTCAGTACCGCCAACAGCTGAAGAACAGGTATATTCTAGTCCAAGCTTTTCATCAGATGTAACTGGGTCCTCCACAGTGGAAGATGACATGCCAAAGTTATCAGATATTACACAACACACAGAGGATTGTTTAAATCCAGACTACTTAGAAACCAACTGCAAAGACATTGATCCTGTCAAATTGTTCAAAAATGAAGAAGTCTCACTCTTAGGTGAAATTGATGAAAGCTTGACCTTGGAAGGATCAGTTGATATGAAACTTAACATTGATCAGTTGGACCACCGAATAGCCACTGCTGACTATGATGTAGAGGTGTCTCGGGGTAATTTACCGAAGGTTGATGGTGAGATTGTGACAGACTCAGATGAGGAGGTAGACACAGATGGAGAAAGTGAAGCGAAAGAGATGTTTGATACAGAAGCACTGGCTGCGCTGCTGATGGCTGCTGCCGGTGTTGCACCTGAAGGTAGAAATGTTACAATTCCATCTGCTGATGGTACACGGGTTTTTTCTCTGGAGCTACCTAGTAGCTTGGGGTCCACATTTCACTCATCTCGGCCTGCTCAGCCAACCAATGCAGACAGTTTCACCCTATCCGAGAATAAGACCGAAGGTATATCAGAAGAAATTTTGAGTGAAGAAGAAAAGAAGAAGCTTGAGAAGTTACAACAGTTAAGAGTGAAATATTTGCGGCTCATCCACAAGCTAAACCGGTCTCCTGAAGACTCTGTAGCTGCACAGGTCTTATACCAGTTAGTTCGTGCGGCAGGGAAGTCAGCCTCTCAAGCATCGAGCCTTGACTCGACCGAGAAGGTAGCAATGGAGTTAGAAGCAGAGGATCCAGACAGTTTGAACTTTTCTCTAAATATCCTGGTTATTGGTAAAACAGGAGTTGGCAAGAGTGCTACAATAAACTCTATCTTTGGTGAAGCCAAAGCAATAGTAGATGCATTTGTACCTGCAACTACAAATGTGAAGGAGATAATTGGACAACTGAATGGAGTTACATTGAACATCTTAGATACTCCTGGTCTCAGTTCTTCCCTGCCGGAACAATCAATTAACCGTAGAACTTTGCTGTCCATAAAGAAATATATGAAGAAATGCAGTCCTGATGTAGTCCTTTATGTTGACCGCATTGACACACAATCTAGAGATCTTGGTGATGTACCAGTATTGAAGTCCATCAGTAGGTATCTTGGTCCATCAATATGGCGTAAAGCCATAGTTACCCTCACACATGCTGATTCAAGTCCTCCAGATGGGCCCGCAGGGTATCTTGTAAGCTATGAAATGTTTGTTGCTCAGCGCTCACGTATCATTCAACAGTTAATTAACCACTCCATTGGTGATTCACACACGGCGAATGCTGGGTTGACGAGTCGTCCATTTTCACTTGTTGAAAACCATCCATTCAGTCCAAAGAATGAAAAAGGAGAAATATTGCTCCCAAATGGAAAAAATTGGAGATCACAGCTACTGCTTTTGTGTTACTCAACGAAGATTTTGTCAGAAGTAGATTCCGTCATGAAAGATTTCGATTTCCCTGACCACAGAAAGCTTTTTGGCTTCCCCATGCGTTCACTTCCTTTACCTTACTTTTTATCTTCACTGTTACAATCGAATGTTCATCCTAAAGCCTCTAACAATCAAGGTGGTGATGATATGGACTCAGACATTGAGCTGGCGTATTCATCTGATTCCGACCAAGAAGTTGAACAAGAGTATGATAACCTTCCACCTTTCAGACCTTTGAGGAAATCTCAGATTGCAAAGCTAAGCAAGGAGCAAAAGAGAGCATATTTTGACGAGTATGATTACCGTGTGAAGCTACTTCAGAAGAAGCAATGGAGGGAGGAGTTAAAAAGGCTTAGGGACATGAAGAAGAAAGGCAAAGCAGAGAAAGGTGATTACATGGAAGAACGTGCTGACCAGGAAATAGGGAGCGCGGCAGGAGTAGCAATCCCATTACCTGACATGGCGCTCCCAAATTCTTTTGATGGGGACAATCAGGCTTATAGATACCGGTCTTTAGAACCTTCGTCTCAACTTCTTGCTAGACCTGTTATGGACTCCCAGGGCTGGGACGACGATTGTGGATATGATGGTGTGAGCATTGAGGATCACCTCGCCATTGCAGGTCAGTTTCCTTCCGTAATAGCTCTTCAGCTCACAAAAGATAAGAAAGAGTTCAATATCCACCTGGATTCATCTGTTTCAGCAAAGACTTGGGAGAAAGGATCAACTATGGTGGGGTTCGACATTCAAACTGTAGGAAAGCAACTTGCCTACATTTTGAAGGGAGAAACAAAAGTGAAAAATCTGAAAACGAATAAAACAGCCGCGGGGGTATCCATTACTTTATTGGGCGATAATTTGGTGACCGGGTTGAAGTTAGAGGACCAGTTCGCCATTGGTAAGCAGTTAGTTGTGGTGGGAAGTATGGGCACCATCAGGTCTCAGGGTAATTCAGCGTATGGAGCTAACTTAGAGTTGCGTCTGAGAGAGAAAGATTACCCCGTTGGCCAGGACCAAAGTTCACTTGGCGTTTCTTTGATGAAATGGAGAAATGACATCATATGGGGATGCAACTTGCAATCTCAGTTCTCTATAGGAAGGAATTCCAAGATGACTGTTAGGGCAGGATTAAATAGCAAGAAAAGCGGACAAATAACAGTTAGAACGAGCACATCAGATCAACAACAGATTTCTATTTTAGGACTTCTGCCAATTGCTATAGCAATAGTGAGGGTGCTCTTCCCGCAAACAAGTGAAAAGAACTTAATATAGTTGTTGTATCTTACACAAGTGCCAGTTGCAACTCTAATTTTTGACGATTTTAGTGGCAGTTATTCTATTTTGTGCAAGCTATTCTCAGAAGTTTTTAGTATTAGTACTTTCTTCCAAATTTTGAATTATACTACTGTAAGCATACAAATTTTATTGGAATTAAATTCATAAAATAATTTGGACTATATTTTAAATTCAAGATATATTAGTTCAAATAAATTTATTGGGTTAATATAACCCACTTCACTAAGCCCAAGATGTCATCTTCCTAGAGGCCCAGTTTGGTGCCACGTGTCAAATGACGTGGCGCGCCAAGTCAAACGGAAGAGCCAATAGGATCATGCCACGTGTCAAAATGACAAGCCATGCCAAGTCACACTAAAATGCCAATGAAATTGCGCCACATGTGCAAGTGACATGTTCTGGCCAATCAAATGAGGCCATGTCACCCTTCAATTTGATTGGTCGGAAGGAGTTTGTTCTTGTCATGACTCTTCCCTTCCACAATTATAAATAGGGGTCTTCATAACTCAGAAAAGACAACAGAAGTGATAACAAGAAGCAAGAAAGAGCTCGTGGATCAAACGCTGCAAATTTCTCCACAAGTTTCAAGCTTCAAGCAATCAAGTTCACGTTCAGGCAATCAAGTTCAAGCTCAAGAACGAAGAACAAATAATTTTGAGCTCAAGAACAAGATCATCGTTCGTGGCAACAAATACAGATTCAAGATCAAGCTCCAAGGCCCTTGAATTTATTTACCATTAGAAAGAAGAATCAGAGGATTAATAAAGATTGTACACTCAAATATTCGAAATAAAATACTACGATTGTTGCAATATTTTTGGTCTTAATTTTATTTTCTCGACGCAAATTTATTGTCTACAAATTCAGGCACGTCCGGTGGGACCATCTCTACCTCTCATCTCAACTTTTCAATTACCAAAGTTCAACAAGAACATCGAAATGGCTCCAAAGAAAATCAATTCCGGTTCAACTTCCACCAAGGCTGGTAATTCCAGGTTCTACGCTGATGTGGAAAACATCCTCGATATCACTTTTGGAAGCTTCGGCCCAGTTATGAGGAGCAAAGCAAGCTTTTTAGGACAACAAGCACCCCAAGAGTCGTCCGCATCAACCTTTGTCTTTGGATCTTCATCCTCAAAAGGAGCAAGATCTGCCACAAGCGCATCTGAAGGAGGAAGCGATATTGCTGAAAAGATCAGGAAAATACTGGCTCTGCTTGACCTCTCCGGCTCCAAGCACTCTGATGTGAATGAAGATGATGATGCTTCAAGTGATGGATCCTCCTCACTTACACCACATAGCGTGAGCCAATCAAGGATCAATATGTGTGAAAATCCATGCTACTCTCCGTCATCCACGACAATCATGCAAGCCACAGTGGCAAACACTTCATCCATGGAGGAGCAGTTGGCAAATTTAATGGAAGCAGTCGCTGGCTTGACTAAATGCATGCAAAATCAAGAGGCTAGAATTGACAAGCTAACAGACAGAGTGGGAATCTTAATGGAGGAAGAATCTACCCATGCACCCGGCAAGCTCCCAGAAGTTCTAGAGAGCAACTCTCTCTCGAGACAAGCAACATCCACTAAAGCTATCCCTGTCTCATCTGAAGGGATGATTACAATCGATCAACTGAAGCAGTTCATTGAAGGAACCATCAAGAACAAATATGAGGTTGCTACTAAGTCCTCCCTTACATATGCAAAGCCGTACACTGCGAGGGTCGATATATTGAAGATGTCTGCTGGCTATCAACCTCCAAAGTTTCAACAGTTTGATGATGAAGGTAACCCAAAGCAACATGTGGCGCACTTTGTCGAGACATGCAACAATGCTGGGACTTATGGAGACTACCTCGTCAAACAGTTTGTCCGCTCATTAAAAGGAAATGCTTTTGATTGGTACACGGACCTCGAGGCTTGATCTATCGATAGTTGGGATCAACTAGAGCAAAATTTCCTCTATCGCTTTTATAGCACGAGACGCACTGTGAGTATGATAGAGCTCACAAATACTCGTAAAAGATAGGGGGAACCAGTTATCGACTTTATCAATTGTTGGAGGAATGCAAGCCTTAACTGCAAAGACAGGCTTGGTGAAGCTTCGGGCATAGAGATGTGCATGCATTAGGGATTGCGCTACATCTTGCAAGGTATCAAGCCTAGCACATTTGAAGAACTTGCAACTCGTGCCCATGACATGGAATTGAGCATGGCCTCCGCTGGAAGTGAAAGGCTGCCCATCTATGAACCTCGCAAAGCGAATGACAAGCAAGAAGTTAGGAAGTAGGGCAAGTTCGTACCCAAGTCTGAAAGCAAAGAAGCTATCAATGTCAATACTTCACCTATGAAGTTCATGGCGAAGGTGAGAAAGAAGCAGAGTATGAAATCCACTTCTTTTCTAGACAAGCCGAGTGGAAAGTTGACTCTAAAAGAAATGCAGGAGAAACAGTACCCATTCTTGGATTCTGATGTGCCATCCATTTCGAAAAGCTCCTAGAGTTAAATCTTGTTGAGCTTCCGAAGCTGAACCGACCAAATGAAGCTGGGAAGACAAATGACCCAAATTACTGCAAATACCACCGACTTGTAATCCACCCTCTGGAGAAGTGCTTTGTCTTCAAGGATAAGGTCATGGACTTGGCTCGCGAAAAGAAGATCGTTCTTGAAGATGAGAAAGCAAGCGCAAACCAAGTCTCTATCACCTTTGGCTCATTCTGTCCGGTCGAATTATGTGGTTTTAAAGAAATTAAAGATGAAGAATTATTAGAGAGAGACAAAGCTGAAGTCAACCAACCTGATGATGATGAAAGATGGATGTTGGTGACTTATCGTAGGCGCCACAAAAGGAGCCCACCAAAAGAATCAGTAGAACAACCAACAAGGAAGATGGCGGTAAAAAGACCAATGAAAAAGAATCTAATTAGGCATTTGAAGAAGGCAAAGGTGGAGATGCACCACCCTCAAAGGTCACGAAATCCAGTATCCTTGGAGGAATTTTTACCAAGTTGGTTCCACACGAAGATTTCCCATGAGGACATTGATGCCTCTTGTTTCCACGCTGACAAAGGGGAAGAAAAGAGTGATGACCTACCGTTGCCATCTTCGGAAAAGCCTATCGACTCCACTCCTCAAGAATTTAATGCTTGTGAGGAAAAGGTCACGTTCACAAATAATGATCTTTTGCCAGGTGACACTCCTCATAACCGCCCATTGTACCTGGTTGGCTATATATGCGATGAAAGGGTAAATCGGATTTTGGTTGATGGAGGATCCTCAGTGAACATTTTGCCAATCCACACTGTGAAAGAACTTGGTATTCCCATGAACGAACTCTCAGAAAGTCGTGTGATGATCCAAGGATTCAACCAAGGGGAGTAGAGAGCCATAGGCGCGTTCAGGCTGGGAATCACTATTGAAGATATGCAATCAAATGCATGGCTGCATGTGATCGACGCGAAGACTTCATATAATGTTTTTCTTGGGAGGCCTTAGATACATGAGAATAAAATTGTTCCATCTACCTACCATCAATGTTTAAAATACTACCTGGGTGAAGTCGAGAAGACGATAGTTGCTGATAATGAGCCATTCACCGAGGGTGAGTCACACTTCGCCGATGCAAAGTTCTACTTGAAAAACCGCATTGTGAAGGAGCTGAAAGCTGATGATGGTATGAAAAGGAAGAATGACGAACCCATAACTTAAAGAGTTGCGGTGACCATGGGTAAAGCCAAAGCTGTTACAAAGGAGGTGCCTGCCACCATGAATAAATCTCATAAAGGGGGAATTGTGTCTTATGGAAATAAAGTAAGTCCCATACTCTAATATGTCCCTAAAAGGAAGAAAGACGAGGGCGAGTCATATAATATCCAAATTAATATACTAAAGGAGTTTAATCTTCCGGTCAAATGAATTGAGGCAGTAAAGTCATCTCAAATGCCGCTTGCAGGGTTTGTAGCCCAAAATCGTTTGTAGAGAGTGGCACTCCCTACAAAGCGAACAGATGAAGGTTTTGACCCTAATTCTTACAAGCTATTTGCAAAATCTGGATACAATCCCAACGAGCCATCAAAGTTAGGGAAACTCCCATCAGAAGCTGCAACGAGGCAACCACGTGAAGGTTTGGGATACAAGCAACCGTCACCAGTGCGCATTTCAATAAGAAGGAAGAGCAGCAAGTATATCACTGTAGAAGATTAATCAGCCGCTTCTAACAAGTCTTCTGTCTTTGATCGACTAGGAAGATCATCTGCGAGGACCTCCGTGTTTGGAAGATTGGGTCCAATAAAAAAGGGGAACAAGTTCCGGAGAAATTTTCAGAGCGTAAGAACACCTGCTTCACCCAAAATCCTGGAGATCTCTAAAGATTTCCAAAATTTGGTTCCTTCTAGAATGAGGCGACAAACAAAACTTGTAGTTTCATGTGAAGAAATACTGAAGGTGAAGCCATATACTGTGGTCTACACTAAGGAACGTGACAAAGATGAAGAAAGTATAGGTTCTTCGTATCATGTCACCGTACAAAGCGAGAATGATGTTCCGTCTTCGATGAAGGATAACGCAAAATTGGAGCATGTTTCACCATGTTATCACATATCCTTCAATGATGGGGATCCTCAAGAAGATGAAGATGCGAAAGATGCTCCACCTGAACTTGAAGAAGGAGTGAAGACGACGGTTGATGCCTTAAAAGAAGTTAACCTTGGCTCCGATGAAGAACCAAGACCTACCTACCTAAGTGCTCTACTCGAAGTTGAAGAAGAAAGCACTTATATTGAGCTACTCAAAAAGTTCAGGGATGTCTTTGCTAGGAGTTACAAAGAGATGCCTGGCTTGGACCCGAAAGTAGCAGTCCATCACCTTTGTAGTCAAAAATGGCGCTCGCCCTGTTAAACAAGCTCAAAGGCGCTTCAAGCCAGACTTGGTTCCCCTGATTGAAGTTGAAGTTAACAAACTCATTGACGCTGGATTTATTCGGGAAGTTAAATACCCAATGGGTTTCGAGTATTGTCCCTGTAAGTAATAAGAATGGCCAGATTCGAGTATGCGTTGGCTTCAGGGACCTCAATAATGCATGTCCCAAAGAGGAATTCCCACTTCCTATTCTAGAGCTGATGATTGATTCTACTACTGGTTACGAGGCAATGTCTTTCATGGACAGTTCGTCGGGCTATAACCAAATTTGCATGGCCCCGAAAGATGAAGAGCTCACAGCATTCCGCACTCAGAAAGGTATTTATTGCTACAAGGTAATGCCTTTTGGCTTGAAGAATGTTGGTGCTACTTACCAAAAGGCTATAAAAATATTTTCGATGATCTTCTCCACAAGAATGTCGAATGCTATGTTGATGACTTGGTGGTGAAATCAAGAGAGAAGGGTGACTACATGAAAGACTTGAGGATGGTATTTGAATTGCTCCGAAGATACCAACTTAGGATGCATCCGTTGAAATGTGCCTTTGGAGGTACTTCTGGAAAGTTCCTTTGTTTCATTGTCCGAAATCAAGGGATCGAAATCAATCAAGCCAAATTGGATGCCATTTTGAAAATGCCTGAGCCTCGAGATATCCATGAATTGAAAAGTCTGCAAGGAAAGCCTGCGTACCTTAGGAGGTTCATTTCGAACCTAGCTGGGAGGTGCCAACCATTAAGTCACCTTATGAAGAAAGGTGTCCCTTTCAGATGGGACCAAGCATGCAGTAATGCCTTTGAGAGCATTAAATCCTACTTGATGAAGCCTCCACTTTTATCAGCCCCTGTACCTGGAAAGCCATTGATACTATACATTGCGGCATAAGAAAGGTCTGTTGGAGCACTGTTGGCCCAAGAAAATAGTGAGGGGAAAGAAAAATCTCTTTACTACTTGAGCAGAATGATGACACCAAACGAGTTGAATTATTCGCCAATATAGAAGTTGTACTTGGCGCTAGTCTTCTCAATTCAAAAGTTGAAGCACTACTTTCAAGCTCATGTTGTCCGTCTTGTTTCTAAAGCAAATTCCATCAAGTTCGTGATGTCAAAACCTGTGCTTAGTGATCAATTAGCGAGGTGGTACCTCCAATTTTAACAATTTGAGATTTTGTACATCCCTCAAAAGGCTGTAAAAGGACAAGCATTGAAAGATTTCTTGGCAGATCATCCGATACCTGATGACAGGGAGCTTACTGATGAACTACTTGATGAGAACGCAATAGTCGTTGAAGTTCAACCTCCATGGAAGATGTACTTTGATGGTGCCATGCATCGTGGGGGAGCTGGGGCTGGCGTAGTATTTGTCACTCCCCAGTGTGAAGTCTTGCCCTACTCCTTCACCTTGACACAACTCTGTTCCAACAATGTCGCTGAGTATCAAGCATTAATACTTGGGCTTGAAATGGCCGTTGATATGAAGTAGTTGCAATTGCAAGTCATGGTGACTCTCAATTAGTGGTCAACTAGCTTTTGGATAGTTACGAGGTTAAGAAGCCTGAACTACGCCCATATCATGATTACG
Organism: Nicotiana benthamiana; assembly: GCA_034376525.1. Classification (NCBI taxonomy): domain Eukaryota; kingdom Viridiplantae; phylum Streptophyta; class Magnoliopsida; order Solanales; family Solanaceae; genus Nicotiana; species Nicotiana benthamiana. The sequence continues at coordinate 32,826,527 of CM067331.1, read as the reverse complement.
CTAAAAAATTAATGGGATGGATCGGTGATGTGACTATTCAACATGTGCCAAGGAAAGAAAATAAGAAGGCTGATGCTTTAGCTGCCCTAGCATCATCTTTAACCCTGCCTGATCAAGCACAAGTTACTGTTTGCCAAAAATGGGTAGTACCACCGCCAAATGAGACTCAAGGTGAAGGAAACGAACTCGAGCATCTTGTTGCTATTTTTGAAGTTGAGAAAGAAGAATGGCGCCAACTCATTATCGACTACTTATGCTATGGGATATTTCCAGAAAATTTGATTAGAAGGACTCAAATTCGTCGTCGTGCGCTCGCTTCCTTTACTACAAGGATACTCTATGTAGAAGGTCGTTCGAGGGAGTACTCTTGCGATGCCTAGAAGAAGAAGAAGCTCTCCAAGCTTTGCAAGAGGCACATTCTGGGGTATGGGGGTCACACCAGTCTGGACCAAAGCTCCACTTCCATATAAAAAGGATAGGATATTATTGGCCAATGATGGTAAAAGATTTCTTGGACTACGCTCGAAGATGCAAGGCTTGTCAATTCCATGCGAATTTTATTCATCAACCTCCTGAAATGTTGCACCCGACTGTTGCATCCTGGCCATTTGACGCTTGGGGATTGGATGTTGTTGGACCGCTGCCAAAGTCCTCTGGTGGCCACCTATACATTGGCTGCAACTGACTACTTCTCAAAATGGGCATAAGTTGTTGCTCTTAAGGAGGTAAAGAAGGAAAATGTTGCAAGTTTCATCCGAGTGAACATCATCTATCGCTTTGGCATTCCCAGTTACATAATAACGGATAATGACAAGACATTCGACAATAGGTTGATGAACAAGATTTGTGAGCTCTTTGGCTTCAAGCAAAGTAACTCTTTGATGTACAATGCTACTAACAATGGTCTAGCCGAGGCATTCAACAAGACTCTATGCAACTTGTTAAAGAAAGCCGTCTCCAAATCCAAACGATATTGGAATGACAAGATCTATGGGCATATAGGACGACTCACCGCACGCCAACACAGGCAACCCCTTATTCACTCGTTTATGGGGTCGAAGTCGTCTTGCCACTTGAGTGTCATATACCTTCGTTACGACTGACTATTCAAGAAGGTATCACTGATGAAGAAAATGCTCGACTTCGGTTAGCAGGGTTGGAAGCTCTTGATGAAAAGAGATTGGAAGCTCAACAGAGTCTTGAATGCTATCAAGCTCGATTATCTCGCGCCTTCAATAAAAGAGTTTGCCTGAGATCCTTTCAAGTAGGAGATCAAGTCTTAGCCGTACGAAGACCTATAATTACTTCTCATAAACCTGTAGGGAAGTTCACTTCAAAGTGGGATGGGCCATATGTCGTGTAAGAGGCTTACTCAAGTGGGGCTTACAAGCTGGTTGATGCAGATGGTATGAGAATTGGCCATATAAATGGCATATTTTTGAAGAAGTATTATCCTTGAAGTCATGAAGCTCCTTGATGCACGAGCCTAAATTACATGTTGCTACACTCCTGGACCGCAAGAGTATAAACTGTGTACGGTCCCCAAAAAAAAGAGTCCGCTAGGTTGAAAACCTCGAAAGAGGCGGCCTAGGCAAAAGTCAGGACGTAAAAAAAAATAATAATAATAAAAAAGAATCACCTGGTCTGAACTGCGGTATGACTTGATCCTCTTCACCGGGGTACATAGGCAGCTTAGAGTTTCATTCTAAGTTCATTCACATAAGTTCAAAAGATACATATTACCCTAGTTGTTGAATGAATATAGTATGAAGGAACACAAGATCAAGCTGAAATGTCATCCTCTTGTTGAACTTCGATCTCATTTGATTTAAAGAAGGGTTTCTCTGTGTCTTCAGGTTTGCCAAACCTTAAAGTTTGTTGGTCTCCAAGTCCGCCCTCTGCCAAAGAAAGGGGAAGAGAAGCGAAGCGTCAAAAGGAAGCACGAGTATAAGGAAATGATTGCTTGGTACAACGTTTCAAATTCAGTGAGATTTGAACCCCAAGATATTTGTGAGGATATGGTTCTTAAATTTCAATTTATGTCAAGTAATACGTCTTCCGATCTCGAGGCTTCCATATCAAGATGCAAAATATTTGGTGAAGTCACGCGAATCTGAAATTGTCGGTGTATCAAAATTTAGTATTGACTTTGAAATATTATCCAAATGTGTCTCTAAGAAATTAAATCTTGAATCTTGTATATGTGATATATTTGGAAGTTAAGTTTCTAGTAGATCAAACGGTTCATGATTTCGACGTTCCTACTTCAAGATACAAAACTTTTGGCGAAGTCGCGCAAATCTGAAATTTTTAACGTGGTGGAACCTAAAGTTGATTTCAAAGTATATGGGATGATTCTGAAATTATTTGATTGAGAATTTTTTTGGATATGTTCTAGATATTGGAGTTTAGTTTTCAGGAAATCAAACGGTTTGTAATTTCAACCTTCCTACACCAAGATATAATTTTTTTTGAGAGACAGCGCAAATCTGAAATTGATAGCGAGGTGCAACATAAAGTTGGTTTCAAAATATTATTCGGAATGATCCTGAAGTTGTTTGATTTCGAATTTTGGATATGCTCTATATCTTGAAGTCTAGTTTCTTGAAATTAAACGGTTTGTAATTTCAATATTATTACACCGAGATATGAATTTTTTGGTGAGACTGCGCAAATCTGAAATTTGCAACGTGGTGGAATTTAAAGTTAGTTCCAAAATACTATCTGGGACAATTCTGAAGGTGTTTGATTATGAATTGTGGATATATTTTAGATATTGAATTCTAAAAATCAAATGGTTCATTATTTGGACTCTTCCCCGACAAGATATGAATCTTTCGTTACAAGTGCGTAAAGTAGAAAGTTATGCAACTAAAATAAATGTCGAGTAATGTAAAGCAAATGAGAAGCAATCTTAGAAAAAATGAAATAAATATCCACTAGTTCAACCTAATATAAAGATCAAAGGGGAGATAATACTAACAACCTAATCTAAACAAAATTTGTAGTTGATCAATTCTTGATAGCTAGTCTCCAAGATCTTCTTCTTCTCCTTCGAATTGGTCGAATCATCAACAATCAACAAATTTATGTTGTCATATGAAGAGACCTCAGTCTCGGCAGATGAATTTTTTTCCTGAATCTCTTCAACCTCCTTTTGAGTCGCTTCTATGACATCTTCGAGGTTCTCCCTCTCTTGTTGTAATGTCTGCAACCTCTTCACGACTCTCTTCAATTTCTTTTCACTAAAAGAAACTTTCTTGACTTTCTCACTTGCTTCAAGTTTGAACGATTCGAGACGCTCTTTAGCTTTGGAAATAAGTTCTAGCTTCTCATCTTCACTCGTCTTATCAGCCATATTGGATCGCTCTTGGTCATATGATGCGGCAAGTTCAAAAAGAGAATTCAGTAAATCTTCTAATGGAGAAAATCCAGAATATTCGTCTTCTTCATATCCTCGAAAATCTCAATTATTTGCTCCATAAGAAGAGAGTAATTCTGGACGAGTTTTGGAGAGCCTATCGCAAATATCCTCCCAAAGTCCCAAAATGAATTCCTTCTTGCGATTGAAAACAACGTTTTTTCCTTCGAATATAGATATCGTTGTATTTGTCATTGGTAAAATGCGAGTTATCTCATTTGGAGTTTGTCTTTTTAGGGATTCGTCACAAGGAAGAGATGACGCCTTTGACGATGACTTCACTTTACATGTAGGCCCTCCAATAGATTCATCACTCACTTGCATCTTGTCGCATGAGGATACCATCGGATGCCCAATGGTGTTCAACTGCATTAATAAAAGGAAAATAAGTAAGTAATTTATAAGTGAAGCTACTCCTAAAAAAGGGGGGAGGGGGAATGAGCGAGGTGATTGTATTTTACTTCTTTGTTACAAGTCGTATGCGTTCTTGAGGGAATATCAACACTTTGAACCTCTACGATCTCTACTGGGTTAGGCCGTTTGTTTTTCCAATTTTGATCTTCATTGGTACTCTTGCTTGTGTCTTGAGGAACACACGTGTTAAATGGAAGAATTATAGGGTGTTTCTCTATAGCTGTTGAAGTGCAATCCACTTCATTTGAAGCTGCCTTCGAGGATTTAAGCTTCCTTTTCTTAGGTTGCCTGACTACTTTTGGGATTGGAGTTGATATTTTTTATAACTTTTGAGAGCGTCTTTCCAACATCTTGATCTTCACCTCCTAAAGGGATTGTAGACTTTAGCCCAACATTGTTTACCAAAGCTTGTAAGTTATTCTTGAGAAACTTCCCATGTGATTTCTCCCACCAAGACATATAATTAGTGGAGAAAGGCTTCTCCATAGGATCTCCCATTGGAGGAAAAATCTCATGTGACATAGATCAATGCAATGTGCAAATCCTCCAAAATCTTATTCCTTAATCTAGAGAAGAGTTACGGATGTCATTCTCTAAAAAGCCGGGGACGTTCTGGTAAAATCCAAATTGGCGACCAAACTGGTCGGACTATACGGCTCGATGATGAATGAGTTACCTTACCTCAAAGGGAGGTAATTAAAACGTAAGCTCATGAAGTAATTTGATTCCAACTCTTGAGGGGCATCGTTATCCATGTAATAATAAGGACGGGAATTGGTCAACATTGTTGGTGCCCAAACTATATCCTCCCCATTGTGGATGCGTTTTCTTCCATCTTTCTCGTCAAAGTACCTTTCAGCCCCCTCTCCTGAGTATGCCACCATCAAAGGGGCAGATGGACCCTTAGCAAGTGGATAGTGGGTTTTGAAGTAATGTGCAAGCCATCCGAAAACATAATGAATGGGAAAAGAAACTTTGACCTGATCGAGTTGGGTAGAACGCGAAATCGTATTCAAACCATGATAAATACTCGCCAAAACGGGGACTGCAAGGCTAATTTGTCGCCCACCTGTCATCATGCTGTCCATCTTAGAAGTCTCAGGACGAATGGAGTCTTCTACCTTGGGGAACACAAAGGCTCACAGCCAAATTGATAAGAATGCCGCTACATATGTTTCATCTTTCTTGTCAAACCTCACCCTAAGCTTAGAGAATGTAGTTTCTTGATCAGTCGACCACCTCGTCGTCTCGGGAATAACTCCGTTAGGATTATGGGTTGACTTTAGGCGTGCATATTTCTTTTCCTTTCGCAGCGGGGCAGGTCTATATACTAATGTCTTTTTATACCAAAAACTTGTCCACTTGCTGAAGGAGACCCTTCGGGTAGCACCCGTACCTTCCTTAGGATAATGAAATGTAGAAAATAAATACTCACAACATCGAGGAATAAATCTGACTTATTTTGCATTCAAACCGATGAGTTCTCTTGTCTCAGGTACCACTTCTTCGTATGGAGAATCCGCAATGGGCAAACTCCCAAGGATATGTAAGTCCCAAAAAGATATAGATAGCTCCCCAGCTGATGTAAGAAGTGTGTTTGTCTTGGGACACCAAGCCTTACAAAATGCTTGCAAAATGTTCGAGTTTCGATCTTAAGTGAAAAGTGAGGCATAGACATCATCGTAAATCTTTTTTGTACTCAAAGTTTGTTGGCTTCCACCAAGCACGTCTTCAGCCCATTCCTAATATCCTGGGATATGACGATGCTCGACCTCGATTGTTGTGGTGTTTACCCAGTGTACTTCACCTTGAATTATGCGACTTCCTAAGTTGGAAGGGTGCTAGCAATATTTACATGACGATGGATTGGCGCTTGGAGAGACCACATATTGGATAATGGATTAGAAGTTTATTTGTGTTCCAAGGTCCTTCTTTACATGAAGGGAGTTCCTTAGAGGAGGCCATGGGGCTGCATATCGGCTAATTTGTGAGATGAGAACCAAAAGCTTGGTTTGTTCTATGCCATCTTCAGTCTCGATGATGAGATATCTAAATTTTGAGGAAGGTGAGGTATAATCCCTGAAATTTTCCATCTCTTCGTGCTAATAAAAAGAGAAAGAATAGAGGGGTTACCATATTCCAAACCAAGAATATTAGAATGGGTACAAAAGTCTAAATGGATGAAATGCTCTTCGGTAGTCATGCCATTTTGAGAGTGAGCTCTCCAAGAATCGGACCATTTTGAGAGTAATCTCTCGAGTCATTTTGAGAGTAGTCTGTCCAAGAATCGAGCCATATTGAGAATAATCTCTCCAAGAATCGGGCCGCATTGAGAGCAGTCTCTCCAAGAATCGAGCCATTTTGAGAGTAATCTCTCCAGAATTGGGCCATTTTGAGAGTAATCTCTCGAAGAATTGGCCGCATTGAGAGTAATCTCTCCAAGAATCATGCCATTTTGAGAGTAATCTCTCCAAGAATCGAGTCGTTTTGAGAGTAATCTCTCCAAGAATCAGGCTATTTTGAGAGTAATCTCTCCAAGAATTGGGCAGGGATGAGTACTCATACCCTTACACCCTAAGACCTCCTTCTTCGTGCGTGGATCTCGCTTGAACTACAAAAAAATGACAAAAGAAGAAAAGCACAAGGAAAAAAGAAGAAATTACCTTCACAGCAGTGCTTCCAAGTCGTCAAAAGTAGACTCAAAGTGGTTTATAAACGCTGAAAATAATGCTAATAGAATGAAGAGTATACTGTATTTATAGATGTCAAAAGGCAGCGACTAAAAGAGAAGAGCCGATGTGGGATGCAACAGAAATTGCAATTTGAGTTGAAGTCGAATTGCAATTCGAGTTGAAATCGGATTACAATTTGAGTCGAGATCGAATTGTAATTCAAAAAAAAACCTGTCGAGCAGTGTTCCAATATGAGTGCAATTCATTGGAATTGCAATTTGACCATAGGTTTATGGAATTGAAAACTGATTCTATTATCTAATAAGGATTTGTTTTTTTTAAAAAAACAAACTCATTGAAAATTAATTCTATAAAATAAGCCTATAAGTTGGTAAATTATCCAACATCAAGTCCATTCCATATAATTGAATAGAGGAGACGAAAAAATATATATGGTGTTGTCTCCGATTATACTTCAAGACCACTCTTTGAAGTTCGATGCTTCTATACCCCCGACAAGTCTTGAAGTAGGGGGCATTTGTAAGTATAGAAATTTTATTGGAATTAAATTCATAAAATAATTTGGACTGTATTTTAATTTCAAGATATATTAGTTAAAATAAATTTATTGGGCTAATATAATTGAATTAATTATATAAGTCTAAATATATATATATATATATATATATATATATATATATATATATAGAGATTAAATAAATAAGTCTTAATCCATTGGGCTAGCCCAATCTTAAATGATGAGCCCACTTCACTAAGCCCAAGATGTCATCTTCCTAGAGGCTCAGTTTGATGCCATGTGCCAAATGACGTGGCGCGCCAAGTCAAACGGAAGAGCCAATAGGATCATGCCACGTGTCAAAATGACAAGGCATGCCAAGTCACACTAAAAGGCCAATGAAATCGCGTCACGTGTGCAAGTGACATGTTCTGGCCAATCAAATGAGGCCATGTCACCCTTCGATTTGATTGGTCGGAAGGAGTTTGTTCTTGTCATGACTCTTCCCTTCCACAATTATAAATTGGGGTCTTCATAACTCAGAAAAGACACCAGAAGTGATAACAAGAAGCAAGAAAGACCTCGTGGATCAAACGCTGCAAATTTCTCCACAAGTTTCAAGCTTCAAGCAATAGTTCACGTTCAAGCAATCAAGTTCAAGCTCAAGAACGAAGAACAAATAATTTCGAGCTCAAGAACAAGATCATCGTTCGTGGCAACAAATATAGATTGAAGGTCAAGCTCCAAAGCCCTTGAATTTATTTACATTGGAAAGAAGAATTAGAGGATTAATAGAGATTGTACACCCAAATATTTGAAATAAAATACTATGATTGTTGCAATATTTTCGATGTTAATTTTATTTTTTCGACGCAAATTTATTGTCTACAATTACAATTGCAGTGCCTATGCCATCAAATATTATGGGATATTTTTTGCAACCTGTCTGTGAATTTAGCAATTGTCTCAACATAATTAGTTTGCACAATTCCTTACAAAATAAGTCTTGAATCCATTCTAAGTTGAATAGCCAGATTTGACGGACCTGAAATTCTACTCATAAGAAATGCGTTAATATATAATCCGACTTGATGTGTATTCTATATTTATATCTATCTATATCTATATTTATCTATTTATACTAGTATAAAAGTAGAAAGTCCCGAATCAAAAAGTTGGATTACCAATATGCCCTTTAAAAATAATAATAATAATAATAATAGTAATAACAAAAATAACTAAATCAATTACCAACAAAAATATTACTTACTAATTTATATTGCGTCTTTTCCAAATAGTTGTGTTCTTTCATTGGTCCATTTACTAACTTTTAAACTAATTAAAGACATGCAATTTGCTGTACATATATATGAGCATTTTCACGTATTCAATAATAAAATATTTCTATCATTATGTTTTATTTACAAAACAACGTTTTAAGAGAATGAACCACTAAAGACATGTTCGTTCTCCTTCTTCACCATCACCTTTATTTTCTTTCTTATTAAATAAATAAAACCTAAAACCTAATAGAATAAGCCAACGCTTCATACACTTTTTTGAAGAGCAAAAGTTCTCGTAGGTTAAATTTAAAATCTTATATTTCAAATGCTACGTTTTGTTTTTCTACATGGAGAGGTAAATAATATCAAGATACATGCAAACTTCTCATATGAAATATGACTTGCCCAAACTAAAATGTTTAAGAGTGAAACAAAATTTTATATTCTTTTCTTTTTCTTCTTGTGTCGACTCAAAAGGTCATCACCTGTTTTATATTCATTTTGTGTCTCCGAGGCCTGAAAAATCTCATTTAGGGTTGCCTTAATTTGTGTGGCAATCCGAGCACATAGCCGTAAAGCTTAAATATGAATTCTACGAGAAAAATACTAAATTTTAATATTAAAATAATTAAATTTTACATTGGTTAATATTTTGGGTAAACGGGCCCTGATTGATGGTCCCGAAGGAGCCGTAGGAAAATATGGGACTTAGCCGTATGCCGGAATCGAATTCCGAGGTCCCAAGCCCGAGAAATAAATTTTTGAATAAAATTATTTTCTGGAAATTATTATGGAAACTGAAAATAAAATTTGATTAGAAGACTATGGTATTGGTCCCCTAATTTGATTCCGGCATGCGGTACAAGTCTTATATACGATTTAAGCGCTTTCTATAAAGTTTGGTTGAAAAAGGACGTCGTTTGACGTGTTTTGGACTTAAACTGGGAAATTTGATGTTTTATGAAGTTTGGAACAAATCATGGATTTTGAAGCTTAACTCGATGTATATGATGTTATCTTGGTGATTTGATAGTGCAAGTAAGCCCCTAGGATTTTTTGAAATTTTGTGTATGTTTGGTTTGGAGCCCCGAGGGCTCGGGTGAATTTTGGATAGGCTCAATTGAGGTCCGATTTCAAAACAAATCACAGATATGGATTCGTGGGGGAATGGATAATCGGATTTTGGTTCGAACCTCGAGTTTTTACTACGTGGCCCGAGGGCATTTTTGGACTTTTTGGGCGAAACTTTGGAAAATTCGTTTTTATGCATTCAAATTGATCCATTTAGCATTTGTTGATGAATTTAAGTAATAGTTGACTAGATTCGAGCAGATTTGTGGTAGAATCGAGGGGTAAATCTATAAATGACGCTTGAATTGAGTTCAAAGTATCGAGATAAGTGTTTTGGCCTAATCTTAGTTTGAGGGAATAGGTGTTGAGTCTTATTGCTACTTGTGAATTGTCGAGTGCGATGTATAGGCATAGTGACGAGTATCTATATATTGGTTTCTAGCATGACCGTGGGTCTTTATATTACGAATATTTTGATCTTTGTTGTAACTTCCATGCTTAATTGAAGATTTCTATATGTTGTAAAGAGCATGTGAAAGAAATTGTGATCTTTAAACTTCGAGGAGGATTGGCTCGAGTTGAAATACAAGTTGTGAAGGTATATGAGATAATTAAATCATTGAAGCATTGGCTCATGTGGTAATGTGAACTATGAGATGAATATAAAATAAAGAGAAAGAGTTATTGTTTTATTCCCTTGCCTGGACGTTTTGTTGTTTTGTTGAATTTATCCATTGCCGGGATATTGAAATTTATTGATATTGTTCCCTTACCGGGATTTAACTATTAAATTGCATTCCCTTGCCGGGATTTCTGTTTCTATTTTGTTTATTTCCTTGTCCCCTTATTTGTGATTGTTGTTTGGGTGAGGATGAGTGTTAAAGCACGAAGGGTGATGCCGTATATTATTTGCTATTGTGAGGAAAGAGTGTTAAAGCACGAAGGATGATGCTGTGCCATGTGATGTACCATTCTGTGCCGATTCTATTGATTATGTGTGAGGAAAGTGAGTAAAAGTATGAAAGGTGATGCTGTGCACATTTTATTCTATCATTGTTTAGTGAGGATGAGAGTAAAAGCACAGAGGTGATGCCGTGTACTTGTCCTTGATTTTATCTGATTCTTGCTGATAATTGAGTTATGTTGTTCTTTACGTTTATTTTACTAATTTTCTGTTGTTACTTGACCTTATGGTGATGTCATTGATTCCCTTGGCCTAATTGCTTCGTAATTGTTACTTAGGTGAGGAAGAGTGTAAAGCACGAAGGGTGATGCGTGTTTTGGTGAGAGATTGTTAAAGTATGAAGGATGATGCCGTGCACGGTGGAGGTAAAGGTATTAGAGTTGGAGGTGCAAGTACTGTTCTGGGTTATGGTAGAGAAGTTTCAATTTTATCTTGCATTGTATCTGGTCATGCCTAGTGATTCTTTGAGTGCCACTGTTTATGTGTCTACGCTGGTGTGTGATTCTATCGTGGTGACCCGTGTTCATTGATCATGTATAGTGGTGATTGGAGGTCTTGAGACTCGTGTAGATTTGCTTCTTCTGGACATGGTTGATTTCGACATTCTATTAGGGATGGTTTGGTTATTACTATATCACGTTATCTTGGATTGTTATGCCAAGACAGTGACCCTAGCTTTACCGGGTATGCCTCGTTTAGAGTGAAAAGTGACTCCTGGTCGTTCTACCCATAGTGTTATCTCGTATGTGAAGGCTCAACATATGATCGAGAAGGGGTGTTGGGCCTAATTGGAAAATGTTCGTGATTCTAGTGGTGAGGTTTCTTCTACTGTTTATGTTCCTGTTGTTTGTGAGTTCCCTAAGGGATAGTTAGTTATATGCTAAATTTTTGAAGTGTGAGTTCTGGCTAAGTTCAGTGGCATTCCTGGGTCACCTCGTATCAGCATAGGGTATTCAGGTTGATCTGAATAAGAAGATTTAGGTAGTCAAGAATTGTCCTAGACCAGCATCAGAGAGGTTCAGAGTTTCTGGTATTGGCAGGTTACTATCGACGGTTCGTGGAGGACTTTTCATCTATTGCGGCCCCGATGACCAGATTGACCCAGAAAGGTGCCCATTTCAGGTAGTCGGATGAGTGTGAGGCGAGCTTTCAGAAGCTCAAGATAGCTCTGACTACAGAACTGGTGTTGGTTTTGCCCACAGGTTCAGGGCCTTATGCAGTCTATTGCGATGCTTCCCGTATTGGGCTTGGAGTAGTGCTGATGTAGGATGGCAAGGTCATTGCCTATGCTTCGAGGCAGTTGAAAATTCATGAGAAGAAATATCCAGTTCAGTATTTTGATTTGGCATCCATAGTTCATGCACTGAAGATTTAGAGGCATTATCTGTACGGCGTGCCATGCGAGGTGTTCACGAATCACAAGAGCCTTCAGTATTTGTTCAAGCAAAAAGGAGCTGAATTTGAGGCAGAGGAGGTTGTTAGAATTGTCGAAGGATTATGAAATCACCATCCTATATCATTTGAGGAAGGCCAATGTGGTGGACGATGCTCTAAGTAGATAGCCATCTAGTATGGGCAGTCTTGCTTATAGTCCGGTCGATGAGAGGCCTCTTGCTATGGATGTTCAGGCTTTAGCCAATCAGTTCATGAGGCTAGACCTTTCATAGCCCAATCGTGTGTTAGCTAGTACGGTCGCTCGTTATTCATTATTGGACATATCCGTGATCGACAGTTTGATGATCCCTATTTGTGTGTCCTTAGAGATACGGTGCAGCGCAGAGGTTCCAGGCATGTTACTTTAGATGGTGATGGAGTTTTCAGATTGTAGGGTCGTATGTGTGCCTAATGTGGATGGGCTCCGAGAGTTGATTTTGGAGGAGGCCCATAGCTCTCGGTACTCTATTCATCCGAGGGCCGCGAAGATGTATCAGGATTTGTGGCAGCATTATTGGTGGTGTAGAATGAAGAAGGATATCGTAGCATATGTGGCTCGTTGTTTGAATTGTCAGCAGGTTAAGTACGAGCATCAGAGGTCTGGTGGTTTATTTCAGAGGATTGAGCTTCCCTAGTAGAAGTGGGAGTGGATCACTATGGACTTTGTTACTGGACTGCCGTAGACTCAAAAGAAGTTCGACACAGCATGGGTCATTGTTGATAGGCTGACCAAGTCAGTACATTTCATTCCTGTGTCAGTATCCTATTCTCCTGAGAGGTTAGCTGAGATCTATATTCGGTAGGTTGTTCGTCTTCATGGTGTGCACGTATCTATCATTTTGGATCGGGGTATGCGGTTTACCCCGTGCTTCTGGAGAGCAATTCAGCGGAAGTTGGGCACACTGGTTGAGTTGAGCACAACATTTCATACCTTGATGGACGGTTAGTCCGAGAGGACTATTCAGATTTTGGAGGATATGCCCCGAGCTTATGTTATTGACTTTGGAGGTTCATGGGATCAGTTTTTGCCTCTAGCAGAGTTTGCCTACAACAACAGCTACCAGTCAAGTATCCAGATAGCTCCTTACGAGGCTTTATATGGTAGGCGATGACGATATTCGGTTGGTTGGTTTGAGTTGGGAGAGGCTCGGTTATTTGGTACAGATCTGGTTCATGATGCCTTGGACAAGGTCAGATTCATTCGGGATAGACTTCGTATAGCTCAGACTAGGCAGAAGAGTTATGCGGACTGCAAGTTCAAGATGTGGCTTTTATGGTTGGTGAGCTAGTATTGCTCCGAGTGTCGCCTATGAAGGGCATGAGAGATTTAGGAAGAAGGGAAAGCTTAGACTTAGATTCATTGGTCTGTTTGAGATTCCTGATCGAGTGGGAGAGGTGGCTTATAGACTTGCTTTGCCACCTAGCTTATCAGTCGTGCATCCAGTGTTTCATGTGTCTATGCTCTGGAAGTATCACGGTGATCCAGCCCATGTATTAGATTTCAGCATTGTCCAGTTGGACAAAGACTTATCTTACGAGGAGGAGCCGGTAGCTGTTCTAGACCGACAAATTCGTCGGTTGAGGTCCGAGAGTTTCCCTTCTGTTTGTGTTCAGTAGAGAGGTCAGCCTCCTGAGACATCGACCTGAGAGTCTGAGTCTAATATGCAGAGCCGTTATCCTCATCTTTTTCCCGACTCAGGTACTTCTTTCTTTTGTCTGTTTGAGGACGAATGATTGTTTTAAAGGTGGAGAACATGACGACCCAAAGGGTCATCACTTGTTTCTTTATTCATTCTGTGTCTTTAGGCTTGGAAAACCTTATTTAGGGTTGCCTCAATTTGCGTGCACTGTCCGAACGCATAGCCAAAAATCTTAAATATGAATTCTGTGAGAAAAATATTAAAATTTTATATAAAATGATTAAATTTTACTTTCGCCCATATTTTGGATAAATGGACCCGGACCCGTAATTTGACGGTCCTAGAGGGCCCGTAAGAAAATATGATACTTGGGCATATGCCCGGAATTGAATTACGAGGTCCTAAGCCCGAGAAATAAACTTTTGAGTAAAAATATTTTTTGGAAATAATTATGGAAATTAGAAATGAAATTTGATTAGAAAACTATGTGTACGGGGCTTGTATTTTGGTTCCGGCACCCAATACAAGTTTAAGCACTTTCTGAAAAGTTTGATTGAAAACAGACATCGTTTGATGTGTCGGACTTATAATTGGAAATAATTTTTTCTAAAATTTGGAAGAAATCATGGATTTTGAGTCTTAATTCGATGTATATGATATTATCTTGGCGATTTGATCGAGCGAGTAAGTTCGTAGGATATTTTTGAGGTTTTGTGTATGTTTGGTTTGGATCCTCGAGGGCTTGGGTGAATTTTGGATGGGCCGTAAGTGTATTTTAACCTTTGCAAAAAAAGATCTGGCATTTTAGTTCTAGTATCTTCACATTTGCGAAGAAGGTCTCGCAAATGCGAGCCTTGCATCGCAAATGCGAGACTAGGGTCTCGAGCTAAGTCATCCCATATGTGCCAGTGGGAGATATCCTTTTCCATACATCATTCTTATAAGATTCTAGTCAAGCTCTCTACGAAATAGGCCATCAATAGTTCTTCCCTTCCACCTACTCCTCTTGACTTATTACAATATCTTTTAGAAAATGGTAATCAGGTCTCTATGCCCGTCATACTTCAAGAATTTTGGTGTTTTAAAACCGATAGGCAGATGAACATGAGGAAACATGCACAAGTCGACATAGGAAACACTCTTCTCGCCAATAGTGGAACCATGTATGTTCTTAAGACTATGTTCGATGCTTTTCATTTTTCGAGTCATCTCTTCTTGCCCCAGGTTTTTCATAGTTTTCTCTTGTTCCATTGTAGAATCAGACTGATGGTGCTATGGATAGGATTTTGGAGTGACATGAGCCTTGTCCAGTTGAAATGGTGGTATTTGGAAAGAAAAGGCTGGCGGCTAGAAACCTAGCCTGGGTACTATTGGCTCTGCCGTAGCAGAGGTTGGTGGTGTGGTGAATATGTTAGAAGATACTCAAAAAAATAGTTCCTAGGGGCGAACCTCAAAAGGCGTTCCGCTGAATGTGTTGACATAGTGGGGTATTCGAATAGGGTAACTGTGTAGTTTATAGGGACATTGGAGGTTCCACTTGTTCTGGAAATTAGCTCGAGAAAACCACGTATTACGCTGGGAAGATACCTACCTCTAGACCAAGCTTCCTATATTTCCAACAAGTGAAGGCACAGTATCCTATTCTCTTTAGTATTTACTGACTGTGACATCGGGATAACCGACATTAGATTGCCCTTTAAGGGGTTAATGCTTTGTAGGTGAATTTCCAATGTCATTTCAACCCTCTCTTTAGATCTCGTGAAGTAAGGGTGTGAAGCCATATACCCATAAAACCAACCACCTAAAACAGAACATGTTCTCAACAGCATGCATAACAAATCGATTAGTTTGAGATATTTAGAACATAGGGAATCACACATTGAGGCAATGCAATGCACCTTGATTTTAACATTTTTCTACATGTTTTGTATCGATTTTCTGTCTCATCCCGACTTTTATTACCTCCCAGATCTTGAATCTTTATCTTTTCTTTACGCTTTTCATTGTTTCTCTCTTTTCTATGCACTCTCGCTTTTGCAATGTTTTCTCCCTTTTTCTTGTGCCCTCTTTTCATCATTTTCTCTCTTATTTAAGTTATATATAGCTATGAGTGGATCCAGTGGGGATTGCCTACGTATCACGATGTCGCGCGAATCAGATCATTACGTAGTTCAGGGGATAAATGCGAAATAAAAGGGAAGAAAAATTTAGACTTTCATTAAATAAAAACTTCTGCTTTTGATATATTACAAGGACTCCATCATACAGACTTTAGACTTAAAAACAAAAAACATACTCAAAGTAGACTAACTGGCTCTAAGAGAAAACTGAAATACAGACTTGCAAAGAAAAATCAGGAATACATAAGTGCCTCCAATACTACTCCAGGGGCGCGGGGGACATCAGCTAGTCTCGACGTGGGCCTACGTGCAATATCCTTTAGAGGCAATCTAGGTCATCCATTATCTAGCGAACAAAAGTCATCATTGTAGTGAAGAAAGTGTATCTAGTCATATCCTCGCACTCGTGGCATTTCATGATAATATAATCAGCAATTCCTCGAATCTTTTCTGTAATGATGCCCTTCTCGTGGAGTAGGCATCCAATTTTCTGAGATCTAGCTTCCAGGACTTGGGCGTCCGTATGGCTTTGCTCCTGCATCTGTCGCATGTCCTCTTCCAGTCGGAATATCAATGCATAACAATGTTCCTTCTCTGCCTTCAAGTTCTTTGTATGTTGAGCCATTTTATTCTCGAGCACAGTTAGCTTTTTCTTTAGATTTGCGACCTCTCTATCATATTTTTCTTTTTACTGGTGATCAAACCCTACCCTTCTTTCTACGTTCTGCGTCTACTTGGCTCGGGGTCTTTCCAATCTACCTTCGAGCTTTTCCAAATCAGTCTCATACTCACATACTTTCCTCCCGAGACCATTTATAAGTTTTTCATATGTTTGTCTCCTTCCGAGTTTTCAACAGCTATCTTCATCCTTTGAATCTGGGCTCGGAGGGCTTCATTTTCTCGGGCTAACATTTTCTTCTATCCTTCAAAAGCAGCGGCTTGCACAATACTATATAATTTAAGAACTCTGATTTGCCCTTCTAATTTGCTTATCGTAACCCTGTAGCTTTTCTCTTTTGCTAACCAAATCCATTATTCTTATGCCCTATCAATTAACTATTGTACGTGGGGCCTTTTGGCGGCCCGTTCAGGCTCTTGATGGACTTGAGCCCTTTTTCCATACCAGGTTGTGTATCTGGGCTCTACCTCACCCTTGGAAAAATCCTGTACTCGAGTTTGTGGCTCCAGAAGCCTACATTGATTCCGAATCTGGTGAACCTTTTCTTCTGGGAATGCTTCTTTTGGGCATAGTTAGTATCTTCCCAGCGAGCGCACAATCCTGTGTATAGCATACGGCTGAATACTCCAATGACCCAATAATAAAAGAAAATACACTCCAGCTTATATTATATAACTTCATTGACCAAGAGCCAACCGAATGTCCACTCAAATTTTCTTGTAGCCAAAGAACTCAGATATGCGAACCATGTTTCTGTATCTTCCGAAAATAAATGATCATCTATCCAATTTTCATGCGTCAATGCAATTTAGACTAGTCAGACCATAGTTCATGTAACTTGGGCGATGGCAAAGATGTTCTACCATCCAGATTTGTTGCAAGTTGCAACCCTCACAGAACTTTCCCCTGGTTGACAAACACTTAAAGCTTGATAAATTTCTACCAGGATCACTGGTATAATAGTGCAATTAGCCTTTTTATCATAAATTCAGCCACTCATATGATCCCCAACTCTATATGTCCATCACTCCATGGACAGATTAGAATGCCTAAGAATGCCACTACGAAGTCCAATACCCGGCGTGCTTCCAAATTCCGTTATTCTCTAGATGACTTAAACCTATATCCAGAGCCTCAAAACCATGGGGGTCCCTATAACGGCGGTATAGGAAGTAGAATACGAAAAATCCTTTAGCCAAATTTCCTTCTTTTACTTCCCGACTAATGCTCAGAAGGTCTAGAAACTTGTGAGGTCATATAGCTCTTGGTGCCATTAGATATCGGCTCCTGAGATTCTCGTTAAGGCTAGCATAGCCTGCTATCTCCTAAAGTGTAGGGGTTAACATAAAACTAGAGAAATGGAACATATTGTGTGCCGGGTCCCAAAACGATATCAAAGCTTCAATTATGTCCACTATTGGTTGAATCTTTAAAAGGCCGATGAGCCCGCCTAAAGCTTTTATTGCAGTACCTTTGTTGATTTCCCCTAGGTCATTCCACCACATATAGAGCCCTATCGGTATTTCCTCTACAACTTTGAAAGGTACATTTTAAACAGTTGTCATCCTTCACATTTATTTAAAGTGATCAGTAAAAAACCCATGATTTATTTTGACCGAAAAGGAAGACTATTTTTTTTTTTTTGCAAAATTTCAACTCATACAACAAAATATCTTTGCAAATATGGCCCTTCAGCATATTAGGAAGGAAGATTTAAGGGCTGAGATTGCTAATTGGCTAAAAATTTAAAAAAGACCATAAGTAGCTAGTCTTGTAAAAACTGCCTTTCTATGCCCTGTCGGAACACTACTGGCTATTTAGACAAAAACGGTATCAGCTAAATTTATTCATGACAACAATGACAACATTTCTTACTTTTGGGTTATTTTTGCAAAAATGGGGTTGGACCCGATGAGGGTTGCCTATGTATCCCACATCCGGTGAGAATCAAACATGCATAGTTCGTGAAGTTTTGACGCAACAGAAAAAACATGAAATATTTTGAAACAACTGTCCCTTCTATCTTTTTTTCTCTTTTTTTTTTTCAAAATTTTGGCAGAGTTTTGGTATATTTTGGACATCAGATTTTTTTAGGGCTGTTAATTATCTCTATCATACCTCAATTTGATTTTTCCAACTTTTCTTCCTTATCCTAGAAGTCGGTCAATGTGCAGTTTGAAGCAAAATAAGTGTATAAGTGGTAAGTAAAATGCATCAGGATGGTCTTTTGATTTCGGGTGCACATGTCCTAGACAGACTCAACCCCTGTGTTAACTCCCCAAAGTCAAATGCACATGATACAAACAAACACTCCTACTAGGAAACCAGCATGATGCTATGTTATTCTAGGTTTTAAAATCTGGGTGTACTGTTCTAGACCTTGCTTACCCGAGCGGACAGCTCGAGCCAGGAGGGTGGGGGCAGCGTACCGGGAATACAGAAGCTTCACTGGCTTTGCTACTATTGATACCCAATTTTTATCTATGTATTTTTCATATATAAAATACTTTCAAAACTAATATACATATGCATATATAAGCATACCCAAGTGTTTTAGTATTTTTGTCAATTTTTAATGATTTTTAAAATCTATTTCTTATCTATTTTAGCAGTACAAAAATCCATAATTATTCCCAAAATCTTCAATTTTGGTGAATAATTTATTTATTCCCATATTTATACCAAAATATAGCTAAGGTAATTTTGTGATTATTTTTATAAATTTATTCGATATTTAAAAGACTAAATTGCATATAAACGCAATTATAGCCTATTTTAAGATTAATAATATTTTATAATTCTAAAATTAGTTCCACTATTTTTTAATTAATATTTATTTATTATTAACTGGCTCATTACTTTCAATTTGCTTTTAAAATTATTTTTATAAAAGGAAAACTCGCTATTTAACATGTAGCCCCATTTCATTTAAAATGCAGCCCCATTTCATTTCAGTTTTAGCCCCTAGATTGACCTAATCCCAACCCCAATTAGACCAGCCTAATTTTATTTTAACTCGGCCCCCGGCCCAATTAAAAAATCCGTCCAGTTCATATTTTTGGATCAATGGCCATAAATCCCCCTTACCTTTTTTAACTCCTCAATTACACCCTAATCCCCCCATTTTACCTAATCAGCCAACTTTGAACCCTTTCATCTCTCAAATCTCTCTCATGGTTCTTCGAAACCCTAGCCCACCTCCTACCCTTTTCACCGCCTTTTCCCTAAAATCCATGGCTTCTCAAGCCATGGATGGTCTATACTCACCACCATTAGACCTTAGGTGTTCGAGTTTCTGAAGGCTGATCTTGATGGTTCTTTTTCAAATCTTCTCAGATCTATGGTTCTAGGGACTCTTCGGCCTTTGCTCCAGCATATTCAAGCATTATGAGGCTTTCCTAACCTCTTCGACTCAGGATATGACTTTCCTCAAGGTCTTTCGCATTTCTAGGGCTTCTTCGAAACCCTAAGATATTCGAGGTTTTTTCTGTTTGGTTTCTTATGATCTGTGATACATTTGTGCTCCATTGGATGTTTAAAGAATTTTCCCTAAAACTTTTCTTTCGAAATTGCTTCTCTTCAATCTAGGGTTTCTGAAAGTTTTTCAAAGTATCTTTCTGATTCTTCCTATTCTTTTCTTTATGTGTTTGTTTGCCTATATTATGCTAATGTGTCCTCTTTTCTACCAGGCATATTGTTCTTCTATTTTTCTTTTTATACCTGATTCTTTATGCATCCATATTTTACTGTGCCTCTAGACTAGGCTCGCATGATTATCTCTGCTATGTTTTCCTACATGATTTGTATTGTATGTGTTTCCTGCTGAGTTCTTTAATTTTTTTTGCTTTACTGAATATTTTTCGAGTTTTTCTAAGCATGTTTCATCTACCGCTTCTTAAGTTTGTATCACTCCTTCTCTTCTGAACTGGCTTAAGTTTCGAGCTTTTCTTAAAACATGTTCTTCATTCTTTATATCCATTTTCTTTCCTTATTGTTTCAAACCTGCTATCATATCTGTTTTGTTTCTCATAAGGCTCTGAAACAGACATTTGAGTCTGTTTCAATGACTTTCCTTCTCATCTCTATGTCTGATTCAATTTGAAACCCTAGGATTTGGGGATTTCTTTGGAAAGTTTGATTTTATGTCTGGGTTAGGGTTCTACTTTGGAACCCCAGACTATCAGACTCGTTCTAAGTACTGTGAATTGAATCTAAAACTCTTTGTTTATGACTCTGAACATTTCCATGCTTGTCTTTTTCTAATTAGCATGACAACTCCTTTTGTTTGATATTCTTGTGCTTTATGAGGAATTCTTGTTTCAAAATGGTTTTGACAACTACTGATTGAATTTGAATTCCTTGTAATAAGGTTTGACTAATTATTACCGATGTTTCTTTAATTGAACCTTCTTTTCCTTTTCCTGACTTTGTTTATTCGAATACAACCTACAATTTTTATTTTACCGGCTATTTATTTGATTTCCTTTCCATATTTTTCACAAACCTTGTACTATTGAACTTTTGCTTTAAATAACTCTTATGTATTTACCCTTCGTGTGTTATTGTGGAAAAGATTTTAATCAAATTCTTTCCTTAATTTTCTTCTACCCGTTTGAAATTAGAATCCCTTAACTGAAGGGAGATTCTATGTGATTGATTGCAAAACTATTCCCTTACCTTTTCATTATTGTTTTCTGCACTATAAAAAGACCCTTCTGCACAAACACCACCTTGAACCTTCAGTTCGACACCTTCAACTGACATTACCTTCAGGTAAGCACATCACTTATTGAACACTTCGAATTCAATATTTTACACATATAGTACTCTATCAATATTCTACTCTCTTTTGATTGTTCTTGGACTGTTTGCTTGTAATTTTGTTTACAAGACTAATACCTTTTCTCTTCTTATTTTATGAAACTGGTATGGACTGATTTTGATTTCAGTCTCATCCCTATGTGTTTAATTACAGTTACTACCATCTTGTCTACATTGCTGTCTGTGTTCTGTATTGAATAGATTACCCTCTTTTTGCATCTGTTGTTTGTTATGAACTTCCCTATACCCATACTCCCTTCTATGTGTTCGAGTTAGGGTTCATGGCCAGAAAACATCCAAATTGTTGCTCAGGTCTGAACCTGATACTCAATGGATCCTAACCCCCCAAATTTGGCTAACAGGCTAGTCAGGGGTGTGCTAGCACTCCTAATTGCTTGGCATGATCACCAGCCTGCCATGTCCTTCCCTAACTCTCTTCTATGCACTTACGCTTATTCTTTGACTCTAAGTTCTATCCCCCCCTATGAGCCTTGCCTTAGGACCTTGAGTTCCCTCTGAACTTGGACATTTGAGGACTGGCCATCCACACTACACTATAAACTAATTCTGCAATGTATTTACAGTGTAAGAACTTCCCAGAGTCCCCTTGAGGCTCTTGGGAAATTTGACACATCCCAAAAAAGAGAAAGGCTTTGGAAATATGATCTTTGGAAGTTGGTTTATTTCATATTTTATATCTTAAGTCTGAATTAGACTCCTTGGTTGTAGTTTAATTTTCTGATATAATTTTACTTTCCTTGATTCATTCGGGTTGTAATAATTTGTAATAACTTATGGGGCATATAATAAACAGGGAAGGGTCACTTATGTGTGCATGTGGATAGACATCTTGTTCTTAGGCATTTATTCCTACGATCTCATTTTGCTCTTCATCTGTGCATGTCATATAGAAATCCTGCCTATAAATCTTTCTGCATTTCATGTAGAAATCTTGCTTATAAGTTTATGCATCTGCATTTGAAATCCTTCATATTAGTTTATGCATCTGCATTAGAAATCTTGCCTATAAGTTACGCATTTCATTAGAAATCCTGCCTATAATTTGTTCCATTACTGCATCGAAAATCATGTCTATATGTTTTCTGTACTGCATATAGAAATCATGTCTATAAGTTTCTGCACTTCTGCATATAGAAATTATGTCTATAAGTTTCTGCACTTCTGCATATACATATGTCATTAGGAAAATAGTCTATAGAATAAAACAATAACAAGTTGCATCCTAGATACCATGCCTATGGGATTCCTACATCCCGATAATCTTTTTTTAAAACCAACAATGCTTAAAATCATGCCTATAGGAGTAACCTGTTGAATCGGATTCGTCTATTTTGTCTACAAGCCTAAAATCAGTTATATAAATACTCAACGCCCGCAGAGTTTGTGTTTGTCTATAATCAAAAGATTTTCTCTAAAAAAATCAGTATACTTTGCATTGCCAAATGTCATGTCTGTAGGTATCACCTAGGCAAGCCATTAGGTAACCAATTAATTGCATCAATCTTTAATAATTACAAACAGGGGTAGGCCTTATTCGGACTTCTTATCTGAGAAATATGTGATAAACCAGTCTGCCTTAACGCTTAAGTTTAATTAAAGACCTAATTAGTATCTGAAAGACATGCTAATCAATTTGCTTCTTAAAATGAGGTGGTCCGTTTGAGCCTTTAAACTGTTATGTGTCTCCCATTTACTACTTTATGTGTTTTGTTTGTCGCATTAGAATTTGTCCTTTTTAAAACTCTTAAAAGCCAAATCTCCATCCCCTTTAGGATTAGTAGTCCCAAATGGCTCTAGGACTGATAGGACTAGGCCGGGTACTAGCATGAAATAAGCAATGACACCATTCCGTGTTTAATACCGTAATGGTTAGGGTAAGGGTAGACATGGATATGATAACCACGCGATAACACTACATCTATAAATGGTTACCAAGTGTTGTGTGGGGTGACCTATGTAATTTACAAACCTAGTACCCCTTCCCTATTTACTTATTTACTTCCTTTTTCCATAATTTTAAAGTTGCCTAGTTTTCAATTCTTCAAATTCTTCTTTTACTTCAAGTATTTGCACCTATTATGCAAAAAATCTCTCTTTAAATTGTCTGATTTTCAATACTATTTTTCCCAAAACCTCCGTCCCCTTTGCTTCTTTTGCTAATTTACTTGCATCAATTATTTGACCCTTTCCCCTTTACTTACGTATCTTTTCTTTAATTATAAAATTACCTTCTTCCGAAATTCACCACTCTTTAAAACTCATGTACTTCTTTTATTTGCATCCATTATGTGAAAGTACTTAGTATTTACAATGCTTTGTACTTAGTACTTAGTATTTGTTATTTGTATTCAAGGTCACAATTGTAGCATGACCGGGAACCACACTAGTGGATCTTGAGGGGTGCCTAACACCTTCTCCTATAGATAATTTCAAGTCCTTACCCATTCTCTGGTCCTTCTTTTTTTTTTAGTTAAAAACCATTCATAGTGTCCTAATGCACTTAATAATTAGGTGGCGACTCTTCTATTCTTTTCTACCCAATTCCCAAAAGGAAAAGAGTTGTCTGCCCATATGTCATAAACCCGATTTTGCAAGAAAAAGGGGGCATCAACAACATGGCGACTTTGCTGGGGAATTTTTTAAGGATTTTACCATTTCATGCTATCTGTGAATTTGTGCTTCTTTACATGTCTTCATTTGTTTTTAAGTATTTATTCTTTCTTCTACTACAAAACTGACTTGGCTCTATGTTTCCTTTCTTTCTCTTAATGCTTTCTTTTACCGTTTTCCTTTAATGTTGTTTTAATTAGGAGCAATTATTGTAATTATTACCGTATGAACGTGCAAATACATGACAACTTGTGTAATTCTTGTAATTGCATACTCAACATCATATTCCACTTGTGCCAAAAAATACCATATCAACGCTTATAATGAGTGGTTTCGCCCTTCCGATATCATTACTTACTAAATTTGGCAAAGGCGTATTTGCGGTAAAACCAGTTGATCAATGGTGTAGTCGATGGTTTGATGCCTTTCCCTCTTGGGTTTTCCGATCAAGGGTACCAGTCAAATACCCCATAGAAACCATTTCTCTCTAAAAATATGCATGAATCATGTTCAAACCTAGCCGAGTCAGTTATGTTGTCCGCATAATGACTCTTTAAGATAGCCTTGTCCAAAGCCCACTAGGTTTCCCTAGAACCCAAACGGATCTTATCACGTTTTGTGCATTTATTTGGAGAACTAAATGCTTGATATGCTAATTTTTATATTAAATGGTCGAGTTTGGGGGGGGGGGGAATTAAGGGCCTAACACTTTTGTTTTGCAAAAAATGTGGCACGAAGTCCCCAGATTCAGCATGGTCACCAGCATTCACCCTAAATTACTGAGTTGGTGGGGAGATCTTCATCCCAGCAATCAGCATCTTCTCAGGAAACATCTAAGAGACTTGCCTTCTCTCCTAGAGATTCAACCCAACAACAAAATCATAGAAGCTACAACTCTGTTTTGGGATTATCGAAGGTCGGTATTTCGCTTTGGAGACATACAGATGACACCTTTTCTTGAGGAAATAAGAGGACTAGCTGGGACACCATGGGAAACTCCGGGTTTGATAATGCCGAAAAATTGCAAGGGTAGAGGTTTTCTCAAAATGATGGGACTAAATAAAAATCTTGACTTGACATATCTGAAGGAGTCATACATACCCTTTGACTATTTGTACGAGAGGTATGGTCACAGAAAATTTTACCATACTTATGCTGATGAGTTCGCCCTTACATCATTGGGGCATATTCACCGAAGGGTATTTGTCTTCATGTTCTGTTTCTTGGGGATAATATTATTTCCAATGAAGAAAGAAAGGATCCAAACAAGGCTAGCCATGGTTACCAAAACCTTAATAGAAGGAATTAACGGACAGCCATTCAGTCTTGTGCGAATGATAGTTGCAGAAATAAACTGAGCCCTAGAAAGGTGTCAATAGGGAGCCAAGCATTTCGAGGGTTGTAATTTGTTGCTCCAATTATGGCTCATGGAACACCTCCAAAAGGGTGAGTACCGACACGAAATTCATCATAGAGACTAGGACGATCGTATCGCCTTTCATCACCCAAAGCGAATGAATTACATGCCCAACATGTTCGCCCAACCAGAAAATGCTAGAGAATGGGTCGAACTCTTTGACAATCTTACTAAGGATTAGGTACAATGGATGTTCGAGTGGTTTCCTACTGAAGAATTCATCATTTGATCTAGGGATGCACCATGTATGATATTTATTGGTTTGAGAGGGACCTATCTATATGTCCCTATCAAGGTTATGAGACAGGCGGGTAGGAAGAAGGTTATACCGAGGATCGACAAGATGAGTCATTTCCGAGCCGACTTCCAGGATGATAGTCCATACAGGTGCTAGCTTTAGCATATGTGGCATTGAAAAATTGTCTTAGAAAATGACACCATCAAACCAGATCGCTACCATAGTGGTTGTACCCCACACTATTTCGGCTGGCTGCAAGACAATCACAACAATTTGGGTCAACCCGGGTTTGTTCAAAGTCACAGGATCATTGATGAAACGTATAATTAAACCAACTGCACAAGAGGATGCGTGAATGTGAAAATGAGCACCGTGAAACATAAGAAGCCAATCAAAAACTAATTGGATAATGGAGGGATATGGCTGTCAGCGCCAACGGATGACTGATCCGCTTGAAACAACGCATAGTAGAACTGGAAAAGAAGTTTCTGAAGAGGGTCAAAGATTGTCGAGTTGCTGAAGGAAATGAAGGCGGATATCTGGCCAGGGCCTACTTGCTGCTAGGACTGCGTGAGCTGGGAGAGCTATATGAGGGAGCCAATACTACCGAATCTATGGAAGGTCATTATGGAACCAAATAGATGGGAGTTTTCTTTTCCATTGAAAATGTAATGTCAAGTAGTGACATTTTATTTAGTGTTATTTTGGGATTAGTCTTATTTTCTTATCAATAAAATGAGGCATTTAGCATTCCAAGTTCTCCAAATTTACTTGTCGCTAGGCCTACCTCGAGTGTAACGAGGTCCCCAAAATTATGACATACTTTATATTTCCTGCACTACGTGTTTAAATATACAACATCTTTTCTATTAATCCTTACTAACTTGTCACCTTTTTGTTTTTACTTTTGTTTATTCCCCTCCCCAAAGGTTAGTTCGTGAACTTTAGCATCGTCATCGTATTATACAAGATCTAAGGTCCCACCACCCACTCGTCCTCCCAGTCCTATCAGAAACAGGAACAATGGAAAGATGGAAGATTTGAGCAACATCAAAGAGGAAAACTCGGTTGAATGGGTAGACATCATTCAAGGTACTCAGGGCTCTAAAGAAAGTGTGTCCTGACTCGAGCAGAAACTGTTAAAATTAAAGGAAGAACTGGATCAAGTCTGTCATTTTGCTTTACGGCCCCAAAAGTTATTCAGAATCACATACCTTACAAAATTTCCCAAACCATCTCGCACCTCACTACCATTGCAATACTTGGATCACTCCCAACAACACTCCATTGCTCATCCCCGAATCGTTGAACTCCAAAAATAACCACTACCACAACCAACACAACACCCCTATCTATGTGAAACTGTGTCGCATCCTAATCAACCCATCTCAAGCAGACCCAAGTTTGACAACAAAGACTCACTCATCAAAAATTTTGCTAAGGAACTAAGAAGCTGACCACCAGGATCCAAGACGTTGAAGGTAGCAAAGGAATTTAGGGGCTAAACTATGAAGATTTATGCATACAGCCCAATGTCGAACTGCCTGAATGGTACAAACCTCTCAAGTTTAAAATGTTTGATGGCATAGGGGATCCCAGGGTTCACTTGAGGACATACTGTGATAAGCTGGTCGGAGTAGGAAAAGATGAGAGGATCTATATGAAGCTTTTCATGAGGAGCCTAAAAAGAGATGCTCTGTCTTGGTACATCATCCAAGACCAAAAGAAGTGTTCAAACAGGTTTAATATGGCGTCCGACTTCATGGATTCAGGTTCAATATGGAAAATGCACAGGAAGTGTTTTACATTTAAAAATGGAAGAAGATACCTACAGAAACGTTCTGCGAGTAAACCACTTGTTGGAGATCAGAGGCTGCTAAGGTTCGACCTGCTTTAGGGGAAGAACAGATGAACAAATTTTTCGTCTGGGCTCAAGATCCGTAATGCTACGAAAGACTGATGCTGATCAAGAACCATAGATTTGCTGACATCATCAAGCTAGGAGAAAGGATTGAAGAAGGCATCAAGAGTGGTATGGTTACTAACTTTGAAGCTTTACAAGCCATCACCAAGGCTCTGAAGTCCATTGGTACATCCAAAAATAGGACGTAAGTGCCATAATGGTTGCACAGAGGACCAAATCACAATTCGAATACCAAACCTACCCGATATCTCCACTTACATATCATACCACTCCACATTTCCAAACACTCGCACCTTTCTACCAACTCCACCACCTACCTATTAATCACTTCCACCTCCTACATACCAATATGTTTCACCCAAATATTCCCAATCTGCACACGTCTACCAATATTACAACACTCAACCTTCCCACTATCAATCACCTCCCACTCGTCAAAACTTTCCTAGACCTCGACCAAATTATAACTGCATGCCTCCTAAACAATATACCGCTATTGCCGAACCAATCGACCAGCTGTATGAAAGACACAAAATCTTCTGGTTATATCACCCCTATCCCTGCCATAACCCCTTAAAACCCTTCCCAATGGATCAAGACAAATAAAAAATACACATACCATTCTAGCATGAAGGGGCATACCCTTGATGAATGCCGCTCTTTGAAGGAAAAGATCCAAGCTTTGATTCACAATAGGATCATCGTGGCAAAGGAGCCTGCTCCGAATGTCCGCAACAACCCTTTACCAGACCACAAGGGTGGAAGTGTTCATATGATTGAAAAAAAGGATGTCGGTATCCCAAAGGATTAATCGATCTCATCACAGAAGACGGCGATCCGAAGAAACCAACAGTTACCGTTAATTTTATTGTAGTTCAAATTTATCCTTCTAAGAATGTAGAGGTTAACAGGTCCATACCACTTGAGTTTGAAACACTAGCCTCTACAAAAACGCCAACACCAATTGAGGTCGAGTTTGGGTCCCCAAAGCCGCCTGAGCCATTTGAAGTTTATATATTACCTACCAAAGAAAGGGTGCACATTCCAATAGCAATGGCAGCCATAATGCCATTCCACAAAAAAGCCATACCATGGTACTACACAGCCGAGGCAAGAGGGAAGGGGAAAGCCGAGTTCGGGGAAGCAGTTGCGGCTCAGGGTATAATAAGAACCGGCAGGGTATATACCCTGGAACACTTGGCTGAGTCGAGTAAGTAGACCTTATGTCAACAAGCCCTCATTGAATATGGAGAAAATTCAAGCCAAGAAATACTCGGTCATTGACCAACTGAATAAAATACCAGCCCACATCTCTATCCTAGCCTTGCTACAAAGTTCCGATGC
Organism: Nicotiana benthamiana; assembly: GCA_034376525.1. Classification (NCBI taxonomy): domain Eukaryota; kingdom Viridiplantae; phylum Streptophyta; class Magnoliopsida; order Solanales; family Solanaceae; genus Nicotiana; species Nicotiana benthamiana. The sequence continues at coordinate 32,797,937 of CM067331.1, read as the reverse complement.
ACACAAAAATTCCTTGTTGAAGGTACTGGGTGAGACGTACGTACCAAGCATCATCACTAGAGGAGCAATGTTGATCATCGTTGGTCAAGTGTTGGAGTCACAAAATCACTTTCTATGAAGATGAGATGTCATCAGAAGGATTGAGTTACAAAAATGAATTGCATATCATTTTGTAGAGTGAAGACTATTTTATTACCAAGATCCTAGTCAAATGGGGATCCAGCATCAATATTTGCCCATTGGTAATACTTAGGACATTAGAAAAAGGGCTGCATGAAATCAAGGATGGGGCCATCAACATTAAGGCTTTTGACGGTTCTCAAAGGTCCACTATTGGGGAAATTATCTTACGTTTGCAAATGGCTTCCACTTGGTTTGATATTGATTTTCAAGTGATAGACGTGTCTACGTCTTACAATCTATTGTTGGGATAAACATGGATTCATGCCGCCAGGGCCATGGCATGAGCACTATATCAGGGAGTGAAATTTGAGTAGAATCACCATGAGGTGATCATTCATGGAGACGATAGAAATCCCATATATAGCTGCCAGACCATTCCAGCAATTGCAAGAAGAAGGAAGATAGGTGGAGAAACTTACCACCACATCGAGCAAGTCAACACCATTGATAAAGGTTAATGGTGGGACAAAAAATTGAAAGTATACTGAAGTGGAGCGGGTATGAACATGGCAAAGGACTTGGAAAGAATCTCCAGGGAATCGCTAAGCGCATCAAGCTTAAGAAGCATGGTAGCACATTTGGATTGGGATATGAGCATACCTGGAAAGAATTCAAGGAATGGTCACCACCCTGGTGTGGTCCTTACTATCCATTGGAGCAGCCAATACCTCGTTAGGAGTAGACTTTCCAACCCGCCGAAATCATCTATGGGTCAGAAGAAGAGGAAGCATTAGCAGCAATGAGGAACTTGTTCTTGAAGGATGATGATATGGACTGCTATGTCATTTTTGAGGAGGAATGAGAGGAAGGCCCTTCCATACATGCTGTATATAGAGGAGCACGCCTCAATAACTGGAGTTTCAGAACCACCAGAGCCCGGCGTGCCTCGGGGTAGCACGGATGAACAAAGCACCACGCACCATTTTATTTTACTAATTTATTTTCCTTTCGCATTTTCTTTTTTTCGCAAGAAAGAGCTCCAATGCTCAAAACATCTATGGAATTTATTAAAGTATTTTTAGTTTCATATAAATTCTCCGCTTATTATTTCCCATTACTTTACTCATACAACATTACTATTACCTATCTTGTTGAACCAATGATTGTGACATGCAACGAGATAATACAACAAACAGACATAGATTTAGAGGAAGATGATATACCAGAAGAAATTGTTAAAGAAGTTGAGAATTTTCAGAATAAACCTAAGTCCAACTTGGACGAGACTGAGACTGTCAACCTGGGAGATGCAGTAAACATTGAAGAAACATAAATTAGCATTCTTTGTCACTGTCAGAAAAGAATGGATATACAGAGTTTCTAAGAGAGTATGAAGACATATTTGCATGGTCATACGCCGACATGACTGGTTTAAGCATTTCCATTGTGGAATACAAATTGCCAACTGATCCGGCCTGTCTGCCACTAAAACAGAAGCTCAGAAAATTCAAGCCAGTCATGAGTTTGAAGAGCAAAGAAGAGGTCACCAAGTAGGTCAAAGCTAAGGTTCTCAAGGTAGTAGAGTATCTGACATGGTTAGCCAATATAGTACCATTACTGAAGAAGGATAGGAAAGTCAGAGTTTGCGTCGACTACTGGGATCTCAACCGGGCTAGTCCAAAAGATAACTTGCCCTTGCTGAATATACACATCTTGATTGACAACTGCACCAAGCATGAGCTACAGTCATTCATTGATTGTTTTGCTGGGTACCATCAGATATGGATGGATGAAGAGGATGCTGAGAAAATAGATTTCATCACGTCGTGGCGGATGTACTGCTACAAGATGATGTCGTTTGGGTTAAATAATGCAGGGGTCACCTACATGAGGGCCATGACTACTATTTTTCGTTGCATGATACATAAGGAGATCGAAATGTATGTAGACGATGTTATCATTACGTCCAATAAAGTCGCTGATCACATGGAAGATTTAAGGAAATTTTTCAATAGACTGAGAAGATACAACCTGAAATTGAATCCCGCAAAATGCGCATTCAGGGTTCTAGCTGGGAAATTTATTGAGTCATTCTGAGCCGCCGAGGGATAGAATTGGATCCATCCAAGGTCAAAGATATTCAAGAATTTCCACCGCCAAAGAACAAGAAAGAAGTATTGAGTTTCCTGCAGAAACTTAACTACATCAGCCGGTTCATAGTGCAATCTACTGTCATCTAGGAGCCAATCATTAAGATGTTGAAGAAGGACGTCACTACCAAATGTGTAGAAAATCATTCTATCTATGATATATGTGCTTTGGTTGTATTAGCATGATTTTCAGGTATAGGTTTTGATGAATGACAAACAACGAAGTCGATGAATGACAAATAATGAAGTCAAGTGTCGAACAAAGTTATTATATGACAAACAATCAAGATTGAATGCCGAGAAGCATATTGATGACGGAATTGCATAGACAAGCCAAAGACGAGCTCAAAAATTCAAGACTGAAGACCCAAGGCATAGGTCGTTAGGTAGAACAAATGTAAGAGCATTGTTTAAAGTTATCTCGTCTTTTGGCTCAACAATTGGTCATCATGAATATGCATAAAATCATTTTATCAAATCATATTTCAAATACTTCGAACAAAATGATTTCAAACATTTTCATTTTAGCCAAAATGAATTTTAAACATGTCTTTCAAAGCTGGACAGCAATAATCGATTATGCTTATGTTGATAATCGATTATGTCAAGACAGTGTAAACCGGAATTTACAAAACAGCAAAATAATCGATTATCAGAAGTGCATAATCGATTATCTTTTATCCGTTGCCAAGTGTTTGAACAACGTAACAAAATAATCGATTATGCATATCTGATAAGCGATTATGTTGCATAAAATCAGCTTCCAGATTTTGTAATGGTAAGCTGATAATCGATTATCCAAATCTGATAATCGATTATCTTGGCATAAAATCAGCATAATTGATTGCCAATTAAGCAACGGACATACTACTTCTAACACCTATAAATAGAGGTCTTTTGAGCTGAATTGAAAAAAACAACACCTCTCATTATTCATATACATATTGATATCATTTGTGCATCATTATAGAGCTTTTGTTGAGCCATTTGAGAGACAACTTTGAGTTATTCATAGAGCTTATTTTGTATCTGTTTATCTACTCTTTTGAGAGAGTTCTTGTTGTAAAAGAGAAAGGTGTTTGAGAAGAACATATCTTCTCATTGATTGTCGGGTTTGCTAAGTACCCTCAATCTTAGTGGTTAAAGTCTTGTGGTGCGGTATCCACGAGCAAGGTGAAGTCTTGAGGTGCGGTATCCTCGAGCAAGTTGAAGTCTTGTAGAGTGTACATCTACGAGCAAGTGTAACGGTTTGTTAGGCACCCGTAAGCTTAACGGAGTTAGTGGAATCTCGAGAGAGTGTCTCGGGGACTGGACTAACCACAAGTTGTGGTGAACCAGGATAAATTCGGTGTGTTCTTTCCTTACTATTTTAATTAGCGAATTTATTTTATTCCTGCAATTTTAATTCCGCAATATTTATCAATATTCTTGTGCCGCACTATTCACCCCCCCTAGTGACGGGCATAAATCGTAACAAAATGGACCGATGACTGCCAAAAGGCCTTTGATAGAATTAAGGAGTACTTATCAACACCACCGGTCTTGGTTCCGCTCGAGCTAGGTAGACCCATGTTACTCTACCTTGTGGTGCTAGATAGAGCATTTTGGTTGTGTTCTGGAAGCATGATGAAATGGGGCGAAAAGAGCAGGCCATCTATTATCTTAACAAGAAGTTCACCCCATACGAGGCCTGATATTCTTTGTTGGAATGCACCTATGGTGCTCTAACTTGGGTAGCTCAGAAGCTGAGGCACTATTTATATGCTTACACTACATATCTCATATCAAGAATAGACCCATTAAAGTACATCTTTTATAAGAGTGAATTCGACATCGTCTACGTGACTCAGAAAGCAATCAAAGGGCAGGTGTTAGTAGATCACCTTGCAGAAAATTCTGTGGATGGAGAATACGAACCCTTAAAGACGTATTTTCCTGATGAGAAGGTACCATTTATAGGAGAAGATATTGCAGAATCCCATGATGGTTGGAGGATGTTTTTCGACGGAGCAGCGAATTTCAAGGGAGTTGGCATAGGGGCAGTCATCAGAAATCGGCCAGCACTATCCGGTATCTGCCAAACTCAGGTTCCCCTTCACCAATAATATGGCCGAGTACGAAGCCTGCATCTTAAGACTCAAGATGGCTATCGACATGAACATCCAATATTTGCTAGTGGTTGGAGATTCGGATGTACATATACATTAGGCCCGAGAGGAATGGCCAACCAAGAACTCCAAGATACTCTCGTACCTGCATCGTGTATAGGAGTTGAGAAAGAGGTTCACAAAGATAGAATTTCGATATGTTCCTACAGTCCAGAATAAGTTTGCCGACACGTTGGAAACCCTATCATCTATGATTCAGCATCCAGATAAGAACTTCGTAGACCCTATTCCAGTGAAGATTTATGATCAGCCAACCTATTGTGCTCATGTCAAGGAAGAAGCATATGGAAATCCTTGGTTTCATTACATCAAGGAATTTTTAGCCAGAGGAGAATATCTAGAGCTTGCAAATGCTACTCAGAAACACACACATCAAAGATTTTCAATAATTTCTTCCACAGTGGAGGAATCCTGTATATGAGAACTCTAGATTTGGGTTTACTAAGGTGTGTCGGTGCGAGGGAAGCGTCTAGACTGCTAGAGGAAGTTTATGCCGGGACCTGTGGTCTGCATATGAACGGTTTCATCTTAGCCACGAAGATACTTTGAGCTGGTTATTTTTGGATGAATATGGAGACGGACTGCATCCAGTATGTCCGAAAGTTCCACCACTGTCAGATCCATGCATACATGATAAAGGTTCCTCCAAATGCGCTCAATTCAACAAGCTCGCCCTAGCCGTTCGCCACCTGGGGAATGGATGTTAGTGGACCAATCGAACCTGCTGCATCAAACATGTGCAGGCTTATTCTAGTAGCAATTGACTATTTTACCAAATGGGTTGAAGCAGCATCTTACAGAGCAAAGACCAAGAAAGTCGTGGCAGACTTTGTCTGTATCCGTATCGTTTGTTGATTAGGGGTTCCAGAATCAATCATTACTGACAATGGTTCCAACTGTAATATTGATTTGATAAATAGAGTTGTTGACAAGAACAACAAGAAGATACTAAGGAAGATGGTAGAAAAGCATAAACAATGGCGTGAGAAGCTATCATTTGCATTATTAGGGTATCTCACCATAATCCACACATCAACCGGTGCAACTCCCTATGTGTTGGTTTATGGTACAGAAATGATCGTTCTCGTCGAAGTAGAAATTTCCTCCCTAAAGATCATACAGGAAGCAGAGATCGACGATGCAGAATGGGTGAGGAGTTGCTATGAACAGTTAGTCCTCACATGTGGTAAGAGAATGAATGCAGTTTGTCATGATCAACTTTACCAGAACATAATGGCCAGAGCTTTCAACAAGAGAGTCGGACCAAGACGGTTCACACCAGGGCAGCTGGTGTTAAAAAAGATTTTTCCACATCAAGATAAAGCCAAAGGGAATTTCTCTCCCAACATGCAATGCCCATACATGGTTCACCGTGTTCTAACAAGAGGAGCCCTCATCCTTGCAGAAATGGACGGAGAAGTTTGGCCAAAGTCGATAAATTCATATGCAGTCAAGTGATACTATGTGTAACCATTTCTGAATTCCTTATATAAATTTGAACTATGTTTGACCTAATTCCTGTTTAATAGAGGATACGTAGGCAGCCTTATGGGTTCGGTCATCCAATAAAATTTTCATCCCCCCCCTCCTCCCTCGCAATTGGAAACTGGGGCAAAATTTTTAGGAGGACCCTCAAAATTCAAAAATACCTTCACCCGATCATCGCAAGCAGCTATCAGAAGTATCAACCCAATAAAATGGGGAAGAATTTTGAGAAAGACCATCAAAATTCCGGAGCAAGAGAGGTTGCAATGTCTAGAACCGCGTCACAGTCGCATGTTCATCTAAAGAAAAACTATTTTCAATTATGTATTTATGTTACATTTTTACTAAGTCATGCATGTCTATTATCAATATTGCTTTGTTTTGCAACGCTGCCCCAATGGTACAAAACATCAATGAAAAGGGAGCCAAGCAGGACATGCAAAGTTCACGAGGATTTGAACTAACCTTTCCCCTCTACAGAACTCACAATATTGTCCTTGGATGCAGGCACCCAAGTTCCATATCACCGAATAAATTTATACACTCATACTTTTTGGGAATATAACCCTCAGAACCATCACCTATTCACATTTGCTATCCGCACACAACATCCCCAGCATCCACAATATCCCAATCAACTATCAACTATCAAGATATCAAATAAAAGATTTTACTACTATTCACCTTTTACTTTTCTGCATTGCATAAGGCTACCTTTTTACCTTCCGAGACTAAGCTTTGTATCCATATGCATTTCTACATTGCATACAACTACCTTTCTGCCTTCCGAGACTAAGCTCTGTCTCCATCTGCATTTCTGCATTTCTCCATTGCATAAGACTACCTTTTTGCCTTCCTAGGTTATGATCTACCTCCATCTGCATTTCTGCATTGCATATGGTTACCTTTCTACCTTCAGAGACTAAGCTTTATCTCCACCTGCATTTCTGCATTGTATAAGGCTACCCTTCTTCTTTTCGAGGTTAATCTCTATTTCCATCTGCATTTCTGCATTTCAGAAGGATACCTTTATGCCTTCCAAGGTTAAGCTCTACCTCCATTTGCATTTTTCTGCATTGCATAAGGCTACCTTTTTTCCTTCCGAGACTAAGCTATGTCTCTATCTGCATTTCTGCATTGCATAAGGCTACATGTCTACCTTCCGAGACTAAGCTCTGTCTCCATCTACATTTCTATATTGCATAAGGCTACCTTTCTGCCTTCTAAGGTTAAGATCTACCTCCATCTGTATTTTTCTACAATGCATAAGGTACCTTTCTGCCTTCCGAGTTTAAGCTCTACCTCAATCTACATTGGCTGAAAGATCGCCATTTTATTTATATTTCTTGCATGACTGAAATATCACCACTTCATTTAAATCTTGCATCGACTAAAAGATTTTCATTTTATTTACATTTCTTGCACGTATTAAATATCGCCACTTCATTTAAATCCTGCATCGCCTGAAAGATCGCCATTTTATTTACATTTTTTACATGGTTAAAATATCGCCACTTCATTTAAGTCATGCATCGACTGAAAGATTGCCAATTTATTTACATTTTTTGCATGGCTGAAATATCGCCACTTCATTTAAATCATGTATCGGCTAAAAGATCGCCATTTTATTTACATTTCTTGCACGGCTTAAATATCGCCACTTTATTTAAATCTTTCATCGGCTGAAATATCACCACTTAAATCCTACATTGGCTAAAATACTGCAACCTTTTATTTACGTCTTGCATCGGCTAAAAGATTGCCACCTTTTGTATTTCATGGGCTGAAAGATCACCAAATTGTTCGAATGCGTCATTGTTCGGAGGCACAATTTTCATAGACCGAGAATTCCATGTCATGGCATGATGACCCTATTTTATCTTTTGCATATCATTATTCAAAGGCATCATATTTTGGAGGCATCATTCTCATAGCCCCAGAACATCATTTAATAGCCTGCGAACCCTTTATTATACGCTTCATGGCCCATATCATGTACGAGGACGTCATCCTAATCGTCGAGATAAAGCATTCATGGTCCAATGGGAACTTGCATCACGTTTAAATTTATGCACAATATATGTTCGCATTGCTCGTTTGCACGTAAACCAGCAAGCAACGGACGTCTCAGCAGGAGCGACAACGCTCCAGTTCCCGCAGCCTACTAAAATTTGACCGTCCTTTCCAACCTTGAATATCGCGTCCATTCTTGGAAAAAATCTCCATCGGCATAGTCTGTCAACGGATCCTGAACTACATATGGCCTGAGACCAGGGATATGTAGACAGCTTAGGAACCACAGTATGGTCAAAATTCTTCAAATTATTTTGTACGGCCAAATTGCCCATCATATCTTTACCCGACAACTCTTTCATACTTTCCGGGTAAAGAGAGACAGTTGTTGATACCCAATTTTTCCCTATGTACTTTCATATACAAAATACTTTCAAAAATAACATACATATGCATATATAAGCATACCCAAGTGTTTAGTGTTTTTGCCAATTTTTAAAGATTTTTAAAATCCATTTATTATCTATTTTAGCAGTACAAAAATCCATAATTATTCCCAAAATTATCAATTTTGGCATATAATTTATTTATTCCCATATATATACCAAAATATAGCTAAAATAATATTTGTAAATGTTTTACAAATTTATTCGATATTTAAAACTATATAATTTCAATTATAGTCTATTTTAAGATTAATAACATTTTATAATTGTAAAATCAGTTCCAGTATTTTTAATATTTATTTTAATTAGCTCAGTACTTTTAATTTGCTTTTAAAATTATTTTACTATTTTTTATAAAATAAAAGGAAAAACTAGCTATTTAACATTTAGCCCCATTTCATTTCAATTACAGCCATATTTTATTTCAATGACAGCCCCATTTCATTTCAAATTTAGCCCTTAAATTGATCCAATACCAACCCCAATTAGACCTACCCAATTTCATTTTAACCCGGCCGCCGACCCAATTAAAAAATCCACTCGGTTCCTATTTTTTATCTAGGTCGTTGATCATTTTGATCAATGGCCGTAAATTCCCCTTACCTTTTTTTAACCCCTCAACTACACCCTAATCCTCCATTTCACCTAATCTGCCACCTTTGAACCCCTTTCTCTCTCAAAACTTTCTCAAGGTTCTTCAGAACCCTAGCCCACCTCCTACCTTTTTCACTGCCTTTTCCCCGGAATCCATGGCTTCTCCAGCCATGGATGGTCTATACTCACCCCTCTCTACCATTAGACCTTGGGTGTTCGAGTTTCTGAAGGCTAACCTCGATGGTTCTTTTTCAGATCTTCTCAGATCTTTGGTTCCAGGGCCTCTCTAACCTTTGCTCCGGCATATTCAAGCATTATAGGTCTTTCCTGACCTCTTCGACTTAGGATCTGACTTTCATCAAGGCCTTTCTCATTTTTAGGATTTCTCCGAAACCCTAAGCTATTCGAGATTTTCTCTATTTGTTTTCTTATGATCTGTGATATATTTGTGCTCCACTAGATGTTTAAAGTGTTTTCCCTAAAACTTTTCTTTTGAAATTGCTTCTCTACAATCTAGGGTTTCTGAAAGTGTTTCGAAACATCTTTCTGATTCTTCCTATTTTTTTTATGTGTGTTTGCTTATATTATGCTCGTGTCTCCTTTTTTCTATCACACATGTTGTTCTTTTATTTTTCTTTCTATACATGATTCTTCTATACATCCGTAATTTACTGTGCCACTAGACTAGGCTCGCATGATTATCTCTGCTATGGTTTCCTACATGATTTCTATTGTATTATTTCATGTTGAGTTCTTTAATTTTTCTTGCTTTACCGAACTTTGTCCGAGCTTTACTAAGAATGTTTCATCTACTGCTTCTTAAGTTTGTGTCACTCCTTCTCTTCTAAACTGGCTTAAGTTCTGAGCTTTTCTTAATTCTTGTTTTTCATTCTTTAAATCCATTTTCTTTCCTTCTTGTTTCAAACCTGCTATCATATCTGTTTTGGTTCTCATGAGGCTCTGAAACAGATCATTGAGTCTGTTTTAATGACTTTCCTTCTCATCTCTATATCTGATTCGATTTGAAACCCTAAGATTTAGGGCTTTCTTTGGCAAGGTTGATTTTATGTCCGGGTTGAGGTTCTACTTTGAAACCCCAGACTATCAGATTCATTCTAAATATTGTTAATTGAATTCAAAACACTTTGCTTATGACTCTTAAACGTTCCATGCCTGTCATTTTTTAATTAGTATGACAACTCCTTTTGTTTGATATTTGTGTGCTTTATATTTGAGAAATTCTTCCTTTAAAAAGGTTTTGACAACTACTGATTGATTTCGAATTCCTTTTAATAAGGTTGATGGATTGTTACTAATTTTTCTTTAATTGATCCCTCTTTACGTATTCTTGACTTGGTTCATTCGAATACAGCCAGCAATTTTGATTTTACTAGCTATTTATTTGATTCCCTTATTTTTTCACAAACTGTGTACTACTGAACTTTTGCCTTAAATAACTCCTATGTATTTACTCTTCTTGTGTTACTTTGGAAAAGATTTTAATCAAATTCTTTCCTTAATTGTCTTATACTCGTTTGAAATCAGAATCCCATAACCGAAGGGAGATTCTATGTGATTGATTGCAAAACTATTCTCTTACCTTTCTTACTTGTTTTATGCACTATAAAAAGAGTACGACCCTTTTGCACTAACACCACCTTGAACCTTCAGTTCGACACCTTCAACTGACATTACCTTCAATTAAACACATCATTTATTGAACAATTCGAATTCAATATTTTACACACACAATACTCTTTCAATACTCTACTCTCTTCGGATAGATCTTGGACTGTTTTCTTGCAATTTGGTTTACAAGACTTCTGCTTTTTCTCTTCTTATTTCCTTAAACTGGTGTGTCTTGATTTTGATTTTAGCCTCATCCCTATGTGTTTAATTTACAGTTACTATAATCTTGTCTACTTTGTTATTTGTGTTTTGTATTGAGTAGGTTACCCTCTCTTTGCATCTGTTGTTTGTTATGAACTTCCCCATACCCTTACTCTCTTCTATGTGTTCGAGTTAGGGTTCATCACCTGACAGCATCCAAATTGCTTCTCAGGTCTGAACCTAATCCTTAATTGATCCTAACTCCCCAAATTTGGCTAACGGACTGGTCAGGGGTGTGCCAGCACTCCTAATTGTTGGGCATGATCACCAGACATCCATGGCCTTCCCTAACTCCCCTCTTTGCATATACACTTTTCTTAGACTCTAAGTTATGTCCCCCTCCTATGAGCCTTGCCTTGGGATCTTGAGTTCCCTCTGAACTTGGACATTTGAGGACTGGCCATTCCACACTGCACTATTATTTAATTCTGCAATATATTTATATTGTAAGCACTTCCTGGAGTCCCCTTGAGGCTCTTGGGAACTTTGAAACATCCCAAACAAGAGAAAGGCTTTGGAAATCTGATCTTTGGAAGTTGGTTTATTTCATATTTTAGACCTTGAGTCTGAATTGGGCTCCTTGGTTGTAGTTTAATTTTCTGATATAATTTTACTTTCCTTGATTCATTCGGGTTGTAATAATTTTACGTTATTATTACCAAATTTTACGTGAGATAATACTTAATTGGATTCAAAACCAGAAATGATGAATAATATAAGCAGCATACTAATAATACAACCCCAAAGTAAGTCCACTAATGTGTGTGCCAGAACCTGGCGTCACAAGCTACGGGTATCTAGTAGAATATACACCAAAAGAATACCATACTATCCTACTGTCTGAATCAGGATAGATAAAAAATAAAGTACAAAAGAAAGACGTCTTCGGTTGCGGGTCGGCAGCGATAAAAAGCTGCTCATTATAGAAGTCCCAAGTACGCTCACGGGTGCGCACCAGAATGATAACCAAATCCACCTGCCTCAGATCTTGTACATTTAGGTACAGAAGTGTAGCATGAGTACATAAACAATATGTACCCAGTAAGTGTCCCTTCTAATCTCGATAAAGTAGAGATGAGAGGTCGACTCGATACTTACTAAGGTCATGAAAATGAGGAGAATTTATACTAAGCAGAAATAACTCAAAACGTAAGGAGTAGTAAGTATATAACAACAATTATTCCTTTAAATTTTTAACAGGAGCCTCCATTTATATATTTAAGCAATTATGAAGTCTAATCCACAGTAGAATGCAAATAAGTCATGCGCGGATAATCACCGAGGAACGTACAGCCCGATCCAACATAAAAATAAATATGTGCACTGCTGAGGGTCAAACGGCTTAAACCATAGATGCATCTATTACGCCGCTTGGGAATCACCTGTGCGACGCGGTCAACCAGAAAAAAGCTCGTTGACAAGAAACAACAACAATCGATGTGTGTATGTGTGTGTGTGTATATATATATATATATATATATATATATATATATATATATATATATATATATATATATATATATATATATATATATATATATATATATATATATAAGGAGTGGCCATACACGGGGATGCCAATTATTCTCTTTCAAAAGACCAAACAGGATAAGGCCATTTTCTAGTCTCATTCTTCTTAATCAAATAACTCATACGAATCCAAGTTAATTAAACTGTACTAGAATATCACGTATAGCATGATTATGGGTCCTAGAATACCAAGACTTAGCATAATAGTTGCAATGTACGGACTCTCGTCACCTAGTACGTACGTAGCCCCTGAATGCAACGGAAATTAATTCAATTATTATGCTTATGGGGACAATTCCCTCTTACAAAGTTAGAAAGGAGACTCACCTCGCTCCAAAGCGCACTTCTAATATCAAGAACAAGCCCAAGCCTCAAATTCGAACCGAACAATCTCAAACTAGTTAAATAAAGTAGGAACTAATTAGTATAGGCTAACAAGATCAATTCCTAGCTATTTAAGCAATTCCCCAACCATTTACATGAATTTCCTAATTTTCAACCCCATAACCACGTGCCCGGATTCCGAGATTTTTTGAAGAAAGTCGTTCTATATTATCTAAGGATCAACAATATATAAATTCTAGTTCATTTCATAACAAATTTTGTGGTTAAATCTTGATTTTACTTAAACCCTAGGTCTAGCTCTAACCTCTTTGATTTTGCTTAATTTTTAGTGTTTAATCAACTTAACACATGTATTTAAACTAATAATTAATGGAATAAACTTACCTTGAAGTGCTATGTTGAAATCCTCACTTTTGAAGCCCCCAAAACGCCTAAGTGTGGTGTAGAATGAAATAAATGGCCTTTGAGTTCGAATTAATTGAACTCACTGGCCAGCGATATCTGCTTCTGCGGTCCCACATCTGTGAAAAAGGACCGCTTCTGCAGAACTGGGCGAAAAATGGCTGGACTGCTTCTGTGGTCAGAGCTTCGCTTCTACAGAGCGGCTTCTGTGGATGAGGTCTGCTTCTGCGGAGTCGCTTCTGCAGATTTTGAGCTGCTTCTACGGTTTCTCCTAGGCAAGCCAAGGGCTGCTTCTGCGATGGATTGACCGCATCTGCGGTCCTAGAACAGCAGATGTGGTTACGATAGAAGCATCAACTTTCAGCTATTCTTCAACTTTTCTACTTCGCTCGCACCTTGCTCGTTTGACACTCAGCGCTCCCGAGCCCCGCCGGAATGTACCAACAAGTCTGAAATCACAAGGCGGGCCTACTTGAACCCTCAGAACACCTAAAACAATGCTAAATCTTGGAATCACCCACTAAAACCAGATGAATCAAACTATTGAACTTCAAGTTCTTAATTTCCTTCTAACGGGCCAAAACGCCCTTAACTACTCGGATTGACACAATTTTACGGGCAAGTCTTAATTGTTATTGTGGACCTGTACCAAGCTTCAAAACCAAAACTCGAGCCTGATACCTAGGAAAGCAATGATTTCTTAGTTTCTTTATTTCTTTAAAACTTCAATTTAACAATTTCAAAAAAAATTCATTACTCGGGCTAGGGACCTCATAATTCAATTTCGCATATACTCTTAGGTCCTATATTTTCCCATGGACCCTCTGGGATCGTCAAACCACGAATAGGGGTCCGTTTTCCCTAAACATTTACTGATGTCAAACTTGGTTTTTAAGTGAATCTAAAAGAAACAATTGGACATATTTTTACTCACATCTCTTCCAACTCCCGAACCAACCGTCGCCGCAAGTATAAACTAGCTAAAGAAAGCGTGGGAAGTCTTATTTAAGGGAACGGGGTTCTAAAAGGCAAAACAACCGGTTGGGTCGTTACATTCACCACCTCTTAAACAAATGTTCATTCTCGAATGGACAGGGAAAAGTAACTGGACTGCTGAATAAGTGGGGATATCTGCTCTGCATGTCCTCCTCGGACTCCCAAGTCGCCTCCTCGACAAGTTGGCCCCTCCACTTGACTCTCACCACAAAAATCTTCTTTTACCTCAACAGGAAATCCTGCCTATCAATAATAGCGACTGGCTCCTCCTCGTAGCCCAAACTCTCATTTAACTGAATGGTACTGAATTCCAACACGTGGGATAGGTCAGTATGATACTTCCGAAGCATCGAAACATGAAAAACTAGATAAACCCATGATCGACTAGGAGGTAAGGTGAGCTCATAGGCAACCTCCCCAACTCGTTGCAACACCTCAAAGGGGACAATAAACCTTGGGCTCAACTTGCCCTTCTTTACAAACCTCATTATGCATATCATGGGCGAGACTTTCAAAAGAACATTCTCACCAACCATAAACGATACATCACGCGCCTTCTGATCCACGTAGCTCTTTTGTCTAGACTGAGCTGTACGAAGCCTCTCCTGAATCAACTTTACCTTATCCAAGGCATCCTGTACCAAATCTGCGCCAAGTAAATTAACCTCACCTGGCTCGAACCACCTGATAGGAGAACGACAATGTCGACCATATAAAGTCTCATACGAGGCCATCTCTATGTTGGAGTGGTAGTTATTATTGTAAGCAAACTCCGCTAAGGGCAAGAACTGATCCCACTGCCCTCCAAAGTCAATCACACATTCTTTAAGCATATCCTCCAAGATTTAAACTGTCCGCTCCAACTGCCCATCGGTCTGAGGGTGGAATGTTGTGTTAAGCTCTACCAGGGTCCCCAACTCACTCTGAACGGCTCTCCAAAAATGGGAAGTGAACTGAGGGCATGTGTCTTATATGAAGGAAACCAGCACATCATGCAATCTAAATATTTCTCGAATATAGATTTGAGCATATATCTCTAATGTATAAGTAGTCGCCACCGGAATGAAGTGAGCCTACTTGGTCAACTTGTCCACAATGACCCACACTGAATCAACCTTTTGTAAAGTCCACGGCAACCCAACTATGAAATCTATGGTAATGTCCTCCCACTTCCACTCAGGTATAGGCATATGCTGAAATAGGCCACCCGACCTCTGGTGCTCATACTTGACCTGCTGGCAATTCAAACATCTAGCTACATACTCCACGATGTCCTTCTTCATCCATTACCACCAATAATATTGCCTCAAGTCGTGATACATCTTCGTGTCACCCGGATGAATGGAATACCCCGAACTGTGGGCCTCTTCTAGAATCCTCTCCCTCAAACCAATAACATTAGGAACACATACATGGCCCTAAAGCCGCAACACACCATCCTCGCCAACAGAAGCCTCCTTGGTACCTCCCAGAAGTACCGTATTTCTGATAACCACCAAATGTAGATCCTCGAACTACCGAGCCTTGATTTTCCCCAATAACAAAGATTGAGCAACCACACATGCTAGAACTCGGCTGGGCTCTGAATGGTCCAACCTCACAAGTCTGTTACCAAGGACTGAATGTCCAAAGCTAGTGCCCTCTCCTGTGCTGGAATGAACACCAAACTACCGATATTCTTCGCTTTTCAGCCCAAGGCATCTGCGACCACATTTGCCTTGCTCGGATGATAAAGAATGGTAACATCATAATCCTTTAGTAACTCAAGCCACCTGCGCTACCTCAAATTAAGATCCCTCTGCTTGAAAAAATGCTGCAAACTGCAATGATCGGTATAAACCTCATATGACACCCCATACAAATAATGCCTTCATATCTTAAGAGCATGGACAATCGCTGCCAATTCTAGATTGTGCACAGGGTAATTATTCTCATGAACCTTCAACTGACGTAAGGCATACGCAGTAACTCGCCTCTCCTACATCAATACACATCCAAATCCAACGAGTGAAGCATCGCAATATACCGTATATATCCCTTAACTGGAAGGCAATATGAGAATTAGTGTCGTATTCAAAGTGGTCTTGAGCTTCTGGAAGCTCTCCTCACAATCATCGGACCAACGAAATGGAGCACCCTTCTCTGGTCAAAGGTGATGCAATAGATGAAAAGCCCTACACAAACGCCGATAGTAACCTACTAATCCCAAGAAGCCCCTGATCTCAATCACTGAAGTAGGACATGGCCAACTCTAAACTGCCTCGATCTTCTTGGAATCCATCTTAATACCCTCTTCTGACAAAACATGCCCCAAGAATGCCACTGACTCTATCTAGAACTCACACTTGGATAACTTAGCATATAGCTTCTGCTCTCGCAAAGGTTGAAGAACTACTCTTAGATGCTGCCCGTTCTCTCCCAGGGTGTGTGAGTTTATCAAGATGCCATCAATGATGAAGATAACAAAAGAATCAATATAAGGCGTGAATACCCGGTTCATCAAGTCCATAAATGTTGTTGGGGCATTAGGCAAGCCGAAGTACATCACCAGAAACTCATAGTGGCCATATCTAGTCCTAAATGCAGTCTTCAGAACATCTGAGTCCCGAATCTTCAGTTGATGATACCCTGACCTCAATTCAATCTTAGAGAACACCCTTGCAACCTGCAACTAGTCGAACAAATTATCAATACGAGGCAATAGATACTTGTTCTTGATGGTGACATTATTCAACTGGAGGTAATCATTGCACATCCATATTGTTCCATCCTTCTTCTTCACAAATAACACTGGTGCACCCCATGGTGACACACTGGGCCTAACAAACCCCTTCGCCAACAACTTCTCGAGCTGCTCCTTCAACTCTTTCAACTCTTTAGGAGCCATACGGTACGGAGGAATAGAGATAGGCTGAGTACCTGGAGCCAAATCAATATAGAAATCAATATCACGATTCAAAGGCATGCTAGGAAGATCAGACGGAAAAACATCGGCAAACTCCCAGACTACTGGTACTGAATCAATCGTCAGAGATTCTGTAGTGATGTCTCGAACATAATCTAGATAGGCCAAACACCCCTTCTCGACCGTGTGTCGAGCCTTAAGGAAAGAAATAACCCTACTAGGTGTATCAATTGTGGAACCCTGCCACTCAAATCCCTGCAGCCCTGACATCGCTAGAGAAATAGTCTTGGCATGGCAATCAAGGACGACGGGAAATGGAGATAACAAATTCATACCCAGGATTACCTCAAAACCGGTCATATCCATCAATAGAAGATCTGGTCTAGTCTCGAAACCACATAAAGTGACCACACAGGACCAGTAGATCCGATCCACAGCCACAAAATCACCCACAGGAATAGACACAAGAACAGGAGTGCCCAAGGGTTCAGGAGAAGTAACCACGAAACGAGAAAATAGAGATGACACATATGAATAAGTAGACCTTGGATCAAATAATAACGAAGCATCCCTACCACTAAAAGATATAATATCTTTAACGACGGCATCTGAGGTAAATGCATCTAGCCTGGCCGGAAGATCATAGAATCTAGTTGGAGCACTGGCTGTCTGGCTTCCAGCTGACTGAGCAGTAGCTGGCTGACCTCTCTCTGTCTGACCTCCACCTCTACGACGGCCTCTACCGGCTTGCTCTCGGCCTCTAGGCGGCTGGGCAACTGGTGCTGAAGCCATGGGTTGATGCCCCTGCTGTACTACCTTATCCAGAAGCATGGGGCAAGTCCTTTTCATATGATCCGGATCTCCATACTCATAGCACACTCTAGGCACCATAGCATGCTACCCTGGTTCTAAGTCTGCTTGCCCGAATATCCACTGGAAGAACCCTGGATAGATAGCAGGCGATATCACTCTTTAGCGCGATGCTGAAGGGAGTACTAGAACAGTCCTGATACCTAGAATACCCGTCGGAGGAACCCTAAGTAGCTAGTGGGAGACAAGAACCCTCCGGTATCATACTGAAATAAGGCCTCGTTGGGGAACCTCGGGGAGGGGGTGGTGCTACTGAATGTGAGGGCCTGCTGGGTTGACCCCTCTTGAAGTAACCTCTACCCCTAGCTGGGGTACCTCCGAACTCTCCTGAAAATCTAGCTCTCTTATCCTGCTGTATCTGCTCTCTACCCCTCAATCTATAACCATCAATCCTGCGAGCAATCTTAATCACTAGCTGATACCCTGTACCTATCTCTACCTCAGGTCATACCAGATTGGATAGTGGGGTGTAACCCCACAACAAACCTCCATACTCTCTCTGCCTCTGTGAGAAGTATCATGAGTGCGTGGCGAGATAACTCAGAGAACCTCATCTCATAATCAGTCACTAACATCTGATCCTGCTCTAGATACTCAAATTGATATCGGAGCTCTTCCCTCTCAGAGGGTGGGATGTATCGATCTAGGAATAACTGCATGAACTGACCCCAAGTGTGGGGAGGGGAACCTGTTAGCCTACAGATTACATAGGACTGCCACCATCTACGGGCCATTCCCTCAAGCTAAATAGTAGTGAAGTCGACTCCATGCGACTCCACTATCCTCATGTTGTGCATTTTGTCCCTGCAGTGTCTATGAAGTCCTAAGCATCCTCATGATGCTCACCCTCGAAGACAGGAAGGTGAAGCCTAGTCCATCTGTACAATAACTTCTACGGATCGCTTTCCATAGCTGGCCTAGGTTGGGGTGCCGCTACGGTAACTGGGTGAGCCCGATCTACGGGTAGTTCACCCCGAGTCTAATATACTACAGCTACATGACCTAGAGCCTGAGCAGTAGGGGTCTGGGCTCCCCCTCCTTCCTGTGAAGTAGCTTGGTATGCTGGAAATAAACCGGCAAGAGTCATAGTGTCCATGAACCGTAGCATGCGGTGCATGACCTCCTGAAATCTCGGTGCTCTCATGAAATCCACTGGGGTAGGCTTAGTTTCGGGCACCTCGCCCTGCTTCTCAATGATAGGATTTCCCGCAGGATCTGCTGGTGGTGCTACTGGAATGGCTCTGGGATGCCCTTGGCCCCTACCACGGGCTGGTGCCCTCTCTCGACCTCTACCTCAGCCTCTAGAAACAGGGGAGCAGCTCCTCCCGAGTACGGAATATCGGCGGTATGAGTCCTCACCATCTGTGAGAGAGTATAAGAGGGAAATTTACTACACTAACCAGTGCACGATAGGAAATGAATAAAGAGTAGTCTTCCTAATACCTATAGCCTATCGAAGATGAATACAGACGTCTCTGTAACAATCTGCAAGACTCTATTCGGTTTTCCCGTAACTTGAGAGACCTACGTGAACCTAGTGTATGCCATGTTGTCACGACTCGCTTCCATTCAGGACATGAAGACGTCCAACACCATTGCAGGGCAAGCCAAGTGCAGAAAACATTTCTAACTTTTAACGTTATTATTACCAAAATTTATGTGAGATAATACCCCAATTGGATTCAAAACCAGAAATGATGAATAATATAAGTAGCATACTAATACAACCCCAAAGTAGGTCCACTATGTGTGTGCCAGAACCTGGTGTCACAAACTAGGGGCATCTAGTATAATGTACCAAAATAATACCATACTATTATAATGTCTAAATCAGCATAGACAGAAAATAAAGTACAAAAGAAAGACTTCTTCGGTTGCGGGTTGGCAAGGATGAAAGCAGCTAACCGTAGAAGTCCCAAGTCCACTCACGGGTGTGCACTAGAATGATAACCAGATCCACCTGCCTCAAATCATGTACATTTTGGTACAGAAGTGTAGCATTAGTACATAAATAATATATACCCAGTAAGTATCCCGTCTAATCTCGAAGAAGCAGAGACGAGAGGTCGACAGGATACTTACTAAGGTCATGAAAATGAGGAGAATTTATAATAAGCAAAAATAACTCAAAATGTAAGGAGTAGTAAGTATAAAACAACAATTCTTCCTTTAGATTTTCAACAGGAGCCTCCATTTATATATTTAAGCAATTATGAAGTCTAACCCACAGTAGAATGCCAAATAAGTCATGCACAGATAATCACCGAGGAACGTACGGCCCCACATACTTAAACCCTAGGTCTAGCTCTAACCCCTTTGATTTTGCCGAATTATTAGTGTTTAATCAACTTAACACATGTATTTAAACAAATAATGAATGGAATCAACTTACGTTGAAGTGCTATGTTGAAATCCTCTCTTTAGAAGCCCCCAAATCGCCCAAGTGTGGTGTAGAAATGAAATAAATGGCCTTTGAGTTCGAATTAAATGAACTCAGTGCGCAGCAATTTTCACTTCTGCGGTTTGAGTACTACTTCTGATGTCCAATACCTGCAAAACAAGGATCGCTTCTGCGGAACTAGGCGAAAAATGGTTGGACCGCTTCTACGGTCTGAGCTTCGCTTCAGCGGAGCCACTTCTACGGCTGAGGTCCGCTTCTGCGTAGCCCCTTCTGCGGATTTTGAGCTGCATATGAAATGGATTGACCGCATCTGTGGTCCTATAGCCGCAGATGCATTTACGATAGAAGCAGCGACCTTCAGCTATTCTTCAACTTTGCTACTTCGCTCGCACCTCGCTCGTTTGACGCTCGGGGATCCTGAGCCCCGCCCGAATGTACTGACAAGTTTGAAATTACAAGGTGGACCTACTCAAACCCTCTTAACACCCAAAGCTATGCTAAATCTTCGAATCACCCCTAAAACCTAATGGATCCAACTATTGAACTTCAAGATCTTAATTTCCTTCTAACGGACCAAAACGCCCTTAACTACTCGGATTGACACCAAATTTTACAGGCAAGTCTTAGCTGATATTTAAGACCTATGCCAAGCTTCGAAACCAAAATTCGAGCCCGGTACCTAGGAAATCAATGATTTCTTAGTTCCTTTAATTCTTTAAAACTTCAATTTAATAATTTCCAAGAAAAATTCATTACTCGGGCTAACGACCTCGGAATTGAATTCCGGGCATACGCTCGGTTCCCATATTCTCCCACGGACCTTCCCTGGTTGTCAAACTATGAATCCGGGTCCGTTTTCCCAAAAAGTTGACCGAAGTTAAACTTGGTCTTTTAAGTGAATCATAAAGAAACAATTACACATATTTTTACTCAAAACACTTTCAACTCCCGAACAAACCGTCCTCGTAAGTTATTTATTATCTAAAGGAAGACGGGAAGTCTTATTTAAGGGAACGGGGTTCTAAAAGGCAAAACGACTGGTCGTTACATCCGCACTACACTATAATCTAATTCTGCAATGTATTTGGGGTGTAAGCACTATCCGGAGTCCCCTTGAGGCTCTTGGGAACTTTAACACATCCCAAACAAGAGAAAGGCTTTGGAAACTGATCTTTGGAAGTTGGTTTATTTCATATTTTAGACCTTGAGTCTGAATTAGGCTCATTGGTTGTAGTTTAATTTTTGATGTAATTTTATTTTTCTTGATTCATTTGGTTTGTAATAATTTGAAATAACTTATGGGGTATATAGTAAAAAAGTCTCTCATGTATGCATGTGGGTAGACATCATGTTCTTAGGCATTTATTCATGCAATCTCATTCTGCTCTTCATCTATGCATGTCATATGGAAATCCTGCCTATAAGTCTTTCTGCACTTCAAGTAGAAATCATGCTTATAAGTTTATGCATCTGCATTAGAAAAGATGCCTATAAGTTTATGCATCTGCATTAGAAATCATGCCTATAAATTACGCATTTCATTAGAAATCATGCCTATAAGTTGTTCCATTACTGCATCAAAAATCATGTCTATACTTGTTCTGCACTGCATACAGAAATCACGTCTATAAGTTTCTGCACTTCTTCATATAGAAATCATGTCTATAAGTTTCTGCATTTTTGCATATACATAAGTCATTAGGCAAATAGTCTATAGGTTAAAATAATAACAAGTTGCATCCTAGATACCTTGCCTATAGGATTTCTGCATCCCGATATTCTTTTTTTTAAACCAACAACGCTTAGAAATCGTGCCTATAGGAGTAACCAGTTGAATCTGATTCGTCTCTTTCGTCTACAAGCCTAAAATAAGTAATTTAAATACTCAACGCGCGCAGAGTTTGTGTTTGTCTATAATCAAAAGCTTTTCTCTGAAAAAAATAGTATACTCTGCATTGTCAGATGTCATGCTTGTAGGTATCACCTAGGCAATCCATTAGATAATTAATTAATTGCATCAATCTTTGATCATTACAACCAGGGGTAGGCCTGATTCTGACTTCTTATCTAAGAAATATGTTATAAACCAGCCTGCCTTAATGCTTAAGTTTAATTAAATACCTAATAAATATATGAAAGACATGCTAAACAATTTGCTTCTTTAAATGAGGAGGTTCGTTTGAGCCTTTAAACTGCTATGTGTCTCCCCTTTACTACTTTACGTGCTTTGTTTGCCACATTAGAATTTTGTCAATTTTAAAACTCTGAAATGCCAAATCTCCCTCCCCTTTAGGATTAGTAGTCCCAAATGCCTCTAGGACTGATAGGACTGGGGCGATTACTAGCATGAAATAAGCAACGACACCATTCCGCATTCAATTCCTTAACGGGGTGGGTAAGGGTAGACATGAATATGATGATCACGTGATAACACTACGTGTATAAATGATTACCGGGTATTCTGTGGGGTGACACATTTATTTACAAACCTAGGACCTCTTCCCTCTTTACTTGTTTACTTCATTTTTCCGGAATTTTAAAGTTGCCTAGTTTTTAGTTCTTCAACTTCTTCTTTTACTTCAAGTACTTGCACCTATTATGCAAAAACTCTCTTTAAATTGTCCGATTTTCAATACTGTTCTTCCCAAAACCTCCGGCCCCTTTGCTTCTTTTCCTAATTTACTTGCATCAATTATTTGACCCATTTCCCTTTACTTGTGCATCTTTTTTTAATTATAAAATTACCTTCTTTCGAATTTTAGCACTCTTTAAAGCTCATGTACTTATATTATTTTCAACCATTATGAGAAAGTACTTAGTATTTACAATGTTTTGCTTGTTTATTTTGTTATTTGTATTCAACTTCACAATTGTAGTATGGCCGGGAACCATACTAGTGTGTCTTGAGGGGCGTCGAACACCTTCTCCTCGAGATGATTTCAAGCTCTTATCCATTCTCTGGTCCTTCTTTCTTCTAGGTTAAAAATCATTCTTAGCGTCCTAATGCACTTAAATCATTAGGTGGTGACTCTTCAATTATCTTGTACCCAATTCCCAAAAGGAAAAAGTTGTCCGCCTAGATGTCACAAACCTGATTTTGCGAGAAAAAGGGGTATCGACAGCAACTTGTGCGAACCTCGTTCTAAAAAAAGGCATAACTTTAACAGAAAAGAAGTCACACGAAGTGCACACTTCACGGATAATTTAGAGAGAAGAGGGTTCCGTAACAATTTATATACACTCAAAACAATATCAAAGCGGTAAAAATACTATTTAACACATTAGGCTCAAACATATAATAATCAGATAAAAATAAATCCAAGTATAATAGTTATTCTAAGCTTAAATTTATTAACCCTGAAACAGAAGTTCTCGATTTTTTTTTCCAACAGAGTCGCCAAAGTTGTCACACATTTTTTTACCCGAAAGAGTTGGAACACGAGAGTTTTTTCAATTAAAGTGACATTAATTGAAATAGAATTATTTATTTAATTTAGAGTCGCCACTTGGATTATTTATTATGGTGTCCCAAGTTATTGATTTATTTTAAAATCCCAAATCGGCAAAAATTTGACTTTATTTAAAAGTTTGCGAAACCAGAAAACTAAGTAAGGAATTCTGTTAACCTGGGAGAAGGTATTAGGCATTTTCAAATTCCGTGGTTCTAGTACGGTTTATTAATTGCCATAAATATCTGATTGATCACATATTTAAACCTCATTTGTATTTTATTAACTTTATAATCGCTTTTAATTGTTTAAAAAATTATTTTTAGGATTTATGGAATTATTTCTTGTACAAATTATGATTGTCGTACACTTACCGCTTTGAAACACGTGGCAAACCGTGCTACATGAAATGCACCCCTGATTGGCAACATGTTTATTTTATTATTAGAAGTTATTATGATCGGGTCATATGAAATGTATACCCGAATTTGAAAATTAGATATTACGACTATTCCGCAGAAATCATACCCATAGTCATGATGATTTAATTAATGTTCAAAGTATTCTGTACACTAGTTACGAGTGTTCAAAGTATTTGCACACTTGTTTAGGTATTAATGTAAGGGCCATAGATTATGAAATTCATTTGTGGATGGCACGCCTCAATTTATCTTGAAATTTATAGGACTGCGTTCAATTGTCAGTAATTCATTAATTAACCCTATCATTTGAAATTTTTGCGGATTAAACAGAGCTGGACTCATGAGGTTCCCAGATTCAACTTTATTTGCAAGTGTTATATATACAAGAAAAAATTTCAATCACAAAGTAAATCTTTTCATGCAACAAACATCGTGGAAAATAACACGTTAAAAGCCCAATCAACAATTAATTACCCTAGATGATTTTCCTAAACAATGGAGAAATCGTGGTTTTATCCATACACATTTTGGTTCCATTTGAATCGCTTTCAAGATATTCGTATTCGGCCTACATCTAGCCTAACATTAAAGAGGCCCAAAACTATAGTTTGTACAAAAAGACTAAAACAGACAAAGGCCTCCATAAGGGATCTTTACATGCTTGCCGAGCCCAATGCACATTAAATCAAATAAATATAATGGTCTAACACAAATAATAGAATTGAGTCACGAAAGGTATTATCAAATAAATATTATTATATTTATATCATTGATGAAGATAACATATGATCAAAGTAACAAAATTCATATAGTTCTGCAAACAGCTTTCAAATAAATTACAATCATTCTTAAGTTTGAATACATCTATATGAGAATTGCGGAATCCATCATTTAACTCCAGAATTGAGTCTTAACAAAATTTATACTCCACTTAAGAAAACAGTCCTTTGCACATATCTTCATAATCCAATTTTTCAACTTATTCCCATTAGAATTTATAGAGGATGCATATTGTACAAGATCATTTACAAAAGACAAAAACTCACTTAAGTCCTAAACTACAAATAAAACTACATTATGGCTCGATCTGGAATGACTAGTCTTTCAGTCAATTACCTTATTAGAACATAAAAGATAAAACCAAATATCAGCGATTAGACCTCAAATATAAGAACATGTACTTAATGATGAAATATAAGTTGGATTCTAGATAAACATGTGAATTCAAATACAATTTCAGTCATGAAATCATAGTTAAACAATCTGCCTTTCATATGTCAATCTATAACATGCTTCAAATAATGACTATTGAAAACTAAACATTCTATTCATATTCAAAGCAAGATAGTCAGTAGATGTAAACAAACACAACAAATATTTTCAGAAAAAAAGCTAATATTTTATTGTAAATCAAAATAAGATATAGATGTGAGAAAAACTTGTACACAAGCTGATATTTTTCCAAATAAAGGCTAATAAACACACTACTGGATAAGCTCAGCAAGATTAACAAATAGAAATAGCAGAAGTCAACTTATATTCTTAATCCACAACAGCTTATGATCCCACAAAAAAACTAAACTCAGCAGAAGAAAACCCAAACAAAAGCTTCAAGAATCCATTTCTCTTCACAATCCCATAAAAATACTTCAAAGACTAAAGAAGAGAGTTTCGAGTTCTGAAAAAAAAATATCTTTGAGTGTATTTTATTTTTTTGTTTTGCTATGCTGTCTGCCGTTTTTTCTATCTCTTTTTCTACGGAAAATGGCCAAAAATATACTTGAACTATTCGAAATAGCTCAAGAATATCCTATGTTTGTTTTTGGTGCCAAAACTATCCCTACCGTCTATGTTTGGACCAAAAATGCCCTCTAAATGGTTACTCGTACCATTGAAGCTGACATGAAAGTCCAATTAGGTTAGATTTGCTTACATGGCCATACCCCAAAGCAATCCAGCATGGTAAAACTAATTTTTCGAAAAAAGAAGTTGGGAATTTTTTGTATTAGGAAAAATTATTCTTGATTGGACTTTATGATTTGATTAAAAAACTACATTGTTATCTTTTGTGAATTTATGATTATTTTGATCTTAATTTTTAGATACATATTCGAATAAGCTCAAAAATAACATTACCAAATGTGATTAATCTAATTAATGAGTTATTAATACTGACGAATCAATCATAACCAGAAAACAAACTTTTAGACATCAATTTGTCATCACATGAGCAGTTATGAATATATGACGAGAGGTATATTGAATAAATTGCCAAAAGCATCGAGAACTCGGAGAAAAGCAATAACGAATCGATTCGAACTCCGGCGAACGAGAAACTCATCGAATGGTGTGAATGGTAACATGAACACTGGCCGAACATTCTTCCATAGCTATTGATTCATGTCACCATCCTCAACGTATGCCAACAAATAGACGAGGTAGGGTTTCAAATCATTTTGGACAATTAATGATTAGTTTCCCGGAATCTGGCCAATCTTTGAAATAGGCCATCCTTAACATTAATCGACGTCTCACGTTGAAAATAGATAATTCTAGTGGGTTTCATCATGAATTGAGGGACAAGTCAAGAAAAATTGACAAAAAGTTCAAATTTTTATTCTTAGATCTCTAATTCGGAGAAAATGAGTGGTCTTTTGGAGAAATCAATGGAGGAATATAGGTGAGGGGGTAATGGAGGTTGTTTGGTTGAAGTTTGAGGAAATTTAGAGGTGGTCTACAGCTGTGAGATGATTTTCGGGCACAGAGGAATGGCGGATGTGGGTGGTATTGAGAAATTGTGATTTCTGTTCTAAGTTTAATTGGGGTGAATTATGAGGCCGGGGGTTGGGTGTAGTCATTTAATAAAGTAAAGAAGTTGAAACGACATACCTTTGCAGTGCAACTACATTATTTTGGTGAGGGGAGATTTGACCAAGTTTTAAAGGAAATTGGGTTGTACATGGGCATGGGTGGATTCAGTACATGGGCCATTAGAGATTGGCCTAGACCAAATATTTGCACATTTCCTTTCATTTGTTTCCTTCTTTTCTTTTTCTTTTCTTTAATTTTAAATACTTAATTAAATTAATTAAAGTCCTAAATTTAATTCTAAATTAATCTAATCTATAAAATCAAACTAATTATCTATTCATAAAATTTAAAAATCAATTTATCTTAAATTAATAAAGAGAAAATTACTAATCTAATATTAAGAGCGAAAAATGTAAAAATGAATAATTTTTGTTATTTTTATTTTAATAATGAAATTAATTAACCAATTAATCCTAAAATACGAACATAAAATCGAATATGCAATGCATGGTATTTTGATATATTTGGGAAGCTTTTCATGATTTTAACAAAATTAAACATGTGCAAAAATGCAAACAATTAATAAAAATTTTACAAAAATCCTATAGCATTGAAAACAATTTAAAAAAATCTATTTTCTTTAAATTTGTAGGAGTACTTCTAATAGGGAAAAAATCACACGTGTGACGACCAGGTAGGTTGTTTTAAGAATGTACACATCGATCCCCTATTAACTACTTTTCCCGTATTTATTTATGCTATTTTGATTTGTCGTGATGTTCGATTTTGAGTTTTGAAGAGTTTGGGATACTTAGTCTCTAAATGAGAGCTTAATGTTGGAAATTTGACCGTAGTTGGAATGGTGTAAAGACGACCTCGGAATGAAAATCTAATGGTTCCCTTACCTCCGTTAGGTGATCTCGGGCTTAGGAGCATGTTCGGATTGTGTTTTGGGGTCCTTAGCTAATTTAGGCTTGTAATGCCAAAAGTCGAATTTCAAATTTTTCCGGTTCGATAATTCGATTTTATCCAGGGGTTGGAATGGAATTTCGAGAGATAGGGTAGCTCCGTAGTGTTGAATGAGATGTGTATACTAAATTTTAGGTCATTCTGACAAGGTTCGATAGATTTTGTATCGAAAGCGTATTTTTAGAGTTTTGGAGTTTTTAGGCTTGAATCTGTGGTTGATTTGTTGTTTTGATATTGTTTTAGGTGTTTTATGGGTTTGTATAAGTTTGGCCAGTGCTATTAGACTTGTTGGTGCCTTTAGTTGAGGTTCTGAGGGCCTCGGGATGATTTCGGATTGTTGAAAGAAGGATTTTTGAATTTGGAGTTGCAGCTTCAGCTGTTGGTTTTCTGTCATAACCACACCTGCGAGCGCAGGACCGCAGGTGCGGCACCAAAGAAGTGGCTTAGTAGTCACATAAGCCGAAATGAGGAAGGGGGCCAGATACCGCAGAAGCGGCATAATTACCGCACCTGCGTGATCGAAGTTGCGGATTTTTTGTCGCAAGTGCAAGATGGAGATTTTAAGTGAGAACCATAGAAGTGGTTCCCCGACCACAGAAGCGGTATCACAGATGCGATTGTTGGACCACAGATGTGATTGTTTGACCACAAATGCGGAAATTGCAGGGCAGAATATATAAATAGTTGCCTTCGCAAATTTGAGCTATTCTTTCATCATTTTCATCCGAGAAGTGAGCTTTTGGGGAGATTTTTGAGAGGGGATTCAAGAGATCTTCGAGAAGGTAAGATTCATGGAACCTAAACTCATTATTATAGTGATTTTTATCATCCTAAACATGAAAAATTAAGGAAAATTAGTGGCAAATTGAGGGGTAGGGCTTGATTAATTAGAAACATTGGATTAATGATTTGAGGGACCAATTCAGGTCCGATTTTGGTACTTTCTCGTGAGAGTGTGAGGATTTTGGACATATAAATTTTACCCGATTTCGAGATGTGAGCCCGAGGGACGTTTGGTTATTTTTCTTAATTTCGCGCATTAGCTTAGAATTAATTAGTTGTATTAGCTACTTGAGTGTTATATACATTATGAAATTACTTTGAATAGATTTGGGTCATTTGGAGTCGGATACTTGTGGCAAAAACGTTGTATAGATTTGATTGAGCTAGTTTGAAGTAAGTGACTTATCTAACCTTGTGTCGAAGACTCTCCCCTTACGATTGGCATAGTGATAACAAAAATGCCTTGTACGTGAGGTGATGAGCGCGTACTTGTGCTAATTTTTGAAAATCTTGTTTTCATTAAAATAAGCCTTAATTGAATTTTTCCTTTCTTGGTTACACTACTTGGAATTTAAGCCTACTATTAGCCTAGAGAAGCAAGTCTAATTGACTAAATTGCTCTATTTCCTTTAACTTCCTTATTTGTATTACGTGAAGCATTATAGGTTAGAAATTATCTGCTTTGCCTTGGTATGAATTTGAGAGTAATTGAGTATTCCTTTTTGCTATTGTTGGGTGTTTTATTTTGGGACTACGGGAAGTCATTCCGGGAGATTCGCTGAACGAATTTATGATTGAGCTGAGGTGCGGGATACCAAGAGATCCCTAGCATATATTGAGGATACCAAAAGATCCTCGGGATACCAAAAGATTTCTAACATATATTGAAGATACCAAGAGATCCTCGGGATACCAAGAGATCCCCAGTATAGATTGAGGATACTAAGAGATCCTCGGGATACTGAGAAATCCCCGGTTATCATCCTTGTATTTGTTTTAGCCTCTGTTTTGGTTATTAATTCCTTACTTTCTCATTTTAAATTCTTTTTGTTGGCTTTCAATTTTATCTCTTATCTTATTCTGTCATACCTTATATTTTTATCTTATCTTAATAGGTCCCTGATCTTCCTCGTCACTACCCGACCAAGGTTAGGCTTAGCACTTACTGAGTACCATTGTGGTGTACTCATGCC
Source organism: Nicotiana benthamiana (assembly GCA_034376525.1). Lineage (NCBI taxonomy): Eukaryota > Viridiplantae > Streptophyta > Magnoliopsida > Solanales > Solanaceae > Nicotiana > Nicotiana benthamiana. Next base: position 32,767,992 of record CM067331.1, on the reverse strand, counting down.
CTTTCTGCGCATGTTTTTCATGTGCAGATCCAGGAACTTTGACTCAGACTTACCACCCTTGAGGCAAGGCAATCCTTCGGAGAATTCGAGGTATATCTACCGCATCAGCAGACTGGGGAGTCTCTCTCCATTCTCTCTTATAGTGGTAGCCTTTCTATCTGTACTGTTGATGTAGACATTCCAGAGATAGAGCATTTTTACTGTATTTTTAGCTTCTGATTCATGGCTTTCCGGGTTCTGAGAGTATGTATTAGTTTTTGAGAGTTAACATTGTGTATGCCGAGCAGCACTTTTAAACGTTATTTTATTACTCTATCTCTGTTTAAACTGTTTTCTTCCGCAATTTGGTTTATTTTCCCCATTTTAGGCTTACCTAGTCGTATAGACTAGGTGTCGTCATGATGGTTCACGGAGGGAGAACTGGGGTTGTTACAACATGCTCACATAATTTTGAGGGCAAGGTATTAGGCACGCCTTGCAGTCTACAACGGTGGGTGCTGACCGAACTCAATTATGTGAATTAGTCATTTAATAGATAGGCAATCTAAGCACACATATGCAAATAAGGTGAGGAGGTCCTAGGTTTGTCAGCCTATAGGATCACATCTGTACAATACCTGTTAATCCTTCCTCAACTAGAGGGGTTACGTATGGCACTGGTGCACATGTCATCATATCCTTTGCTATCCAATTACCCTCCCCTTGGTTATAGCCTAAAGCGTCCTAGCAACCTTGAGATGTATACTATGCATGCATTACCCATCCCTTACTTGTGGCCCTGGAGGTATTTAGGACCTCTAATTTAGGTAGTTCTAGACTATCCTAAGCTACTTAAAGGAGAAAAGTCTAGGCAACTACCAAAACAATTAGGACTGTCAAGTAATGAACAATTAAAGGGGCTCACATTTTACCTCCACAAACAAAACAAGCAAATGCACGTCTCAAACATAAGTGCTTTAGACATTTGAACGGAATCCTAATGACATGATATCTAAGTTAACATGACAAGCATAGAATATGTAATGCTGAGTTAAGGAAAAAGTGTTAAAGACCTAATCAATTTGCCTACTCATTTTAGGATTTGTTGAATCTGGGAAGTTCACAAATAAGCACAGCATAGTTTCAAGTTTTATAAGATTTTAATTACCTGCAAGCTTGACTAGGTGGAGATACCCTATAAACATACTGTCTAAATGCAAACTGGATCAATTTAAAACAAACAATTTTAGAATTTATTAAGTCTTATAGACATGCTGGTCTAGGTGATGAACATTACCGAGCTGGTTTACATACATTAATTCCTAGAACATGATATGAGATTGCTTTCTTAAATAGGATAGTTACTAACTTATGTGATGTAGACATGTTTTCAAAGTGAATGCGATAATAGTCCAAGGGAAGGATCTCAAATGCACATGATGAATAGACGTTTTATTAAGAATGATTATAGTAGTGACCTAATAACAGAAGTTCTAGGTGATCATGATCATATAGAAGCAGAATTTCATAAAAAATGAGGTGATGAGCCTATAACATATTTCATAGTATGCCAAACAATCCTAAAAGCATAGTTTCTAAATCATGTAATCATAATAGACCTAAGGAATGATTTCTAATGCAAGTAAGCATAATGATCCTAAGGGCATGATTTCTACCCGATTGTTCTCACAAAAATCATATAAGAAACCCCTTCTCTTTTAATAATTTGACCAACATCTGTTTACAAAGATCATTATAAAAGACTAATAGTGAATGAATTACATAAATAAATATAAACTATCTAGAGGGAGCTTGAATTAGGCCCAAAGTAAACCTGGGGATGCCAGGACTTCAAAACAGTCTCAATAACAAGAGTCTCATAGCCAATGGTGTTGTCCTGGTGTCTCAAAGTTCCCTAAGGACCTCAGGGATCCCGGGCAGTGCTCATAACAAGGCCCTTTCTTAAAATAGAGAACTAATTATGTGCAGTATGGAAGAGCCATCCTCAGTGTGCAAGAGTTAAGAGGAATCCCATGGATTCCTAGGCAATACACACACTAGAAAGGCAGAACTTAATAGTCTAAGAGTAAAGTGAGAGTGCCTGACATAGTTTAGAAAACACTTAGTAAAAACAGTGTAGAGATACCTTATAGTAGTGAAAAGAATTTTAAGAATAGAAACAGTTTTGAGAAACTTCTAAGAGTGGAAAACAGTTTTTGAAATCAGTTCTGAGAAGAACAAATATTCAACATACAATCACACAGACTTGAAATGGCCAAAATCACAACCATTTAATAGGCAGCTTTTCAAACAAGGGTCAGGGGGCCGGAACATATACAGCTCACATCAATGACATATGATCAGGGTACAAGGGGGAAGCATATGGACGACAAATGCACAGAATAATTAGGAGTCTACAGATTCAGAGACCTAATAGGTTCGTCATGATAATAAGCAATTAAGACATAGAGGCAGAGTGTATAAATAGTCATGTTGAAGACAGGGGTGCATTGGACAGGATTAGCCATATAATTAGGTTCAAACAAGTACACTAGGAGACAAAGTTACTAACATCACACCTATTGAAAAGAGTAAACAGAGACTAATAAACATGTTGGCCAAGTATCCAACAAGAAAGTGAGACCTAGGCATTCTTATTACATGTTTGAATGAGAGAAGAAAAAATTTAGATATGCTAAATAAAGCAATAATCAGGAAGACAAATTGAATACATAGTCAATCGAACTAGTTCAGGAATAGATTTATAGACATGGAACGCACAGAGTTTGAGTATTAGAATTGAACTAGGGACATATCAGTTTAAAGTGGCAATGTTCAGAATGTAAAGAAAGTATAATGCCACTGTCTAGCCTTGGCTTTCAGCCGGCTAGACTAATAGTTAGCACAAGTAGCAGAGAAAGAAGAGAGAGTTTGAGTGTGTGTGTGTGTGTGTGTGTGTATTCTGAAGTAAGTGTTCATGTGTTGAGAGGTAAAACAAGAGTGTATATATAGTAGTTTAAGAGTAGAACAAATTAAGGTAAATGAATCAGCATTCATTCAATTAAGGAAATCATAGGATCACAGAATCCAACTAGATAAAGGAGTTTAGAATAGACCCCTTAATTATGGGTAATTGATCAAACGGTAATAACATGGGTCTAATTAAGGAAAGAATCTCAATCATACCATGTAAATGAATCAGTAAGTATCCACAATTATACGGGCAACCACATAAGGCTGGGATGACCAATTAAGGTCATAAACAAGGAAACACACAAGATTTATGCATACGGATCTCATACAGAGTAAATCAATCAGCCAAAACTTTCAAAATAACACTGATTTTTGGAAAGAAATACTCAACTTCCATAAACAAAATTAGGCTAAGTAAAACCTCACAAAAATATAGAAATTAGCCGGAGAAACAGATTTGAAGCCAAATAGAGATTAATTAGGGAAAAAAACCACAGAATAATGGATTTGACAAAGATAAAATGTCTAAGCCAAAAATACAGAGTAAATTAATACGATTAGAAACACATAAAGACTCAAAATCAAAGCAAAGGTTAGAAAATCAGAGTATCACACAAAATGAACCACAGTTTAAGTATTTATTTGCACAAATTAGTCACGAAAATGAAAAATAATTAATCAAACACTTAGGAGTCAGAAACACCTTTGAAAAGTAACTTGGGAACCCTAGTTTTGGGAAAAGTCAGAATAATCAGTTGAAATAAAAAATTCTCAATGAAGAACAGGTAATAGTTCTTGATTCATCTCAAATCTATACAGATATGAGGAGGATCAAAGGTAATAGATACGGGTTTTCATAAAAGAAATAGGGATGCGAGAATAGGTCAAGAGACAATATATTCGTAACAAAACAAAAGAAAATTCTTACTCACAGTTGAGAAAATGGGTACATATACTTATTAGGTACATATTGTTTATGTACTTACTGGATACATATTGTTTATGTACTCATACTACACTTCTATACTTAATTGTACATGATCTAAGGTAGGTACATGTGGTTACTAGTCTAGTACGCATTCTTGATCAGTGTCTGAAACTTCCACAGTGAGATGTTCCCTTCCTTTTCTATTCAGCAGCATGATAGAGTCTCTCTTTATTTTAGTTGTCTATTCTATCTCAAACAGTAGGATAGATTTATTCTTTTGTATATTCTACTAGTTGCCCATAAACTTACGATACCAGGTCTTGGCACATACGTTGGTAGACTATTCTTTTTTTGGGATTGTATAACTATTTTTGTACATTACTAATTATCACATGTTTTCAACTTTAAATTTAGAAATTTCTGTAGTTGTTTTAGTAAAGTGAAAATGAGAACTTGTTAATACTCTAGTGTTGGCTTGCCTGACAAGGGTGTTAGGCACCATTATGACGTATAATGGAATTGGGTCGTGGCACCTTTAAGGTTTATGCTGTTGTTTCTTTCCTATTCAACCTTATGTGAAGAAAAGTACCTGTTATAAGTCAGAAATTGAAGAATTGTATTGGTTCTACAAATGTGGTGAAGAATGTTTCTCCCTTCGTATTTGATTGGGCTATTGTAATCGCCTTGCGGAAGGACGTTCTATCATTTCTGCTCAATATCAGTATTACCTAAATTTTTGAGATTTGGCATTGATATTTATGATGATCCCTGTGTTGTTATCGCATATTGTGTTGTAATGGTAGGATTCTTGTCTATCTGTAGAAGCAGTAAATGGCTTAGAAGGTTATTTACTCAATGCAAGATTCATAGAGTCAATATTTTATTTCTAGTGGGGAAAAGGCAAACGGACAATAAATGTTCAGGTTTGGGTTGATGGGGTATATTTTCGAGCGTGGTGGAATCTTCACATGTGATGTGGTGTCGTCATCCTTTATTGATATAATGTGTTAAGTTCGTCGATGTTATAGTTTTCTTCAATTCGCCTTTGGGGCAGAGTATTTTGAATAGTGTCGAAAAAGCGACTATCAGAGATCGCGGTGTGCGGTGGTTCACGAGTGAATCGGTGTTCCTGGTGTTGATGACTCGAGAAAGATGATCTTTGAAGGGGTCTAAAGTTAGTAGCGATCTATTAGTTCAAGTTCAACAAAAATAGATTTTTTTAAGGCAACAATTGGGTGGCGAAGGATGAGGAAGTACATGTTGGGGTGACTTGCAGTGGTTAGATTTTCTATAAGGTCAAGAGTGAGGAACAAGAGTCGAATATTTTCTTAAAGGAGTAAGTTTTACCAAAGTCGGATAGTAACAGAGTAGTATATGGATTCTGTAGTAGGATGACTACATGTCATAAGAAGAGTTTTGAGTGATTTGGGAATTTGGTGGATGGTGACTAGGTCTACGAGGCTTAACTTGAAATATTGACTATTATACAGCGGGCGACCGGATGTGATAGAAAAGAGCTTGCTTGATACGAGGAATTCTACCGGCTATCCGCTAAGAGGTCGAATATGTAAATGTGGCTAGTGATTCTGATTGTTCATGAAAGGTCTAACAGAAGGATTTCGAGGAGTTTGGTTGTGCAAGATCAAGTCAACTATAAAGAAAGAATTTTGGTAGGTTCCAGAGTTATGTAATAGGTGGATCCAAGCTAAGTGGGAGGGTCCCATCGCCTACAATTTGGGTTGCATGTTATCTATTGGTGAAGTTTCCGATTATCGGTGTATTAATGGATTATTACGGCTAAAGAAGAGAACATAAGTGGTATCTTGAGCAAAGGATTTGATAAATGTGTGTTATAATTGGCCTTATTGACTCATGTTTAGGCCTTGGGAAGATTCACGATTTATGTTTCATACGAAGGTAATTTACAGGGTAAGTGATTCAGTCAGGTACTTCATCGAGAGAGTGTTCATGTGCTAGAAGAGCCTTGGAGTTGATTATTATTACTGACTTAGTCAGAGTGGGTGACTCTCAATAATGGTTCTAGTGGATCCAAAGGTTAAAATGTAGGGCCTAGTGATTTCGAGTCCATAGTATGGTAGAGCATCGAGCTTTTGCAGTGGATTATGAAAAAAGGGCTTTGGGTGCTATATGTTATATTCGGCTTGCAGTGTACCATTTGGAGGAATAGGGAAAAATGCCTTCAGATGCATAAATAAATTATTAGAATGGGTCTACTAGTTGAAGAAACAAATATACGCACAAGGAGGGTATGAGATGGTTAGTGGGTTTTGAGAAAGCGTGGTCTCGTGAAATAAAGTCACTCAGGATGAATGCGGATTTGGGTTTGTTATGTTCTAAATGGGGATATTGTTATTCCTTATGCAAGTCCAGAGTAAATTAGAAGAAGGCGAATTGGCTAGAAATGGTTGAACAGGTATAACAGTAGCAATGATCAGTTCCTTCAGTGCGTTGAGTTATGCATGTGATTTGTGGAGGTACGTGCGAGGCTTGACAGCCGCCGAAATTGATTTTATTTATAGGCTCTTGAGTATTATGGTGTGTTAAGTGTAGATGGATCTCGGGAGAGTTATGGTGGTTTAAACCACTACTAGAGGATTATATTTTCTACAGCTATGATAATTAAGTCATGTGTTTCAATAATGCTCTTGAAATGGCTAAGTAAAAGTTATATGTATGATGAGTGTTTACCCTATTAGTCGTTCCAGATTTATGATGAATTTTTCGTGCTCTTGCGAATTACCATGATTAAGTGTAGTGAGTAGCATGAGATTTGGAAGTTGAGGATCAAGGTTGTGGTTCGGTGTTGACAAGAATATCAGGCTTAGATGAGCGAGAAACGACTCAGATGGTTAGAGTCAGCTGGCATTATTTTTGGCGTCACTTGAGATCGTTGTCTGGTGTGAAGAGTATTTACATACTGATTGCGGATTCTTGAATCACTTTACAACGTTGGTGTGGCCGGTAATATGGATATGCAAACTCGTTATATGGTGTGGAAGGTCGGGGAAGTTAGCATTTTGGAAGATTTTCATAAATTTTGGTTGAAGTTCATTTCAATGTTATCGATGTCTTTTTAGAACTCCGAATTTAAGAATACCTCTGTATGGTTATTCCGGTATTGAGAGTGTGCTTGGAAGTGGATTTGGAGGTTTGTAGGTCATTTTGGAGTCATTTGGCTAAAGTTAGAAATTTGAAGGTTTTTGAGAAGTTTGACCGAAAGTGGACTTATTGATGTCGGAGTCGGATTCCAATTCTAAAAGTTGGAGTAGGTCCCCAATGTCAAATGTGACTTGTGTGCAAAATTTGTGGTAAATCGGACATGATTTGATGGGTTTCACCATCAAATATAGAAGTTTGAAGTTCTAAAGTTCATTAAGCTTGAATTGGAGTGCTATTCTTGGTTTTAGCACTGTTTGATGTGATTTGAAACCTCGAGCAGGTCTGCACTATGTTTTGGAACTGGTCGGTGTGATTGGACAGGTCCCGGAGGTCTCGGGTGGATTCCGGGTGGTTAACAGATTGAATTCGGCCTTCGGAAGATTACTAAGCCTGCTGTCATGTGGTGTAACCGCGCCTGCAAGGCTTTTCGGACGTAGTTGTAGAGCCGCAGAAGCGGCTAAAGGGGCACATATACGGTTTGGTGGGGAGTACTGAGACAGTAGATGCAGTCATCTCGTCGAAGAAGCGAGACCACACATGCGGAAAGGAAGACACAAAAGCGTAAGTGGATAGCTGGGGATAGACCACAGAAGTGGTAGTTAGGCTGCACCTACAGAACCGCAAAATCGGTCAAGTGACCATAGGTGCGAAAGTCGAGGCTGGCAATGTCTTCTTTAAAAATGAGGTCTTGGCCTTATTTCATTTTATTTTCGCCCGTGGGAACCGAGTTTGGAGCATATTGGAGTGCCATCTTCATTAATCATAATGGGGTAAGTGAAGAAATAAGTGCTTTCTTCATAATTTTGAGTTAAATACATGAGTTTGCGTAGATGTGATCATGGAAACTAGTAGAAATTGGGGTTTTGGTGGAAAAACCTAGAATAATGTATATTCGGATTTTGACCATGAATTTTGGACATGAAATTGACAATAAATTATGTTTTTGAGTTTGTGAAATCATAGGCAAAGTTTATTTTCAAAAAATTTCGGAATCTCGGCACATGTGGCTGAGGGTGATTTTATCCACTTCTCAAGCGAAGTGGGAAATGTTTTAAATAGGATTTTGATGAGTATTTGAGTTTATATTAATGAGTTTGCATGACTATTGACTTGTTTTGGAGCTTTGGGTGTTAGTTTGAGTCGTCGGAAGGGCTTGGGAGCCGGTTATAGAACTTCAAAGTGAGGTAAGTCTCCTTTATAACCTTGTAAAACGGAATTAACCTTATAGGTGAACTAAATTATCGTGTGCTTCTATTTGTGGGGCCTAACACATAAGGTGACGAGAGTCTGTACGTAGCTACTCACTATGCTTATGCCTGGATAGTTTTAGGCTTATATCATGCCTTATTGATATTGTTATTAAATAATGTTATTGTTTGTCTTGAGAAGAAGCGAGATTAAGTTAACTTATTAAATGTTCTGAAAAGAGTTGAAACTTAAGGAAGGTTGGGAACTTAAAAAGCTTTCATTTGAATTCGTAATTAAAAGAGAATCGAGGAATAACTTAATAACTTAGCAAATCCATGTGTAACCGCGTTGCACGTATGATCAGCGAGCACTGTAATTATTTAAACCTTTATTCTACTGCGTTATATGTATGATTCGCGAGCGGGTTAACTCCTTAAATTTATATTTGACCGCGTCAAACGTATGATTCGCAATGGGGTATTTCCTTCTACTACTCTTACAGGAGCGGGCCGATCGCCTCGGCATGTTAATAAACATCTATGGTTTGCGTCATTCGATGCTCTGGCAGTGCACAATTTAATTTTATGTTGGATCTTTCGGATTTCCTATAATATATGGAATCACACGTAACATTTGGCTAGAAGCCAGTATATCTGAGCATTTTTCCTGATTTGAATATGAATATATATACACGGAGGGAACTTGCTAGTGGAGAGCTTGAGTTAAATTGTAAAGAGGGAAACTGTACCACGAATTTTATACATCTTTGTTTCAGATATTTACTCTAGTTCATATTTATTCATTTCCTTACTATACATGATATTATTGGACCACTATTAAGTGTCGAAGTCGACCTCTCGTTACTACTTGTTTGAGGTTAGACTGGATACTCACTAGGTATACGTTGTTTTTGTACTCATGCTACACTTGGTGTGCATTTTTGTTACACAGGCACAAGCATGTCTAGTGGCCTAGTGGGTGCAGCAGCATGGTTGATATGGAGACTTATGTGAGCTGCATCTCTCGAGATGACCCACAGCCAGTATAGTCTCCTTTAGAGTATTGGTATTTTCCTTTTTGTCCAAATTGCATTCCGGATAGTTATTATAGTATATATATATATATATATATATATATATATATATATATAAAATACAGAGGGAACTTGCTAGTTGAGAGCTTGAGTAAAATTGTAAAGAGGGGAATTGTACCACATATTTTATACATCTTTAATTCACTCCTTACTGTAGCTGATATTATTGGACCACAAGTGTCGAAGCCGACCTCTCATCACTACTTATTCGAGGTTAGACTAGATACTCACGAGGTACGTATTCTTTTCATACTCATGGTACACTTGTTGTGCATTTTTGTTGCACATGCAAAATGTATGTCTAGTGGCCTAGTGGGTGCAACAGCATGGTTGATACAGAGACTTAGGTGAGGTGCATCTCTCGAGACGACCAACAGCCAGTATAGTCTCCTTCAGAATATTGGTATTTCCCTTTCTATCCAAATTGTATTCCGGACAGTTATTGTATTTTATTTTGTTTCTTAGTAAACACTCATACACTTATGACGCCGAGTTTTTGAGATGATTATGGATTGTTCAATATTGAAACTGTTAAAATATTATTATTTATTCTGTAAAGTTCATCTTTTATTATTAAATTTAAAAAAAATTATGATTTCAAAAATATTAAAACAAGAATTAAATTGATTATTTAGCGATATTGTCTGATATAGTTGTTCGGCGTCATCACGATCTTTAATTTGGATCGTGACACTTCCATTGCGATTTAACCTGTTGAAGCAAGTTAGCTGTTATAGCTTCCAGGTAACTAGTTTACTTATTTTATGTCTTTACCTATAATTACCTCTTATATAATGCCCGTGTTAAGAATAGAATTCTATTTAGAGTGAATGTCTATCTTGTAGAGAGTTTTACTTTGAGGCTAAGTCATTTTTTTTCCTATAAATAGAGGGGTATTACCCCATTGTAAATCACCCCAAAATTTAGTAAGAATTTTCTCTCTCTTTCTCTGCAATATTGCTCTTGTTCTTTATATTTTATAACACGTTATCAGCACGAAGCTCTACTATCTCAAGAATCTCTTTGAGAAAATTAAGGTATTTTTTCTCCTCCTCATTTTGTTTTAATTATGTCTGATATTATGAAAAGAGAGTTTGTTGCCCTTGAAATTTCGGGCAAGAACTACATGACATGGGTGTTGGATGCTGAAATTCATTTGGATGCAATGGGTCTTGGAGACGCCATTTAAGACAGAAATAATGCATCCACCCAAGACTGTGCTAAGGCCTTGATTTTCTTGCGCCATCACCTTGATGAAGGTTTGAAAATTGAATATCTCACAGTCAAAGTTCCACTTATCTTGTGGAATGGCTTAAAGGAGAGATACGACAACTTAAAGTTGGTCACTCTGCCACAAGCACGATATGATTGGGCTCATCTGAGGCTCCAAGACTTTAAGTCTGTTTCTGAATATAATTCTGCAATGTTTAGAATTACTTCTAAATTGAAACTCTGTGAAGATACTATTACTGATTATGATATGCTTGAAAAAACGTTTACAACGTTTCATGCCTCCAATATGGTTCTGCAACAACAGTACAGAGAGAAAGGTTTCAAAAAGTACTCTGAGCTGATTTCTCTTCTCCTTGTGGCTGAGCGAAACAATGACCTGCTCATGAGAAATCACGAAAATCGACCCACTGGGTCTACACCATTGCCTGAAGTAGATAAGGTGTATTCCCATTATGCTAAGCGTGGAAAAGGCTATGGCTTTAATCATGGTCGTGGTCGTGGTCGGGGTCATGGCCGTGGACATAGACAAGGAAGAAATTTTCCTGGTGTTAGTCACCTCCCAAAGAGATATAACCACCAAAAGCGGAAATGGAATTATGAGAATCCAAAAGCAAATAGTTCAGAAACTATATGTTATCGTTGCGGTGGAAAAGGGCACTGGGCAAAAAACTTTGCCGTGTACCAAGACATTTGGTTGAGCTTCATCAAGCATCTCTAAAGAGTAAAGGCCCTGAAACCAATTTTGTCTCTGACAATAATTTTGACATCACCCACTTGGATGTGGCAGACTTCTTTGAGCACCCTGAGGGGAAAATAGATCACTTGATCGGTGATGGATCCATGGTTAAAGAAGATTGAGCAGTTTGATATTTTTATTTTTACTTATTCGTAGTAGTTAATGAATAAACAATTATCATAGTTTACACAAGTTATCTATTATTGTGATATGGTTCAGATTTTATATTTTCTGCTTTAAGCTAGTAAAGAATATTTGTGATAATTATCTTTTATCTTATGCTTTATTAATATCTTTTTGTTTATTACTATAAATATTATGTTTAGTAATAATCTAAAGTTCTATAACTTTAGATTACACATTCATCTTATGCTTTATTTGTAATGATTTTTCAGTAAGTTAATCGATTAACATAACAGATAATCGATTAACCAATATATTCTATTAAACTGGACCTTTTCCGCAAGGCATGTTAGTCGACTATCCGATTTAGTTAATCGACTAACCTAATGACCGTTGCCTAAGTTAATCGATTATCACTTTAGTTAATCGATTAACCTTATGTCCCTTGCCTGTTCATCGACTAGTTTTTGAAACGTTGAAACAGGTTAGTCGAATATCTATATGGTTAATCGACTAACCTCAGCAGATTTTGAAAATATTGTTTAATTGTTTAAGTATGTGTAAGGCAGATGTTACTACAATTTCTGGTAGTAGTAAATTGATTGAAGGCTCCGGAAGAGCAACTATAACTCTGCCTAAAGGAATAATAATTATCATAGAGAATGCAATGTTCTCTTCCAACTCCAAGAGAAACTTGTTGAGTTTTAAAGATATCCGTCAAAATGGATATCATATTGAGACAATAGATGAGAATAATCTTGAATACCTCATCATTACAAAGAATGTCTCTTGTCAAAAGAGGGTTATTGAGAAGTTCCCATCTTTATCTTGTGGCCTGTATTGGACAAAAATTAGTGCAATTGAGGCACATTCCACAGTAAACCAAAAGGTTACTGATTCCAATACTTTTGTACTTCGGCATGGTCGATTGGGACATCCTGGATCAATTATGATGAGACGGATTATAGAAAACTCATATGGGCATCCATTAAAGAATTTAAAGATTCTTTTAAATAATGAATTTTCTTGCACTTCTTGTTATCAAGGCAAGTTAATTATTAGACCATCACCAACAAAGGTTAGAACTGAGTCACCTACGTTTTTGGAACGTATACAAGGGGATATTTGTGGACCTATTCACCCACCCAGTGGGTCCTTTAAATATTTATTGGTCTTAATAGACGCATCCTCTAGATGGTCTCATGTGTGCCTATTGTCATCACGCAACCTTGCGTTTGCAAAATTAATGGCACAAATAATTCGATTACGAGCACAATTTCCTGATAATCCAATTAAGTTTATTAGACTAGATAATGCAGCTGAGTTTTCATCCAAAGCATTTAATGATTATTGCTTATCAATTGGGATAAAAGTGGAACATCCTGTAGCTCATGTTCACACTCAAAATGGTCTTGCAGAATCTTTAATTAAACGTCTGCAGTTGATTGCAAGACCATTACTCATGAAAATGAGGCTGCCCACTTCGGTTTGGGGTCACGCCATTTTGCATGCAGCAATGCTAGTTCGTCTCAGACCGACGAATTATCACAAATATTCCCCGTTGCAATTAGTTTTGGGTCATGAACCTAATATATCCCATTTAAGAATTTTTGGATGCGCAGTATATGTGCCTGTAGCACCGCCATACCGCACCAAAATGGGTCCGCAAAGAAGGTTAGGAATATATGTTGGGTTTGAATCACCCTCCATTATTCGCTACCTCGAAACATTGACAGGGGATTTGTTCACTGCACGATTTGCAGACTGTCGATTCGATGAGACACTTTTCCCAAAATTAGGGGGAGAAGTTGGTGAAACCAAATGGGAAATTTTGTGGAAAAATCCATCATTATCTCATCTTGATCCACATACCTCTATTTGTGAAAAAGAGGTGCAAAATATTATCCATTTGCAAAGAATAGCAAATCAAATGCCTGACGCATTCACGGACTTAAAAAGGATAACAAAATCTCACATCCCCGCAGAGAATGTTCCAATCCGTATTGATGTTCCTATTGGACAATCTTCTAGTGTCATATCTAATGAGTCGAAAGCACGCTTAAAACGTGGCAGGCCATTAGGTTCCAAAGATCGAAATCCTAGAAAAAGGAAAGCCAATGATCAAAATGACACTACGAAAGAATCTCATGAGGAAATTCACGATTTAATAAATTCTGAGATTCATAAAGAATCCATTGAGCCCGAGACTCAGGAAAATAAGGAACTATCAATAAATCCAATCGATATTGAGACAAATTTTAATCGAGTGGATATAGTGGTAGATTATGTCTTTGCATATAATGTTGCATCTAGCATTATGCAAGAAAGTGAGGATCTTGAACCTCAATCTGTTGGAGAATGTCGACAAAGACTTGATTGGCCAAAATGGCAAGAAGCAATCCAATCAGAATTGAATTCACTTGCAAAACGTGAAGTTTTTGGGCCTATAGTTGAAACACCTAATGGTGTTAAGCCTGTTGGCTATAGATGGGTCTTTGTACGCAAGAGAAATGAGAAAAACAAGGTACAAAGATATAAGGCACGCCTTGTTGCACAAGGATTTTCTCAAAGGCCTGGTGTCGATTATGAAGAGACATATTCACCCGTAATGGATGCTATAACTTTCCGTTATCTCATTAGTTTTGCTGTCCTTGAAAAGATTGACATGCATTTAATGGATGTGGTTACTGCCTATCTTTATGGCTCACTTGATAATGAGATATACATGAAAATTCCCGATGGATTCAAAATGCCGAACACTTATAATTCAAAGTCCCGGGAAATGTTTTCAATCAAATTACAAAGATCTTTGTATGGTCTAAAGCAATCAGGACGAATGTGGTATAATCGTCTTAGTGAGTATTTATTAAAGGAAGGCTATATAAATGATGCCATTTGCCCATATGTTTTTATAAAGAAAACAACATTGGAATTTGTTGTACTTGCCGTATATGTCGATGACATAAACCTTATTGGAACTCCTATAGAACTCCAAAAGGCAATTGATTATTTAAAGAAGGAATTCGAGATGAAAGATCTCGGAAAGACAAAATTATGTCTTGGTTTGCAAATTGAATATTTGACAAACAGAATTTTTGTTCATCAATCTGCCTATATAGAAAAAGGTATTGAAACGGTTTTACTTGGATGGAGCATATCCTTTAAGTACTCCGATGGTTGTTCGATCACTTGATGTGAATAAGGATCCATTCCGACCGCAAGAAAAGAATGAAGAGCTACTTGGTCCTGAAGTACCATATCTTAGTGCAATTGGCGCACTAATGTATCTTGCAAATACTACAAGGCCTGACACAACTTTTCAGTTAATGTCTTAGCAAGATATAGCTCTGCTCCCACAAGGAGACATTGAAATGAAATCAAACATATATTGCGGTATCTAAAAGGGACTACCGATATGGGCTTATTTTATAGCAATAATTGTAGTCCTGATCTTGTTGGTTATGCTGATGCTGGATATTTATCTGACCCACACAAGGCTCGATCTCAAACAGGTTATGTGTTTATCTGTGGAGGCACTGCCATATCTTGGCGATCGACTAAGCAATCAATTGTGGCTACTTCATCTAATCATGCTGAGATAATCGTTATTCATGAAGCAAGTCGTGAGTGTGTGTGGTTGAGGTCTATAATACATCATATTCGAGACAAATGTGGTTTGAAATGTGACAAACTACCCACGATTTTGTATGAAGACAATGCAGCATGCATAGCCCAATTGAAGGGAGGATTCATAAAAGGAGATAGAACAAAGCATATTTCACCAAAGTTATTTTTCACACATGATCTTCAAAAGAATGGTGATATCAATGTGCAACAGATTCGTTCAAGTGATAATATGGCTGATTTGTTCACAAAATCTCTACCAACGTCAACCTTCAAGAAGCTGGTACACAAGATTGGAATGTGAAGGCTCAAGGATGTGAATTGATGCTCTTTTCAGGGGGAGTTAATGCGCGTTGCACTCTTTTTCCCTTACAAGGTTTTGTCCCACTGGGTTTTCCTTGCAAGGTTTTTAACGAGGCAACAAAAATGCATTTTGTTAGATATGTGTACTCTTTTTCCTTTTCTAGATTTTTTTCATTGGGTTTTGTTTTAGTTAAGGTTTTAACGAGACACATTACTTATTGAGTAGACATTCAAGGGAGAGTGTTAAGAATAGAATTCTATTTAGAGTGAATGTCTATCTTGTAGAGAGTTTTACTTTGAGGCTAAGTCATTTTTTTCCTATAAATAGAGGGGTATTACCCTATTGTAAATCACCCCAAAATTTAGTAAGAATTTTCTCTCTCTTTCTCTGCAATATTGCTCTTGTTCTTTATATTTTATAACAGCCCGCGCATATTAGTAAAATTTATTTCTCTGATCAAGTCTATATTTCATTAGTAGTAAGAATAAACACTAACTCGATCTAGCGTGTTAGTAAGGTTGGTTGGTGGTTTCTGCATTCTGCCTGGCGAGCTCATTGTGAATGCTTCTGCAACCGGTTGTAACTTAGAGTGAGCCACGTCTAATTAGGGGTGGACACAAAATTCGAAAAACCGAATTTCAAACTGAATCGAATTAATTCAATATTTTGTTTTCGATTTTTTTCGATATTTTAATCTAATTCGGTATTGCATTCTGGTATTTCGATACAGTTTTCAGTATTAAAATTTTGAAATTTCGATATACCGAAATACCGGAACATCAAAATTTTTAAAGTTTTTTTTGGACCCTGTCCACTTTTCCAATTGGAATCCCGAGTTAATGGAACCGAACACGATCTCTAACAATAATTTCAACGTCAAAAAACTTTCGAAATTAATGTGGTTACACTGTGGCAGTCACTGCAGATTCGCAAATTCTTGAAAATTATAGGAGTTCCCGGTTTCAGTTTCAAAAGTCCATAAGCAATGGCAAGTTTAAGCGACCGTCTCTACCCATTATCAAGTCATCAACCATTGATGCTTGTGACAAGTCAGGAACATGCCCTGCTAAATTGAGTCTTTCTTCTATAACATCCAAAAACTTGTAAATTTCTCTAGTATGCAAATGACAAGTATCTCCAGCCAAAAATTCATGGAAAACGCCATTAATTTCAATTGAACTACAGCCCGGATCTTTTTCCGAAATTCTGCTTCTGTCTCTTCTTATACTTCTTTTTGTTTCTTTTTCGTTTTTACAAGAAAATGATTCTGGTTTTAAGTAACGTGTATATATATATATATATATATATATATATATATATATATATATATATATATATATATATATATACTGTGGCTTTGCAGAGGTGATAAACTGGTTATTTATATGGTGAGAAAAAAGATCAACAAGCACTAACACTATGCTTAAACCGATACCGTACCGAAATCGTAGCGAACCAAAATAATAAACATCGAATTATATCGAAATAATTTGATACGATATTTGATATGTATTATTGATAAATCGAATATTGAAATACCGAATCGAAATTCTTAAATTCACAACCGAAATACCGAATGCCTACCCTACGTTTAATCATTGATTTATTATGGAGATTAAAAATGTTAAAAAACCTTAATGAACGCTTGAATAATAGTGATAAGCTTTTCCAAATTAATTAAGGAAATGGTATCTGAAACTACAGTGACGTATTTTAAAAATACAGTTTAAAATCAAAATTCATCCATAAAATATCAGAAAAAGACTTCAAGAATGGGTATCAAACTAGAATGTTTTGGCCACGGGAGTATTATTTGTTGGAATAAATCCGACTATAATACAGTGGCCTTCATATGGAATTATTTGGAACTATAACATAAGCGGAAGCGTACCTTAATCCATAATTGGAAGTTCCTTGATCCGGCTTGGAGATCGTCCGGGGTTGAATTTTCCACTTGATATGCAAGCCAATGTTTACTCTCTCTATCAATGGGAAAATGAAGAGAATGTCTTGCATCAAATGGGAACCATAACCCCCTCATTTATAAGCATGTAATATGAAAGGTCACATGCATGTAACCTTAGTTAGCCCATCATTAACTAAGGTTACTCTTTATGGGTATCTACACAGAAATTAGACTCTATACTTTATATGACAATGTATTGGCCTACTTAATAATAATATCCGAAAGACCACTAATTTAGGCCAAACCGAAACATAGCACATAACATATAATTAATCCACATATTGTCCATATGTATGTGATATAAGTCCATATATCTAACAATCTCCCACTTGGACGATATACTCATGCATATGTACAAACCTTAGTATTATATGTTACATTATAACTTTGTGAGCTCAGCATCGCTGTCAAAATAAAATCGTCATGATCAATCCGGTCCGTCAATCATATCAACATAGGATCTAAGAGATCTTAGTTACTCTTGCGTAACTAGACCCAACATTGATCACGTATATCAATATAACCAACGACATGGATCAAGTATAGGTGTGTAGCATGGAAATAACATAAAGTGTGGTCTGAAATAGAATGTCTATTTCCAACTGGTTCACCTTATTGAGATCAATCATAAACCACAAGAGTACATAAAACTTTAAGACTGAATATCTGCAGATAAAACCTTAAAGACCGAATTACCGAATGTACTGGACAATACACAATTGTATAACACAAACTCCCACTAAAACTCATAATCCTCAACTGATTTGACACCCATGCGAGCAATATGCTCATGAAATACTTTGGGTGGAAATCCCTTAGTAAGCGGATCCGCAATCATGGAGTTTGTACTTATGTGCTCTATGCACAATTGTCCATTTTGTACCCTTTCTTTAACAACCCGAAACTTGACGTCCATATGATTTGCCTTCGTAAAACTACTGTTATTGTTAGCATAAAGGACTGCTGATCTGTTGTCGCATAATAGCTTGAGTGGCCTTTTAATACTATCTACTATGCGCAGTCCACTAACTAAATTTCGCAGCCATAATCCCTCATTGGATGCCTCATAACATGCCATGAATTCCGCTTCCATGGTGGAAGTCGCCGTAAGAGTTTGCTTGATGCTTCTCCAAGAGATAGCACCGCCAGCAAGCATGTAGATATAGCCTGATGTAGACTTCAGACTATCTTGACATCCAGAAAAATCGTAGTCGGTGTACCCGATGATCTCAAGCTGGTCCAATCTCCGATATGTGAGCATGTAATCCTTTGTTCTCTATAAGTATCGCATGACCCTTTTGGCTGCCTTCCAATGGTCCATTCCCGGATTGCTGAGATATCTGCCCAGCATCCCAACAATGTATGCGATATCAGGTCGTGTGCATACCTGAGCATACATTAGACTACCTACAGCCGAAGCATAAGGTGTTTTTTCCATTTCCATGGTTTCAAAACTATTCTTTGGGCACTGTTTGAGACTAAACTTGTCTCCCTTAGCAACAGGGGTGTCGCCTGGTTTACAATCCTGCATGCCAAATCTTTTAAGAACCTTATCGATATAGCCCTTTTGTGACAGACCGAGAACACCTTTAGAGCGATCTCGATGTATCTGAATTCTTAATACAAAAGAGGAATTACCAAGATCTTTCATTTCAAATTTCTTTGAAAGAAATTTCTTAGTTTCGCGCAATAATCCTATACCGTTAGTGGCAAGCAGTATGTTATCGACATATAAAACCAAAAAAATATGTTTGCTCCCACTGAACTTATGGTATATACAGTCATCAGAAATATTTTGTTCATAACCAAAAGATGTAATGACTTCATGAAACTTGTGATACCATTGACGGGAAGCTTGCTTGAGCCCATAGATGGATGTCTTTAATTTGCAAATCCTTTTCTTTGAGTCTCCCGAAACAAAGTTTTCAGGTTGTACCATATAAATTGATTCCTCAATGTCACCATTGAGAACCGCTGTCTTAACATCCATCTGATGAAGTTCAAGAACAAAATGTGCTACTAGTGCCATTATTATCCTGAAGAGTCTTTCGATGAAACTGGAGAGAAAGTCTCTTTATAATCAATGCCTTCCTTTTGAGTGTAGCCCTTTGCAACAAGGCGAGCTTTAAACTTAATGACATTGCCCTCTGAATCCCTCTTGATTTTAAATATCCATTTGCAACCAATTGGTTTAACACCTTTGGATAATGAAACAAGCTCCCAAACACCGTTATCGCTCATAGACTTCATCTCATCATTCATTGCATCAATCCACTTTTGAGAGTTAGAACCTTTCATGGCTTGACGGAAGTTGATTGGATCATCTTCCTCAAGTCCAATGTCACTTTCTTGTTCTTGGAGGAAGACAAGAGTATCTTCCACCATTTCCAAGTTTGCTTCATGTTCTTGGAGAAATACAACATAATCGTCCGGAATTTCACTTCTCCTCTCTCTAGTGGATCTCCTTAATGGCACTTCAGGTTCTTGAGGTTGTTGAGTTTGATTTTCATCAATAATATCAGGAACTTGATCAGGGAGATTATCAAGATTGTCTTGAACTGGAGTTGTGTGATCCGTGTCAGGAATGAGAACACCCTGATCAAGATCAACAACTGGAGGAAGAGACACATGTTCTTCCTCAAAGACAAAATCTTTAACTTTATCTCCCCACCCCCAAACTCAATATCCTCAAAGAACCGAGCATTACCCGTCTCAAAAATAGTTCTAGAAGTGGGATCATAGAACTTATACCCCCTGGATCTTTCACAGTATCCAACAAAATAGCTACTAACCGTTTTAGAATCCAGTTTCTTTTCATTTGGCCTGTAAGGCCTTGCCTTAGCTGGACAACCCCAAATGTGTAAGTGCTTTATACTGGGCTTATTTCCAGTCCAAAGTTCATATGGGGTTTTGATTGTAGCTTTAGTTGGAACCCTATTAAGTATATATGCTGCGGTTTTCAGTGCTTCTCCCCAGAGTGAGTCTGGCAAAGTAGTATGACAAATCATACTTCTCACCATGTCCTTTAGTGTCCGATTTTGTCTCTCAGCTACACCATTCATAGTAGGACTGCCTGGCATAGTGTACTAAGGAACAATCCCACACTCATCTAGGAATTTGGCAAATGGCCCTGGACGTTGTTCACCTGAACCATCATATCTACCATAGTATTCACCACCACGGTCAGATCTAACGGTTTTAATCCTTTTGCCTAGTTGATTTTCAACTTCGGTCTTATATGATTTGAACACGTCTATAGATTGGGACTTCTCATGGATGAGATATAGGTATCCATAACAAGAGTAATCGTTATAAATATGATAAAGTATTGTTGACCATTTCTACAAGGTGTAGGGAATGGCCCACAAATATCTGTATGTATCAATTTTAAGCTCTCTGGGCACCTAATCTCGTCTTGTTTGTTTGTTTACCCTTGATACACTCAATGCAAATATCCGAATTTGAGGAATCAAGAGAATCAAGAATTCCATCTGACACGAGTTTCTGGATTCTTTGTTTGGATATGTGACCTAAACGCTTGTGCCAGAGTGATAAAGAATTCTCATTGGATAATTTTCTTTTGGTACCACTAGAACTTGTATGCAAAGTTTCGTTATGTGAGGTTAGTATGTCAAACAAATATAGGCTATCATATGCTGATAAAAGACCAGTACTGATAAGATCTGAACCTTGAAAAAGACTCACTTTATTGTTACCAAATGAACAAGAATAACCGGATATGTCCAATTTGGGAACAGAAATTAAATTCCGTCTAAAAGACGGTACAACAAAAGTCTCATTCAAATCCAAATAAAAACCAGTCTTAAATAATAGCCTAAAATTTCCAATAGCATCAACTTCGACCCTTTTGCCGTCACCAACATAGATGTATCTTTCACCATCACTTGGTTTTCTGCAGTTCAGGCAACCCTGCATAGATATACTTATGTGAGTAGTAGCACCAGAATCTACCCACCAAGTATCTTTAGGTACCGAAATTAAATTAACTTCAGAACAAACAAGAGCAAGAGATATACCCTTTTTCGCACGCCAAGCGTGGTATTTGGTACAATCTTTCTTCTTGTGATTAGTCCCCTTACAGAAAAAGCAACCTGATTCTGTAGTTTCAACCTTAATTTCCTTGTGTTGCTTCTTCTGGGGACTTGAGACCGCAACTTCCTTATTTTTCCTTGTCTTGTTGTCTCTAGAAAATGATGCCAAATCAGCACCTTCTGTCTTATCTTGCTTTATTCTCTCTTCCTCTTGCACACAGTGTGAAATGAGCTCATTAAGAGTCCATTTCTCCTTTAGGCAGTTGTAACTGACCTTAAACTGATTAAATTGTGCAGGGATAGAGATCAAAACTAAGTACACAAGTAGTTCCTCAGGTAATTGCTGTTGGAAACACGTTCTCAAGGCTTTATACTAAAACGTGTGTTCTTATGTGTAGGTTTTGATGAATGACAAACAAGCGCAAATTGATATATGCGAAGTTCAAGTACAAGCGCACAATTGGTGGATAACGAGATTCAAGCACAAGACAAAGTTTTATAGTTTAAATGAGTCGTTCTTAATTGTGATATTGATCCGACAACTTGACTCATGACATGGCTTCTCTCGTAAAATTATTTTTTACAAAATCATGCATATTTAATTTAATGCTAAATGATTTTAAATCATGCATATTTTCATTAGTCAAAATGATTTTTAAACATGCCTCTAAAAACTGGACTAAGATAATCGATTATGTACTTATGATAATCGATTATGTTAAGCCAAGACTGCATGATAATCGATTGTGAACTAATGACAATCGATTGTGTTAAGGCAGTGAGCATCAGGTTTTTCAAACCTGCATGACAATCGATTGTGAACCTTATGACAATCGATTGTGATGAGGCAGTATACATCAAAGTTTTTCAAAACTCAGAATAATCGATTGTGAAGCTAATGGCAATCGATTGTGAAGAGACAGTGTCCATCAGATTTTTAAAAGTCACAAAATAATCGATTGTGAACTTATGACAATCGATTGCATTGAGGCAGTGACTTCCAGACTTTTTCAAAGTTAATAAATAATCGATTGTGAGTATATAACAATCGATTTTCACGAGGCAGTGTCTAAAATGGTTTTCAAAGTCTGATAAATAATCGATTGTTAACATTGCACAATCGATTGTGAAGCTGACCGTTGTCGTAAAGTTTTCAAATACCGTCAGGTAATCAATTGCTGATTTTGTACAATCGATTGTTGATATTAAAATCTAAAAAAGATTTTTTGAACGTTGCTGAATAATCGATTGTTGATTTTGTACAATCGATTGTTGAAATTAAAATCTGGAAAGGATTTTTTGAACGTTGCTGAATAATCGATTATTGATTTGGTATAATCGATTGTTTTACGAAAAATCTGGAAATGATTTTTTGAACGTTACCAATAATCGATTGTTGAACTTTGACAATCGATTGTTAAGCGTAAAATCTGGGATTGATTTCTGGAACGATTGGCAAACAATCGATTGTGACTTCTTGACAATCGATTGTCACTCAGTAAAATCAGCAACTCTTGATTGACAATTAGACAACGGTAATGCCAAGTTTTTCAACTATAAATACAGCTTCATTTTAGTGTTTTAAACACAACAACACACAACAACTGATCATTCTATTGCTATAAGCTTGCATACTATTGTTTATCATTTTATATTCATTTCATAAAGCTTTTGAGAGCCAAAGTCTTGTCCATAGTTGTTGTGATCTTGAGCTTACTTCTTTTACTCATATCTACTCATTAAGGAGTGTTTTGTTTGAGTGTTTAGTGTTTTGTACACTTGTAAGAGAATTGTGATTCTCTTGTTGTAAGGAACTTGTGTTTCCTTGGTTGAAGTCTTGGAGTGTTGTATCTCCGAGCAAAGGTGTTAAGGCGTGTGTCCTTAAGTTGTAAAGGTTTGTTGAGCACCCGTAAGCTTGACAAGTTAGTGGAAAATCTCGAGAGAGTCTCTCGGGGACTGGACTAGCCACGTGTTGTGATGTACCAGAATACATCGGTGCGTTCTTTCCTTTTGTTTATTTAACGCACTTAATTATTTCCTGCAAATTTTAATTTCCGCAAGTTTACGCTAAATTTTATTATAACGCTATTCACCCCCCTCTAGCGTTAAGCGTATTAACTAACAATTGGTATCAGAGCCCAACTCTCTGAAGACTTAACAGTTTGAGAGAAACTTCCATGGCTTCTACTCGTGATTCTTTTGCAGGAATAGAGGAAGGACAGTGCTCCACCCGACCACCACTATTCAACGGTACAAACTATACGTACTGGAAGGAGAGGATGAAAATCTTCGTTCAAGTAAACAATTTTCATCTCTGGAAGGTGATAACAAAGGGAAATCAAATTCCAACCAAAAAGGTTGAAAACGAATGGGTTCCCAAGTCCGAAGCAGAATATGACGCGGATGATATCCGAAAAGGTTCAAAATAATGCTAAAGCAATTAATTTATTATATTGTGCTGTAAATGCTGACGATTACAGGAAAATATCGTGTTGCACAACGGCAAAAGAAATGTGGGACAAGCTGGAAATTACGTACGAAGGTACGGACCAGGTAAGGAAAGCTAAAATTGATTTCCTAACCCATGCTTATGAATTATTTCACATGAAGGAAGGTGAAAAGGTGGATGAAATGTTCGAACGATTTTCAATAATCGTAAATGACCTACATGCCCTCAAGAAGACATTCACGGATAGAGAACTTGTTCGAAAAATTCTTAGAAGTCTCACTCCGGCATGGCGATCAAAGGCCGACGCAATTCAAGAATCCATAGGCGTCTCAAATGTCACAATCGACGCATTAAGAGGTAACCTTAAGACTTATGAATCTACTATACTTAACCCTCTTGTTGATGATCAAAGGAGGCAAAGAATAGTGCTTAAGGCAAGCACAAGCCAGCCTCAAGTTGATGAGGATGGAGACAACGAGTTTGGACTCGTTATCAAAAGATTTCAAAAGTTCATGCGAAAGGAGTATGAACGAAAGGGCAAAAAGCAAGGCGAGCAAATAAAGTGCTATGAATGCGGTGAAACCGGGCACATCAAATCAAATTGCCCAAACATCAAAAAGGAGAAGAAACCTTTTAAGAAGCAACGTGCATACATTTCTTGGGGAGGAGACTCCGGAGATAAGTCAAGCGAAGAAGAAGAAGACGAAGCCGCAAACCTTTGTCTTATGGCGCAAGAAGACAAGCAAGATGAGGTATGTCAAATCTCTTCTAAAAACTTCTTTACTCTTGAAGAAATGCGAACTGCTTTTGATGAGCTATATACTGAATTTATTAAAGCTTCAAAAACTGTCAAGAGCATAAAAGAAAATGCTTCTCTAAAAGAAAAAGATTTTCAAAAACAGCTTTCTTTGAAAGAAAAGGAGTTAGAAAAACTGGTTTTAGAAAATGAGAAGCTGAAAGAGGAAAACAAGTTTTTTGGAAAAAGAAGCGCCGACAAGCCCGAAAGTTCTATTAAAAATTGCTCTTCTTGCATGCATCTCGAAAATGAGGTAGATAGACTTAAAGGTACCTTAGATAAGTTTAATTCTTCTCACAAAAACTTGAATGAGGTCCTTGTTAATTTGAAGTCAACCAAGCATGGCATAGGTTTTAAGAATAAGCCTAAAGAAAAGGTTGAAGCCAAACCCCAACCACCTAAGGCTCAACCTAGGATTAATAAAACAAATGCTTATTGTAGAAATAGCAATCCTAGAACAAATATGCATGCTAGACCAAATGTTGAACATTTTAGAAGACCTAGAAATGACTTACCACCTAGAAATGACTACCCTAGAAATGATGCATATTCTAGGCCAAACACTAGAAGGAGTTTTGAACCTCTTAGAACATCTAGACATGACCATTACTCTAGAAATGCTGCTCATTTTAGAACTAATGGTAGGAGAAATGGTTCTCATGAAATGCGCAATAGTCATAATGAAAATAGAGTAATTCATGTTCGTCCATCAAGTTACTATGAACCTAGAAGGATGCATAACCCCAACGTGACTTGTCATTATTGTAGACGCATTGGTCATATTGCCCCTGCATGCTTTACACGACATAGACATATCACTCAATCACATCATTATAATATGCCTAACCCTCAAGGACCCAAAATGGCATGGGTACCTAAAGCGCATTAACTTGTTTTGTAGGTATGTTTGAAGGGATCAAGTGTACTATGGTACCTTGATAGTGGATGCTCCAAGCACATGACGGGGGACGAATCCAAATTCCTTCAACTAGAACACAAAGAAGGAGGAAGTGTTATTTTTGGTGACAACAATAAAGGAAAGATTATCGGCATCGGATCGGTCGGTAAGGATGAAAATTCTTCTATTAAGCATATATTACTTGTGAAAGATTTAAAGCATAATCTCTTGAGCATAAGTCAATTATGTGACAAGGGAAATCTTGCCCTATTTGATTCAGATGAATGCTTAGTGTTTAGACGTAGTGATTTTAATATTATCCTTCGTGGTTTTAGAGTGGATAATATTTATATGGTTGATCTTGCTAATTCCTCACCCGAATATGTTGATTGTCTTATGAGTAAAGAGGATGATACTTGGTTATGATATCGTAGAGTAGCACATATCAACATGCATCTTTTGAACAAATTGATTTCTCAAAACTTAGTTATTGGCCTTCCCAATTTAAAATTTGAAGATGACTCTATTTGTGATTCATGTCAAAAAAGGGAAGCAAACAAAAGCATCTTTCAAATCCAAAAATATTGTTTCAACTTCTAGACCATTGCAATTGCTTCACATGGATTTATTTGAACCATCTCGCATTGAAAGTCTAGGAAGAAATCGTTATGCTTTTGTGATTGTTGATGATTATTCTAGATTTACTTGGACTTTATTTCTTGCCAATAAAAGTGATGCTTTTCAGAATTTTAAATACTTTCTTAAGCGTGTTCAAAACGAAAAGGAAACAACCGTCACTTCAATTAGAAGTGATCATGGGGGAGAGTTTGATAACAATCTCTTTGCGGACTTTTGTGACGAACTCGGTATCGAGCATACCTTTTCCGCTCCACGTACACCACAACAAAATGGGGTGGTGGAAAGGAAAAATAGGTGTCTCGAAGAGATGGCTAGAACCATGCTCGAAGAGGCCAAGATTCCCAAATACTTTTGGGCGGATGCCGTGAGTACCGCATGCTACGTCTTAAATAGAGTAGTCATAAGGCCTATACTCATGAAAACTCCCTATGAACTCTATAAGAGTATTCGGTTGTAAATGGTTTATTCATAACAATGGCAAAGATCAATTGGGAAAATTTGATGCTAAGTCCGATGAGAGAATTTTCATTGGTTATTCTTCACGTAGCAAAGCATATAGGGTTTTTAATAAAAGAACCGAAACTGTGGAGGAATCCCCTCATGTTGTATTTGCCGAAAATAATGCTCGCTTGGCGAGAAAGGATTCCGGTTTTGATCTTGCATGTATTCTAGATAGCTTGAAAGACAAATACAAGAGGAATCGCCTAAGGAAAATAAAGATGAAATCTTGGAACAACCAATGGAGGAAGCGCCACAATTGGAGAATGAAACGAAAACGCCTAACGAGTGGAGGACAATCAAAGATCACCCTCTCGAACAGGTAGTTGGCGACGTTGGAGAAAAGGTAAGTACCCGAAACTCCCTTAAGAACACCTTAGGACATACTGCTTTTGTGTCTCAAATTGAACCAACAACCATCTCCGAAGCAATCGGGGATGAATTTTGGACCTTGGCAATGCAAGAGGAGCTTAACCAATTCAAACGGAATGACGTTTGGGATTTGGTGCCAAGACCCGAAAATCATACCATAATTGGTACGAAATGGGTTTTTCGAAACAAACTAGATGAAAATGGTGTAATCACTAGAAACAAAGCTAGGCTTGTAGCAAAAGGCTATAATCAAGAAGAGGGTATTGACTATGAAGAAACATATGCTCCCGTAGCTAGATTAGAAGCTATTCGTCTATTGCTCGCTTTTGCCTCTTCTATGAATTTCAATTTATATCAAATGGATGTGAAAAGTGCTTTTCTAAATGGTGTTATACAAGAAGAAGTTTATGTTGAACAACCCCCCGGTTTTGAAGATTTTAAATCTCCCGATCATGTTTCAAACTCAAAAAGGCTCTCTATGGTTTAAAACAAGCTCCCCGAGCTTGGTATGAAAGATTGAGTAAATTTCTATTGGAAAATGATTTCATTAGGGGGAAAGTTGGCACCACCCTTTTTGTTAAGCATAAAAACAATGATATTTTATTAGTTCAAATATATGTGGATGATATCATATTTGGTGCTACTAACAATATCTTATGCAAGGAATTTTCCGATTTAATGACAAGCGAATTTGAGATGTCTATGATGGGTGAGTTAACATTCTTTTTGGGATTACAAGTAAAGCAAATGAAAGAAGGTACGTTCATTTGCCAAGCCAAATATTGCAAAGAATTGCTGAAACGATTTGAAATGAACAATGCAAAAGCAATGGCGACTCCCATGAGCACATCCGATCATCTAGACAAAGATGAGAAAGGTAAGGAAGTCGACACTAAGAAGTATCGAGGTATGATTGGCTCTCTTCTCTATCTTACTGCTAGTCGTCCAGACATCATGTTTAGCGTGTGCTTATGCGCCCGTTATCAATCGTGTCCGAAGGAGTCTCACCTTACTGCGGTAAAACGGATTTTGAAGTACCTTGTTGGTACTACAAATGTGGGTCTATGGTACCCCAAAGGTTCTTCATGCCAACTCGTTGGCTATTCCGACTCCGATTTTGCTGGATGCAAATTGGACCGCAAGAGCACTAGTGGCACTTGCCATTTGCTCGGTAGCTCTCTCGTTTCTTGGTTTAGCAAGAAACAAGTAAGTGTTGTGTTGTCCATAACCAAGGCTGAATATGTAGCCGCAGGGAGTTGTTGCGCTCAAATCCTCTGGATGAAACAACAACTCTTGGACTATGGCCTAAGTCTTGATCATATCCCTCTTAAATGTGATAATACTAGTGCCATATGCTTGACGAAGAACCCCGTTCTTCATTCGCGAACAAAACACATTGAAATAAGACATCATTTTATAAGAGATCACGTTCTCAAGGGCGATGTCGAAATCGTATTTGGTGAAACCAAAGACCAATTGGCCGACATCTTCGCTAAACCCTTAGAGAAAGAGTCCTTCTTCCGAATTCGTAGTGAACTCGGGATTCTTGACTCCACGTTGATCTAAGTCATACATTGCATCTTTTTATCTTACATGATTTCTAACTTGAGCGTCGGAGACGTCTAACGAATTTTTGCAGGTATCGCCCTAAAGGTAGGGGGAATTATAAAGCATGACGCGCAATAATCAAGTCTTCTTCAGAAAAATTGGTTTCTGTCGTTTAATAATCGATTATCTCGTATCAATAATCGATTGTTCTGCTATTACTTGAGTTATTGTACTCTCTTTAAGTAATCACGTTTTCATTCCAATAAATAAATAAGTTTTATTTACATCTTTGGCATCTTCTCATATTATTTTTGCTAATGGCAAAAGGGGGAAGATAACGGGTATGCATATGCACTCTCAATATTTATAAGCTTAAACTGAGGGGGAATTCATATACTGAGGGGGAACAAATTGCATACTTATACTTGTCTTGAATCGTCATTATAAATTGTTTAATTTGCATAACCCGCTTAAAGTTTGCCATTATCAAAAAGGGGGAAATTGTTGGAAACACGTTCTCAAGGCTTTATACTAAAACGTGTGTTCTTATGTGTAGGTTTTGATGAATGACAAACAAGCGCAAATTGATATATGCGAAGTTCAAGTACAAGCGCACAATTGGTGGATAATGAGATTCAAGCACAAGACAAAGTTTTATAGTTTAAATGAGTCGTTCTTAATTGTGATATTGATCCGGCAACTTGACTCATGACATGGCTTCTCTCGTAAAATTATTTTTTACAAAATCATGCATATTTAATTTAATGCTAAATGATTTTAAATCATGCATATTTTCATTAGTCAAAATGATTTTAAACATACCTCTAAAAACTGGACTAAGATAATCGATTATGTACTTATGATAATCGATTATGTTAAGCCAAGACTGCATGACAATCGATTGTGAACTAATGACAATCGATTGTGTTAAGGCAGTGAGCATTAGGTTTTTCAAACCTGCATGACAATCGATTGTGAACCTTATGACAATCGATTGTGATGAGGCAGTGTACATCAAAGTTTTTCAAAACTCAGAATAATCGATTGTGAAGCTAATGGCAATCGATTGTGAAGAGACAGTGTCCATAAGATTTTTAAAAGTCACAAAATAATCGATTGTGAACTTATGACAATCGATTGTGTTGAGGCAGTAACTTCCAGACTTTTTCAAAGTTATTAAATAATCGATTGTGAGTATATAACAATCGATTGTCACGAGGCAGTGTCTAAAATGATTTTAAAAGTCTGATAAATAATCGATTGTTAACATTGCACAATCGATTGTGAAGCTGACCGTTGTCGTAAAGTTTTCAAATACCGTCAGGTAATCGATTGTTGATTTTGTACAATCGATTGTTGATATTAAAATCTGAAAAAGATTTTTTGAACGTTGCTGAATAATCGATTGTTGATTTTGTACAATCGATTGTTGAAATTAAAATCTGGAAAGGATTTTTTGAACGTTGCTGAATAATCGATTATTGATTTGGTATAATCGATTGTTTTACGAAAAATCTGGAAATGATTTTTTGAACGTTAACCAATAATCGATTGTTGAACTTTGACAATCAATTGTTAAGCGTAAAATCTGGGATTGATTTCTGGAACGATTGGCAAACAATCGATTGTGACTTCTTGACAATCGATTGTCACTCAGTAAAATCAGAAACTCTTGATTGACAATTAGACAACGGTAATGCCAAGTTTTTCAACTATAAATACAGCTTCATTTCAGTGTTTTAAACACAACAACACACACAACTGATCATTCTATTGCTATAAGCTTGCATACTATTGTTTATCATTTTATATTCATTTCATAAAGCTTTTGAGAGCCAAAGTCTTGTCCATAGTTGTTGTGATCTTGAGCTTACTTCTTTTACTCATATCTACTCATTAAGGAGTGTTTTGTTTGAGTGTTTAGTGTTTTGTACACTTGTAAGAGAATTGTGATTCTCTTGTTGTAAGGAATTTGTATTTCCTTGGTTGAAGTCTTGGAGTGTTGTATCTCCGAGCAAAGGTGTTAAGGCGTGTGTCCTTAAGTTGTAAAGGTTTGTTGAGCACCCGTAAGCATGACAAGTTAGTGGAAAATCTCGAGAGAGTCTCTCGAGGACTGGACTAGCCACGTGTTGTGTGAACCAGAATACATCGGTGCGTTCTTTCCTTTTTGTTTATTTAACGCACTTAATTATTTCCTGCAAATTTTAATTTCCGTAAGTTTACGCTAAATTTTATTATAACGCTATTCAACCCCCCTCTAGCGTTAAGCGTATTAACTAACAATTGCAACTTGAGTGACTTTAGTTTTGAAGCAATATGAGACATTTCTAAAATGTACTCCCTTATGCTTCCTTTGCCTTTATACCTCATGGAAACAAGTTTACTCAAAAGAGTACTAGTTTCCGCCTTTTCGTTTTGTGCAAAACGCTTTTCAAGGTCCTCAAGGAAAACTTTGGCATTATTTTCTTCAGTCATAGTGCCCCTAAAAGATTCTGGAATTGCACGTTTCATGATCATAAGACTCATGCGATTTGAGCGTTCCCACTTCTCCATCTCCTTCTTGTTATTAGAAGAAGATGTATCCTCAAGAGAAGTAGGTTTCTCAATCTGAAGTGCAAGGTCTAGATCCATGCAACCGAGAACTATCATAATGTTTTCTTTCCATTCCTTAAAATTTGTGCCATTAAGCACAAGGATGCTGTTAATGTTCGCAGATATTGTAGCAGCTGAAGAATTCACTGAAAATAGAACAAGGACAACTTAAAACATGCTTACAATTATTTGAATTTTAATTTTAGTATATAGATTCAAAATAGGCAAATCCCATTACAAGATACCTAGCACAACATTGATTTTAGTCTTTGGACAGAAAATCAACTTGTAATTGGTACTCTTGGTGTAGTAATCAAATATTGGCAATAATCTCCTGTCAAATATCAAGCCTTCCTTTGGGCCGACTTAATATTCACATGAAAAACTTAATAATTGTCACATATTTATCACCACAAGCATGCTCGAATTCCTGCCAAATAACAACCTTCCTTTGGGCCGGTGTTAAACGCATGGAATACGAACATACACAGTCATCTTATATTTTAGAATCAATCAATCTTCACAAAAGAGGTTACTTTGGTAACATAATGTTTCAATTGACTGATCTAAAATATTAGATGCAAAATTAATTAGTTCTTTAAGCCATATATTGAATGTTAATAAAATAATGATAGGCAAAACCCCACTTTAATTATTATGTCTAAACTTTTGTAAAGTAAAATGGAGTTTTTCCGAAGAATAAGTTTTCAAAATATGATATACTTTAATAATGGTCATCATTTAGAAATTTGCATCAATTGTGGACCAAAGCAAAAAATTTTCTTCATTGTCTCCATTAGATTGCCAGATAATCGATTATCACGTCCTGATAATCGATTATCTTGGCCTTCTGGAATTTCCAATTCTGTCGGAAATTCCAAGGATAATCGATTATCCTAAAGGGATAATCGATTATTCTGGCTTTCTGGAATATCCATTTTTGCTAGAAATTCCAGGATAATCGATTATCACTTGTTGATAATCGATTATCTTGGCCTTCTGTCCAACTTAATGGGGCTTTCAACAAAAAAGCTTAAACAAGGAATCATATTCAACAATCGAAATTTATGCAAATAATTTCAACATTTCAATTCATCTGGTGATAGCAAGGTATTGAAATACTGAAGTTTGTCATCAACAAATCACTCACCAAAGCATATAGATTCGATATTTTCAAAAAATTCCTTACAAAATTATATATCAACAGCAAGATTCAATCTGAATTCATAATAGCATATTGGCCACAATATTGTACTAGATAAATACAGTAGCATACGAAATTCTTGAATTGCAGTTTTGAATTACGTAGCTATACAATTTCCAAATAACCCAATACGAAGGAGGCTCTGATACCAATTGTTGGAATAAATCCGACTATAAAACTGTAGTCTTCATATGGAATTATTTGGAACTATAACATAAGCGGAAGCGTACCTGAATCCATAAGTGCAAGTTCCTTGATCCGGCTTGGAGATCGTCCGGGGTTGGATTTTTCACTTGATATGCAAGCCAATGTTTACTCTCTCTATCAATGGGAAAATGAAGAGAATGTTTTGCATCAAATGGGAACCATAACCCCCTCATTATAAGCATGTAATATGAAAGGTCACATGCATGTAACCTTAGTTAGCCCATCATTAACTAAGGTTACTCTTTATGGGTATCTACACAGAAATTACTCTATACTTTATATGACAATGTATTGGCCTACTTAATAATAATATCCGAAAGACCACTAATTTAGGCAAACCGAAAGATAGCACATAACATATAATTAATACACATATTATCCATATGTATGTGGTATAAGTCCATATATCTAACATTATTACACTAAAAGGGGAGAGAAAAGGGGGGAGAGGAGAGAAAAAAGAAAAAAAAAATATAACTAAATTTCTTCATTGAAGGCGTAAATAATGGATTGGAAGCCGTATGTTGTATATATTTTATAATTAAGAGGGTGTTTGGCTAAGCTTATAAGCTGGTCAAATTGGCCTATAAGTACTTTTGGCTTATCTACACGTTCGGTAAAATTAAAAGTGCTTATAAGTTAATAAATCAAAAATAAGCCAAATGCCATAAGATCCAATTTCAACTTATAAGTACTTTATGTTTGACCAAATATTTACTATTTTATTCCTAAAACACTTCTTTTAAAACAAAACTCTTCGTATACTCAATTCTTTAGCTGCTTATTATTAATTTTAGCACTTATTTTTCAAATAGGCTTCATCACTTAAAATTGCTTTTGAGCACCAAATCCTTATCAGCTACTCTAAATCAGCTAAGGTGAACGGGTTCTAAAATGTATTTTAATCGCATAAATACCAAAATATAGATATTCTTAGTAATAAGATTTCCAATAGTATATATATATATATATATATATATATATATATATATATATATATATATATATATATATATATATATATATATATATATATAAAAGACAAATGAAAATTTCAAGTAAAGAGGTGGGCAGTAAAGTGAAATGCTCTTGCTAATTTATCCTTAATAAAAAGCATAATGCTATAATGATTTATAAAAAGAAAAAATTGCAAAGTCACATTTGAGTGTTGAGGTCCAAACTCCACAACCATGGCGGGGGCTTACAGCACTTCACCATGTTTCGTTCGACCTCACACTCTCCTTTCAAGGAAACCCTTTTGCTAGCATGTGCCGTAAGTACACCGCGCCCAAGAAAACTCACAAAGAGAAGAAACTATCTCCGTCCAAAAATACTCAAAACCCTAACTAAACCCTACGTAAACCCCCAAACTGAACCAATAATAAGTCCCCTTGAAACCCCAATTCAACACACCCACATTTTTCCTTCTGACCAAGTCACCGGAGACGAGCTGAAACTGACGGAAAATCAAAAACTCCAGCTGCCGGAAGTTTCAGAGCCCGCTGGAGTTGTTAATGACACTGCAGGTACTTTCTATGAAACCCCACTTCAACAAACCCACATTTTTTCCTCCGTCCTAGCCGCCGAAGACGAGCTGAACACGTCGGCAAATCAAGAACTCCGACTTTCAGAAGTTTCAGGCCCTGCCGGAGTTGTTAATGCATCTGCAGGTACATTTTTCTAAAACTCCTGTAGTGAATTTTGATGATTTATGCTAAAAAGTTAAAACTTTTAAGAGCTTAATGGCTGTAAAAGTGAGTTGTTGATGCAACTACAGGTGTCTTTACTAAAAGCTCGTTACTGAAATTTGGGTTGTGGGTAGTTGGAGCCTTTGTATTTCAAACGGTTTGTGCTGTTTTTGTACTTGGTTCAGCTGATTATAGTGGAAAAAATGGAACTTCGGATTGTAATGGCTATAAAAATGAAGTCCTGGATTTGGATTTGGAAGGTAAAAGTAAGCACAAATTGAGAATGTTTGTGAATGGAGACGGAAGGCAAAATGGTGAAAATGGGGGTATTGTATTTGTGGATGAGACTGAAATGGTGAAAAAGATCAAGGAAATTCGACATATGGCAAGGGAGGCAAGAGAGAAGGAGAGGTTGGAGACGAAGGGAAGTAACGTCGATGAGGAGAGCGAGGATGAGGAAGATAGTGATGTTAAAATTGGAATAATGAAGGAAGTTGACGAACGATTAATCAAAATGAGAAAGAGACTGGAGAAGGGTAGCGACAAGCAGCCTGCAAATTCTGTTAACTATCCAAGGGTGGATGTTGATAAAAATGGCAGGAAAGATGGTGTTAATTTGGATGAGAAAGAGCTTCATGCTGCTTTAATATTTAAATGGAAACATAAATTTAGAGATTTCGGCAGTAAGCCAAGTAATAAACCTAAGGGTTTTGTGCCCCCTGAACATCCAAGTGCTGGTACAACAACAACAACAACAACTACCCAGTATACTCCCACCAGGTGGGGTCTGGGGAGGGTAATATGTAGGCAGTCTTACCCCTACCCAAAAGGGCAGAGAGGCTGCTTCCATGCGACCCTCGGCGCATAGGACAGAATGAAAAGCTGCATTGGAAAACAAAGACAAAATTAGTAACCAAGGCAAGACAAAACAAAATAACAAAACAAAGCATAAGTAATCCTGCAGAAATAACGTAAATGGTTATGTAAACATAAGGAACATAAATACCGTCGCAACCAAGAGGGGACCTAGGCTAAAACACTAGACATCGATGGGTAACCCTACTATCCCACACCCAACCCCGGGTGAGGCGAACGAAGGACTCTAAGAGCCCCTATCCTGCAACCCTGATTCTAGACCTCCAGACTCCCCTATCGAGGGTCATGCCCTCGGTAACCTGCATTTTAGTCATGTCCTGCCTAATCACCTCTCCCCAATGCTTCTTAGGCCTCCCTCTACCCCGCCGACCACCAGCAATCTCCAGCCGCTCGCAGCTCCTCACCGGGGCATCGGGACCCCTCCTCCGTACATGCCCGAACCACCTCAGCCTCGCTTCCCGCATCTTCTCGTCCACTGGGGCCACCTCTACCTTCTGTCGAATAACTTCATTCCTAATCTTATCCAGCCTGGTGTGCCCACACATCCACCTAAGCATCCTCATCTCAGCAACCTTCATTCTCTGGACATGGGAGTTCTTCACGGGCCAGCACTCTGCCCCGTACAACATCGCAGGTCTAACCACGGCTCTGGTACAAATGGAGAAAAAACCGTGGAAGGCAACACTGAAGTACTGAAGAACGGAAGTGGAGAAGGTGGAATCGATGTGTCAGGTGATGATGAGGTAGACCTGTTCACCCTTGATTCTCACAGAGGTGCTATCATGAATTTTGGTGAAAGCATAGAGAGAAAAGAGAACACTGAAGAGGCAGAATCTGAAACACCTGTACCGATGAAGAAATCATCCGAAAACAACCTGAGGCGGAAAAAAGGAAGGAGTATTAAAAAAGTTGAAGGTGGAAAAGTTGATGCTGTCAAATCTGTCAAGAAGAACTCATTGGAGATGAGAGGGCAGAAGAAAAAAAGAATTGCATCAGACTTGGAGGAATCTGAACCAGGAATCGGTAACATTCTAAAACCCCTTTAACTGGCTTCATTTTTATGTACTGACACGCTTTATCGCTGCCCAAGGTTTGTATCTATTGATTACCTTCTGAAATTGTATTTTATAGTGTTAAACCTTTATGTCTTTAACCTATTGAGTAACTGCTGAAAAACAATGAGAGAAATCTTGGAACCAATTTTTTCTCTTGTTACACTAGTTCCTATAATCAGCGAGAGATGCATTTTAATGTACTGCACTGTTTGGTTGTAACCTACAGATTTTTCGGTAGATAGAAATAATGGGAGTAGTTTGTTTGAAGCTGTAGACTCAAATGAACCAATTCAGGAGACAGGAACTATTTCAAATACGGGAACCACTTTGGTTGAAGTTGTGGACTCAAAAGAATCACATAGTATGAAGAGTACTACAACAATGAACGGACACAAGAAGTCAAATCGAAATGGAGCTTCAAAGATGGAGGAGGTTATGGACCAAGAAGTAGTGAAACCAAATGCGGGTATGAAATCAGGAAATGATACTGACTTGTGGTGGTTCAATCTTCCTTATGTTCTTGTATGTATATGGATCTATGATCACTTATTACTTGTTTGTTTTCGACAGCTTGTATTCCCACTATTTGTGGTTCTAAGTATTACAGCAAACTTGGTGATGTCAAAAGAAAAAAAAATGATCTGAGCTCTGTTTAGATTTTGAAAGGCGCAAAGTCCGAGAGGAAGCCAATTTGTTGAACTGAAACCATGTGATGTTACTGCAGTTTACTTGAACTTGGGATCATTGCCTTGTCTTTTTTTTGGGGGGTGGGGTGGGGGTGGGGTAACTGTGATCCTTGTCTTATCATGTGAGAAATATTTATCAGATTTTATGTAGCATCGTGCTAGAAGTGCTTTAACCAGCCATTTTTATCTCCCTTGCATATTGTATAACCTTACCCTCTTTCCTTGGTTGTTGCTCTCCTCAATAATTTTGTTTCATATATTTCATGGATTCCATTACTGAGGACTTGCATATTTGTGTTAAGACCAGAGAACTTTTCTAGGTGGTATATTGCTGACATCCGGTTGTTTAAGTACCAGTAATTCAGTATAGCAAGAAAGATACTTGACAATGCTTTTGTGTGATTCATTGACCTTATATTGGATATTCACAGTAAAAATTTATATTTTAATGTGTTTTGAATGGACAAATCTTAATCCTATGTCAGATAGATAGGCTTTTGTTTCCTCCCGTCTGTTTCCGATTTTCCAAAGTCTGAATAAATGTGTTTGCTGTGGCTTTTGCTTCATGCTTCTGTTACTAACGTGCATGTTAATTTGCAGGTTATACGCATGCGGAGAGGTCATGAAGATGAAGGAACAGAAGGATTATTTGCCATAAAAAGTAGCTCTAATGCGAATGGTAGCTCATCTCATACAGTTGCCTTTGAAGATCGTGGTGATGCAACCAATTTTTGTTATCTCTTGGAGTCCTTCTTTGATGATTTAGGAGACTTCAGTCCTGAAATAGTCCCTTTTCCTGTCAAAGTAAGAATATTACGCTTGTCTGAGTATCTTTATGTTATTTCCATGTATTGCATTCTATTCCAATTGCATTTTGAGGACCTTATTAATTTTTTGATAACAACCACCCTACTACCCTTTCGAGGACTATTAGTTCTGTTGAAAGTCCACCTAAAAAAAGTTGGTTAATTTGTTACTCCGAAAGAGTGACAGTATCTATGAACCTTTGCATCTGTAACTGAATTTTCAACTTGTGTAGTACCATGATATTTTTTAATTCAGATCATTCACTTATTAAGAAGACATAAAATACAAAAAGATTCAGGAACTTATTGAGGCAATTAGATCACATGCTATGAAGGCAGTCGTTGTGAAGAAGGGGAAACTGAAGCTTTATGCTGGACAACCGTTAACTGATGTTGAGATGGCCTTACGCTCATTGGTTGAACCAGAATAATATCTGTTGAAGAAGATATATCCTTCGTCTCTCTGGAGAAATTTTGGTGATATCTTGGCATCTATGCTAATGAGATTGAAGCTGCCTGTCCTTTATTGCAACAGATACAAGAAATGAGGGTCTCTCTGCATCTTATTTTCTGTCTATTTATGAGGCTTAGAGAACTCATGCACGATGTGAATTTGTTGAGAATACATCAATGTAAATCTTTACACTACGCCAGATTATTTCTGTGCATACATAAATTAAACGATTTTCCCTTTTATCCGTGGTTGTACTTTTCTATTGCATCATTGTGGGGTGAGAAAACTTTTGCAGCGGATTGCTAAGATGTCAGTTCCCTATTATGGATTGCTAAGCTGAAAGAAGATAGAGCCTATTTATTTGAGTGAAGTTGAAAAGAAATGAATATTTTAAGTTCAGTTGAACAGAAGTATTTGGTGCAGTTGAAATTGTTTTTGACATGAACCACTTTGGAAAAAATGTTGAAGACTTGTGAGTGAAAACTATTAAATTACTTGTCAAACAAACTTTTGGGAGCAAAATGATAATACATGAAGTTGCAGCATGCTGCTGCTTTCTAGGCTCACTAATACTGTCTTTTACTGCTATTACTGTCTTTTATAAAGTGTACTAGGAAGAAACAATTTTAACCATGGCTTGTGCATGAATAGCTGGAAGATTAGACTGGCAAAAGTCTTGCCATGTCTCTTGTTTCTGCTCTTCATTCTCTGTTAACACCTTGTATACTGAAACCACTATACTTCTAGCTGCTTCTCTTGCCTGAGGAAGTCGATCATTAAACAAATTTACAGCAGTTTGAACCAACGAAACGAATCCAAACTCCTCCATTCCATCCCGCTCCTTGACAACAAATGCAAACCATTAGTTTGTGCTAAAAAAACGCATGCAAACCATTAGTTTGTGCTAGC
This sequence comes from Nicotiana benthamiana, assembly GCA_034376525.1. Lineage (NCBI taxonomy): Eukaryota > Viridiplantae > Streptophyta > Magnoliopsida > Solanales > Solanaceae > Nicotiana > Nicotiana benthamiana. Next base: position 32,728,936 of record CM067331.1, on the reverse strand, counting down.
AAAATGCTGCAGCAGTTACATTCTGGAAAGATATGAGTTGTAAGTTCAAGGGAATGTATAAGTTAACCAACCATTTTAGAAACACAATCTGAAATTGAGACTGCAGCTTTCGCTCTGATTCTCATGTTGGAATGTTTCACATAGGTGTGAAGCAAGAGGAGTCATTGACTCCACCATTGCCTTAAGTGCCTTATCTGCTTCTTCACAAACAAACTTCTTGTCTTGAGAAGCCTTCAGCAGCAGCTGCAAAAGCTGTAAAAAGCCATACACAATCAAATTAAACCCGTCACTAGACAGTCACTAGAATGTTACCAACTAGATAGCTCTGACAAGATCCTTAAGGTCAGATACATACCACATTTTCGAATGCATCAGAAATAGGCGATTCGAATAACTTATCACCAAAAGCTTTGAAGATATCAGCTGAAGCCATGACAGAAGTCTTGCAAAGAGCACTTCTTGGATTTTTCATTACCTTAACAATCACCAACATAACTTTATCCCTACCATGCAAAACCACATAAAATAAGTAAAAAGGAAAGGAACCGCATCTCTCATCCCACAAATTTAAACACCTAAAATCAAATAACACAATTTCCATAAATTCAAAAATGAACTTACAAAATTGGCAGCAAGAGAGCAGAGTGAAACAGCGCAAATTGCCTACTATCATTCAATGAGTGACAAACTTCCAACCAATCTTTAGATTCCAACCCTATAACAAGTCCCTGAAAACTTACAAAAAAAAAAAAAAGTTCCATCAAATGGTTAGAAACACAGTAATTTAAGAAAGAAGAAGAAGAAGAAGAAATGGCAAGAGGGTTCCCCCAGATGCGGATCCAAGATTCCGAATTCTACCACACCCCATCTAATTTACTCCGCTCAAAATCTAGTATTCCTACTTCTTTAGTGAATATTTTTAACACATATACTTAATAAACTCATCCATTACTCTTGGTACTAAGTCCTTTAAGGAAGAAATAAAAAGAAAAAAGACTTTAAACTTTATGCACCGATACCATATAGATTTTTTACACCATTAATTAATGAAACAAGAAAATCAAGTAACTCTTTCTATCAATCTTTGATATGGTAACCTGAAAATAGAGTAAAAACATGCAATTACACTAAGGGGTCCTTTGGTATGAGGTGTAAAAAGATATAGTGGTGATCTAAAAATTTAATACCACCTTAATACTCTATTTAGTTAGCAAACCAGAATAACTTGGGGTAACACTGATATAATTTATACCTTCTTTGTAGAAATTATACAATTGTCATTCTTAATACAACATATCAAACAGTAAATAAACAACAATCCCATCATGGCGAAACCTAATATAACATTTCCCGATATAACTTATACTGACATAACTTATACCGGTATAAATCGTATTTCAGCCAAACAATTCCTGTAGTATAAAAACAATTACACCGTCAGATAAAATAGAGAGATGCCTGGATTTTGCTATCTGGGTCGGCAATAGGTTCAAGATTTTCAGATGGGATGTAATCAACGGTGGAATCTGGCACAGGGGCCTTGTTTTCATCATTGACAACATCTTCAGGCTGTTTCTGATTTTGATTTTGGTTTACTGCTGCTATGACTTTTGCTTGTTTTTTGGGTCTTTCGAGTGCAACAGGGAGAGCATTGTCGAGAGATCTGAGTGCCATTTGAAATTTCAGATTTTTCTTTTTTACACTCTCTTGGAATGGTTTGTGAGTTTCTTGAAGAATGAACAAGAGAGTGATTTTATGAATGGGGTTTGGAGTTCGGGGGTAATAGAAAAAAAAGAAAGATTTTTGCAACGGTCAGTTTTGAATTTGAAAATCAAAGAAAATGAAAAGGGATAATAATAATAATAATAATAATAATAATAATAATAATAATAATAATAATAATAATAATAATAATAATAATGAATTTTGCAGGAGATAAGAAAAGGAGGGCTTTTGTGTAACGGTCACCTACTTTTGAGTTTTGCGACAAGGAATCTTATAAACGTTGATGATTTCATTTTTTTTTTCATTTTGAAAGAGTAAAGGCGGAAATTTCCTTTTTTTCTTTTAGATTTAAGTTTAGAGAAAATACCAGCTATGTTCATTTATAAGCATGTTATTATAAATATTAGCTAATTCATAAAATATTACTAATATTAGTTAATTAACTATTTGTTGCCAAAAAAGAGTCAAATTTTTGCTTTCTTTTGAGTGAGTGTTATTAGAGTACATTGATATATCTTAAGGAGCTTGAATCTCAGTTTTGGGATAATTTAGTGGAATTTTAAGGTGGTTTGAATTAAAAATTTGAAGAAAAAGATGAACACGAAAAAAATAATATGTGTATCACCATGTGTATTACATATATATCAAATGTGTATCGTAAATATATCCTTGTATACATGTGTATGAGATATATGTGTGATATATGTTTAATACATGTGTCGCATAAGAATTTTTTGTACCTCCAATCTTCCTTAAATTTTATAAATATATTTATATTTCTTTTTACTGTTTAGTTTTGACGTACGCATGTTAAGTAATTTATAGTTCTTAGGTTTTTGCACTTATTTGTTCTTGTAAATTGAAAAGTATCTAGTTCCAATCCAATTATATATATTCTGATTAAAGAAAAAAGCATTCAAACTCACAACGGGGAGTGTATTTTGTATGCCTTAGCTTTAAATTCTAATTTCAGTCAAAACTCTACCAACAAATAAATTAGGTGACCTTTAGTATGAATTCCATTGAACTCTAATACCTTCCATTGAATTCTAAACTCCTTTATGTCTAGAACACATTGAAGATTAATTTTATTCGTCAAACCTAATAGAATAATTCTATCCAACTCAGACTGTAACTTACCAAATGTAGTCAATAAATTTACATGGTAAAAATAAAATCCACACTAAAAAATATTGCAACAATCGTAGTATTTAATTTCAAGTAATATGAGTGTATAATCTCTATAATTTCTTTGATTCTACTTTTTCCAGTATAAATTTAAGGTCCTTTGATCTTGATATTGAATTTGTAATTGTCGCCACAAACGATAATATTGTTCTTGAGCTTTAGCTTGAATGCTTATACTTGACCTTGATTTGTTCTTCGTTCTTGAGCTTGAACTTGATTTGCTCTTCATTCTTGAGCTTGAACTTGATTGTTTGAAGCTTTAAATTTGTGGAGGAATTTGCAGTGTTTGATCCATGAGCTCTATCTTTCTTCTTGTTATAACTTCTGATATCTTTTCTGGGTTATAAAGACCCCTATTTATGTTGTGGGAGGAAAGAGTTATGATAAGAATAAATTCTTTCGGACCAATCAAATTGAAGAGTGACAAGATCGCATTTGATTGTCCAGGACATATCACTTGAACATGTGACGCAGTTTTATTGGCCTTTTAATGTGACTTGACATGCCTTGTCACTTGACACGTGTCATGATCCTATTGACTCTTTTCTTTGATTTGGCATGCCACATCACTTGACACGTAACACCAAACCGGGACTCTAGGAAGATGACACATTGGGCCTAATGAAGTGGGCTCATAATTTGTAGCCTAACTAAATGGACTAACACAATGGATTATAGCTTATTTATTTAATAGACTTTTTCATTCCTATACCATATATGAAACCTTATTACCAAAGATGTGCATAGTTTCATATTTACCCGCCATGTTGATAGTTTTTCTACAATTATTATACCATTCATTAAATACTAATATTAGGAGTTGATTCCTTCCTAATTAGGCGCACTACAAATCAGGAACAGAATATTCTAATTGATTTTACGATCTTCAGATCAAATTTGAAACGCAAATCCTATATCTTCAATTCAAAATCACATTACATAGACTCTTTTTTGCAAGAACTTCGTTCTTCGATATTTTTTCTTAAGCCAAAAATAAAAAAAAGATAAAATCGTCAACAAATTCGAATCAAATTGCAGAAATCAGTTCTGCAAAAGCTCAACTCGTTGACATTCTCTCCACATCTCTCTCTATTTCTTCATTGCCAATTTTCGTAATACAAAACAAATGAAAAAGAGCAGCAATTTCACCATTGACAGCCATTAAAAAGCTTGAAAGCTTTGAATTTAAATTTGAGTTTTTAGAAATCATTATTTGTTTGGATTGGGTGTTGTTAAAAATAATCGGAAATATGGTTTGGAGTTTACATCTCAATTTTGAGGGATTTTTGTGAAGATTAGACTTTATTTTGACTGAGTTTCAAAGTGAAACTCGAACAAGAAGAAGAAAAAGACATATTACATAAATTATAGATAAATTGTAGACTATTTGTATTATTGTAGATGCTTTATTTTCTGTTTTTAAAAATAAAAAACGGCTAAAATTTCTACAAATTCTTCTGCTAAAAATGCAATTATGTCAAATTATCAATTACGCTACAATTGAATGGGAATTGGGATATAAAAATTCAATATACCTAATTTGTAGATATTTTGTAGATAAATTATAGATTATTTGTATTCTAATTGTAGATACTTTTTTTTTTGTTTTCTCAAATTAAAAACGATTAAAACTTCTACAAATCTTCTGCAAAAAATGAATTATGTCGAAAATCCCAATTAAACTTCTAATTAAGCTACAATTGAATGAGAATTAGGATATAAAAGTTTAATGTATCCAGTTTGTAGATATTTTATAGATAAATTGTAGACTATTTGTATTCTAATTGTAGAGGTTTTATTTTTTATTTTCAAAAATAAAAAACGATTAAAACTTCTACAAATCTTCTGCATAAATGCAGCTATGTCAAAAATCCCAATTAAACTTCTGAGAGAAAACTTCTAATTATTCCTGATGACAATTATTGAAAATAAATAATTACAGTGCAATAGGGATTGAAGAAGTGCCGGTCAAATGCTACCATTGCTGTGATCAAATTTTTTGAATTGCTTCATATTATTTTATTTGATATGTCTGTAGGTGAGAACTATTTTCTTTTCTTTTGATAAGCTAGACATACTTACTGTTGTGGGTGTGATTACTTAGGATAACAAAAGTAAATTGATTAGTTTTGTAGCTTTAGATACTACAAACAAGTTTAGTCATTCAGATTTACTTAAAGGTGAATCAAAGTAATATACGGTAAGGTGGGATATACGCTGCATTAATTGTACCCTTAAAATATACTATGATATAAAATCGGTAATTTGGTACACTAAATGTAATTATATCAAATCTTAAATATTGAGAGTAATAATGTATCGTATATAGTATAGGAATGTAAAAATTCCTTTATTTAATTCACCTTGAACATATTAGTCCATAACATTTATTTGGACTAATATATATTTAATTTAAACTATAATCTAAATGACTTTATTGTAATTTAAGCTTAATAGAATTTAAATACTTACAAATATTCCTACTTTAAAATTTGACGGGTTATTAAATCATTGCAACTTGGCTGGAAGTAAAAACATTGCATACATACGTCCCTGAAAAAAATGATCCATGCAATTTCAAATAAGTCCATTTTTCACGTGCACCAAAGATATTATAGTTGATAATTATCCAAACTAATATATGTACCAAGAAAGTTTTATATATAATTTTGACTAACTTTGATGGATTGGACCAGTAGCCTTCCATTTCAAGGACGTGCTTCACTGAACATCAATACTTAGGACCAAGCTACAACAACAACAACAACAACAACTACCCAGTATACTCCCACCAGATGGGGTCTGGGGAGGGTAATATGTAGGCAGTCTTACCCCTACCCAAAAGGGCAGAGAGGCTGCTTCCATGCGACCCTCGGCGCATAGGACAGAATGAAAAGCTGCATTGGAAAACAAAGACAAAATTAGTAACCAAGGCAAGACCAAACAAAATAACAAAACAAAGCATAAGTAATCCTGCAGAAATAACGTAAATGGTTATGTAAACATAAGGAACATAAATACCATCGCAACCAAGAGGGGACCTAGGCTAAAACACTAGACATCGATGGGTAACCCTACTAACCCACACCCACCCCGGGTGAGGCGAACGAAGGACTCTAAGAGCCCCTATCCTGCAACCCTGATTCTAGACCTCCAGACTCCCCTGTCGAGGGTCATGTCCTCGGTAACCTGCATTTTAGTCATGTCCTGCCTAATCACCTCTCCCCAATGCTTCTTAGGCCTCCCTCTACCCCGCCGACCATCAGCAATCTCCAGCCGCTCGCAGCTCCTCACCGGGGCATCGGGACCCCTCCTCCGTACATGCCCGAACCACCTCAGCCTCGCTTCCCGCATCTTCTCGTCCACTGGGGCCACCTCTACCTTCTGTCGAATAACTTCATTCCTAATCTTATCCAGCCTGGTGTGCCCACACATCCACCTAAGCATCCTCATCTCAGCAACCTTCATTCTTTGGACATGGGAGTTCTTCACGGGCCAGCACTCTGCCCCGTACAACATCGCAGGTCTAACCACGGCTCTGTAGAATTTCCCTTTGAGTTTGTGTGGGATTTTCTTGTCACACAGGACCCCAGAAGCAAGCCTCCACTTCGACCACCCTGCTCCTATCCGATGGGTGACGTCCCCGTCAATCTCTCCGTCCCCCTGAATCACAGACCCAAGATATCGGACACTGTCCCTCTTGGCGATGGCCTGAGAACCAAGCATCACATCCCTGCCCACCCCACTCGGCTCGTCACTGAACTTGCACTCCAGATATTCTGTCTTAGATCTGCTTATCTTGAAACCTTTAGACTCGAGGGTCTGTCTCCATACCTCTAACTTCTCACTAACACCGGCCCTCGTCTCGTCTATCAATATTATATCATCAGCAAAGAGCATACACCAGGGCACATCCCCCTGGATATGACGGGTTAGAGCATCTATCACTAAGGCGAACAACATGGGACTCAGCGCTGATCCTTGATGGAGCCCCATTACCACAGGAAAATGGTCTGAATCGCCACCCACCGTCCTCACCCTAGTCTTAGCCCCATCGTACATGTCCTTGATAACTCTGATATAGGCTTCTGGCACACTCTTCGCCTCCAAGCACCTCCATAGCACCTCCTTCGGAACCTTGTCATACGTCTTCTCCAAGTCGATAAGCACCATATGCAGGTCCTTCTTCTTATCCCTGAATTGTTCCGCCAGCCGCCTGACTAGGTGAATAGCCTCAGTGGTGGAGCGGCCCGGCATGAAACCGAACTGGTTCCCCGATATATTCGTCGCCCCCCTCATTCGCGCCTCAATCACCCTCTCCCAAACCTTCATCGTGTGGCTCATTAGTTTAATACCCCTATAGTTGTTGCAGCACTGGATGTCCCCCTTGTTCTTGTACAAGGGCACCACTGTACTCCACCGCCACTCATCCGGCATCCTCTTAGTTTTGAATATCACGTTGAATAGCCTAGAGAGCCACTCCCCTCCAGGTTTACCCATGCACTTCCAAAACTCCACCGGGATCTCGTCAGGCCCGGTTGCTCGACCCCTACTCATCCTGCGCAACGCCCCTAAGACCTCCTCCACCCTAATGCGCCTGCAGTACCCAAGGTCTCTATGACACTCTGAATGCCCCAGCTCCCCTAGCTCTATGCTCCGATCCCCCTCCTCGTTAAGAAGGTCCCGAAAGTACGCCTGCCACCTCTGTTTGACTTGCGATTCCCCCATCAAAACTCTACCATCCTCGTCCTTGATACACCTGACCTGGTCTAGGTCACGGGCTTTCCTTTCCCTTGCTTTAGCCAGCCGAAATAGCTTCTTTTCCCCACCTTTCTCCCCTAGTTCCTCATACATGCGACCGAACGCCGCGTTTTTAGCTTCCGTGACTGCCATCTTAGCTTCTCTTCTCGCCTCCCTGTAGGACAACCTGTTCACTCTCCGCTCCTCCTCGCTTGTGCTCCCTGCCAACCTTGCGAACGCCGCCTTCTTCGCCTCCACTTTTCCTTTGACTACATCGTTCCACCACCAATCACCCTGATGCCTACCTGAATATCCCTTAGAAACCCCGAGCACGTCCCGTGCTACCCCCCTAACCAAGTTAGCTGTCGCTGACCACATAGCGTCCGCTTCCCCATAACTTCTCCAAGCTCCGCCCTCCTTTAACCTCCTTTCTATCTCCTGAGCTTTCTCCTTGGACAAAGCTCCCCATCTAATCCTCGGTTGACCCCGGGCGCCCCTCCTCTTCTTCTTCACCCAGAGGTCAACATCCATCACTAGGAGCCTATGAAGAGTTGAAAGAGACTCTTCATAGGCTCCTAGTGATGGATGTTGACCTCTGGGTGAAGAAGAAGAGGAGGGGCGCCCGGGGTCAACCGAGGATTAGATGGGGAGCTTTGTCCAAGGAGAAAGCTCAGGTTATTCAAAATTCAAAATTTGAACAAAGTGCCATCATTGTATTACTAGGTTATTCCTTGTTTAATAGAAATAGGACTACTATCCTTTACCGATTTGGGTGTGTGTAGGCAAACTCCACCGTCTGTATCTTTTTCTTCCAATTGAATTAGAATACCAATTTTTGTTGGACTCTAAATATTACCAGTTCCACATCGTCATTAGTCTTTCAATAACTTCCTCACTACTCCTATAAATAGTCAGTATGCCTCCCAATTGTTGAACATCAATTTAAGTTGTTTGCAACTTATTCGACTTGTCCTTTGACGACTCGCAAGCATTAGCGCGAAGGAAATACAATCTTGGGGGTGAGGGGATGAGTACTTATCCTTATTTGGATATCGGATAGATTACTCTAAACGTGGTTCGATTATCGGAGAGATTACTCTCAATGTGCCTCGACTATCGAGAGATTACTTTCAATGTGGCTCTACTATAGGAGAGATTACTCTCAATGTGCCCCGACGATCGGATAGAATACTCTCAATGTAGCTCGACTATCGAAGATATTACTCTCAATGTGGCTCGACTATCAGAGAGATTACTCTCAATATGCCTCGACTATCGAAGAGATTACTCTCAATGTGCCTCGATTATCAAAGAGATTACTCTCAATGTAGATCGACTATCGGAGAGATTAATCTCAACGTGTCTCGACTATTAGAGAAATTACTCTCAATATGTCCCCTCTGCTGAAGAGATTACACTCAATGTGCCTCGGCTATCGGAGAGATTACTCTCAATGTGCCTCAACTATCAGAGAAATTAATCTCAATATGGCCCGACTATCAGAGAGATTACTCTCAATGTGCCCCAACTATCGGAGAGATTACTCTCATTGTGCCTCGGCTACCGGAGAGAGTACTCTCAATGTGCCTCGACTATCGGAGAGATTACTCTCAATATGGCCCGACTATCGGAGAGATTATTCTCAAGACTTATATGTCCACCTTAATATTAGAAAGTATATTTCCTTTCAAGGACAAACCCACAAAGAGGCCAACTTAAGGTGCAAAGGGACTCATATGTCCACCTTGAGATTGGAAAGTTATAATTCCCTTTAAGGACAACCCCAAGAAGAGGCCTACTTATGGTGCAAACGGACTTACATGTTCACCTTAAGATTTGAAATTTATAGTTCCCTTTAAAGACAAACTCACGAAGAGGCCAACTTAAGGTGCAAAAAGACTTACATGTCCACCTTAAGATTGAAAATTTATAATTTCCTTTAAGGAAAAATCCTTGAGGAGGCCAACTTAAGGTGAAAAGGGACTTAAATGTCCACCTTCAGATGAGAAAATTATAAAGCTTCAACTCGAAGACTTCGTGGACTTGACGACGTCGACTTGAACACTTGGAAAACTCTGATGATTTGGAGGACTTTGCATACTTCAACTTGAATACTAATGTTTTATATGTCAATACCATACAAGAGGGGGGGGGGGGGAGTGATTTGTGTAGTACTCAATTTTTCGCTTTAGAAGAACCTAGTTCTTCTAGGTGTAATAACTCTACTATTTGCGGAATAATAAGTACATAAAATAAGGGACACCGAGATTTTTACGTGAAAAACACATGGCTCAAAAGGTGAAAAAACCACGACCTAATATTCAGTAGAATTTTCCCAAACTTCCACTATAATCACTGAGCCAAAACTGTATTTATAAAACTCTTGTAAACCTAAGGATTAACTCTAATCTCATTGTGGCACACAACCTCAACTGTTGCGACAACTTCAAGTTAACTCTAACTTGAATACTCAAAATATCTAATACAATTGCTTCTATGAAAGTTAAAAGGTACAAGTTTAAATCATCTACTACAATTGAACTAGAATAAAAGAAAGACACAATGAAATTGGTTCTTCTATCTTGTCCAAGTAGCTTCAAGAATGCTCACTCAAATCTCACATAAATTGCTTGCAAAATTGCCTCGCTCTTTTGCTCTCAATTTAGTTTAACTTCTGCATTTGTGCAATACCTGTAAAAGTGAACAATCACTTTATTTAATGAGTTAGTAATTAGAGTTTGATTGAGACTCAATTGCCGATCTTCCATCAAAGTTGAGTCCTTGAACAACACAAACTCCAACCCTATCTTTTTTTCGGATTGTGTTCTCTTCTCATAAGGAGACTTTCTCTCCTTATTCCATATGCAATCTTTTCGATCAGTTCAGGAGATATTGATGCTTGATCAATGGGACTTATATCCTTCACGTGCATCTCATATGCGTAGGTTGACAAACATTGTGTTCACATGATGGACCTGGTCCATGACTGAGTTCATTTGTCATTCTTCAAAACTTCACCTGTTCTTGGGCCAACAAATTTCCCCTTTTTGATGATGACAAACTTTGTGATTTTTACTACCAAATGACCTGTATGAACCCAAATTAACCATCAACACTTTACTTAGACATTTTACTTATCATCAAGGACCACGTTAATTAGGTTATAAATATCACTTAATTCAGAATAATGTTTAATGCACAATATCTCTTCCCCTTTTTGGAATCATCGAAAAGTTACGTACATAGTGTGAACCCTAGAATTTAATGTTTAATGCACAATATCGAGTGGAAAGGTGGCTTACAGACTTACGTTTCTGCCGAGCTTATCAGTCGTGCATCCATTGTTTATGTGTCCATTCTTCGGAAATATTACGGCGATCCCTCCTACGTGTTAGATTTTAGCACTATCCAGTTGGACAAGGACTTGTCTTATGAGGAGGAGCCAGTAGATATTCTAGACAGGCAGGTTCATCAGTTGAGATCTAGAGTTTTCTTTCTGTTCGTATTTAGTGGAGAGGTCAGCCTGCTGAGGCATCAACCTGGGAGTCCGAGTCTGATATGCGGGCCACTATCCCCATTTTTTCCACGACTCAGGTACTTCCTTCTTATGTTTGTTAGAGGATGAATGGTTGTTTTAGAGGTGGAAAATGTGATGACCCAAATGTTAGAATATACGCTTAACGCTAGAGGGGGGCTGAATAGCGTTATAATAAAAACCAATGAAAATTTGCGGAATTAAAAATTGCAGGAATAACGTAAGTGCAGTAATTAAAAAGATAAGGAGAGAACACACCGAATTTTATCCTGGTTCACCACAACACGTGGTTAGTCCAGTCCCCGAGAGACTCTCTCGAGTTTTACACTAACTTCGTTAAGCTTACGGGTGCCTAACAAACCGTTACACTTGCTCGTAGATATACACTCTACAAGACTTCAACCTGCTCGAGGATACCGCACCTCAAGACTTCAAACCAAGGAACTACTTTTCCTTCTTACAACAAGGGATTAGAATATCCCTTCAAGTGTGTACAAACACTTAGCACTCAAGTCAAGACTCTCTTTATAGAGTAGATATGAGTAAAAACAATACGCTCAAGAACACAACAATTTCGTCAAGAGTTTGGCTCTCAAAAACTTATGAAATGAATATAAAATGATTGCAAAGAGAGTATGTAAGCTTTAGCAAGAATGTATTCAGTTGTTGTTCTTAGAAGAGTGATTTTGAGTTGTATTTATAGTGTTCAAAACACCCAAAACCGTTGCTTAATTGCCAATCACAAATTGCTGATTTTGTGCTAGGATAATCGATTATCTGATTCTGCATAATCGATTATCTGCCAACGTTCAAAAATCAATCCCAGATTTTATGCAGAATAATCCATTATCCAAATCGTATAATCGATTACCTGACAACGTTCAAAAATCAATCCCCGATTTTATGCTTAACATAATCGATTGACTGATTGTACATAATCGATTATTTTTCAGTGTTTGAAAATACTTTGGCAACGGTCTTTAATATAATCGATTACCAGAAAAGCCATAATCGATTATTTTGCTACTTTGTAAAATCTGATGCTTACTGTCTCAACATAACCGATTAGTCTAAGGCACATAATCGATTATCTTGTAGCTTTGAGAAATCTGGTGAACACTGCCTTAACATAATCGATTATCATAAGGTACATAATCGATTATCTTGCAGCTTTGAAAAATCTGGTGAACACTGCCTTAACATAATCGATTATCATAAAGTACATAATCGATTTTGTTTGTCCAGATTTGAAAGACATGTTTAGAATTCATTTTGGTTAAAATGAAATGTTTGAAAATCATTTTGCTTTAAATTAAAGATGCATGGTTTGATAAAAATGATTTTACGAGAGAAGCCAAGTCTTGAATCAATTGTCGGATCAAGATCACAATTATAGAACGACTCATGTATAACTTTGTTGCTTTACTTAATCTTGATCTTTGTTTCTCTTGTGCTTGGACTTCGGCATATGTCAATGTTCCGTTCACGTCGGTTTGTCATTTATCAAAACCTACAAATATGAACACACGTTTAGTTTAGCGACTTGAGAACGTGTTTCAACAATTTTCCCCTTTTTGATAATGGCAAACCAATATCGGGATATGCATATTAATTAATTCATAATGACGATCCAAGACAAGTATATAGATATGCAACAAGTTCCCCCTCAAGATATGAATTCCCCCTCAATTTATGCCAATATGTATTAGTGTGCATAGCCCATATCTTTCCCCTTTTGACATTAGCAAAAAAAAATAACTAACTCTTTATTGATTAAACAATATTGCAAATACATGAAAATAAAAGACAGAATATTATGCAAACTAGAAAAACAAAGAGACAAGACATCATTCATTATCATCATTGACTTCCGTCTCGACATCCGGTACATCTTCCCGAAGGACAATTTGGGCATATGGATAATGGACGTGATCAAAATATCCATGGAGCTCGTGAGTCAATCGATTGACATTCATATCAATCCGATTTATGGATGTGGACATGGAGGCAAGTTGCTCGGAAATAGATTGGAGGGATACATCGGACGGGGCCGGATGACGACGTCTTTGAGGTGGAGGAGGAGGATGCTCACCGATATTGGGAAATGAAGATTCTTGAATTTCCCAATGTTTTGTCGCCTTATTGTGAGGACCGACGGAGGTGTCGATACCGGAAGCAACAAGAATGGTCATAACGACAAAAGCATAGGGGAGTGGCTTATCTCCCCAATTGCATCATATAAGTGAGTCATAACGAACTTGCACCAATTGATGCGAGCTCCGGTGATGATGGCATGCATGAGTTTTGAATCCTCATGAGAGATAGTTGTGTGATTGAATTTTCGCGGTTTTAGAATGCGGGTGATGAAATAAAAAATTAGACGATATTCCGGGAGCATGTTTGTAATGGTTGGACGACGATGGTCCGGAGTTGCAATAAATTCACCGATGCCAATTTGGGTGAAGAGAAGTTGTTCATCAAATAACGCGCCTTCTTCCCTAGTATAGATAGAAATGTCTTCCCCATTGCGCGGGAGTTTAGTGAGGGCTTGAATATTTGCCTCAGATAGAGGAATTGAAACTCCATTGACGTTCGAGAAAATTTCACCATCTTCGTCCTTCTCGAGATTTGAATAGAAGGTCCGAATTAGAGGAGGGTGAATGTAAGGAGTGTGAAGATATAGGAATTCAAGGAGTTGGCTTTGTATAAGCATATTTGCTGTGGATGGAGGGGCGCTTTGATTAAGGAAACGATCCATGGAAAATCGAGGAGGAAGGATTTCTCGATTTTCAAATTTTTCCATGAAGCGCATAAGTTCGGCTTCACTATTGAATCATAAATAAGAACCATCTTTATAACAATGAACTAGTGGACGAGTGACGGAAGAGGAGGCAACTTTTTTGCCGGAACGAGCTCGTTTGAAAGTTTTGCCCGTCATTTTGAATAGATAGTAATAGCCTTTGAAGAGTTTTGAGAGATTTTTGAGAATTTGGGAGCTAAGATTGATGTTTGAGTGAAGACATTGAAGATATAATGCACCTATTTATAATGTGAAGAATGAAATTGCATTAAAGTTAAAAAATCTGCAAAAATTTAAGGAGCAAACGGTCAGAAAACGGTAACTATTTTGAAATACTGACTGAGAATAATCGATTATGGAAATATGGTAATCGATTATTCTGAAACAGTGTGCCCAGTGATTTTCTGACTTGGGGAATAATCGATTGTGCTTTTGAGATAATCGATTATTTCAGGAAATGTAGTAACGGACATCCGAGACGGTAATAGGAAAATCGATTACACTGGTTTAAATAATCGATTATTTTCACACAGTGACTTAACACCTGAACATAAATGTCAACATAATCGATTAGGGATATGTGATAATCGATTTTTATATTTAACAGCTAAAAATTCTGCAAAGCCAAAACTATTAGATAATCGATTGTAGTGTTGAATAATCGATTATGTAAATTTTCCAGCATAATAAACATAAAACGTAAATGGGGAATAATCGATTATTGACTTTAGAGAAATCGATTATTCTGCACCGGTGTCTGATAATTCCCCCTGTCTTTGGGGCGATACCTGCAAAAAAGAATTAGGCGCCTCCGACGCTCAAGTTAGTAATCGTTAAAACATAAAAATGCAATGCATGAATTAGATCAACGTGGAGTCAAGAATCCCGAGTTCACTACGAATTCGGAAGAAGGACTCTTTCTCTAAAGGCTTTGTGAAGATGTCGGCCAATTGATTTTTGGTTTCAACAAATTCAATTTCGACATCGCCCTTGAGAACGTGATCTCGTATAAAGTGATGTCTAATTTCTATGTGTTTCGTTCTTGAGTGAAGAATAGGATTCTTCGTCAAGCTTATGGCGCTAGTATTGTCACATCAAAGAGGAACATGATCAATACAAAGACCATAATCCGAGAGTTGTTGCTTCATCCAAAGGATTTGAGCACAACAACTCCCCACGGCTATATATTCAGCCTCAGTTGTGGATAACGCAACACTAACTTGTTTCTTGCTAAACCAAGAAACTAAGAAGCTACCGAGCAAATGGCAAGTGCCACTAGTGCTCTTGCGGTCCAATTTGCAACCCGCAAAATCGGAATCAGAATAGCCAACAAATTGGCATGAAGAATCTTTGGGATACCATAGTCCCACATTTATTGTTCCAACAAGATACTTCATAATTCGTTTTACCGTAGTTAAGTGTGACTCCTTCAGACATGATTGATATCGAGCGCATAAACACACGCTAAACATGATGTCTGGTCTACTAGCAGTAAGATAGAGAAGAGATCCGATCATACCTCGATACTTCTTGGTGTCTACTTCCTTACCTTTCTCATCTTTGTCAAGATGGTCGGATGTGCTCATTGGGGTGGCCATGGCTTTGGCGTTGCTCATTTCAAAGCGATTTAGCAACTCCATGCAATATTTGGGTTGGCAAATGAAAGTTTCCTCTTTCATTTGTTTTACTTGTAGCCCCAAGAAGAAGTTTAGCTCACCCATCATTGACATTTCGAATTCGCTAGTCATTAACTTAGAGAATTCCTCGCATAGAAAATCATTAGTAGCACCAAAAATAATATCATCGACATAAATTTGAACTAATAGAATGTCATTGTTTTTATTTTTGAGAAAAAGTGTGGTGTCAACTTTCCCCCTTTCAAACTCATTGTCTAAGAGAAATTTACTTAGACGTTCATACCAAGCTTGAGGAGCTTGTTTAAGACCGTATAAAGCTTTCTTAAGCTTGAAGACATGGTCGGGAGATGTAAAATCTTCAAAGCCCGGGGGTTGTTCAACATATACTTCCTCTTGAATAAACCCATTGAGGAAGGCACTTTTGACATCCATTTGAAATAATTTGAAATTCATAGATGATGAGAAAGCAAGTAATAAACGAATGGCTTCTAGGCTTGCAACGGGTGCATAGGTTTCTTCATAATCAATGCCTTCTTCTTGATTATATCCCTTAGCAACTAGCCTAGCTTTGTTTCTAGTGATTATACCATTTTCATCTAATTTATTCCGAAAAATCCATTTCGTACCAATTATGGTGTGATTATCGTGTCTTGGCACCAATTCCCAAACATCATTACGTTTGAATTGGTTAAGCTCCTTTTGCATTGCCAAGGTCCAATGCTCATCCCCAATTGCTTCAGAAACGGTTTTAGGTTCTATTTGTGAAACAAAAGCCATATGTCCTACAGTATCTTTAAGAAGGTTTCTTGTACTTACCCCTTTCTCGATGTTGCCAATTACCTTGTCAAGAGGATGGTCTTTAGACGTCCTCCAAGCCTTAGGCATCATCGATTCTTCTTCTTGTGGTGGTACTTCTTCCGAAGGTTGTTCCATGACTTCATCTTGAACTTCCTCTGGATCCTCCTTTTGTACCTCGTCTTGAAGATTGATTTTCTTTAAAGCATCTGCAAGATCAACACAAGAATTTCACCAAGCGAGCATCATTTTCACAAAACACTACATGAGGAGATTCCTCAACAGTTTTGGTTCGATTATTAAACACTCTATATGCTTTGCTACGTGATGAGTAACCAAGAAAAATTCCTTCATCAGATTTCGCATCAAATTTTCCCAAGTTATCTTTTCCGTTGTTGTGAATAAAACATTTATAACCGAAGACTCTAAGATGGGAAAGATTTGGCTTCCTTCCCTTATAGAGTTCATAGGGAGTTTTCATGAGTATCTGTCTAATGATAGCTCTGTTTAAAACATAGCTTGCGGTACTCACGGCATCCGCCCAAAAATATTTGGGAATATCGGCCTCTTCGAGCATGGTTCTAGCCATCTCTTCGAGACATCGATTTTTACGTTCTGCCACTCCATTTTGTTGTGGTGTACGTGGAGCTGAAAAGGTATGTTCAATACTGAGTTCGTCACAAAAGTCCGCGAAGAAATTGTGATCGAACTCTCCCCCATGATCACTTCTTATGGAAGCGACGGTTGTGTTCTTTTCATTTTGAACACATTTAAGAAAACTTTTAAAAGCTTGAAAGGCATTACTTTTATGAGAAAAAAATAATGTACATGTAAATCTAGAATAGTCATCAACAATAACAAAAGCATAAAGATTACCACCATGACTTTTAATTCTAAAAGGTCCGAAAAGGTCCATGTGTAGAAGTTGTAAAGGTCTAGTGGTTGAAACAACATTTTTGGATTTAAAATAAGCCTTTGTTTGTTTCCCTTTTTGACATGAATCACAAATAGAGTCTTTTTCAAATTTCATGTTTGGAAGACCAAGTACTAAATCTTGTGAAACTAGTTTGTTTAAAAGATTCATATTTACATGAGCTACTCTACGATGCCATAACCACATGTCGTCTTCTTTACTCATAAGGCAATTTACAAAACTTGATGAAGAATTTTCAAGATCGACCATATAGATATTATCCATTCTAATACCACGAAGAATAATTCTGAAATCACTACGACGGATAACTAAGCATTCTTCGGAGTCAAACAATACAAGATTTCCCTTGTCACATAATTGACTTATACTCAAGAGATTATGTTTAAGACCTTTAACTAGCAAAATATGCTTAATGGCGGAGGATTCGTCCTTACCGACCGATCCAATGCCGATAATATTTCCTTTGTTATTGTCTCCAAAAATAACATTTCCTCCTTCCGTGGGTTTTAGTTGAAGGAATTTTGATGCATCCCCGGTCATATGTTTGGAGCATCCACTATCAAGGTACCAAAGTACACTTGATCCCTTCAAACACACCTACAAAACAAATTAATGAGATTTTGGTACCCAAGCCATTTTGGGTCCTTGTGCGTTAGGTGCAACATATTGGTGTTATTCCCCTGCAGTGAAATGTCTATGTCTAGTGAAGCATGCGGGAGCAATATGTCCAATTTTATTGCAATAATGACAAATGACATTGGATTGTGCATTCTTCTAGGATGATAATAATTTGGGGGTCTAAATTTATTCACTCTATTTTTAGGAACATAGTTTTGATGTAGTTTTCGAAAAACTTGTCTAGGTGGTCTATACATGCCAACGTTTCTTCTAGTGTTCACTACATTTTTAGAAATATAGTTTTGATGTGGTTTTCGAAAATCTTGTCTAGGTGGTCTATACAGTCCAATATTTCTCCTAGCATTTGTTCTAGGATGAGATGCAATTCTAGGATTAAAATTTCTAGGTTGAGTGTTAACATTTATTTTGTTTTGCCTAAGTTGAGTCTTAGGTGGTTTAGGGATGGACTCAACTTTTTCTTTCGTCTCGTGTTTAAAGCCTATACCGTGCTTAGTGGATTTCAAATTTACAAGCACTTCATTGAGATTTTTGTGGGAAGAATTGAATTTGTGCAAAGTGCTTCTAAGACTTTCTACTTCTTCCTTTAGAGATTTGCAAGAAGTACAATCCTTATTTGAGCTTTCGGGTTTATCGGCGCTTCTTTTGCCATAAAACTTGTTTTCCTCTTTTAATTTCTCATTCTCAAGAGTGAGTTTTCAAAATCCTTTTCTTTTGAAGAAAATTGTTTTCTTAAATCTTTTATAGATTTAGAAGCGCTAATAAACTCTTTATACAACTCATCAAATGCATCTTGCATTTCTTCTAAAGTGAAATAGTTCTTAGAAGAAGTACATACCTCATTTTGATTTTCTTCGTGTGCCATAAGACACAAGTTTGCGGTCTCGTTTCCTTCTCCATCACTTGACTCGTCTCCGGAGTCGCCTCCCCAAGAGATGTATGCTCTTTGTTTCTTGACGGATTTCTTCTCCGTTTTAGCATTTGGACAATTTGATTTTATGTGCCCAATTTCCCCGCATCCATAGCACTTTAATTGGTCTCCTTGTCGCTTACCTTTTCGTTCAAACTCCTTTCGCATGAACTTGTGAAATTTCCTAATAACGAGTCCAAACTCGTTATCTTCGTCGCTTGAATCCTCATCATTTTGAGGTTGAGCCGTGCTTGCCTTGAGGGACGTTGAGTGCTTGCCTTGAGCCGTGCTCGTCTATCTTCTCGCTTTCCCTCATATGAAAAAGTTCATATTCGTGGGTTAGAAAATCTATTTTAGCTTCTCTTACCTGGTCCGTACCTTCGTAGGTGATCTCCAATTTATCCCACATTTGCTTAGCCGTGGTGCAACATGAAATTTTCCGATAGTCATCGGGATTTACAGCACAAAACAGCATGTTGATGGCCTTTGCATTATATTCCACCTTTCTGATATCGTCCATATCGTATTCGTCTTCCGACTTCGGGACGAGTTCATCTCCAACCTTTTTAGTTGGAAGTTGTTCTCCATTCTTTATGATTTTCCACAGTTGGAAATTGTTTGATTGAATAAAAATCCTCATTCTCTCCTTCCAGTAGGTATAATTTGTGCCATCAAAGAGTGGTGGCCTTGTGAAGCATTGTCCTTCACCTAGTCCTGCATTAATATTACGAGTAGAAGCCATGGATTGTTTCTCTCAAACTGTTAAGTCTTTCAGAGAGTTAGGCTCTGATACCAATTGTTAGAATATACGCTTAACGCTAGAGGGGGGGGGGGGGTGAATAGCGTTATAATAAAAACCAATGTAAATTTGCGGAATTAAAAATTGCAGGAATAACGTAAGTGCAGTAATTAAAAAGATAAGGAGAGAACACACCGAATTTTATCCTGGTTCACCACAACACGTGGTTAGTCCAGTCCCCGAGAGACTCTCTCGAGTTTTACACTAACTTCGTTAAGCTTACGGGTGCCTAAAAAACCGTTACACTTGCTCGTAGATATAAACTCTACAAAACTTCAACCTACTCGAGGATACCGCACCTCAAAACTTCAAACCAAGGAACTGTTAGGAAATACGCTTAATGCTAGAGGGGGGGTGAATAGCGTTATAATAAAAATTAGCGTAAACTTGCGGAATTTAAAAATTGCAGGAAAGAATAAGTGCGATAAGTAAATAAATAAGAACGAACGCACCGATGTATCCTGGTTCACCACAACCCGTGGCTAGTCCAGTCCCCGAGAGACTCTCTCGAGATTTCCACTAACACTGTTAAGCTTACGGGTGCTCAACAAACCTTTACAAACTGAGGACACAAGCCTCAACAACCTTTGCTCGAAGATACAACACTCCAAGACTTCAACCAAAGGAAACACAAGTTCCTTCTTACAATACAAGGGACTAACACTTCCCTTCAAGTGTATAAAACACTTAGCACTCACTTAAACAAGACTCTGTTAATAGAGTAGATATGAGTAAACAGATACGCTCAAGAACGCAACAACTTTCGTCAAAAATTTTGGCTCTCAAAACTTATGTAATGAATAGAAAGTGATGAACAATAGAGTATGCAAGCTATAGCAATAATATGATCAGTTGTTGTGTTTAGAAGACTGATTTGAAGCTGTTTTTATAGTTGCAAAACCATGCATTACCGTTGCCTAATTGCCAATTAAGAATTGCTGATTTTACTCAGTGACAATCGATTGTCAAAATGCCATAATCGATTGTTTGCCAATCGTTCCAAAAATCATTCCCAGATTTTACGCTTAACAATCGATTATCTAAGATCAATAATCGATTACTGGCAACGTTCAAAAAATCATTTCCAGATTTTACTTAAAACAATCGATTATTAGAAATCTATAATCGATTACCTGACGGTGTTTGAAAATATTTTGGCAACGGTCAATTACACAATCGATTATGCTATGAGAACAATCGATTATATATCAGTCTTTGAAAAATCAATTAGACACTGCCTTAATGCACTCGATTGTCAAAGGTACACAATCGATTATTTTATGACTTTGAAAATGTCTGATAGACACTGCCTCAACACAATCGATTGTCATAAGTTCACAATCGATTATTTTGTAGCTTTGAAAAACTTTGATGTACACTGCCTCAACACAATCGATTGTCATAAGGTTCACAATCGATTGTCATGCAGATTTGAAAAATCTGATGCATACTGCCTTAACACAATCGATAGTCATAAGGTTCACAATCGATTGTCATGCAGATTTGATAAATCTGATGCACACTGCCTTAACACAATCGATTGTCATAAGTTCACAATCGATTGTCATGCAGCTGACTTAACATAATCGATTATCATAAGTACATAATCGATTATCTTAGTCCAGATTTTAGAGGCATGTTTAAAAATCATTTTGACTAAAGTAAATATGCATGATTTAAAATCATTTTGCTTTAAATTAAATATGCATGATTTGATAAAAATATTTTTACGAGAGAAGCCAAGTCTTGAGCCAAGTTATCGGATCAAGATCATAATTAAAGAACGACTCATGTATAACTTTATATCTTTGCTTGATCTTGGTCTTGAATCTCATTATATGTCAATTGCGCGCTTGTGCTTGGACCTCGTCATATGTCCATTGCGCATAGTTTGTCATTCATCAAAACCTACAAATATGAACACACGTTTTAGTATAGGGCCTTGAGAACGTGTTTCAACAGGAACTACTTTTCCTTATAACAAGGGATTAGAATATCCCTTCAAGTGTGTACAAACACTTAGCACTCAAGACAAGACTCTCATTATAGAGTAGATATGAGTAAAAACAATACGCTCAAGAACACAACAATTTCGTCAAGAGTTTGGCTCTCAAAAACTTATGAAATGAATATAAAATGATTGCAAAGAGAGTATGTAAGCTTTAGCAAGAATGTATTCAGTTGTTGTGCTTAGAAGAGTGATTTTGAGTTGTATTTACAGTGCTCAAAACACCCAAAACCGTTGCTTAATTGCCAATCACAAATTGCTGATTTTGTGCTAGGATAATCGATTATCTGATTCTGCATAATCGATTATCTGCCAACGTTCAAAAATCAATCCCAGATTTTATGCAGAATAATCCATTATCCAAATCGTATAATCGATTACCTGACAACGTTCAAAAATCAATCCCCGATTTTATGCTTAACATAATCGATTGACTGATTGTACATAATTGATTATTTTTCAGTGTTTGAAAATACTTTGGCAACGGTCTTTAATATAATCGATTACCAGAAAAGCCATAATCGATTATTTTGCTACTTTGTAAAATCTGATGCTTACTGTCTCAACACAACCGATTAGTCTAAGGCACATAATCGATTATCTTGTAGCTTTGAGAAATCTGGTGAACACTGCCTTAACATAATTGATTATCATAAGGTACATAATCGATTATCTTGCAGCTTTGAAAAATCTGGTGAACACTGCCTTAACATAATCGATTATCATAAAGTACATAATCGATTTTGTTTGTCCAGATTTGAAAGACATGTTTAGAATTCATTTTGGTTAAAATAAAATGTCTGAAAATCATTTTGCTTTAAACTAAAGATGCATGGTTTGATAAAAATGATTTTGCGAGAGAAGCCAAGTCTTGAATCAATTGTCGGATCAAGATGACAATTATAGAACGACTCATGTATAACTTTGTTGCTTCACTTAATCTTGATCTTTGTTTCTCTTGTTCTTGGACTTCGGCATATGTCAATGTTCCGTTCACGTCGGTTTGTCATTTATCAAAACCTACAAATATGAACACACGTTTAGTTTAGTGACTTGAGAACGTGTTTCAACACCAATAGGTCATCACTTAATTTTAAAATGAATTATGCGTTCTGAGGCCTTGAAAATCTCTTTCTTTTTCACCTTGATTTGTGTGCATAGTTCGGGCTTTGGGTAGAACCTATATTTTTCAAAAATTAGGGATTAGAACCTCGATTTGAGGTTCGATTTCAAAATAAATTTTATAGTTGGGTTCATTAGGGAATGGGTAATTGGATTTTGGTTTGAACCTCGAGTTTTGACCATGTGGGTCAGGGGTGATTTTTGACTTTTTGAGTAAAACTTTAGAAAACACATTTTTCATGCATTACAATTGATTCATTTAGCGTTTATTGATGTAATTAAGTAACTTGTGGCTAGATACGAGCAAATTGGTGGTGGAATCAAGGGGTAAAGCGATAGTTGAGACGTGAATTGTATTCGTGGAACCGAGGTAAGTGTTTGGTCTAACATTAGATTGAGGGATTAGGAGTTGTGTCCTATTTGCTATTTTCTTCTTGTCGTGTACGACATATACGCATGGTGATGAGTATCTATACATTGGTGTCGAGCATGACTGTGAGTCTTAAATGGCAATTTATTGTGTTCTTAAATAATACTGCAGATGCTTAAATTAATGTTCTCGGTATTGAGCAAGGATTAAGATTTTTCTCATGGAAATTACTTATTGTTGAGGATTGGTGATAGCTGAGGTAGTTAGATGTTGGAATAAGATTGGTTATAGTTGTTTTTCCTTTGTCAGGATGTATTTACTTATATTGTCGATTCCCTTGTCGGAATGGTGTAGTTATTTATTAATCCCTTGTCGGTACTCTTGTTATGATTGTTGCTGATTGTATATTTGGATTGGATTGCGTGCCGCAGTAATATTAAATGTGGGTTGGGTTGCACACTGCAACAATAATATAAATGGGTCGGGTTGCACGCCGCAACAATAGTATGAATCGATCGGGTTGCACGCCGCAACAATGATATAAATGGATTGGATTGCATGCCGCAACAATATATAGTTGGATTGGGTTGCACGCCGCAACAGTGATAAATGATAGGGATCGGGTTTCGTTCCACAATAATGTTATTTTTGTTTTGATGTAGATCTCAATTGTCCTCTCATATTTCTCTTAAATTACTGCTGGAATTGGTGTTCCCCCACAGCATGTATCCGCTCCCATCTTTATTTGTCTATTTCTGTTTTATTTTTCGATGTATGTTATATAATTGTACATATTTAATTGGTAGTCTAGTCTTAGCCCTGTCACTACTTCGCCGAGGTTAGGCTAGGCATTTACCAGCACATGGGGCCGGTTGTGCCGATACTACACTCTGCATTATGTGCAGATCCTAGAATAGCTTTTGGGTAGTAGCATTTTGGGTGACTGCCTTCAGTCCAACTAGAGATCCTGAGGTAGTCCTGCAGGCGTCGCAGGCCTGGTGTTCTCTTCTAATTCTATTATGTATTCTGTTTCCAGTTGTTCTGAGCAGATTGTACTTTTTCTCAGTCATTTTCTTGTAGTATTCTTAGACAGTCCATGATTTGTGCCACCAAATTCTAGGTAGTATTGTACTTCAAGTTATGTAGCAGTGTTAGGTTGAAATATTAAGTTTCAACTTCCGCATTTTTGATTATTTAATTTTATTCCACTGTTTAATCGCTTATTATTTTAATTTTTTTAACATGTTTAATAAAAGAAAGGTAAGGAGTTTATAATATTTGGCTTGACTAGCTTTCGCGAGTAGGCACCATCATGACTCCTGAAGGTAGGAAATCCGGGTCGGGATATTGAGGGATTAGGAGTTGTGTCCTATTTTCTACTCGTTACTTGTTGAGTACGACGTATAAGTATGGTGACGAGTATTTATACATTGGTGTCAACAATGACCGTGAGTCGTAAAGTAAAATTATTATGTTCTTAATAAATAAAATGAATGCCTAAGTGGTTGATTCTCTGTGTTGAGCAAGGATTATGATTATGCTTGTGGAAATTACTTATGATTGAGTATTGGTGCTATTTGAGGAAGTTAGATATTGAAACAAGTTTGGTTATAGCGATTTTCCCTTGCCGGGAATATTAATATTGTCGATTCCCTTCCCGGGATAGTGTTATTTCTTTATTGAGCCCTTGCTGGGGCTCCCTCTGTGATTTGGTGTGGAATTGCATATGAGGGGTTGTACGCTGTAACAATATTATGTTTGGATCGGGTTGCACGCTGAAACAATAATATAATTGGATTGGGTTACGTGTTGCAACAGTGATAAATGATATGGATCGGGTTGCACGTCGCAATAGTGTTTTTATAATTTGGATCGGGTTGCATGCCGCAACAGTGATAAACGATATGGATCGGGTTGCACGCCGCAATAGTGATAAATGATATGGATCAAACTGCACGTTGCAATAGTGCTTTTATGATTTGTTTCGGGTTGCACGCTGCAACAATAGATAGTAAAAGTGCTAATTGATTGGTTACGAGTGCCTTATTCATTTGTAGTGAACGTTAAATTGTTATTTATGTTTTACCTCTTAAATTTCTATTGGTAGATGATATTTCCCCTGCAGTATGTCCCCCTTTATCCTTACTTGTTTATTTCTGCATTATATTCCGATGTATATTATATAACTGTACATGTTTATTTGGTAGTCTGGTCCTAGGCCCATCACTACTTCGCCGAGGTTAGGCTAGGCACGTACCAGCATATGGGGTCGGTTGTGCTGATACTACACTTTGCACTATGTGCAGATCCCAGAGCGGCATCATTCGGACCTTAGCTTGAGTGGCTGCCTTCAGTCCAGTCGGAGATTCCGAGGTAGTCCTACCGGCGTCCGCAGGCCCTGGCGTCCCCCTCTATCCCTTCATCCTGTTTCATTTACTTATTTCAGAAATAATGTATCATTTAGCTTTCGGACCTTATTTGGAGTAATCTTAGACTGTCTGTGTAGCTGTGACACCTGTTCTGGGTAGTAGTTGTTCAAACAGTTGTATTGGATATATTCACATAACTTTACTATTTCTCTTCCGCTTCTTATATATTTCATTGTTTATAAGTTATTGATTCGTACTTGTTAAAAGATTAAAGTGGAAAAAAAAGTAATTTTTTTCAAAAAGTCGGCTTGCCTAGCTTTCATTAGTAGGCGTCATCACGACTCTCGAGGGCGAAAATCTAAGTCGTGACAGGTTTGAAATGATATAAGAAAATAATGTTATTATTATGGCTTGAATGGTCTTTTGTCACGTACCTTATTTACGCCAAATATTTTGCTAATATGATTATTAAAGGATAACAGTAACACAAGAAACAAATCTTTCATATAATTTTGATCATGACCATAATAGTATAACTTTCTCTTTAAAAGAGATATTCATCGTATGGATGCTGATGAATATGTGACAGTACCAAATTAATTAAGAGATCTGGAAGAGCCAATTATTACTATTTTGAAGGAATGCAATTGATTGTTATATCAATTTATTGAGTTATAGTAAGTCTCAAAGAAACTTAATGGAGTTTCTAAAGTATTCGCGAACGCAGTTGGTTATATTGAGACTATAAATAAAGAAAAGATTTAATATCGTTTATTACTATAACTTGTAGCGGGATAATATATATGTAAAAATTTACCTGTTTTATTCTCCAGTTTATACTACACAACTAAAAGAATACCACAATAAAGTGGATGTTTATTGATGTAAAAATTCGTATCATAATAAATTTGGAGTTATTGATAATTGCACATGTCATGGTGTAAACCTGAACTTTATCAATACTGATAATTTATTCAGTTGGCATAATTGATTTAGCCATGTTAATTTAAATATGATGTGCCAAAATAAAAGAGAATTTCACATGGATAAATATTAAAGAATTAGAAAATTCTGTACGAATTCTCTTATGTTGTTTTCATTAACTAATAGACCAATTAAAATTGCGATACTGTAAATATCAAGGGTGAATATGGACACATTCATCTATCGTGTATACCACATAAGATGTATCTATGAGATAGTTATATGTCTTATTATTACTAACTCGCAACTTGGTGTTTGTGAGGTAACTTGATCAATAATTCAATTTAGAGCATACTTTCTAGATTTTCTATTCAAGATAGTTTATCTTGATAAGTTGGTTAACATCACAACTGGTTTAGCAAGATGATTTATTGAGTGCCTCCACTTAATAGTTAAACTATTGCTTATGAGAGCAAAGTTATCTATATCAATTTGATATACGTTATATACGAAAGTATATTACTTTCTCCCCTAACAAATGATTTAGGGTTAGGAACCAAATCATTTCATCTTATATTATTGATGTGCGGTGTATATTTTGATTAACACCATAATGTACAATGGTGGATTTCCAAAGTTGAGGAAGTAAGTTAGTTTTTCTACCATGGGGGAGAGACATGATACAACAGTTGATAAAGGTTACGTGAAATGAATTATTATTTATATATCTAGATCCTCAAATAAGATAATATGAACTTGAAGTTCATAAAAAAATAATTCATCAGCAATATATTGCAAAGCATGCCAGATACATTTTCTGACCTAAGAAAGTAGTTATATTCTCACTGAAAATGCTCCTATTAGAACAAGGCCTAGAAAGACAAAGTCTATGGTACGCTTAAAGCATATAGACAAATCGGTTTCAAATAAAAATTTGATAAAGAAGATGCGCAATGATCAAAATGATCATAATAATGAGGCAAGCGATCTAGAAAATCACATGACATAACATTTTATAGTATCTCAAGATAGGTTCAGGTACCTGAAAATATGAATGAAGATATCTCTATGTTATGTCTTTATAAAGAAATATTGGAACCGATATAAAATGATCGTCGACGACATCTACAACAACGCTAGATATAGATGAGGATCTTAAGTCTGTCGAATACAGACATAAAAATATTAGCCAATTGAAAGAGAAATGATTCAGGTAGAATTGGTTTCAGATGAAAGACGTGTAGTTTTTCACCTTAGGTCAAAAATTTGAAAATATAAAGTCAATAATATGTGCAATCACTTTTCGATATCTTATTGGTCTAGCATGACATTAAAACTTGATATGCATCTAATTAAAGTCTATTATATGACTTAACTTATACGGCAATCCTTGAAGGGTTTAAATCGTTTAAAGCATATACAATTCTTGGTCCTAAAGTAACACATCCTAAGTGTAATTTGTGCACATATGTATCTTGCTATAACTATAAGCATGATAATGTGATAGCGAAAATGCCTCTATGAAGATATTGAAAAGGCTATTCTACGACATTATATGAAGACATTATATATCTATCAAGAATAATGATTTCTAGGTTCAACATATTCATTCAAGTTAATATGGTTGATTTATTTATCAAATCTCTATCAATGTCTTTTGAAGATGGTGCACAAGATTGAAGTGTGAATGCTCAAGTATGTGAATTGATGCTCTCATAAGAGGAGTTAATATGCGTCGTACTCTTTTTTACTTATAAGGTTTTGTCCCACTGGATTTTTCTTGCGGGGTTTTTAGCGAGGCAACCAAAAGGCATATTTCTAAATATGTGTACTCTTTTTTCTTCTCTAAATTTTTTTCCCACCGGATTTTATTTTAGTTAAGTTTTTTATTGAGGCACATTATCTATTGAATAAAATATTCAATGGGAAGTGTTATAAATAGAGTTTTATTTAAGGTAAATATCTATATTTAGAGAGATTTTAGGGATTTTCCAAGGCACTCTTTCCCTATAAATAGATAAGTCATATTTCATTGTAAATCTCAAAGCAATAAGAATTCTCTCTCTTTTTTTGCAACATTCTTCTTTATTATTTTATAACAGAAATACACCTGTCGGAGCATTTATTAGTAGATTGCCTAATTGTTTTCGACGTTGCTTTACCTTTGTAGGTGATAAGATTAAACTTGATTAACATGAGGTGTTCTAGAATCATCTTGTACTAGCTAGAAAAATCTTTCATAAAAATCAATGTATTAAACTAGACAATTCTAGGAGGATACTAGATACTTCTCAAATAAAATCCATAGGCATCAATCTAGAAAATTCTATAAACTTGTAGAATCATTCAAGTATCTAGATCCCTCCATGGAGTAGTATAAATATGTGATGTTGTAACTCATTTTGTAATCAAGAAAATCAATAAAATAACAAAAGCCTTCTTCAATATAAAGTTTTATCTCCATTCCAATTCTCTACATTTCCTAAACTCTTTTCTTCTCATTCTAAATATTACTCTCCTTCTCCAACAAATTTGGTATCAGAGCCCGGGTTTAGCCTTGTGTTCCATTACAAACCACCATGGCAACACAATCATCTTCATCATCTTTATTCAACTATTCACAAAATCTTGTCCCTATTTTTGATGGAGAAAACTATGATTATTGGAGCCTTCAAATGAAGACTCTATTCATTTCTCAAGACCTTTGAAGCTTGTAGAAAGAAGCTATGATGCACCCGAGGACTCGGAAACACTAGCATCATGGACGACGGCAAAGCAAAAGGAGTTTAAAGAAAATAAGAAGAAGGATGCAAGGGCACTACTCTTCATTCAACAAGGGGTAAATAAAACTATCTTTCCTCGTATTATGGCTGCCACCAATTCAAAAGAAGCTTGGAGTATTCTACAAAAGGAATTTCAAGGCTCCTCTAAGGTAATCTCTATCAAACTTCAATCTTTATGGAGAGAATTTGATAATTTAGCAATGAAAAATGATGAAACCATGAAAGAATTCATTAATAGAGTTACTATCATTGTTAATCAAATTAGAAGTTATGGGGATAAACTTAAAGATAAGAAGATAGTTGAAAAAATATTGAGGAGTTTACCCGCAAAATGGGATCATGTTGTTGCCGCTATCGAAGAATCTAAAGATTTATCTACATTAAGTTTTCAAGAACTAATGGCTTCTTTGGAGACACATGAGCTACGAATGAGCAGGTTTTCAACTCAAGAGGTGGAACAAGCTTTTCAATCTAAAGTGTCAATTTCAAATAAAAGAGGAGGAGAGACGGATAAAGAAGGAAGGAAAAATTTCCAACAAAAGAGCAATTATGGGAGCAGAAATTTCAAGCAAAGAAAATTTGGAGATTACAATCAAGGCCCTCGTGGAAGGTATGAGAAGAATAATAAAGTTACGTCTTCCTCCCAGTGTAGAATTTGTGGAAAGTCTAATCATAATACTCAGAGTTGCAGATTTAAGTGTTTAAAATGCAAAAATGCTAATCACTCCCAAAAGGACTGTTGGTACAATAAAAATAACGAAGCTAATTTTACTGAAGGAGATAATGTTTTCTATTCTTGCTTTAGTGCTAAATTAAATGTGAAGGGTATTTGGTACTTGGATAGTGGTTGCAGTAATCATATGACAGGAAATAAAGAAAGCTTCGTCAAATTGGATGAAGATGTTAATTCTCAAGTTAAGCTTGGAGACGGAAAATCACACAAAGTCGAAGGAAAGGGAGTGATAGCAGTTCAAGTAAAGGGAGGTAAGACTAAATTTATTTCTGATGGGCTTTATGTACCGGGCCTAACACAAAATTTATTAAGTGTGGGACAATTATTACAAAAAGGCTATAGAGTTAATTTTGTGGGAAATGAAAGTACAATTATTGATGAAAAAAATAATCAAGTTGTGGCCAAAATTAAAATGACTCCAAACAAGGTTTTTCCACTGAAAATGTCAATTGAGAATCTTGCATTAAAATCAGAGGAAAATGATATTTCTCTATTATGGCATAAGAGATTTGGCCACCTAAATTTTAAAAGTCTCAAATTACTCAAAAAGAAAAATATGGTAATTGGACTCCCACACATAAATGTGGAAAGTAAAATTTGTGAAGGTTGTATTTTTGGAAAAATGCATAGACTACCCTTCACAACAACCTCATGGAGAGCTAGAGTTCCTTTGGAGCTAGTTCATGCCGATGTATGTGGCCCAACTAAGACACCTTCTCTCGGAGGAAAAATATATTTTCTCTTGTTTGTTGATGACTATAGTCGAATGATGTGGGTATATTTTCTAAAAGAAAAACCAGAAGTTTTCTCAAAGTTTGTACAATTTAAAGCATCAGCGGAGAAGCAAAGTGGTCATAAGTTGAAGATTTTGAGGACGGATCGTGGAGGAGAATTCACATCCAAGGAGTTTAACGAATTTTGCAAGGCCCAAGGAATAAAAAAGGAGCTTACAGTCAGATATACTCCCCAACATAATGGAGTGGCAGAACGTAGAAATCGATCCATAGTGGAGATGGCACGGAGCATGTTAAAAGGTAAACATCTTCCAAACAAATTCTGAGCTGAAGCTGTTTATACCTCTGTCTATATTTTGAACAGGTCCCCCACGAAAGCTGTGCCAAATAAAACTCCTTATGAGGTATGGTTCCAAAAGAAAGCGAATGTAGATTTCTTGAAGGTATTTGGATGCATAGCTTATGCACACATTACTGATCAAGTCAGAAAAGAAAAATTTGATGAGAAAGGAGAAAAATTCATCTTTATTGGCTACAGTGAAGAATCCAAAGCTTATAGATTATTCAATCCGACAACTAACAAGTTTGTGATTTCCAGAGATGTTATCTTTGATGAAGCAGGTTCATGGAAATGGGAAAAAGATCAAGAAACCACTCCAGATATCATTGCCGATGAAAACATTGGATCAACATCTAACACTCAAGAGCCTTCTAACCCGAGAATTGAAGAAGCAACTGATGCAGATTCACCTCCAAGTAAGACTCGTTCATTACAAGAAATTTATGATACTTGTGATGTTGCATTCTTTTCTTGTGAACCAGTAAAATTTGAAGAAGCTATCAAAGAAGAAGGATGGAAGAAGGCTATGGACGAGGAGATAACAATGATTGAAAAAAATCACACATGGAAGTTAGTGGATCTTCTAAAAGGCAAGGAGGTAGTCGGGCTCAAGTGGGTCTATAAGAGCAAATACAATGAAGATGGAACAATCCAGAAGCTAAAAGCTCGTCTCGTTGCAAAAGGATATTCACAACAACCAGGCATTGACTTCAATGAGACGTTTTCTCCTGTTGCTCGAATGGAGACCATCAGGACGGTGTTAGCACTTGCAGCTCAACTCAAATTAAAGGTATATCAGCTGGATGTCAAGTCAGCATTTTTAAATGGAGAACTTGAAGAAGAAGTTTATGTGGAGCAACCTCAAGGCTACATCGTCAAAGGGCAAGAAGAAAAGGTGCATAGACTTCGGAAAGCATTATATGGACTCAAACAAGCTCCTCGAGCATGGAATAGCAAGATCGATCATCACTTCCGCAAACATGGATTTCAAATAAGTTCAAGTGAACTATCACTCTATGTCAAGAAACAAGGTACGGATTTTCTCATAATCTGTCTCTATGTTGATGATTTAATTTATTGTGGCACCAACAAGAAGATGATAGAAGAATTTAAAAGAGAAATGATGGAAGATTTTGAGATGACAGATTTAGGCTTAATGAGATATTTTCTTGGCATCCAAGTAAAACAAAATAATGGAGAAATATTAATAAGCCAAGAAAAATATTGTGATGATCTGTTAAAGAAATTTCACATGATAAATTGCAAGCCAATCGCTACTCCAGCAGCCTTGAATGAGAAATTATCCAGAAAAGATGGTTCCAATAAGGTGGACGCATCAATCTATAGAAGCTTGGTTGGATCGTTGATTTATCTCACAAATACAAGGCCCGACATATTGTATGCAGTAAGTGTTGTATCCAGATTTATGAATGATCCAAGTAAAGTACACTATGCCGCAGCAAAGCGTATCCTCAGATATTTGAAGGGCACAATAAATTTTGGCATCAAATATTCAGCTGAAAAAGATAATGTACTCGTCGGTTATACAGATAGTGATTGGGCCGGATGTATTGATGACCGGAAGAGTACTTCAGGATATGTCTTCACTTTGGGATCAAAAATAATATCTTGGTCTTCAAAAAAGCAACAAACAGTGGCACTATCATCTGCAGAAGCGGAGTATATATCTACTACTAGCGCAACATGTGAAGCAATATGGCTGCAAAGGATCCTATTTGACTTACAGCAAGATCAAAGTCTGCCAACAACACTCTACTGTGATAATATGTCAGCAATTGCTATGACAAAGAATCCAGTGTTTCATGCAAGAACAAAGCACATAGAAATTCGACATCACTTCATCAGAGAATTGGTGGAAGACAAAAAGATCAAGCTGGAGTTCATCAGTACGAATGATCAACTTGCCGACATCTTCACCAAGGCACTCCCAATTGACAAGTTTATTCAATTCAGGAATCAGATGAAGATTACCAAGAGAGACACAAATCAAGTTTAAAGGGGGGGGGGGGGGGGTGTTAAGATTAAACTTGATTAACATGAGGTGTTCTAGAATCATCTTATACTAGCTAGAAAAATCTTTCATAAAAATCAATGTATTAAACTAGACAATTCTAGGAGGATACTAGATACTTCTCAAATAAAATTCATAGGCATCAATCTAGAGAATTCTATAAACTTGTATAATCATTCAAGTATCTAGATCCTTCCATGGAGTAGTATAAATATGTGATGTTGTAACTCATTTTGTAATCAAGAAAATCAATAAAATAACAAAAGCCTTCTTCAATATAAAGTTTTATCTCCATTCCAATTCTCTACATTTCCTAAACCCTTTTCTTCTCATTCTAAATATTACTCTCCTTCTCCAACAGTAGGTGACCTTATCGTAATATCTTTTTTATACTGTCAATGTGTGGAATTAAATTCAAACTAAGAGACAAGTAAGGGTTGCTCAGTGGGTAAAGCACCTCCACCTACGATCATTAGATTTTGGGTTCGAATCATGATGGAGGAGAAGCATAGAAGCACTATAAAACCTCCTAAATCGGGAGGGGAAAAAATCAAACTGAGAAGGTTTATGCTCTATATGAGCCCTCCTTACCAAGGCATAAGCGGATGTAATCGTTTTAGGAACACAAATATCTTATTACAAGATCCGAAAGGTAAACAACTTGACGTATTCATGGGCATTGTGAATGAAAATGTATAATGGACATAACCAAGGTTCGAGGAAACTATGTGCAAAGTTGACCGAGTCCACCACGTTTTCCCTCAACACAAACCTTGATTTTAAGAACTATACAATATCCATGAATACTTTAAGCGGTTCATTTTCGAATCTAGTAATAGAATATTTTGTGTTAGTAAAACGATTAAAATTCTCGTATGCCTTGGCAAGGAGGGACCTACATAAAGCATAGAGCATTGGCAGTATAAAAGAAAGTATAATATAAGATCATTCATAAAGTTTTTTTTTACTGGTCAGGAAAGATAAAACTTATATTAGAGAGTAAAACTATTACAGGGAGCCATTGCAATAGACCTACTATTGGCTAAAGTTACATAGTTACTACATAAAACTAAAGGGGGATCTCTAGGGAGATTTTGACTAGGGGTGTCCCTAACAATTGTCAGTGCTTGTGGTGGATTTACAAGTGAGGAGTGTGTGGGGTAATCAAAAAAACAAGCCTTGACAAAACGTTTACTAGTTATGCCTTCTAGGTCTGCTTGATATGCATCCAGTGCAGCAGACATTGGTGACGGAAAAAGCAGCATTGTTGGTATCCATTATGGTGGTTCCATATTCTGCTAGTTGGTCAGGGACCATACTTTGCTCCTTGTAAATATGCGTAATAGGAGGCTCATTCAGCATGCTGATGGAAGTACCTCCAATCAGTAAGAAGCGGACATAAATGAATGAGCTTGTTATATATATAAAGTAATGGCAACCTTGGCATCCATTTTTATTTCTAAAGGCTGAAAGTTGTATTGAATAGCCAATTGCGATCCACGCAATAGTGCTAATTATTCAATGTCATTGCGTGAGCCTGAATATGAGTGCCCAGTAAATCCTAGTAGTCATGTTCCATCAGAGTTTCGAAAAATGCTGCCATAACCATTGGAGTGGTTGGTTGAAGCGTCGTCGGTGTGTAACTGAAAGATTCCAGGTGCAGGTGGGTGCTAAATGTTCGTGCTAAGTATTAAGATTGGACCAAAGTGTTATTGCATTAACACATTGCAGAAAGATATGCCGGAGATTCTCTTCCTGATGACAAAACAAATATGACATAAATTGGCAGGCGTGATACTAAGTTTATACAGATAAGCTTTAGTGGGTAGACGTTCATCACACAATAACCAAAGGAAATGCGCTGTCTTAGGAGGAATGTGTAGCTTCCATATCCAATTGACATTATCAGTTTTATCTTGTTGTAGGAGCGCAGAAGTTAACAGTGAAAAGGTAGTTGGGAGTAAGGGCCCAGGATAGTTTATCGTTGATGTTGGGGTAGTGATATGTGTAGGAAGATTAAAGGATAGGGAGGAAAGGTTCAAGTTTTGTGGCAGATGGAGTTGGCATTCTCGATGAGTGAGGGGCCCACAAATTAGGGATCTGAATGGTGTAATCCATGAATCGTGCCAAAAGTTGACAAAATTGCCATTGGATATTTTCCAAAGGGCACCCTTTTGACAGTACTTAGGGATCTGAGAGGTTTAATCGTCGGCTTCTGGATTTACAATACTTTGAGATGAAGTTAGTCCAGAGTCCAATCAAGAGGTTTTGAGTTCGAGTCTACCCAAGAGTAAGGTGCTAAGTTTTTGGAGGGAATGATGTCGAGGATCTATTTGGAAACAGTCTCTCTACTCAAGGGTAGGGATAAGATCTGCGTACACACTAACCTCCCCAGCCTACTAAGTAGGATTATACTGGGTTATTGTTGTTGTTGTTGAGATGAAGTTAGTGAACGCCACGCAAGTGCTGTGTGCAATGCTTTATTTTTTAATAGATATTTCTGAACACCCTTGTAATTTTGGGGTAGTGACAACATCCCATTTAATGAGATGTAAACTTGTTTTGTGGTCAGTAGTATTCCTGAGAAAATTTTGCCGGGTTGTGTTCAAGATGCTCAGTGCGTTCAAACTACTTTTAATGAGAGTAGTACATCCTGCCCGTGTTACAAAATTGGTTTCCAACCTGCTAAGCTTATTTTAAAATTATTGAAGAGAAATTGAAAAGCTCTTTTTTCAGGTTTCTTGAGGAAAATGAGAAAACCTAGATATTTCCCAAATGATTTGCCTCCTAACATGTTGAAACTTTGGAGTACTGAACTCCTAGTGTGTTGAGGACAGTTATTAGAGAAATTTTTGTTGGATTTGTTTAGAATAATCCCCATGCCTGACCATTCAGTGAAATGCCTAAGTGTATTGATAATTGTAGTGCAAGAAGTGGGAATAGTGGGTGAAGTGAAAATAACGTCATCCGCAAAGAAAAGATGTGAGATGAGAGCTACGGGAAATGAGGTGATGGGGTGCCATGAGTCTTAATCAAGCGCATTATATATACTTCTAGATAACATTTCCATACAAAGAATGAATAAGTGTGGTGATAAAAGGTCTCCTCGGCGGATATCTCTGGAAGGGTGAAAGACAGCAGTGGTGTACCGCTGAGCAAAATGGAAATTGGTGACGTGGATACGCAAGACATAATTAAGCGAATAAGGTGTGCAGAAAAGTTAAAGTAAGTAAGGGTATATTTTATGAAAGACCATTCAAGGCGGTTAAAAGCCTTTTCTAGATTAGGTTTTAGTAGCATGCTAGAATTGACACCTGTCATTGTGCGGAATTTATTGAGTATTTCCTAAACGATGATAGCATTGTCTGAAGCTCTTTTGTACTGTTGACAGCTCGTTTGAGTAGGGTGAATTAGAGTGTCCAAAAACGGCTTGATGCGATTGAGAATAACCTTGGTGATGATTTTGCAGATAGTATTACATAAGCTGATTGGACGATATTTGGTGAGCTGTTGCCGCATTTTTAAATTTTGGAATGAGAGATAGACAGGTCGCATTTATATTATCAGGGATTGTTTGGGTATGGAAAATTTGGTGACAAAGGTCCAAGACAGGTCTTTGAATTTCATGCCAATATTTTGGTAGAAAGAAGGATATAGGTCGTCCGGCCCGGTGCCTTAAGAGCCTTAAAAGAACGTAACGCATAAATAATTTCACTATCCTCTAGGGGTTTCTTAAGAAGGCTGCGCGCAATGGTGATGAGCTCGAGGGTAGGTTTTGTGGGAAGAGATTGGTTCAGTAGTGAATAACGCAGTGAAGTGTATTCATAAACATAAACACATAACTTTCACAAATATAAGAAGCACAAGCCAAGACAAAAGCATCCAAAGTCACTCAAGACTGAAACAAGTAATCATTCTACCAAACCAAAGACCTTAACATATAGGAGTACTAAGAATCAGTATCAGACTAAACCTAAAAAGTACCAACCAAGTCTACCAGAGATAAAGGAGTACTTCTGCGACTTTATTTCCAGATCGGCAATGGCTTTGGAGTTTCAGCAGAGAGAATGGCAATAAGATATAAATATATATATGTCACATGCGTGTGTTGTGAGTAGAAGAGTGGAAGAAGAAGAAAAAAAAGAAACATGTAATGTGGCAACTGTTTGACCAATAAATAAGAAATAAAAGAGGATGAAATCCTTGAATTATGAAACCTGAAAAATATTTATTGTGACAAGTACCTATGTTAACATTATAAAGATCTTGAAGCATGCTGCGATTTTGCAATTTCTCTCAATATAGCACCCACAATTGCTGCCTGCTCAAGACATTCTGCCTTGTGTAATGCATCTAAAAGAATAACACAAGTTTTTGTATATATATTACATCCTCTTAATCGTGTTTCTTCAAATAGCTCATATGCCTCCATCGCCTTGTTTGCGATGCTTAGCCCCTCTATCATAGTGTTGTAACAAGCGGAATCTGGTATACCTCCTTTACCCTTGAATTTCTGGAATAGTTTATCCGCCTCTGATACATTTCCCGCCTTTGCAAGCCCAGAGATCATGGTTGTATAGGTGATCATATGGGGCTTTAGCCCTTCTTTTTGCATCTCTTGCCAAAACACAAATGCTTTATTGAATTTTCTTACTCTACAAAGACCATTAATGATGATGCTATAAGTAAAAGTATTCGGAGTGCACTTTAACTCCTTCATTGACTTGAAGCAGACAAGGGCTTCATCTATTTCCTCAGCCTTCACTAATGCATCAAGTAAACAATTCCATGTGTATACATTTGGTGACAAGCCTTTTTGCATCAATTCTTCCATAATTAGATATGCTTCGTCTATTCTACCCACTTTACCGAATCCGTCTACTAGACTACTGTATATAACCACATTTAATGGAATACCTTTAGATTTTGCTTCTTCAAAAAGCATGTAAGCTTCGTCAAGTCTGTCAATCTTGGCAAGCCCATCAATGACAGAACCATATGTCACTACGGTCGGGTCAAGACCTTTAACTTTCATCTCTTCAAGCAGCTGATACGCTTTATTCACTTTACCTGATTTGCAAAATCCATCTATAACAGTATTATAAGCAAAAGTATCGAGCACGTACCCCTGTTCCTTCATTGCATAGAAAAGCTCATATGTCTCACGAGCACAGCCGGCTTTTATGAGGCCATGGATTAGTATAGAATAGCTCCGGACATCTGGAGTGAAACCCCAAGTCCTGATTTCCTCGAAAAGAGACCTACCTTTCTCTGTTTCACCTGCTTTGAAAACACAATCCATATACGTGTTAAGGAGGGTAAGGTCAGGAGAAGTTCCTCGGCGAACCATCTCCTTGTAAATTTTGTGGCCGTCTTCCTTTCTTCCACACTTGAAAAAGTTCCTAATGAGAGATGTATAGACAATGGCATTAGGAGTAAGATCAAAATCCAACATTTGTTCATAGAGTCTGTATGCATCATCGACTCTCCCTTGCCTACCCAGGCCATCTATCAGAGAACAAAATGTGAATTCATTTGGTGTACAAACTTTATGATCCATAGATTCGAAGATTGAACAAGCTTCATCAAGTTGTTGAGCCTTACATAGACGATCGATCATTATATTCACAGTCAATACATTAGGAAACAAGCCAACTGCCTTCATGGTGTCACGAATTTCTAACGCAACATCAAGCTTCCCTGCCCTGCAGAGCATGTCTATGAGAATATTATAGGTCGAAAGATTAGGTGCAGCATCTTTCCTCATCTCCTGAAATATCCTTAATGCCTCATCAGCTCTTTGTTTCTTTCCAAGGCAAGTAAGAAGACTATTGTATGCAATCACACTTGGTATGGATCCTTTTTGCCTTTGTCTCTCGAGCAAATTATATGCTTCATCAAATTTTCCAGCAGATCCATAACCCATGATCATGGTGTTATAAGCATATGCACATGGAACAGTCCTGCTGAATTCCAACTGCTCAAACAAGTCTACAGCTTCATTCAATTTATTAGCTTTGCAAAGAACCCCAATCATACTGGTATATGTCACGTCGTCAGGCAAAATACCATGCACCTTCAACTCATGAAAGAATTTCCAGGCCATATCAACTTTGCCAGCTTTACCAAAACAGTCGATGCAAACATTATAGAGGACAATGTCTGCATTAAAAGCATTGCTTTTCATCTCATCCAACAAGGAGAGAGCAGCATCAACTCGGCCCTCCCTAGCAAAAGCTCGAATTACTGTCGTGAATAAATGTACATTTACTTCATATCCTAATTCCTGCATCTGATGAAAGAGGGTGAGCATGAGATCAGGTTCTTGAATAGCAGAGATCGCACCTATTAGAGTTGTATATGCAGAAAATGCAGGGCGAATCTTAAACTTTCTCATGGTTTGAATTATATCAAAAGCTTCTTTCAGTTTTCGCTTCTTTACACAGCCTGCAACCAACTCAATGGATACAGTGTTAGATGGGCCAAATCCAGCGAGACTAATTTCTTCCAGAATTTGTTCCAGATATTCAAAATTTCTACTCCTGGCCATTACCATGAGAAGTGAATTATATGCTTCTGGACAATGTGCTTGGAGAGTTTTCTTCTCAGCCCATCGGAAGTAGTTTAATGCAACATTGACATCGTCCAGCCGCCTTAATACTCCAGTGACCAACTCAGTGCTCGGATTTTCATAACATTTAGATAAAGCAATCTCCACGGAAGGTCCCCAAGGACCACTCTGCAAGATCTTGCAAACATCATCCACTGCTTGCCTTACACCCTCCAATTTGCTTGAAAAGGCCTCACTCCACCCATGCACGTTATCTACTCCATTTTGCACATACTCCGACCTGTTTGGAAATTCAGGGTTCCTCTCTGGAATGAAGGAACTGACAGGTCTATTCAAGTTGGAATATCCATTATTGGAAAAAGAGAACCTCTTGCAATTAGCAAATACAGGGGTGCTTTTTAAATCGTACTGAGATCGCAATCCTAAAGCAGAATATAAAAAGAGTAAGCAACTATGATATAGTGCTGCAATCAAAGAAAAGAAGGCTACAAAGAAATAAATACTCCCGACTGTCAGAAAGATAAGTACTCACTATTGCAAAAGCATCTACACGAACGCATTCACCCCTCCCCCTCCCTACCTTCATCATGTAATATGTTTCTTTTTTTCCAAGTTATTTAAGTGAATAAAAAGTATCTTTAAATCGTGATCAATAACCATCGTGTAGGTACTCTTTAAGTAAATTTGAACTAAATGCAGATACTTAAACAACAACAGCAATAACTACGCTCAATCCTTATCTAGTTGAGGTTGGCTATATGAATCCTTATATGCATTCCGCTCAACTGGACCTGCTTCATTCTAATATTCAATAAGTTGTCTTTGGTAATTTTTACATGAATGGAGTCTATAAGAAGATCAGCAGAACTGCCAGCAATCAGTACTGCTCCGACTTATGCGCTAAAAACTGCTTACGATAGATTAATCCCAAGTCCCAACTAATGCATCATGTAGGCACTTGAAGATCAAAACTTTATAGCTGAGATACACACATAAATATGAGGCTTTACAGCAACAGAAAAAATGTTTTCGCAATTAATGGAAGGTTGATAAGCAACACTGGACAAGAACTGCTTCTAATCTTTCCAGTTTTCCTAGTAACGGCAGTCAAACAATTAGGCTCATCTAACTTATAAGAAATACCTCTGTTAATCAATTGTAACCTCATCCTAGCGAGTTGCAGCTGAGGCTATGTCATTCTCTCAACCTGCCAAATAGACAGATCGATAAGACTTGACCTAAAATTATCTCAACCTGAAACAAAAACAAATAGAACATATAAGACTAGGTAATTAATCATTTTATCCTTCAACAGTCCTGCAGAAGTGTTTTAACATAGAGTACAACTAAAGCTTTGACACAAAAGACCAATTTTTTATGTTCTGGGCTACAATGTTGTCAAAAGTGAAAAGCTCCAAAAAGCGCTCCAGGTCGATTGGGGCTTTAAGCACAATACGCAATCAAAGTGCAGGCCTTAGTAAAACAGGTGCCACAACTCATTTAAGAAGAAGGACGCAAACTCAATCCTAATGTTTTCCTCAACAACTACCACTAGATTCAAGACAAAACTCATGGGCAATGAGGCGCAATGCCTTGCCTACACTGAAGGGCAGCTTAAGCGAGGCAAAGCGCCCTCCCTGAGCTTTTCTGAGCTTCACGGCTTAAGCGCACCTTAAATGAGCCTTTAACAACATTGCTGGGCTCCAAGGGAGAATCTACTGCAAAACAAGAACTGAATTGCAAACAAAGAGATTAATCTATTATATACCTGGCTTCCAAGTAAGAAGCTTTGAAAATCCTAGAGTACAAAGAAAAACAAGAATCTTGTTGCAACAAAAATTTACAAAAGACTAATTTATTAGGTGTATGGCTATAAAAAAAAGATGGTTTTTTCTGGGTCAAATAGAGAATCAGATTAAAAAAGAGGAGAAGAAAATTTGTTACATAACATACCTCTGATTGATGGCTCAGATAGTTGCTGATTAGGAGCCAAAACTGGAATACCACAAAGATTTGGATTTTGGGGTGAAAAAATTTTAACACCCCAAGAACTAAATGGAGCCTGAAGTTATTTCAGAAAAGGGTTTTAGCAACGTTAGGGTTTATGGTCTAAGGAGCTAAATGAACAGAGTTAGCAGGTGAGGAGTTTTTCACTTCAATAGTCTAGTCAAAATCTAGTTGAGGGTGATTAGTGTCTGTGAAACATAGACTGCAGTCCGATGTAAGATCTTGGTTTTTCCTCTCTATTTTTAGGGGTGGCGAAGTGAAGTCCATAATGTATTATTCCATTTACCAGAAAAAATGATACGGTCAATACATCTAATTTTTGTTGTTATGTTTATTCAATTTTTTTAATGTTTTTCAATATTTACTTACATATTTAAATTTTTTATTGTACGATAAAAAATTAATAAATTTTTAAATCTTGTTTTACGGTATTAACAAATTTTAAAGTGAAATAAAATTTACAAATCCTTCTCTAGTTAATTGTGAATAGCTTCAAAGATGCTTCTTTGTTAATTATTTTATGCCCGAAGTATAGATACTCGTAATCATGCTTATACATCATACTCATCAATTATCACATAGCAAATAGGACTTGATTTTAATCACTCAAACTAACGTTAGACCAAACACTTGTCTCGAATTTCCACGGCCAACTCAAGCTTCAAACACCGCTTTTCCTTTTGAATTTGGCTCCAAATCAATTATACCTAGACGTAATCAATTTAATAACATCAACAAATGTTAAACAATTCAATTCCAATGCTTAATTATGGCTTTCCGATGATTCTTCCCAGAAAGTTAAAAATCGATCCCGGGCCCGCTTGGTCAAAAAACGAGTATCGGACCAAGATCCAATCACACATTCACCCACGAGCCCGAATATATAATTCGTTTTGAAATCCGACCCCAAAACGAGGTCAAATTCTCAAATAATCAAAAAGCCATAACTATACCCAAATCCCTAATTTTCTACCTTTAATCTCATATTTTATGCTTAAAAATCCAGTGGGATGTTGATAATAATGGAAGAAAATGAGCTTTGAATTACATACCTATAAAATTATGGTGAAGTTACTCTTCAAAAAACTTGGGTGGAGAAGATGAAGTTTATGAAAAGTGGAGGAATTCCCGTTATGTATTCTGTTTTTGAACTAAAAAATAACTAGGCAAATTTGGTCTATGCGATCGCGGACAAGGGAATTCGATCGCATAGGGTAAATGGGATTGGGCGTTGCGATCGCAGACAATGCTATGCGATCGCATAGAAGAAATCCAGGCTGAGGCTAACACATTGCGATCGCGGAGGGAACAATGCAATCGCATAGAACAAAAATGGACCTCTCCGATTATACCCTACGCGATCTGGAAGGAACTATGCGATCGCATAGCACAAAATAAAACCCCTGAAATTTATGCTATGCGATCGCGAATATGCGATCGTATAGCAAAAACATATGGACACCAGCAGAGAACAGATTCTACAACTTTCCTAAGTCCAAAAACACTTCGACACCTATTCGAAACTCACCGAGTCCTCGGGGCTCCAAACCAAAAATGCACACAACCTCAAAAATATCATACAAATTTATTCGAGTAATAAAATAACCAAAATAACATCATGAACATCGAATTAATCCTCAAGATAAAAGAAATTTCTCAAAACTTCTTCAAACATCAAGTTTTGCATTTAAGGTTCGAATCTCGTCAAATTTATTCTGTTTCTTACCAAACTTTACATACAATACATATAAATCATATCGAACCTTTATCGAGCTTCGGAACCATAATACGGGCCTGATACCCCAGGTTTCACATAACATTTCACTTTCAAAAACCTTTATAATTTTTAGAAAAAAATTTATTTTAAAAATTCATTTCTCGGACTTGCGACCTTGGAATTCGATATCGAGCATACGCCCAAGTCTCATATTTTTTTTGCGGACTCTCCGAGACCGTCAAATCACGGGTCTGAGTTTGTTTACCCAAAATATTGACCGAAGTCAACTTAAATGCATTTTAAGTCAAAATTTATCATTTTCATAAATTTCACACAATAGCTTTCCGGCTACGTGCCCGCACTGCACACGAAAATTGAGATGATGCTAAAAGAGGTTTTTAAGGCCTCAGAACGCAGAATTCATTTTAAAAACGTAGAATTCTAGCTCTTTTATATAAATTTTTGGTATATAATTTGAAATACGTAAGGATTTGTATAAAATAAAATTATGTATAATTTAATGATTTATTAGAAAATAAAGACTCCAAAACCCAAAAAAAAAGAAAATCACATTGCACGTTTTTACCTAATATTTTTTGAAAAATTAATCTGTCAAATTTTTTTTCAACTAAAAAATTGTCTATGATATTTTCCTTTGAAAGTGAATTAAATTTTCCTAAGTTAGTTGAAAGACAGAAACTTTTAGTTTGGGTTGGATAACAAAAACTTTCCAAGTTTTAGTTGAAAGTGTTTGAAATTTTAGATCTAAAAGAAACTGAAAAATAAAAGTTTTAAGTATTAGGTTAATAATTAAATGATTGTTACTAAATAGTAGGAAATTAATTAAATGACTATTTCAAAATATATAAAAAGTCAAATGACTATTTTGTCAAGAGTGAACTCTATTTTAAAGGGAACGATATTTCTGTAACGACCCACTTCTATAGTAGGTCATGAGGGCGCCTGACGCCCTGGCCAGGCAAGCCATTGCGGAAATCTTACTATAATTCTTGTGTCGAGTCTAATTAGAAAGAAGTAAAATAAACACTTAACTTGAAATTTTAAACTAGAAGAGCGAGATACTTTAGGTAATATAATTACACAACCCCAAAATAATCGTCTACCAAAGTGCGTGCCAGAACCTGGTGTCACAAGTTATGGGCATCTAGTAGAGTGTACATCCAAGAGAATATCATATTATCCTACTGTCTAAATCCAAATAGACAGAAAAAAGAAATACAAAAGAAAGACTTCTTCGGCTGAGGGTCGACATGGAGGGAAAGCAGCTCACCGTAAAAGTCCCAAGTCCGCTCATGGATACGCATCATAATGATAACCAGATCCACCTGCCT
Source organism: Nicotiana benthamiana (assembly GCA_034376525.1). Taxonomy (NCBI): domain Eukaryota; kingdom Viridiplantae; phylum Streptophyta; class Magnoliopsida; order Solanales; family Solanaceae; genus Nicotiana; species Nicotiana benthamiana. The sequence continues at coordinate 32,684,175 of CM067331.1, read as the reverse complement.
TAGAACCTGTACATTTAAGTACAGAAGTGTAGTATGAGTACATAAGCAACATGTACTCAGTGAGTATCCTGTCTAATCTTGAAGAAGTAGAGACAAGAGGTCGACTCGATACTCACTAAGGTCCAATAGAATGAGTGAAATTTGTATAAGTAGGAATAACTCAAATCATAAGGGTTAGTAAATATAAAACATCAATTCTTCCTTTAACCTTTCATCATGAGTGCCCATTTGTATATTTAAGCGAATATGAAGTTTAACCCATAGTAGAATGCCAAATAAGTCATGCGCAGACAATCACCAAAGAACGTACGGCCTGGTCCAACATAAAAGTAAATTGTGCACTACCGAGGGTCGAACGGCTCGAACCATAGATGCATCTATTACCCCGCTCGCGAACTATCCATGCGATGCAGTCAACATAAATAAACAATCACCCTGCTCGCGAATCATACATGCGACGCATGCATACATAGAAATACATGCTCAGATAACCAATTAAGAATTTATCGGGAAATATTTATTCAATAAAAGCCAATTTCTCTTTTAACAATTTAAAGAAGAAGTTTAATCCTTTTTGAAACGTGTATCTATTAATTCGATGTGGTTTTAAGCAATTCGAGCTTTCAATAAGTTACAATTAATCCAGGTATAGCATGCTTTTGGGTCCTAGACTACCCCAACAATAGCATAATAGTAGCTATGCACGAACTTTCGTCACCTAGTGCGTACGTAGCCCTCACATATAGGAGCACATAACCAATTAATTCACATATGGGGGCAATTCCCTCTTACAAGGTTAGAAAGGAGACTCACATCGCTCCGAACCGCACTTCCAATATCGAGAAAAAGCCCAAACCCTCAATTCGTAGCCGAACGAGCACGAACTTGTTAAACAAAGTAAGAACTATTCAATAAGGCTTATAAGGTCGAATTCTAACTATTTAAGTAATTTTCCAACCTTTCCTACAAGTTTTCTAAATTCCGACCCCGGGCCCACATGCACGGATTCCGAGATTTTCCAAAGGGAGGTGTTCTCTACAACCCAAGGATCAATAATATATGACTTCTAGTTCATTCCATAATAAATTTCATGCTTAAATCTTGGTTTTATTAAAACCCTAGGTCTAGCTCTAATCCTTTGATTTTATTTAATTTTTAGCGGTCAATCTACCTAATATACATGTATTTAAACTCATAACGAGTGGAAATAACTTACCTTGAAATTTTAGGTTGAAACCTTCTCTAAAGAGCCCCAAAAACGCCCCAAGGTTGAGTGTAAAATGATAAAATGGTGTTTGAGCTCGAATTAAATGAAGGCTACTACCCAGCGGTTTCCGCTTCTGCGGTTAGGGGACCGCATCTGCGGTACCGCACCTACGAAAAGGGAGCCGCTTCTGCGGAACTGGGCAAAAAGGGTTGGACCGCTTCTGCGGTCTCTGAGCCGCTTCTACGGAACCGCTTATGCGGTCTCTGGGTCGCTTCTACGGTTTCCCTTGGCCTCGCCCATTTCTGCGTCTGTGATGGGTGGACCGCATCTGCAATCCCTCTTTTGCGGTCCAAGAACCGCAGATGCGGTTATGACATAAGCAGCAACTTTCAGTTGCTTTTCTTAAATTTCCTACTTCGCTCGAACCTTGCTCGTTTGACGCTCGGGGCTCCTGAGCCCCGTCTGAACATACTGGCAAGTCTGAAATCACGAGGCAGACCTACTAGAACCCTCGGAACACTCAAAACAATGCTAAATCTAGGAATCACCCCCTAAAACCAATATGAATCAAACTATTGAACTTCAAGTTCTTAATTCTCCTCTAACGGGTCAAAACACCCTAAACTACTCGGATTGGCACCAAATCTTATGGGCAAGTCATAAATAACATTATGGACCTGTACCAAGCTTTGGAACAAAAATTCGAGCGCAATACCTAGGAAATCAATGATTAATTAGTTTTCTTTAATTCCTTTAAACTTCAATTTAACAATTTCATAGAAAACTTCATTACTCAGGCTGGGGACCTAGTAATTCAATTTCGGACATACGCGCAGGTCCCGTATTTTCCCACAGAACCTCCGAAATTGTCAAATCACGAGCCCGAGTCTATTTTCCCAAAAATTTGACTGAAGTCGAACGTGTTCTTTTAATAAAATCTTAAAAAAAGCAATTGGACATATTTTTACTCAAAATCCTTCCAACACCTGAACCAATCGTCCCGCAAGTTATAAAATAGCTAATGCGAGAATGGGAAGTTTTATTTAAGGGAAAGGGGCTCTAGAATGCAAAATGACCCTTTGGGCCGTTACATCCTCCTCCTCTTAAACAAACATTCGTTCTCAAATAGACATAGAAAAGTACCTGAACTGCTGAATAAGTGGGGATATCTTCTCCGCATGTCCTCCTCAGACTCCCAAGTCGCCTCGACCGGTTGGCCCCTCCACCGGACTCTCACCGCAAAAATCTTCTTGGACATCAGTTGGAAATCCTGTCTCCCAAAAATAGCAACTGGCTCCTTCTCGTAGCCCAAACTCTTATCTAACTAAATGGTGTTGAATTCCAACACATGGGATAGGTTGGCATGATACTTCCGAAGCATCGAAACATGGAAAACTGGGTGAACTCCTGATAAACTAGGGGGTAGAGTAAGCTCATAAGCAACCTCCCCAATCTCGTGTCAACACCTCAAAGGGGTCAATAAACCTTGGGCTCAACTTGCCCTTCTTCCCGAACCTCATTATGCCCAAGAGAACCTTCTCGCCAATCATGAATGAAACATCAAGCGCCTTCTGATCCTCGTAACTCTTCTGTTGGGACTGAGCTGTACGGAGCCTCTCCTGAATCAACTTTACCTTGTCCAAGGCATCCTGCACCAGATCTGTACCAAGTAACTTAGCCTCACCAGGATCAAACCACCCGATAGGAGAACAACAACGTCGACCATATAAATCATCATACGGGGCCATCTCTATGCTGGAATGATAGTTGTTGTTGTATGCAAACTATGTTAAAAGCAAGAATTGATCTCACTGCCCTCCAAAGTCAATCACACATACTCTAAGAATATCCTCTTAAATCTAAACTGTCCTCTCCGACTACCCGTCGGTCTGAGGATGTAATGATGTGCTAAGCTCTATACGGGTCCCCAACTCACTCTAAACAACTCTCCAGAAATAGGATGTGAATTGAGGGCCTCTATCTGATATGATGGACACTAGCACGCCATGCAATCAGACTATCTCCCAAATATAAATTTAAGCATACCTCTCTGATGTATAAGTAGTCGCCACTGGAATGAAATAGGATGACTTGGTCAACCTATCCACAATGACCCACATGAAATCAACCTTCCGCAAAGTTCGCAGCAACCCAACTACAAAGTCCATGGTGATGTGCTCCCACTTCTACTCCGGAATATGCATCTACTGAAGTAGGCCACCTGGTCTTTGATGCTCGCACTTGACCTACTAGCAATTCAAACATCTAGCTACATACTCCACGATGTCCTTCTTCATCATACGCCATCAATAATGCTATCTCAAGTCACGATACATCTTTATGTCAACCGCATGAATGGAGTACCTCGAACTATGGGCCTTTTCCAGAATCCTCTCTCTCAAGCCATCAACATTCGGAACACATAGATAGCCCTGAAGCCGTAATACACCATCCTCGCTAACATAAACCTCTTTGGTATCTCCCTGAAGTACCGTCTCTCTAAGAATCGCCAAATATGGATCATCGAATTGTCGGGCCTTAATCTATCCCAACAATGAAGACTGAGCAACCACATATGCTAGAACTCGGCTGGGCTCTAAAATGTCCAACCTCACTAGTCTGTTAGTCCGGGACTGAACGTCTAAGGCTAGTGGCCTCTCCTCTACTGGAATAAATGTTAGGCTACCCATACTCTCCACATTTCTTCTCAAGGAATCCACAACTACATTCGCCTTGCCCGGATGATAAATAATGGTAATGTCATAATCCTTTAGTAACTCAAGCCACCTGCGCTGCCTCAAATTAAGATCCCTCTACTTGAACAAATACTGCAATCTGCGATGGTCGGTGTAAACCTCACATGACACCCCGTACAAATAATTCCTCTATATCTTAAGAGCATGAACAATCCCCGCCAACTCTAGATCGTGCACAGGGTAATTATTCTCATGGACCTTCAGCTGACGTGAAGCATATACAATAACTCGTCCCTACTGCATCAATACACATCCCAAGCCAATGCGAGAAGCGTTGCAATATACCTTATACATTCCTGAACCGAAAGGCAATTTACAAGAACTGGTACCATAGTCAAAGCCGTCTTGAGCTTCTGGAAGTGCTCCTCACAATCATGAGACCAACGGAATGGAGCACCCTTCTAGGTCAATCTGGTCAGAGGTGATGCAATAGATGAAAAGCCCTGCACAGATCGCCGGTAATAACCAGCTAATCCCAGGAAACTCCTGATCTCAGCCACTGAAGTAGGACGTGGCCAACTTTAAACTGCCTCAATCTTCCTGGGATCCACTTTATTACCCTCTCCTAACACTACATGCCCCAATAATGCCACAGACTCTAGCCAAAACTCACACTTAGAGAACTTAGCATATAGCTTCTGCTCTCGCAAGGTCTGAAGCACTACTTCTCAAATGTTGTTCGTGCTCCCCCAGGCTACGTGATTATATTAACATGTCGTTAATGAAGACGATAACAAATGAATCAATATAAGGCCTGAACACCCTATTCATCAAGTCCATATATGCCGCTGAAGCATTTCTTAAGCCAAATGACATCACCAGAAGCTCATAGTGGCTATACCTAGTCATGAATGCAGTCTACGGAACATCTAAGTCCCAAATCTTCAGCTGATGATACCTTGACCTCAAGTGAATCTTAGAGAACACCCTAGTACCCTGCAGCTGGTAAAACAAATCATCAATATGAGGCAACGGGTACCTGTTCTTGATGGTTACCTTGTTCAACTGGCGGTAATCAATGCACATCCGCATGGTCCCATCCTTCCACTTCACAAATAGCACTGGTGTGCCCCGAGGTGATACACTGAGCATGACAAACCCCTTTTCTAACAACTCCTCTAACTACTTCTTCAGCTCCTTCAACTCCTTAAGAGCCACACAGTATGGTGGAATAGATATAGGCTGAGGGTCTGGATCCAAATCAAAATAAAAGGCAATATCAAAATCCGAAGGCATGCCAGAAAGATCAGTAGGAAAAACATCGGCGAACTATCGGACTACTGGCACTGAATCAATCTGCGGAGACTCTGCGGTGACATCTTGAACATAAGCTAGATAGGCCAAACACCCCTTCTCGACCATGTGTCGAGCATTCAAGAAATAATAACACTGCTAGGCATATCAACTGCGGAACCCTTCCATTCCAATCTCGGCGATCCTGGTATCACTAGTGAAATAGTCTTAGCATGGCAATCAAGGACGACGTGATATGGAGATAACCAATCCATGCTCAAGATGACCTCAAAATCAATCATATCAAGCAACAAAAGATCTACTCTAGTCTCGAAACCGCATAAAGTTACCATGCAGGACCGGTAGATCCGATCCACAACTACAGAATCACCCACAATAGTAGACACATGGCCAAGAGTGCCCAAAGGCTCAGGAGAAATAACCAGAAAACGAGCAACCAGAGGTGACACATATGAGCAGGTAGACCCTTGATAAAAAAATTATGAAGCATCTCTACCACTAACGAAAATAATACCTGTGATGACGGCATCTGAGGCCAATGCATCTGGCCTGGCCAGAAGAGCATAGAATCTAGCTGGAGCACTGGCTGTCTAGCCTCCACCGGACTGGGGAGTAACTGGCTAACCTTTCCCCATCTGGCCTCCACCTCTAGGACGGCCTCTACCCGTCTGTCCCCCACCTCTAGGTGGCTGGGAGGCCGGTGCCGCAGTCTGGGGCTGTTGACGCTGCTGTACTGCCTTACCCCAAAGCTCGGGGCAAGTCCTCTTCAAGTGATCCGGATCTCCACACTCATAGCACGCTCTAGGCACCATAGCCTGCTGCCCTGAAGTCTAAGTGTGCTGACCTGAATACCCACTAGAAAAACCTTGGATAGTTGGTGGACGATAGGAACTCTATGGAATGGTGCTGAAAGGAGCACTAGAAGGATCCTGATACCTAGATTACCCGCCGGAGGAACCCTGAGTAGCTGGCGGGCGGTAAGAACCCTCCGGCATAGCACTGAAATAAGGCCTCGCTAGGGCACCTTGGGGAGGGGGTGGTGGTGCTGAGTGTGGAGGCCTGCTGGGCTGCCAAGTACATAGGACTGCCACCATCTACGTGCCCTACCATTAAGCTAAAAAGTAGTGAAGTCAACTCCATGCGACTCCAATATCCTCATGTTGTGCAGCCAGACCCTGCACCTATCTATGAAGTCATGTGTATCCTCATGACGCTCACCCCCAAAGACTGGAGGGTGAAGCCTGGTCCATCTGTCCAATAACTTCTGTTGATCACCATCCGCAGTTGGTCTGGCTGAGGTGCCACTGCTGCAACTGGCTGAGCCCCATCTGCGGTAGTATTCCCCAAGTCTGATACACTGCAGCTACGTAACCTGGAGCCTGGGCAGTAGGGTTTTGGGCTCCCCCTCCTGCCTGTGAAGTACCTAGGTCTTCGAGAAATAAACCAACCTGAGTCATAGTGTCCATGAACCGTAGCATGCAGCCCATGACCTCCTGAAATCCCGGTGCTATTATGAAATCTGCCGGGGGTAGGCTCAGCTGCGGGCACCTCGCCTTGCTTCTCAATAATAGGATCCTCCACAGGATCTGGTGGTGGTGCAACTGGAACAGCTTTGGGTCGCTCTCGTCCCCTACCACGGACTGGTGCTCTCTCTCGGCCTCTTCCTCCGCCTCTAGCAACAAGGAGAACAGCTCCTCCCAAGTCCAGAACATCAGCGGTGAGAGTTCTCACCATCTGTGAGAGAGTAGAAGAGGAAAATTTAGTACACTAATCACTTCACGAGAGGAAATGAATAAAGTGTAGTCTTTCCTTATACCCTATAGCCTCTCGAAGATAAATACAGATGTCTCCGTACCGATCAACAAGACTCTATCATGTTTTCCCACAACTCGTGAGACCTACGTGAACCTAGTGCTTTGATACCATGTTGTCACGACCCACTTCCATAATAGATCATGAGGGCGCCAAACGCCCTGGCCAAACAAGCCATTACGGAAACCTTACCACAATTCTTATGTCGCTTCTAATTAGAAAAAAATAAAATAAACATTTAACTTGGAATTTAAACCAGAAGAGCGAGATACTATAGGTAATATAATTACACAACCCCAAAATAATCGTCTACCAAAGTGTATGCCAGAACCTGGTGTCACAAGCTACGGGCATCTAGTAGAGTATACATCCAAGAGAATATCATACTATCCTAGTGTCTAAATCCAAATAGACAGAAAAAAGAAATAACAAAATAAGACTTCTTCGACTGCGGGTCGACATGGAGGGAAAACATGTCACCGTAAAAGTCCCAAGTCAGCTCATGGATATGCACCAGAATGATAACCAGATCCACCTGCCTTAGAACTTGTACATTTAAGTACAGAAGTGTAGCATGAGTACATAAGCAACATGCACCCAGTGAGTATCCCGTCTAATCTCGAAGAAGTAGAGACGAGAGGTCAACTCGATACTCACTAAGATCCAGTAGAATGAGGAAAATTTATATAAGTAGGAATAAGACAAATCATAAGGGTTAGTAAATATAAAACATCAATTCTTCCTTTAACCTGTCATCATGAGTGCCAATTTGTATATTTAAGAGAATATGAAGTTTAACCCGTAATAGAATGCCAAATAAGTCATGCGCAGACAATCACCGAAGAACGTACGGCCTAGTCCAATATAAAAGTAAATTGTGCACTACCGAGGGTCGAACGGCTCGAACCATAGATGCATATATTACCCCACTCACGAACTATCCATGCAACACGGTCAACATAAAATAAATAATCACCCTGCTCGCAAATCATACATGCGACGCAGGCACACATAGAAATACATGCTCAGATAGCCAATTAAGAATTTATCGGGAAATATTTATTCAATAAAAGCCACTTTCTCTTTTAATAATTTAAAGGAGAAGTTTAATCCTTTTTGAAACGTGTATCTATTAATTCGATGTGGTTTTAAGCAATTCAAGTTTTCAATAAGTTACAATTAATCCAGGTATAGCATGCTTTTGGGTCCTAGACTATCCGAACAATAGCATAATAGTAGCTACGCACGGACTTTTGTCACCTCGTGCGTATGTAGCCCCCACATATAGGAGCACATAACCAATTAATTCACATATGGGGACAATTCCCTCTTACAAGGTTAGAAAGGAGAATCACCTCTCTCTGAAGCGCACTTCCAATATCGAGAACATGCTCAAACCCTCAATTCGTAGCCGAAAGAGCACGAACTAGTTAAACAAATAAGAACTAGTCAATAAAGGCTTACAAGGTCGAATTCTAACTATTTAAGTAATTTTCCAACCTTTCCCACAAGTTTCCTAAATTCTGACCCCAGGCCCACATGCCCAGATTCCGAGATTTTCTGAAGAGAGTTGTTCTATACAATTTAAGGATCAATAATATATGACTTCTATTCATTCCATAAAAAAAATCTTAGTTTTGTTAAAACCTTAGGTCTAGCTCTAATCCTTTAATTTTATCCAATTTTTAGTGTTCAATCTACCTAATATACATGTATTTAAACTCATAACGAGTGGAAATAACTTTCCTTCAAATGCTAGGTTGAAACCTTCTCTCAAGAGCCCCAAAAACTCCCCAATGTTGAGTGTAAAATGATAAAATAATGTTTGAGCTCGAATTAAATGAAGGCTACTGCCCAGCGGTTTTCGCTTCTGCTCTTAGGATACTGCATCTGCGGTCCCGCACAGCCATATCCACGAAACTGGGCAAAAGGGGTTGGACTGCTTCTGCGATCTAGGGGTCGCTTATGTGGAACCATTTCTGCGGAACCACTTCTGCAGTATCCCTTGGCCTGTCCCCTTTCCGCTTCTGTGATGGATGGACCGCATCTGCGATCGAAGAACCTCATATGCGGTTATGATAGAAACAACGACTTCAGTTGCTTTTCTTATATTTCCTACTTCGCTCGAACCTCGCTCGTTTGACGCTCGGGGCTCCCGAGTCCCGTCCGAACATACCGGCAAGTCAGAAATCATGAGGCGGACCTACTCGAATCCTCGGAACACTCAAAACAATGCTAAATCTAGGAATCGCCCCCTAAAACCAATATGAATCAAACTATTAAACTTCAAGTTCTTAATTCTCTTCTAACGGGTCAAAATGCCCTTAAACTACTCGGATTGGCACCAAAATTTAACGGGAAAGTCTTAAAAAACATTACTGACCTGTACCAAGCTTCGGAACAAAAATTCGAGCCCGATACCTAGGGAATCAATGACTAATTAGTTCTCTTTAATTCCTTTAAACTTCAATTTAACAATTCCACATAAAAATTCATTACTCGGGCTAGGGACCTCGGAATTTGATTACGGACATACCTCCAGGTCTCGTATATTCCCACAAACCTTCCAAAATTGTCAAATCATGAGTCCGGATCCATTTTCTCAAAAAGTTGACAGAAGTCGAACTTGATCTTTTAAGAAAATCTTAAAGAAGCAATTGGACATATTTTACTCAAAACCCTTCCAACACCTGAATCAGCCGTCCCCGCAATATAAATTAGTTAAAGCAAGAGTGAGAAGTTTTATTTAAGGTAACGGGGCAATAGAATGCAAAGCGACCCGTTATGTCGTTATAATTTCGCTAAGGGCCTTCATGCTTTTAGTGTAGTGTAGATAATTTGAGTTTCTCAATTAATTCAAATCTATTATACTTGTTTGGAGTGATATTTGTGTGAATCGTTTCATCTAAATAATTAAATTAGGAGTATAAAATTAAATATAAACTCTCTAATGGGAGAGCAATACAAGAATGTAGTAGAAATTGAATGGTGAAGAATTCTGATAAGCTCACACTTTTTGGTAATATTGCAAAATTTTAATATCTCACTAATTGTAGCAAGCTAAAACAATCAATGTGTAATTGACTATCTGAAGGACAATATTTAAGATAAAAAAATGTAAAATGACTATATAAGGTCATTATTTGCGTAAGGATCACCAATTTTTATGTAAATTTAGGCCATCTCCCAGGCTAGCACCATTTTTTATATTAAATTTTACATCAAAATAATGTAACACTAAATTTATTTCAACTATTATATCATTTTTTATACCAAATATTCTCTCTCTTCTATATTATATTATTATCTTTTATTTATTTTTCATTTTTTCCCTTCAAACTAATACTATATTTTTTTCCATATTCATTATATATAATTCACATTCACCACTTATATAATCATTTATTACAAAATTATTTTAAAGGATAATTAACTAAAAGTGAAATCATTGATAAAAAATAATGGTTATATTTCTTTATATACAATTATATTAATAATAAAATTAACTTATAATTTTATATAAATATATTATATATAAAAATTAATATATCAAAAAAAGGATATAAAATTAAATTATAAAAATTTTAATATAAAAATTAATTATATATCCAATATATGATAAAATAAAATTACAAAAATAAAGATTGAATAAAATATTAATAAACCAAATATAAAGTGATGAATAGTGTTGTACCAAATTTGGTGCAACACTATTCATGCTCTATAATAGTGCAAGAAATAGTGTTTTATTGGACCAAAAAAATCCATTTCTTGCACCAAATTTAGATTTGGTGCAAGAAATAGAGTAGCATTGGAGATGGTGAAGTATTTCAAATAGACGAATTATACAATAGCCCATTTAAGTTGTTCACAGTAATCAAATAAACATCTTAACTTGGCATATGACCAGACAGACACTTCTATTTGACACAAGTGTATCTTATGAATATCCGAGTTTAACATGCATCATGTGTGAGTTATGCTCGCGAATGAGATGGAAAATTGGCAAATTATCAAATGACATGTGTACTTCTTGAATAAATTATAATCTATATTGAAAAATGCTTGTAATTCTTTAATTAACAAAAAAGAAAAAAAAAACTTTCCTTCCTTTCTCCCAACAAAAAAAAAATACTTGTATTTCTTTTTTCCTTTAACACCACAGATGCTAGAGCTCTTTTCCACTACTGCAACAACCAAAAATACAACAAAACTCAAATCTTTAATAATATTTCAAAAAAAAGTTCAATTTCTCCTTCCCAATCATTCTATTAAAATTTCTAACCAAGCCAGCTGGATGGTAAGGAAAATTATAGAAGCCACTGTTGCATTGCATCAGTCTCAACTAGTGTCCCAATCAGAGTGTTCTATCAAGAAGCTGTATCTACACCAGATTGGGCAGCTGCCCAGAGTTATGTGGAAAAATCTAACTATCCAAAACTGTGCCAGGCCTAAGGCAGTGTTTAATCTTTGGCTGATACTGCAGGACAGGTTACCTACCAAGGATCGATTGCGACAATGGAATCCCAGCATGGACAACATCTGTACACTATGCCAGCAGGACATGGAGACCAGGGATCACCTCTTCTTCTCTTGTTCATTCACCATGTTATTGAGACAGCAAACTATGCTTTGGATTGGTGTAACTCAACCTAGTTTTCAAAGCTGGGATCAATACATACAATGGATCATAACCATGGCTAAAGGCAGGACTACTCGAGCTCATAGTATCAAAATGATCATTGCAGAATTGTGTTATAACATTTGGTTAGAGAGGAATTCAAGGTTGTTTAGGAATGTGTCAAGCTCATATGGACAGTTACTTAGAAATATTGCATACACATGTCATATTAGGAGTCCTATTAAGTTTAGCCTACAACTCCAGCATTCTCCCTGTAATTAGAAATATAGGCTTAGTAAATAGTAGTTAACTACGTCTCTCTTTTTGTGATAGTCAGCTGTGTGTAGCTGGACTATAGCTTTGTAAAGAACTCTCTTTGATGATTAATACAACAACTTAATTACTGAAAAAAAAAAAAAATCATTCCCCTCTCTCACGGGTGCAGTCATTACATTGCAACATTAGAAATTCATCTTTGTTTTACTTTCGTACTACTCTTCCTTAATTTCATTGTTGCTCAGTCACTAGTTTGGTTCCTTTTTTTGGTCCAGTGCCCTTGTGGTTTATTGCTTTTTTTGAAGCCCTATCTCAATTATTTGCTTATATATAAACCTTTCCACCGTCGGCTGCCAAATCCCACTTCACTTCCGTTTTTTTTTTGTATAAAACCAAATCAAAAAATTTCCCGACCATTTGATTGATATATTTTTATTAGTGAAGAACCAACTGTCAAATCTAATTGAGGTGAAATTGGAAGGTCTTAAATGGTTCTTTTTGAATTCATATTCGGGGTCAAAGGGAGATTGAAGAAGTGATAGTAATTATGTGGTGGGTAACAACAGAAATGTATTTGGATTTATTTAATGGCTGTCATTGATTGTGATGGTAATAAAAGTTATATTTTATATGCTCCTTTCTTTTCTAGAATGGAGGTGCAAGGAGGTATTATAGAGGATGGAGGAGGAAAAAATTAAAGAAGAAAGTCGTGTAAGAATTAGGAGGGGCCCATATTGATTTTAGGGAGAAAAAAGAAAGGTTAAACCTAATTTTCAGATCTGAGTGCAATACATAAATTTTGCCATGTCAGCGTAAGGGGTTAAAGAAATATAATTTTTCCAAATATAAGGTGTTTATCTAATTGTTGCGGACTGCTTAAAAGGATTGTTTATGTATTTCGCATTTTAAATATATTATGTTTAAAAGAAAAAATTTAAATGACATGTTTTTACATGATATGAATAAAGTTTGATTGCCTATAAAATAACAAAAATACTTCTAACGAAGAGGCAACTCTTATGATATCAATAGAACTTACAAGAAAAAATTAGCTGGATAAGGTATCTTACTGATAAAAAATAATAAAATATAACATTGGTTATTTAGGTAATTTAACAAAAAAGAATTAGCCAAACAACAATCTAAACAAGATATTATAACAATACTTTATATTCAGCAACTAAGAAGCTTGTAGAAAAATCTAACATGTTTCAAGAAAGATAGAAAAATATAACATATTTCAGGAAAGAAAAGGAGTTTGAACATATCATTTACTTAACTTATCCTAAGTAAACCTAGCTCTGATACCAATTTTAAGGATGAAAAATTAAACTTTTTAAGATATATGTAAAAAATAATATTTCACTTATTTTAATTTATTTATCTCGATTTGATTTGACGGTAAATTTAATAAAGGGAAAAGTCTTTTATAACTTGTAATCTTAAATATGTCATAATATTTGTGTGACTATAAAACTTTTAAAATTTTTAGTGCTAAATTAGTTAATAAAAAGTTACATTAGTAAATATATAGTACTAAGTACTTGCTAATTTAATAAAGATCAAATAATTTATTTGATTATAATATGATGTGTATCATTTGACTTTTATAGAATTTGTAATATTTTTCTATATTATATTAAATAATAAAATAACAATAAATATTATTTAAATAATATAATATATTATTTCCTAATTTTATAAGATTAATAGTCTGCCACATTATCCGTGCATCATGCGGGTTTTAAAACTAGTTTGGAAAATATTCTAACTTATTTTAGGAAAGGAGCTTGAAGACGTCATTAAGCTAATTTGTTCTAAATAAACCTGGCTATGATACTGTTTGTTAAGGATAAAAATTAAACTTTTTAATATATATATATATATATATATATATATATATATATATATATATATATATATAACTCACACTACTCTTCTCCATTATGTAGATTATCCCCACCACTTCTCATCATCATAGTTGCAACACCTACACCTCCACAACCTCTCAATGATCTTCCCCCATATTCTCAATAGTTAATATTATGTTCATGAAATCCCGTTGTATTACCTAAATGTCCTCCTATAAATAGAGGTTTTGAACATCACATTGTATGCAATTGAACACATGGAAGAAATAATAATCTCTCATATCTTTCTCTCTATTTTCTTGTCTATTTTCTTATTTTATATTGTTATTTTGAGCTAATATTCTTAACATATTATCAACATGAGGCTCTAACTATTTCGAGTAAATTGGATGGCTTGTTTTTTGATTTCTAGGTTGGTTGTTTTCTATGACGACCCGACCGGTCGTTTTTGGAATTTACGCCCTGATCTCCCATTAGCTGCTTCCCCTAAGTTTGTTTATACTATTTTGGTTTGTCGGGACATTAGGCGTTGAGTTTCAGAGAGTTTTTGGGACACTTAGTCCCGAAAAGAGAGCTTAAGTGTTGGAAAGTGGTTCGTAGTCGGAACAGTGTGAAGACGACCTCGGAATGGAAATCTGATAATTCCGTTAGCTCCAATAGCTGATTTCGGGGTTGGGAGCGTGTTCAGAATGTATGTTGGAGGTCCGTAGCTCATTTAGGCTTGAAATGCCGAAGAATGAATTTTTGAAGTTTCTAGTCCGATAGTGAGTTTTTGATCCGAGGGTCGGAATGGAATTCTGGAAGTTGCAGCAGCTCCTCATGTCATTTGGTATGTGTGTGCAAAATTTCGGGTCATTCGGACGTGTTTTGGTTGTGTTTTTTATCGAAATTGTATTTTGATGAAATTTGAAGTTCTTAGGCTCAAATCCCTGAATTAATCGAGTTTCCGACGTTGTTTTAGGTGGTTTTAGGGTTGCTAAAAGTTTGAATGAGTTATTAGGTGTTATTGATACTTTTGGTTGAGGCCTCACGGGCCTCGGCATGATTTCTGGTGGTTAACGGGAAGAGTGGAGATGTGTTACAACAACTGAACCATTGCTGCTACTGGTATTTTCGCATATGTGGCTTGGTAACCGCAGATGTGGTGCCGCAGAAGAGGCTAAATGGCCGCAGAAGCGGCTTTGCTCCTTTCCCTCAGAAACTGCATATGCGGTGCCATTCTCGCAAAAGCGGAGCCGCAGAAGCGGCTCAGGCATCACAGATGCGGGATCTAGTGCCCTTTTAATTTCCGCATAAACAACTCTTTTTCCACAAAAATGGGACCGCAGATGCTGTTCCTTGTTCGCAGAAGCGTAAATCCCTGCTCAAAAATAGTGAAATCGAGGGTTTAATTTCAAAGTTGGAAAATCAAATTTGAGCTCAGGAGAGGGTGATTTTAAGAGGTTTTAGAAGAGAATATCATTGGGTAACATTTTCTTAATCCTTCTTAGTTATATTCCATTAATATATAGTTAAATCCTTCATTAAAATTCGAACTGAGGATAAAATTGGAAAAGTTCGGCAAAGTTCCATATGCTAAACCATTGAGTTTTTAGTGGGTTTGACCTCCGATTTGGGAGATTTTTATATGGTTAGACTTGTGGGAGTACGAGGGTTCTGAAAATATAAAATTTATCCGATTCATAGATGTTGGCTTAAGGGGCGTTTTGGTTATTTTACCTAATTTTGCGTCATATCTTTGAATTAAATAGTAGAATCTATTGCTTGAGATGTTATTTACGATATGTAATTGAATATAATATATTTGGGCTATTTGGAGTCGAATACCCGTGGCAAAAGTGTGATTTCGAGTTGATTTTGGAGCTGATTCGAGGTAAGTGGCTTGTCTAACCTTGTGTGGGGGACCTTCCCCCCAGGATATGTTAATTGGTAATTGAGTACCTTGTACGTGAGGTGACGAGCGCGTACTCGAGCTAATCATTGAAAATCCGGTTTTTATTTAAGATATTGAGACTAAGTTTCTTTCGTACTTTCTTTATTTTACTTGCAATTATAACCGTGTTAGATTAGAAAGACATGTTTAGTTGATTTAATTTGCCTACTTGCTAAATTGCCTTAACTGCACTGCGTGAATCATGTTAGGCTAGAACTATTTGTTGCTTTGTATTGTTGTACCTCATTTCTGAATATTCTCTAATTGTGGTTGCGCATTTGCATTGGGATTACAGATGTGGGATTCCGGTAGCTCTCCCCCTTGTTTTTTAATTTGAGATCCCCCTACACCTTTACTTTGGGACTACGGGTTAAATTCCCGGTAGATCCCCCTGAACATTCACTTTGGGACTATTGGTTAGATTCCCGGTAGATCCCCCTGATCATTGATATTGAAATGGACTACAGGACGGTACCCTAGAGATCCTCGTAATTGGTATTGATATGAAAATGGACTACAGGATGGTATCTTGAGAGATCCTCGTTTTTGGTATTGACATGGAAATGGACTACAGAGACGGTATCCTGGGAGATCCTCGTAATTGGTACTGATATCGAGTTGTTTTACTCTGTGCTATCTTATCCTCGGTGAATTGATTGTTATTTGTGTAACCTGACTTCCTCCATAGTTGTATTCCATTATTTCGTTTATTTTATACTGTTGTCAACATTCTTATTATATTATTTAATCTCAGTAGGGCCCTGACCTTCCTCGTCACTACCCAACTGAGGTTAGGCTTGGCACTTACAAAGTACCGTTGTGGTGTACTCATGCTCCTTTTGCGCATGTTTTTCATCTGCAGACCCAGGTACTTCATCTCAGGCGCACTATCCTCGAGGCGGAGAGCTCGAGCGGAGATTTTGAGGTATATTTTCCGCGTCCGCAGACCAGGAGTCTCTATTCTGTTCCAGCTTTAGTAGTTATTCTCTCCTTTTGTTTCAGTTGTTTAGACATCCTGGAGTTAGAGTAGTATATTACATTTCTATTAGCTTGTGTTTCCCTTGAGTTTTCGGGTTTTGGGATGAGATTTTGGACTTCTGTGTTTTTGTTTTATTTTTGATATATTCCAAGTGGCACTTATACACCATTTTCTTCTAGTTTTGCTTAATTTAATTAAATGTTCCGCAAGTTATAATAATTTTCCCCATTATTAGGCTTACCTAGTTGGAGGAACTAGGTGCCATCACGACATGTTTATGGAGGGTGAACTGGGATCGTGACAAGTTGGTATCAGATCTTTAGGTTCATAGGAGTCATGGAATACATGTCGGTTTATTAGAGTCTCGCTGATCGGTACAGAGATGTTTGTACTTATCTACGATAGGCTATGTAACTGTTTAGGAAGAATCTTCACTTTATTGATTTCCTTGTCGTGCGATATATTTGACATTGGATCTAAATTTTTGTCTTCTATTCTCCCACAGATGGTGAGGACATGCACTAGTCAGGATGATCAGGCACCTGCGCCCCCTATTACAGCCGTCAGAGGCTAGGGCTGGGCCAGAGGTCGAGGACGCGCTCGTAGTGCAGCCAGAGCACCTGTGCAAGCTACCAGTGAGGCACCACTAGCAGATCTAGCCCGAGCCCAGGCACCTAGAACGCCTACTACTGCCACTACTACTCCATCCTTTTAGGAGACGTTGGCTCAGTTCATGCCTATGTACACCACCTTGGTTCAGGCATGATTGCTTCCCCTCACTGCAGCCACATCCCACGCTGGGGGAGGAGTACAGACTCCCTCCGTCTGCACTCCTAAGAAGCGAGTGCATGTTGAGTAGGCCCCAGAGATCATTCTTGTTCCGCCTACAACGCCAGTTCAGCCCGTGTATGGGGCAGCTGCTTCTGAGGACGAGCAGCGGAGCCTTGAGAGGTTCAAGAATTATAATCCTCTGGTTTTCAGTTGATTAGCGACAGATGATGCCTTGAGATTCTCTAGAGGAGTGCCACCGTATTCTTCCCACTATGGGCATAGTAGAGTCCAGCGGGGTTTCCTTTACTGCTTTTCAGCTTCGGAGACTCGCCTATGATTGGTGGCGCACTTATGAGATAGATAGTCCAGTTGAGGCTGGTTCACTGACTTGGACCTAGTTCTCGAAAATGTTTATGAGAGAGTTTGTCCCCAGAGTCTTAGGGATGCTTGTCGTGCCGAGTTTGAGCATTTGCGCCAGGGTGCTATGACCATTTCGGAGTATGCTATTCGTTATAACAGATTGGCCAAGCATGCACCAGATTTGGTTGCTACAGTCCGCCAGAGAATTCGCAGGTTCATTGAGGGTCTTGTCCCACCTATTAGATCTAGCATGGCTCGAGATTTGGAGATAAAGATTCCTTATCAGCAGGTAGTGAGTATTGCTAGGAGGATCGAGAGTATGCACGCTAGGGGGTGAGATGAGAGAGAGGCCAAAAGGTCTCGAGAGTCAGGTCACTATTCTGGTGCCAGTATCCTAGCAGCAGGTCGACATGGTAGGGGTTTTGTGGGTCGCCCCGTTCATTCAGCTCTTCTAGCAACCAGCACTGCTCCAGCTCCGCCTATACCTCAGGAGCCTTATGCACCTCCAGTTTCTAGAGCGCCTCCTGCGAGGGGTACTTCTAAAGGTCAGTCCAGCAGACCTAGCCCTAGTCAATCACAGCCACCGCACCCTCCCAGAGCTTGTTTAGAGTGTGATGATACATGTCATATGGTTAGGGACTTCCCCGGACTTGGTAAGGGTGCATCTTCATAGACTACTCAGCCACAACGTGCCCGTAGGGTTCTCAGGACATGATTACGGCTCCAGTTGCACCCTACCCGTTCCGCCTGCTAGGGGTGGAGGCCCGAGAGATAGAAGTCACCCTCGAGGGGGCGGCCAGGCCAGATATTATGCCTATCCTGCTCGTGCCGATGCTGTTGCCTCCGATTATGTTATTGCAGGTATTATATTGGCTTGCCATAGAGTGGCATCAGTTCTATCCAATCCGGGCTATGTGTCTTCTTACTTTGCTCCGTATTTGGGTTTGCCTCGGGATTCTTTGAGTGCCTTCGTTTATGTTTCTACTCCTGTGGGGGATTCCTTTATTGTGGACCGCGTTTATCGGTCATGTTTAGTTACTATTCGTGGTTTTGAGACCAGGGCAGATTAATTGTTACTCAACATGGTTGATTTTGATATTATCTTGGGCATGGACTGGTTGTCGCCACATTATGCTATTCTTGATTGTCACGCCAAGGCCATGACGCTGGCTATGGCAGGTATTCCACATATCAAGTGGAGTGTCACTTTAGGTCACACTCCTAGTAGAGTTATCTCTTCCTTAAAGCTCAACGTATGGTTGAGAAGGGGTGTGCAACATATTTAGCCTATGTGAGAGATGTCAGTGTGGATACCCTTTTTTTTATTCTGTTCTAGCGGTACAGGATTTTCCCGATGTGTTTCCAGCTGATCTTCCGGGCATACCGCCTCATAGAGACATTGATTTTGGCATTGATCTCTTGCCGGGAATTTAGCCAATTTTCATTCCTCCTTATCATATGGCTCCTTCTGTGTTGAAGGATCAGTTACAGGAATTTCTTGATAAGGGCTTTATTCGACTCAATTTTTCACGATGGGGCGCTCCTTTCTTATTTATAAAGAAGAACGCGTATGCGTATTAATTATCGCCAGTTGAAGAAGGTTATCGTGAAGAACCATTATCCGTTGCCTCGTATTGATGATTTGTTTGATCAGCTAGATATCCCAAAAACTGCCTTTAGGACTCGGTATGGTCACTAAGAGTTCCTTGTTATGTCATTTGGGCTGACCAATGCCCCAGCAACTTATATGCATTTGATGCATAGTGTATTCAGGCCATATCTCGACTCATTCGTTATTGTTTTTATTGATGATATTCTGGTGTATTCCCAGAGTCGGGAGGATCATGAGCAGTACCTGAAGACCGTGCTTCAGACCCCGAGGGAGAAGAAGTTATATGCGAAGTTCTCAAAATGTGAGTTTTGGTTAGATTTAGTGGCATTCTTAGGCCATGTAGTTTTGAGCGAGGGCATTCGGGTAGATCCAAGGAAGATAGAGGCAGTGCAGAGTTAGCCCAAGCCGTCTTCAGCCTTAGAGATTCGCAGTTTCCTTGGCTTGGCGGGTTATTACCATCATTTTAGGGAGGGGTTTTCATTAATTGAAGCCCCTATGACTAGGTTTACCTAGAAGGGTGCCCCATTTCAGTGGACAGAGGAGTGTGAGGCGAGCTTTCAGAAGCTCAAGACAGCTTTGACTTCAGCCCCTATTCTGATATTGCCTACTGATTAGGGATCTTATACCGTTTATTGTGATGCCTCATTGGTTGGCCTTGGAGTGGTGTTGATGTAGGGTGGTAGGGTGATTGCCTACGCGTCCAGACAGTTGAAGATACATGAGAAGAATTACTCTGTCCATGACCTTGAGTTAGCTGCTATTGTTCATGCCTTGAAGATCTGGCGTTATTATTTGTATGGTGTGCCTTGTGAGATTTATACTGATCATAGGAGTTTGCAGCATTTGTTCAAGCAGAAGGATCTAAATTTGCACCGAGGAGGTGGTTAAAGTTGCTAAAAGCAAGGCCAATGTGGTAGCGGATTCCTTGAGTTGCTAGGCGGAGAGTTTGGGGAGTTTGGCATATTTACCAGCTTCAGAGAGACCCCTGGTGATGGATGTTCAGGCCTTAGTCTGTCAGTTTGTGAGATTGGATCTTTAGGAGCCCAGCCGGGTTTTAGCCTCCGTGGTTTCTCGGTCTTCATTGTTCGATCGTATCAGGGAGCGGCAGCATGATGACCCTCATTTGCTTGTCCTCTGGGACACGGTCCAGCACGGCGATGCTAGAGAGGTGACTATTGGAGATGATGGGGTATTGAGGATGTAGGGTTGGATTTGTGTGCCCAATATTGATTGGCTTCGGGAGTTGATTTTAGTAGAGGCTCAAAGATCGCGACATTCCATCCACCCGAGTCCCGCGAAGATGTGTCAGGACTTGAGACAACACTATTGGTGGAGGCGGATGAAGAAGGATATAGTTGGATATGTAGCTAGATGCCTCAACTCTCAGCAGGTGAAGTACGAGCACCAGAGACCAGGTGGGTTGCTTCAGCAGATAGAGATTCCGAAGTGGAAATGGGAGAGGATCACCATGGATTTTGTAGTTGGTCTCCCTTGGACTACAAAGAAGTTTTATGCCATTTGGGTGATTGTGGACTGGCTGACCAAGTCCGCTCATTTTATCCCTATGTGTACTACTTATTCATCAGAGCGGTTGGCGGAGATTTATATTCGGGAGATTGTTCGTCTGCATGGTATTCCAGTTTCTATTATTTCGAACAGAGGTACCCAGTTCACATCATGGCTCTGGAGAGCTGTTCAGTAAGAGTTGGGTACTCGGGTGGAGTTGAGCATATCTTTTCACCCCGAGACGAACGGACACTCCAAGCACACTGTACATATTCTTGAGGATATGCTTCGTATGTGTGTGATTGAGTTTGAAGGGTCTCGGGACCAGTTTTTGCCATTGGCGGAGTTTGCTTACAACAATAATTATCAGTCCAACATTCTGATGGCGCCGTATGAGGCTTTATATGGTAGAAGGTGCAAGTCTCCGGTGGGTTGGTTTGAGCTGGGTGAGGCTAGGCTATTGGGACAGAGTCGGTTCAGGATGAATTGGAGAAGGTTAAGGTGATTCAGAACAGACTCTGTACAGCCCAGTCTATACAGAAGAACTACGCGGACAAGAATGTTTGTGATGTTTCATTTATGGTCGGAGAGCGGATTTTGCTTCGGGTCTCGCCTATGAAGGGCGTTATGAGATTTGGTAAGAAAAGGAAGTTGAGCCCGAGGTTCATTGGCCCTTTTGAGGTTTAGAGACGTGTTTGGGAGCTTGCCTTACCTCCCAGTTTGGCCGGGTTTCATCCGGTATTTCATGTTTCGATACTCTAGAGATATCACAGTGACCCGTCGCACGTGTTGGATTTCAGCTCAGTCCAGTTGGACAATGATCTATCCTATGTTGAGGAGCCAGTGGCTATTTTGGATAGGCAGGTCAGAAAGTTGAGGTAAAATAACATTGCTTCAGTAAAGGTTCAGTGGCAGGATCAGCCGACCGAGGAGGTGACTTGGGAGACCGAGTAGGATATGCACAACCGATACCCTCATCTTTTCACTACTTTAGGTATATTCTCTATGCTCGTTCTAGGATGAACGAATGTTTAAGTGTAGTAGGATGTGACGACTCGGCCGGTCATTTTTGGAATTTATGCCCTGATCCCTCATTAACTGCTTCCCCTAAGTTTGTTGCTACTATTTTGGTTTGAAGGGACGTTCGACGTTGAGTTTCGGAGAGTTTTTGGGACACCTAGTCCCTAAATGAGAGCTTAAGTGTTGGAAAGTGGTCCGTAGTTGGAATAGTGTGAAGGCAACCTTGGAATGGAAATTCGATAGTTCTGTTAGCGCCGTTAGGTGATTTCAGGGTTGGGAGCGTGTTCAGAATGTATTTTGGAGGTCCTTAGCTCATTTACGCTTGAATTGCCGAAGAAATGAATTTTTAAAGATTCTGGTCCAATAGTGAGTTTTTTATTCGAGGTTCGGAATGGAATTACGGAAGTTGTAGTAGCTCTGTCATGCCATTTGGGATATGTTTGCAAAATTTTGGATCATTTGGATGTGTTTTGGTTTTGTTTTTGATCGGAATTGTATTTTGATGAAATTTGAAGTTCTTAGGCTCAAATCCCTGAATTAATCAGGTTTCCGATGTTGTATGAGGTGGTTTTAGGTTGGTATAAGTTTGAATGAGTTATTTGCTGTTATCGGTACTTTTGGTTGAGGGCCCGGGGGCCTCGGCATGATTTCGGGTGGTTAACGGGAAGAGTGGAGATGTGTTGCAGCAGCTAAGCCATTGCTGCTTCTGGTATTTTTGCATCTGCGGCTTGGGAACCGCAGATAAGGTGCCGCAGAAGCGGCTTTGCTTCTTTCCCTCAGAAACCGCATAAACGGTGCCATTCTCGCAGAAGCGGAGCCATATAAGCGGCTTAGGCATCGCAAAAGTGGCTTAAGCATCGCAGATGCGGGATCCAGTGCCCCTTTAATTTCTGTAGAAGCGGCTCTTGTTCCGAAGAAGCGGGACTGATGCGGTCCCTTGACCGTAGAAGCGGAAATCCCTATTCAAAAATAGTGAAATCGAGGGTTTAATTTGAAAGTTGTAAAAATCAAATTTGAGCTCCGGTGAGGACGATTTTAAGAGGGTTTTGAAGAAAAGACCATTGGGTAACGTTTTCTTAATCCTTCTTACTTATATTCCATCATTATATAGTTAAATCTTTCATTAAAATTTGAATTGAGGATCAAAAATTGGAAAAGTTGGGTAAAGTTTCATAGGCTAAACCATTGAGTTTTGAGTGGGTATTTGACCTCCGATTTGGGAGATTTTTATATGGTTAGACTTGTGATAGTATGAACGTTCTGAAAATATAAAATTTATCCGATTCCAAGATGTAGGCCTGAGGGGCATTTTGGTCATTTTACCTAATTTCGCGTCATATCTTTGAATTAAATAGTAGAATTTGTTGCTTGAGATGTTGTTTACAATATGTTATTGAATTGAATATATTGGGACATGGATTCGGATACTCATAGCAAAAGTGTGATTTCGAGTTTATTTTGGAGCCGATTCGAGGTAAGTGGTCTGTTTATCCTTGTGTAGGGGACCTTTCCCCTAGGATATGTTAATTGGTAATTGAGTGCCTTGTACATGAAGTAACGAGCGCGTACTCGAGCTAATCATTGAAAATTTGATTTTTATTTTGAGATATTGAGACTGAGTTTCTTTCGTACTTGCTTTATTTACTTGCAATTATAACCGTGTTAGATCAGAAAGACATGTTTAGTTGATTTAACTTGACTACTTTCTAAATTGCCTTAATTGCACTACGTGAAGCATGTTAGGCTAGAACTATCTGTTGCTTTGTATTGTTGTACCTCATTTCTGAAAATTCTTTGATTGTGGTTGCGCATTTACATTGGGATTACGGATGTGGGATTCCGGTAGCTCCCCCCTTGTTTTTTTACTTTGAGACTACGGGTTAGATTCCTGGTAGATCTCCTTGTACCTTTACTTTGGGACTAAGTGTTAGATTCCCGGTAGATCCCCCTGCACATTTACTTTGGGATTACGGGTTAGATTCCCGGTTGATCCCCCCTGCTCATTGTTATTGAAATGGACTACAGGATCGTATCCTGGAAGATCCTCGTTATCGATATTGATATGGAAATATACCACAGGACGGTATCCTGGGAGATCTTCGTTGTTGGTATTGACATGGAAATGGACTGCAGGACGGTATCCTAGGAGATCCTCGTAATTGGTACTGATATTGAGCTGTATTACTCTGTGCTATCTTATCCTCGGTGTATTGATTGTTGTTTGTGTAACCTGACTTCCTCTATTGTCATATTCCATTATTTCTGCTTATTTCATACTGTTGTCAGCATTCTTATTATATTGTTTAATCTCAGTGGGGCCCTGACCTTCCTCGTTACTACCCAACAGAGGTTAGGGTTGGCTCTTAATGAGTACCGTTGTGGTGTACTCATGCCCCTTTTGCGCATGTTTTTCATGTGCAGACCCAGGTACTTCATCTCAGACGCACTATCCTCGAGGTGGAAAGCTCTAGTGGAGACTTCGAGGTATATCTACCACGTCCGCAGACCAAGAGTCTCTATTCTATTCCAGCTTTTGTAGTTATTCTACCCTTTTGTTTCAATTGTTTAGACATCCTAGAGTTAGAGCAGTATATTACATTTCTATTAGCCTGTGGTTCCCCTGAGTTTTCAGATTTTGGGATGAGATTCTGGACTTCCGCTTTTGTTTTATTTTATAATTGTATATGCCAAGTGGCACTTATACACCTTTTTCTTCTAGTTTTTCTTAATTTAATTAAATGTTCCACAAGTTATAATAATTTTTTGCATTGTTAGGCTTACCTAGTTGGAGGAACTAGGTGTCATCACGACATGTTCGTGGAGGATGAACTGGGTCGTGACACTCTCTATCGGCAAAAACCCCTTTTTGGAAAAGGTATGAGTTTGCACTTATCATTTGTTAATACTTAAAGAAAATAATTTTCTCCATTTATACAATATTCGGGACCAATTATAATTTTCTTTAAACATGACATTTGATTTACCGTCATTCTAATTACTCCAACACATTAGTCATATGTGTATTTATAATTAATTGAATCACATGTATTGATCCTAAAAATACTACAAAATATTGTGCTCCGAAGTTATTGTTCATTATTTTTATTGATGGTCTTCATTAATTTGGTCATTATCCAAAAACTTAGGGAGCGTTCTAACTAGGAGTATTTTAATTGTTTTGTCACAAGATAGTATTTAATCATTGTCACAATAATACATGATGGAGATATGCAAGTCTTAGTTAACGAACTTATAGAGTTTATATTTTTCAATTTAAAATTCTATAGCTAATGTATTCTTAAGCCATAAATATTTGTTAGAAACATAATTACTAGCAAAAAAAGAAACGACATAATAAAAGATCTCCCATCCAAAGTTCTCAATGTGTGTTGCCTCCAAGAAACCTTGCGGGATTACGATATGTATTCATAATTGTCTGCACGGAAGTTGACACGTTATTCATTGTATTATGTTTTTTGTGCTAACAGTGCTTGCTTTGAATTTTTTTGAAGTAGTTAGTTTATCATAGAAGAATTTGAGAGGATCTAAATCCATAGTGACTAAAGATACAATGAGAATTATTAACAGTATGCCCGAGAGGCTCGAGGATGAGCATCAGTGCAGTGTGGCTTATTATATATGGCATTTGTTGAGGTAAGACGATGTGTTCTAATTCCATTTACCATAATAACAAAATGTTGGGTTCAAGTTCCTATCATATTAAGGCCTAACACGCTAGATATTATATATAAGTGTTGATACCTTATTTTTTTATATATTTTAAATATGTATAAATACTTTTAAAATAATTAATATATATATATATATATATATAAGCATGCACAAGGCTTTCACTATTTCTTTCATAATTTTAAGGGTTTAAATTGATTTATTTTCTCCGCTCTTATTCATAAAATTCCCAACAATTATTTTTAATATTATTGTTTGGATAATTCATTAATTTGATTTCTATACTTATGCCAAAATATGGCTAATGTAATTTTTATGCATTTTTACAATTATATTTAGTATTTTAAAGCTAAATAGCATATAACACTATGTTAGCCTATTTTAAAATATAGTTAAATATTAATTATGTATTTTAAATTATTTTGGCACTTTAAATTATTTCTTAGATATTACTTATTAGTTATTAAAATTAAAATAGGGAAAACTTACTACTTAAATAACAGCCAAATTTGGCTTTCAATTATAGCCAAATTTGGCTTTCAATAATAGCCAAATCGGGCCCCAATCCCAGTCCAAGTTTATACCTAATACCCGACACAGATCCAATTACCCATTACCCAACCCAGGCTATTTTAAATCCTGGCCGTTGATCTTTTTGATCAACGACCCTCATTTCTCATTTCCTTTTTAATTTACAAACGACCCCTAACCCTACTCATTTTCCAAATCCCCGCAGCCCTCAGATGCTTTCATCTTTTCTTGTCTCTCAAACCTAACCCTAGACTCCTTCACTCACCTCCTTCTTCGATCATCTCCAGCGACCATCCTCTCAACCCCAAGCCTCCAATGGTCACTCCACTGCCTTGCTCATCATCTATAAGGCCCTCAAGGGTCATGGGCCATATCAATTGGGACCTAGGGTTTCTGATTTTATTGTTCGAGGCTTCTCTGGTGTGATTTTGGGCAAAATCATACCATGTGTATTACGATTTGTGAAGTTAGAATAGGTTCTTTCGATTTCTATTTTCGGTTTCCTTTTGAAACCCTAGCTCTCTTTTGAATCTCTCAGATATATGTTGTTTCCATGCATTAAGCATGTTTCCTTCTATGATTTGCTTATTCTCGAACTTTCTTTTGAAAGATCCTTTACTTTTACACTGTTTTCACTTTCTTTTGAAAACTAGAGTTTTCTCAGAGTTCTTTCTACACCTGTTTTAACCGATTTCTTCATGATTTATCCTTTTCTCCTTGTTTATTTTGACCGATTTATGTTCCAACAACTACTTAACTTGACTCTATTAAAAGCCCTAATTTTCAAAGATTTATTTTTACTTTGTTTCTGTGTGTGTTAGCATGATTTTCTTTACTTTTTTGCAATGTATGTTAGCATGATTCTTGTTACTTTATTTCTGTGTATTAGCATGATTCTCTTTGCCTTGGTTCTGTATATTAGCCTGTTTACCTGATTCTTGGTCACCATGCTTTGAATATGTTCTGCTGAATCTTTAGCTTACTTATATCACCTATATATGATGGTGTTTGCTCATCTCTTATTTCTTTCTGTCTATAAAACTGACTTTGTTTGTTTGCTACTCATGTTTATTCATCTCTATTTATATGTTGAAATATACAGAATCATGAATCCCCATGATTGATTTTGATTTTGCTTAATTGATGGTAATTTAAAGATCTTCTTTTAAAGCCCTAAAAGCTTTACCTCGATTGTTTAAATTAACTGATTTTATTACGTTATTTACCATGGTAATTCGTTTTTACTTAGTCTTTCCTTCATTGGGTTTTTTTGAATTTGGTCCTAGTTGGATACTCTATACCTACTCAACCTTGACTCCTTCCTTATTTAATCATGTACTGATTGTTCTTCCTTCCTTATATGGTAATGAATCTTTCTATTTGATCTTGATTCCCTTAACTCAAGGAAGTACTTCCATGATTCTCTAATTGACTGATTTTGAGTTCTTAAATTAGTATACTACAATGATTTTTACCTTATTCCACTACCTACTTTAAACTGTAAATACTCTAAGTCTTTCTCAAACAAGACAGGAACACTTGGCTTTCAAAAACTCGTCTCTTATTAAAAAATCTCTGTTCTCCCTTCTTCCTTCTGTTATTTTGCTACTATTGGCCAGCTGCAAGCCAAGGCCAATCATATGTGCTCTTTGGTTCTTTCATTCTGCTTAATCTATCTTCACTGGTATGTCCTAGTTAGTTTAAAGCCTCGACAACAACATATTCCTCTTCTTGTTTCAGTTTCTTTTATTTCTAGCCTACTTTTACTTGTGGTTTTGTTATGAAGTTTTGAGTTAGGTTATATTTCAGCATGCTAGTATGTCTCCCCTCCCTTTAAATTGATGTATTCCCTTGGCTGATTCAAGCATGCATGGACAATCGTTTTTCATCTACTGTGTGCTTACCATTCTCATGAATCCCAAATCCCTATCCCCCTCTATGTGTTTATGTGCTCCCTAATTAGTTTGTGATTATGCCGGTTTCAACTATTGCTGAGCATGTCCAAACCCGTCCAAATACCCTTGTTGGGTTATGTGTTTGCAGTTGAATTTCCGTGTATCCTCCAAACCCTTTGACCCCTGTATGACTATTGAATTCATTTGGATTCTATCTGTGATCCTATCTTGAAGTGTTTGATTTTCTTTAACACTCCAACCTCTTTCCAATAACCTCTATTGCTTTACTAATTGCTTTCAAAACTGACTTTTAAGTCCAGTCTTTAATAAACTTCTTTCAATTGTGTCTTGCACTTCCACTTTACTCTTAGCTAATAAGTTTTGCCCCTCTAGTATATGTACTGTCTTGGGATCCTCTTGAGAACCCTCTAAACTCTGGCATACTGAGGCTAGCCTTTTCACACTACACTTGTTCAATGCTTGCTACTAAGTCTAGGTGTAAGCATTGCCGGGGTCCTTGAGACACTTAGGGAACTTTGATGCACCTAGACTCTGATTTGTCTATGAAACTGAGGCTTGTAAGACCTTTGGAAGCTTTGGGAAACTTGGGCCTAATTGCAGGCTCTATATAGAATAGCTTCTTGATTTTCTATTTCACTTATGTAATTCATTTATTGGCCTGTAATAATTTGTAAAACAGATATTTGGGATATTTAGTAAATAGGGTGGGTAGATGTATACTTTGTGGGGTAATATGGGTAAAACTCCTGCTCTTAGGGTTTTACTTTCAAATCTGCTAGCTTTAATCGATAGAAAACATGCTCATAGGTTTTATTCTTGTTGAATTTGATTACTTTTTTTGCATACTAGAGATCCTCTCTATAGGATTTCACTCTTAATTATTTTTTGCATAATATAAATCATGCCTATAGGTTTTCACTTCCAATGTCTTTTGCATCAAATAGAAAACATGTTCCCAGGGTCTCACTCTTGTTGAACTTGATTTCATTTGCATAATAGACATCATGTCTATAGGTTTTCACTTCCATTATCCTTTGCATCGAGTAGAAATAATGTTCTTAAGGTCCTACATTTTTGAGATGTTAGAAATCATGTTCATAGGTTTTCAAACAATCGCGTCTTAAAGCCACTCAAATATAGATACCATATCTATAAGGCTTAATTCCGATTCAGTTCTAATAAGTCTTTCATATGTTGCTGGCGGTTGACTAAAACCTGTAACGTGCCTAGATACCATGCCTGTAGGGACTTCCATTTGCAATTACGTTTGGTAATTTAATTAGCCTAATAACTCAGTTTCATTCCACCTAGTTTACTTCTTAAAACTAGTCTTATTAAGCGATGGCATTTCCTGAAGTTCTTTCAAAATTGCTTTAATCTCATTAGATATCCCGCCTACAGGTATTAAAAGGGTCTATTCAAAACTTGTTTGTCTCTACATTAATATAACATAATACTGCATATAGGCAAGCCTCAGAGCATTTTTCAAATCATTCAACTTTTCCGAGTCTAATAAGCTGTTAGAAGGACTCTCTAGGAAACTACTAGGTCATAACTTCTGAACCTGAAAGTGGTCTATTTCTGCTAATCACTTAGAAAGTCCTACTTTAAGACTTTGATGAATATATACCTTAACCGTGTTTGAGTCATGCTGCTTGTATGTTTGTTTGTGGAGGAAACCGTGAGCCTCTTAATTGCTCCCATTATGTGAAAGTCCTAAATGTTTTTGACTGTCGCCTTAGATTTTTTCCTTCAAAACCTTAGGGGTATTTCTAGAACCACTTATAGGTAAAGGTCGTAACACCCTTCGGACCACTAAGAAGGGACGGGTAGCAGCACGCAATAGGAATCAGTGACTAAACACTCGCTTTATAAGACTAATAAGGGATGGGAAGGGTAGACATGGGACATGATGACTATGCGTTAATGTCACCTGTAGCCCCTCATTGAGGAATGTCTATCAAAAATTGCGTGGGGTGATCCTATAGGATAAACAACCTAAGACCCCTTCTTACCCCAAATCCTCTTTTTGTTTAAACCTTTGGTTTTATAATTTGTCCAAACTTTAATTTCACTATTTGAATTTTTCAATATGATTTACAAACAACTTATTTGATTCAACTATTTGTATGGACTAATTTGTTAATATATGTTCGGTCGAGATCCATAGTTGTGGACCAAGATGGTGGCCTAACACCTACCCCTAGAGGTTACTTCGAGTCATTACCCTAGTCTCTGGTAATGCGAACCAACCCAAGAGCTAATTGCTCTAGGTGACCTAACACACCTTACTCCGTTAGGTGGCGACTCTTCAGATACCCAATCCCCAAAAAGGAAATGAGTCATCACACCTCATGAATGTCGAAACCCGGACTCCTCCTCGAAGAGAGAAAAGGGGGCGCGACTATAAGTCCTGGTGTACATGATGATATAACATTGGGTTTGAGTCCCAACATATTATGGCCTAATCCACTGTTATATGAATAAGTTATTGGGTTTGAGGCCCAATGCATCATATCGATGATATAATGATGATTAAAAAAATAATTTATTTTTCATGAAAAAGCATAAAGTTTGTCCCACTTGATTTTCTCCATTCTTGAAGTGAATGTGATAACGGTGCATAATAAGTCTAAATAAAGACAAGTGGTATAAATGAACATGGTCGTGCCAAAGGTCAAAATAATAATAGTCGTCATTATGGTAATTATTAAAAAGAGAAAAAAGTTTTCTCAAAATGATCCTTCAAAGGTGAAGGAAATATGTATCGATGTGGTCTGTTAATACGAGACATGCTCACATGCTTATCGTCCACTACTTTAATATGTGACTTGTGATAAGAATTGTAAATGCAGACTCATTCTTGAAAGTAAATGTGAAATTATATACTTATGTGATAAATATTATGCATAATAATGTTCTTATGCATGGTTAGATAAATACCACAACTCATCTCAAATGGAGGTTTGAGAGAAATAAAGATACTGAATATTACAATGTGGTTACATGACTATGTCGTTACTTGCGTATATGTGATATGCCAAAAATATTTTTCCTGCCTTATAAAAGGTTTTTAAATGCAAAGTTAAAGCAAGAAATAATTTTTCTTATGATGATTTTGATCATGAAAATTATTATGGTATAAATTTCCGTGAAGGAGATATTCACCATATGAACGGTGTGACAAAAGACTTGTAGTACACCATTAACTATGAGCTCCGGAAGAACTAATTTGTTATTATCCATATGAAAGAAATTGTTCTTGACATTGATATTATAGTAAGTCTGAAAAGAAACTTTTTGAGTTTCAGGTATATTAACCAAAGTGGTTGGTATTTGAGACTATAAATGAAAGGAAGATTGAATATCTTTATATTATTATAATCATACGAGGTAAAAATGAAAGGTTACCCGATTGTTCTCCGATTTGTACTACAGATGTATAAGCATAATGATGGAATCACATGTTAGTAAACTAAATGTTCATTGAAATAAACATCAGTTGGCACAACCGATTGGCCATCCCGGTTCAATTATGATGAAAAAATTAATTGAGAATTCACATTGGCATATATTGAACAATAAAAGATTCTTCAAAAATTATCTTATGCATGCTTATTCTCCTGATATACCAGCTAAGGTTGGGAATAAATCTCTTGATTTCTGGAACGAATATCAGTCACCTGCCATGTGGAATATTTACTATTATATGATTTTAATAGATGCATCTATTATATGGTCACATGTGCGTTTGTTATCAACTTTCAGTTTTAGTTTTGCAAGGCTGATTGCTCAAATTATTAGAGCAAAGTTACAAAATATCAAAAATAATAATTATCTTGATAATGCTGGTTTGAATTCAAGTTGATTTAGTTGTATGTCTTCAATTAAAGCTAATTTGACGACCCAAATTCTATTACAAGTCGTGATGGAGCCCAATACCGTTGTTAGGCAAGCCAAAACTATTAGACTAGTGAATTCCCATTTTATTTAAGCAATCACAATATTTAACTTTACTTAAGATTAACGCATTTGCTAAATAACAAAATTTTAAGTCATGCAAAACGGTAACAAATAGAAGAAGTCGTAATTATAGAATACAACCCAAAAATCAAGTGTACTAATACGTGCCAAGGCCTAGTGTCACAAGTGTATGGGTAACTAGCAAAAAATATATAAGAAAATAACTATCCTACTGTCTGACATAGAATAGACAGATGCAACAAAAGAGACACCCCGACATGGTGCTGAACGGCTTGGAAGGGGGCAGCTCACTATGAAGTCTCAGTCCAAGCTCAGTATGCTGTTGGGCACTAGATACACTTGTCTCAGATCATGTACAATTAAGTACAGAACCGTAATATAAGTATATAAATAATACGTACACAGTAAGTATCCAATATAACCTCGAAAAAATAGTAAGGAGGGGTTGATTTGACACTTACTAGGGCCAACAATAATGTAATTAAAGTATTAGGCTAAACATGAATAACATGAATAATATTGACATTAACAGGAAGTGATTAGATCTTCTTTTATAAATAAGATCTCAAATTTCAGTCATGTGATTTAAACACTTACATTCCAAGGCATTTAAGCAATATAAATCACAGAAAATTCCAAGTAATTAACATGCGCATATATGTCGAGGTCGTATTGTCTGGTCCAATATCATATAAAAATGTGCACCGTTGGAGGGTCGAACGGCGCGAACCATAGATACATCTATTTACCACCGAAGCGCTAGACCTGATCCCTAAATAATAATTTATTTTCAAGAAAAGCGCACATTTACCATTTACAACCAAGTATTTCATATAAATCCTTAAGTAAGTGAATATAACGTCCTATAATTATTTTACCAATTTCCAGCATGACTTAAGTGATTATAATAGCACGTAAGGACGCAAGCATATCAAATATAGCATGATACGGGTCCTAAACTACCCGGGCAATAACATAATAGTAGCGACGCACAGACTCTCATCACCACGTGCGTACATATCCCCCCACAAATAGGTACGTACATTTATAAAATTTCACCTAGGAGGTTAATTCCCTTTTACAAGGTTAAAAAGGAGACTTAACTCATCTAAAATCTATTTCACAATTCAAGAACGCGCTCAAACCTCCGGAGTTAATGCCGAATAACTCAAATCTAGTCAAACATTACATAAACTAATTAATCTATGCTCAAAAATTCATAATTCCACCATTTAAGTGATTACCCAACCTAAATTACAAAATTTCTAAAATTCAACCCCAAGCCCACATACTCGGATTTGGGAAAGTTTTAAAAGAAGTTGTTATCCATAACCTTAGGAACACAAATATATGATTTTAACTAAATTCCATAACAACTTTCATGGTTAAATCTCATTTTTGTCAAAACCCTAGGTTTGCCCTAAGCCATAATTTCCACTAATTTACATGTTATAATCTACCCATAAACAATGTATTTAACTCACATGGTGTAGAAATAACTTACCGCAAAGTGCTAAGTCGAAATCACCTCTCTGAGAGCTCCCAAATCGCCCAAATGTGTAATGAATGGGAGAAAACGCCTAACTCCCGTATTAAATGAACCTCACTGCCTCCAGTTTTTCGGCACCTACGGTCAGTGGGCCGCATCTGTGGCATCGCTTCTATGAAAATGGGTTAGGTTGGATGGCGCTGCACCTGTGGTTAGAGGGTTGCATCTGTGATCTCGCTTCTGTAGAAGGAGGGCCGCACCTTGAAGCCTGGCCAGCCCTTCCTGGACCACTTCTTCGCATCTTGGCTCGCACCTGGGGCAGACCAGTCGCATGTGTGGTTATGATAGATTTGGTGCATTTAGCTGTGGTTCCAAATTCTCAACTTTATCCGAGCCTCGTCTTATTGGCACTCCCCCCCCCCCCAAACACAAAAATAAGCTTAGAATCATAAAACAGACTCGCTCAGACTCTCGGAACGCCCCAAACAACACTAGAACTAAGAATCACACCCTAAAGCCAATTGAATCAAACTTAAGAACTTCAAGTTCTTCAATTTACTTCCAATGCGCCAAAACGTACTTATACTACTCAGAATGACGCCAAATTTTGCGTGCAAGTCTTAAATGACACTACGGAACTATTTCCAGTCTCATAATTCTGTTTGGACCTTGATATCACAAACACCCACTCCATACTAAATTTAAAGAACAATTAAAAAGCTTCAAGAACCAACTTTCACTATTAGGCGCCAATATGCTCCTGGGTCACCCAAAACTTGATCCGAGCATACGCCTAAGTCTAAAATCATAATACGCACCCGTTGGAACCTATAAATCTCAATGCTGAGTTTGTTTACTCAAAATATTGACCAAAGTCAAACTTGACTTTTTAACCCAACTTAAGGAACAAGTGTTCTGATTTTGATCCAAACTCTTCCAAATGCCGAAATAACCATCCCCGCAAGTCATAAATCAGTAAAAGCAAGTACATGAATCTTATTTAGGGGAACAGTGTTCTATAAACCAAAACAACCAATCGAATCGTAATATTCCCCACCTCTTAAGCAAACGTTCGTCCTCGAACGAGTTTAGATTCATACCTGAAGTGTTGAATAAGTGCAAATATATGGTCCGCATGTCCTCCTTGGACTCCTAGGTCACCACCTCGACTAGTTGGCCCCTCCACTGTACTTCTATTATGAAAATCCTCTTGGATCTCAACTAGCGATCCTGCCTAGCAATTATGGCAACTGGCTCCTCCTCATAACCCAATTTCTCATCTAGCTGAATAGTGCTAAAATCTAACACATGTTAACAGTCGCCGTGATACCTTCGTAGCATAGACACATGAAAAACCAGATGAACCCTTGATAGGCTGGGAGCTAAATCAAGCTCATAAGCGACCTCTCCAACTCGCCTCAACACCATAAATGGGCCTATAAATCTCGGGCCAACTTTCCCTTCTTTCTGAATCTCAATCCCCTTGATCGACAAGACTTTCAGGAGAACCTTCTCGCCTACCATAAATGATACATCATGCTCCTTCGGATCCTCGTAACTCTTCTGCCTGGACTGTGCTGTACCGAGTCGTTCCTGAATCAATTTTACTTTTTCTAAGGCATCGTTCACTAGATCCATACCATATAACCTAGCCTCGCTGGGCTCGAACCACCTGACAGGAGAACGACATCGCTGACCTTATAAAGCCTCAAATGAAGCCATGTCGATACTGAATTGATAGTTATTGTTGTAAGTAAACTCATCCAAGGGCAAGAACTGATCTCACTTCCCTCTAAAGCCAATCACACATGCTCGAAGCATATCCTCCAGGATCTGAACTGTCATGTCTGACTGGGTTTCGGTCTATGGATAAAATGTTGTGCTGAGCTCTACGCAGGTTCCCAACTCACTCTATGCGGCATTCCAAAAATGGGAAGTGAACTAAGGTCCTCTATCTGATATGATGGAAATGGGAATACCGTGCAACTGAACTATCTCCCGAATATAAATCTGTTTCAACTTCTCTAAGGTATAGGTAGTCGCAATCAGAATAAAGTGTGCCAACTTGGTCAACCTATCGATAATAACCGAAACTGCATCTAACTTTCGCAAGGTCTGAGGCTATCCAACTACAAAGTCTATAGTGGTACGCTCATATTTCCACTCAGGTATAGTCATTTGTTGAAGTAGGACACCTAGCC
Organism: Nicotiana benthamiana; assembly: GCA_034376525.1. Lineage (NCBI taxonomy): Eukaryota > Viridiplantae > Streptophyta > Magnoliopsida > Solanales > Solanaceae > Nicotiana > Nicotiana benthamiana. The sequence continues at coordinate 32,648,386 of CM067331.1, read as the reverse complement.
TCTGGTGCTCATACTAAACATGTTGGCAAGTGAAGCACCTAGCCACATACTCAACTATGTCTTCTTCATCCGCTGCCGCCAGTAATGTTGTCTCAGGTCATGATACATCTTCATAGCACCTGGATGAATAGAATATTGAGAACCATGTGCCTTCTCTAGAATCCTCTCCCTCAAGTCATCAACATTAGGAACACATAGGCGGTCCTAGAATCGCAGAACACCACCCTCGCCAATAGAAACCTCCTTGGCACCACCCTATCATACTGTCACTTTGAGAACTGCCAAATGCGGATCATCAAACTACCCAGCCTTGATCTGCCCCAGTAATGAAGACTGCGCAACAACACATGCAAAAACTTTGCTGGGCTCTGAAATGTCCAACCTCACAAGTCTGTTATCCAAGGATTGAATGTCCAAAGCCAGTGGCCTCTCCTCTACTGAAATGAATGCAAGCTACCCATACTCTCTGCCTTCCTGCTAAAGGCATATGCGGCCACATTTGCCTTGCCTGGACGATAAAGGATGGTGATGTCATAATCCTTCAGTAGCTCAAGCCGCCTATGCTGCATCAAGTTGAGATCCCTCTATTTGGACAAATGTAATAGGATGTGATGATTGGTATAAACCTCACACGACACCCCTTACATATAATGCCTCTATATCTTAAAAGCATGAGCAATCACGGTTAACTCTAGGTCGTGCACGGGGTTATTATTCTAATTAATCTTCAGCTAACATGAAACATATGCAATAACTCACCCCCCTGCATCAATACATAACCCAAGCTGATGCCTGAAGTGTTGCAATACACTATATACATCCTCGAACCAAGATGCAACACTAGAACCAGTGTTGTACTCAAAGTTGTCTTAAGCATCTGAAAGCTCACCTCACAATCATTAGACCGACGTAACAGAGTACCATTCTAAGTTAATCTAGTCAAGGGTGCTGCTGGATGAAAATCCCTACACGAACCGACAATAATTAGCTGTTAATCCCAGGAAACTACTGATTTTAGTCACCAAAGTGGGATGTGGCCAACTCTGAAATGACTCAATCTTCTTAGGATCCACATTAAAACCCTCTCCTGACACCACATGTACAAAGAATGCCACAAAATCTAGCCAAAACTCACACTTGGAGAACTTAGCATATAGCTTCTGTTATCGCAATGTCTGAAGCACCACTCTTAAATACTGCTCGTGCTCACCCAGGCTACATGAGTCAATCAAGAAGTCATCAATGAATATGATAACAAAGGAATCAATATAAGGCCTGAACACCTGGTTCATCAAATCCATAAATGTCGCTGGGGCGCTAAAGAACATCACTAGGAACTCATAATGGCAATATCTAGTACGGAAGGTAGTCTTCGGAAACATCTAAGTCCTGAATCTTCAACTGATGGTACCTCAATCTCAAGTCGATCTTAGAAAATACCCTAGCACCATGCAACTCATCAAACAAATCATCGATGTGCAGAAACAGGTACTTGTTCCTCATGGTGACTTTGTTCAATTGGTGGTAACCAATGCACATACACATAGTCCCATCCATTTTCTTCATAAATAACACTGGTGCACCCCAATGAGATACATTTGGCCTTATAAACCCCTTTGCTAACTACTCCTCTAGCTGCTCTGTTAACTCATTCAACTCTTTAGGAGCCATACAGTATGTTGGGATAGATATAGGTTGCATACCTAGAGCAAAACAAATATTATGACCTGGTGGCATGCCTGGAAAGTCATAAGGAAACACATCGTCAAATTCCCGGACTACTTGCACTGAACGGTGTTGTCCTGAACATAAGATATATAAGCCAAACAACCATTCTCAACCATATGTCGAGCCTTCAGGAAAGAGTTGACCTAACTAGATGTACAAACGGAGCAACCTTTCCACTTCAACCTCGGCAACTTTCGCATCTCTAAAGTAACAGTCTTCGCATGGCAATCAAAGATGGCGTGATATGGGGATAATTAGTCCATGCCTAGGATGACCTCAAAGTCGGTCATATCAAGTAACAATAGTTCCACTCTAGTCTCGTAGCCACAAAATGTGACCACACAAGATCGAAAGATCTGATCTACAACCATGGAGTCACCCAAAGGAGTGGACACATAAATATGAGTATCCAAAGACTCACGAGAAATATCCAGGAAATGAGCAAACATAGAGATACATTTGAATAGGTAGAACCTAGATCAAATAGTACTGAAGCATCCCTACCGCAGATAGAAATAATACATGCGATCACGATATCAAAGGCCAATACACCTGGTCTGTTCGGAAAAGCATAGATTTGGCTGGAGCGCTGGCTAGTTGGCCTCGACCTGACTAAACAGTAGTTGGCTAACCTCCCCCTACCTGGCCTCTACCTCTAGGACGGCCCCTACTACTCTGCCCTCCACCTCTGGGCGGTCGAACAACCGGTGCAATAATCATGGGCTACTGACCCTGCTGCACTGCTTTGCTCCAAGGCCTGGGAAAGTATCTCTTCATGTGACCGAGATATCCGCACTCAAAATAGCCCCTCAGCACAGCGACCTGTAGCCCTGATGTCTAACCTTGATGGTATGTAGACCCACTCGAAAAACCTGAATAGCCGGTGGGCGGTATGAACTCTCCGACGTGTCACTAAAATAGGAGCTGGAAGAACTCTGTTAACCTTCGTACCCACTGGAAGAACCCTAGATGGATTGTGGGTGGAAAAAGCTCTTGGGTATGGTGCTGAAATAGGGGCACGGTGGAGTACCTTGAAGAGTTGGTGGTGCTGAATATGGGGGCCTGCTAGGATGACCCCTCCCAAACTAACCTCTGCCCCTAGCCAGGGCACCTCTAAACTTTCCAGAAATGGGTCCTCTTATCCTGCTACATCTTCTCTCTACCCCTCTTATGGTAGCCCTCAATCCTTCTAGAATCTCCACTACCAGCTGATAAGAAGTCCTCATCTCAATCTATCAGACCATATTGGCCCTAATATTAAAGTGCAGCCCTGCAACAAACCTCCACGCTCTCTCTGCGTCCATAGAGAGTATCATAAGTGCATGGTGAGAGAACTCAGATAACCTCACCTCATAATCGGTCACTGGCATGTGACCCTACTCAAGCTGCTCAAACTGATACCGCACTCTTCCCTCTTGGAGGGTGGAACGTACTATCCAAGAAAAGATGTGTGAATTGGACCCAAAATATGGGAGGGGAACCCGCTGGTCTGCCAAGAAGATAAGACTGCCACCATCTACGGGCCCCGCCTTCCAGTTGGAAAGTAGTAAAGTCAACCCTATGAGACTCCAATATCCTCATGTTATGTAGTTTGTCCATGCACATATCAATTAAATCATGGCATCCCATGTCACTCACCTCCAAAGCAGGAGGTATATCCTAGTTCATCTATCTAATGACTTCTACGAATCGCCATTTGCAGCTGGTCTGGGCTCAGGTGTGCTATAACTGGCTGAGCCCCATCCATAGAAAGAGCACCTAGAGTCTGATATAGTGCCGGTGCATGACTAGGATCCTAGGCAGTAGGGTCTGTGCTCCCCCTCCCTCTCCTGAGTTGTGGCTGGGTCTACTGTAAATAAACTAACTTTGGTTATAGAGTTCATGAACCAGAGCATGAGACCCGTAACCTCTTGAAAGCCTAGTGCTGTCATGAAATCGGTCGGGGTAGGCTATACTGCGAGCACCTCCTGCTCCTCAATAATGGGATTCTCTATTGGATCTGTCGGTGGTACAACTAGGATAAATCTGGTACGTCCTCGTCCCCTACCTCGAGCTGGTGCCCTGCCCCGACCTCTACCTTTACCTCTAGCAATGAGGGGAGCAGCTCTCCCCTGGTTCGGAACATCTGTTGTGCGTATTCTCATCATATGTGAGAGAATAAGAGAGAGAATTTGGTATACCATCAACTGTACGATAGAATATTAATAAAGAGTAGTTTTCTAACACCTCGTGGCCTCTCAAAGATAGGTACAGACATCTTCGTACTGATCTGCAAGACTCTATTAGGTCTGCCCATAACTTGTGAGACCTACATGAATCTAGTACTTTGATATCATGTTGTCACGACCCAAATTCCATTACAGGTTGTGATGGCGCTCAACATCGTTGCTAGGCAAGCCAACACTAATCAACTAGTGAATTCCCATTTTTATGTAAGAAATCCCAATATTTAACTTTACTTAAGGTTAACGCGTTGGATACATAACAAATTTTTAAGACATGCAAAACGAAAATAACTAGGAGATGTCGTAATTATAGAAATGCAACCCAAAAATCAAGTCTAGTAATATGTGTCAAAACCTAGTGTCACAAGTGTGCGGGAAAATAGCAGAACATACAAAAAAATGACTATCCTACTGTCTGAAATAGAATAGACAGATGCAATAAAAGAGAAACTTCAGCATTCTATTGAACGACTTAGAAGAGGGAAGCTCACCGTAAAGTCTCAGTCCAAGCTCAAATATACGCGCCGGGTAGGTAACTAGATGCACCTGCCTCAGATTCTGTACAATTAAGTATAGAAGCATATGAGTACTTAAACAATATGTACTCAGAAAGTCTCCTTTAACCTTGTAAGAGGGAATAAACCCCATAGATAAATTTAATAAATATATATACCTATATCTGGGGGGCTATGTACGTAGGTGGTGATGAAAGTCAGTGTGTAGATGCTATTATGTTGTCTAGGTAGTTTAGGAGTTGTATCATGTTATATTTGAAATGCTTGCATCCTTGCTTGCTATTATAATCACTTAAGTCATGCTGAAAATTGGTAAAATAATTATAACAGGTTATACTCACTTACATAAGGATTTGTATGAAATACTTGATTGTAAATGGGAAATATGTGCTTCTCTTGAAAATAAATTGTTTTTTGTGGATCGGGCTGCGCCTCAATAGTAAATAGATGCATCTATGGCCCGCACTATTCGACCCTCTGGCATTTTTTTCTAATATTTGACCATGTTGTATGGCCTCGTCATAATTGCGTATGTTAATTACTTGGAATTCTATGTGATTTATACTACTTAATTGCCTTGGAATGTAAGTGGTAAAATGATATGACAAAAATTTGAATCTTATTTATGAAAGAAGAACCTATCATGCCTTGTTATTAAACCGCCAATATTGTTCATGTTAGTCATGCTTAGCATAACACTTTAATTATATTATTTTTGGCCCTAGTAAGTGTCACGTCCATCCCTCATCACTATTTTTTCAAGGTTAGACTGGATAATTACTGGGTACATATTGTTTATGTACTCATAGTATACTTCTTTACTTAATTGTACAGGATCTGAGGCAGGTGCATCTAGTTACCCCCCTGGTGCGCATACTTGAGCCTGGACAGAGACTTCACGGTGAGTTTGCCCCTTCCGAGCCGTTCAAGAGCATGCCAGAGTCACTCTTTTATTGCATCTATCTATTCTATTTAAGACGTACGATGGTTAATTTTTTTGTATATTCTGCTAGTTGATCACACATTTGTGACACTAGGTCTTGGCACATATTAGTAGACTTGAATTTTGGGTTGTATTTCTATATTTACGAGTTCTTCTAATTCTTACCATTTTTCATGTCTTAAAAATTCGTTATTTATCAAATGCTTTAACCTTTAATAGATTAAATATTGGTATTTCTTAAATAAAAATAGCAATTCACTAGTTGATTAGTGTTGGCTTGCCTAACAATGGTGTTGAGCACCATCACGACCTATAATAGAATTTAGGTCGTGACAGCTTAACCATTAGTTGTGAGAATAAAACTACCAAATAGAAATTTCGTATGAGATATATTATTTAATATACATCAGCACTTGTACGCATTTAGCCAAGTTATGATAAATTTTCCCTATCATAATTGGTTAGGGTCAGGAATCGAATAATTTTTATCTAGAAAATGGATGTGCTATATGATTTAATTATCCTACCACAATGCACAAAGATGGATTCATAAAGAAAGTTTTTGGAAGTCGAAAGTTTGAAAGTTCATTAAGTTTGATTTGAGGTGCATTTCTTCGTTTTTATATTGTTATGTGTGTTTTGAGGCCTTGAGTAGATATGTATTATGATATGGAACTTGTTTTAATGTTTCGACAGGGGTCTCGAGTGACTCAGGTGAGTTTATGATAGGTTTGGGTTGTTTTGCGTTTGTTTTTCTTATGTTTCAACATCGTTCTTCAAGCATAAATGGTATCATATTGAACTGAAGCATTAGATCCATATCATAAATACACACCATAGCAAAAAGAATCATCAAATTTTGACATCTCTGAGGATTTTATGTTCATTTTAATAGGAATTGAGTTGCTAAATTTTTCAGATTAATTACAAAATTACCACTATGTATTTAAAAATCTATACTATTTTCATATATTAAAACTAACATATCTCCTTCAATATAAGGTCAAATGGAGTGATTAATGAGCCTAACTCGACTGGAATTTCACAAGGAATCCAGTAGAAGCATCATAAGTGAATTTCGAGATATTTTAGCACAAGAAACGAGGCAGAGCGGTGTTTAAGAGATGGTTTTGTTCATTTTAACATATTTTGAGTTGGGGAGCCCTAAATTGGGAAATTCTCGAGGCAATTTTGAGCATATGAATTGGTGTATGTGGTCTCTACTCGATTTTGATTATATTTCGTAAATCTATCTTCGATTTTAGCTTTTGGTTGATGAATTCTAAAAACGAAATTGGGGTTTTTCTATAAAGTTTCATAATATGAATTTTTGAGTTTTGAATACCAATACAGAGTTGGATTTGAGTGAACTAGTATGGTATAACTCGTAATAAAATGGGTTGATGAATTTTGAGAGTCTTGTCCGGTTCCGAGATGCTAGCTCATGATACTGTGACACGGTCAGTTTTCATGACATTGTAAGCTAGTGGTTGAGACTGAAGAGATTGGTAACTAAGTGAGGCCAAAACCCAAATTATGAGTGATAGTTGTGAGATCGGGTTGTATGATGCATCATGTTTTATTGATTTATGCCATGATTGGCTTGTTATAACGTTTGGGCTGAAGGACCCCATCAGGAGTCAACATACCCCCAGTGAGCATGGTCAATTATACTGAGGGATGGATCTTCCCTGGACATGGATCTTGTATGAAACATTTATATACCTGGAGATGGATTTTCTCTATGGGGTCGGATTGGCCTTCCTGGGTACTGAGTGACTGATAGTCAGTGATGTATCTATTTCGGGATGGATCTTCCCTGGGCCAAATGGTCCATATACAACAGTGAGTGGCTGAGCATGATGAGTGGAAAGCGTGAGATAGTGAGATTAAGTAATATGAGAGTATGAGTACTTGGTTTATCGTTGAGATACATGGCATTGGCATGCACACATGACATACAAGCATAGAGATGCATTTTTCCTCATGTTGTACGACATCACGTCACTAATCACTTTTAAATACATTAACATGTGGCATAGAGAGGTATGCCACACTTGTTATTTGGATAAAATTAAACATCTTATTTATTTTGAAAAGGACTTTTAGAAAAATTATTGTTTTCAAACTATCTCATTTTATGATGATTCAGCAAAGGATTTGAGTTCCACTGATATTCATAAAAAGCAGAACTATTTCGAAAAAACTGTGCAAACATGAACATTTGTATCTCCGAGATTATTTCCTTGGTTATATGCTCTATGTTGTTTTGTTGGTTATTGGTGTTGGACCAGACCTATGTTCCAACTCATTAACTTTCAACCTGAGGTTAAGTTTGTTACTTTTTGAGTAGGGGGTTGGTTGTACTTATACTGCAGTTCCTGCACATTGCGTGCAGATTTCGAATACCAATTTTGCGGTGTCCGAGGGTTGCTGGGTTTGAAGGTGTACCTGTGTTCCTGCTATAACTGCCTCTTGTTCACGGTAGCATTAGAATTATAAAACTCAGTTTAAATACTTTTTAGACAGATGATGTAATTACTTTATATAAACTTGTATACTCCATTCTAAGAAGCTCGTGATTTGTACTACCAGTCCTTGGGAAATGTAATAGACCTAGATAATTTCATATGTTTAACTACCTATTAAATATTATGGGAATTGGATAGTATAGTTGGCTTACATAGTAGGTTAGGCTAGGTGCCATCAGGATTAGTGGATTTTGGGTTGTAACAGATTGGTATTAGAGCTCTAGGTTTATAGGTTCTAGAAGTCATGAGAAAGTGTCAATTAGAGTCTTGCGGATCGAAATGATGATGTCCATACCAATCTTCTGAGAGGCTACATGACATTTAGGTTATGCTACCCATCTTTCCTTCCTTATTGTGTGGCATTGATTCAGCTTGAAACGTAACTCTTTTGAATTCCTTCTATGGATTCGTATGCGCATGAAAGCGCTTGGAATCGGCTGTACATCGACATCTTATGATTCCATGGATAAGGTGGGAGAAATGATTTCAGTATGATGATGATGGGCCAGTTTGGAGGACTTGAGGCTGAGTTTTGACTGTAGCTTAAGCCTAGAAATGTCGATTATGTGAGCACGTGCTTTGCATTTATATATCTAGTAGTTGTCACACCCTCTTTTTTGCAACTACACCCCGCGAAGGGCATAGATAAGGGAGTTTTTTCCAATTTAAGGACAATCGAAATGGAATTTATTTATTTAAGAGATTTTCAGAGTCGCCACTTGCGATAATTAATGGTGTCCCAAGTCATCGGTTGAATCCCGAATCGAGGAAGATTTGACTATGTTTAACAGTCAGCAAACCAGAAATTCCAATAAGGATTTCTGTTAAGCCGGGAGAAGGTGTTAGGCATTCCCGAGTTCCATGGTTCTAGCACGGTCTCTCAACTATTATATTTGGCTAAAACTCTAATTTTAAAACATATTCATCATATAGTACAATTTTAAATTATTTACCATTTTTGATTAATATTAGGAAATTCAACATTTTAAAATATGTTTTTGGATTACGTCACATAAAAAGCACTCGGATCCGAAACACATTTTTATTCAACATTTTGGGATTTGGATTTTCACATGAAATGCACACCCGAATTTAAGAAGGCAAAGTTAATATAAGAACGCGCCAAGAGCTGCTAACGTGTTATTAACTTTGCGGGGGACCATGGAATTTGCTAAATGGCGCATCCTGAATTCCAAGACATTTTAACAAAGTATTTTAAAGAGGGCCATGCAGTATATGAATTCTATTTGGCGCGGCGCACCTCAAATTATTTTAAAGACCACCCTACAATGAACTACCATTTTCTATTAATGATTGTCTCTAAAAGGACCTAATTAATTAGCCCTGTTAATTGCTATTTATAGAAGTGATCAAAGAATTTGGGCCTCAAGTTCAAGTCCACACTTGAACAAAAGGGAAAAATCTCTTAATTCAAGCATGCTACTTAACTAGAGGGCCCAAAACCTATGTTACAAAATTAATCCCATGAACCTAGGGTGATTTTACGCCTTCAGAATTTTTCTTTAGGTTTTAAACTTAGCCCAGGAAGGTGGAATACATGGAATACACGGTCAGTTTGTGAGGAACTGCCTCATGTGGGCCATGTACGCATAAGTTAGGGCCTGAAATTCGATTTAAATAGCAGGCTGTCAGGCTGGGCTCATAAGTGAGCCCAAGTCCAGTATTAGATTGGGTCTTAGGATACTAATTGTAGAATTATGACTGGATTTAATAATTATTCAATGAGACCACTCTTGACCTTAGAAAGATGCTATTTGCTGCTATTCTATCTATTTGTGCATCAAGTTCGAAAAAGATCTCAATTTATAATGAAGAAATGATAGTAGCTCTATGTTTTATAGGCTCTATCATATTCAGTAGGAAGAGTTTAGGTAAAACTTTCAAAGTGACTCTCGACGGGAGAATCCACAAGTCAGTCAATAGTAAGCTGAGATGACACGCGTCTTTCTTTTAGGTCATTCCTTACCAGCAAATAAAGAAATTCAAGATCGGCCTAATTTCATATACATATTTAGCTCATGAATGCTTTGCTACCCAATACATATTCAATCTGGAAATTCAATAGCTAATTAATTTCATTCAATGCATGTTAAGAAATTTTATTCATATGGACCCAATATACTAACGGGTTTCACATGCAAATTATAACTAAACTTGATGGATTACACATTCTCAATTTCTTCAAATGACTCCTAACATGTACATCATAAGCAAGATCATACCTAATTCCTGATTTAGAATTAACTTGCTACTACTAAATTTCTGACTTACATGTGAACTAAATCAAATCCAACGTTACTAAGAACAATACTCATACAATCATGAGAGAAGACAAAATTAGTTTCATGGTCTTATACAATCCAGAACAGTCCATGTCTATGATCAATTACAAACATACTACTGGTGAGATGTACCAAATGTAATATCACTACAGTAATAGTACTTTAGAGAAAGATAGTCTAAACAAACATTTGATCTATTCCATCTTCACAGCTCGAGTTACACTTGAGAGTTTATAGTAATACCTGGTACAATAGTTAGAACAAAAGTGATGAGGTTAAGGAGAAAAACAATAACAGATATCAGCAACAACAAATCTAACAGCCAGAACTCATGAGATTGACTAAAAAAACCAATGGAACAGTGGTTTGATCACTGAAATTACCCAGAAATATGACTCAAAATTCACATCAATGCTTTGCTCATACAAGAACAGATGGTTTTAAAAGGTGAGGAATTCTAGAGATTTTCTGAGTGATGGAGCAGTGGAGCTTAAGAAAACTGCCCGAGATCCTCTTTTGTTTCAGACCTTTCCCTTAATCCTTATCCTGCCTTGAAAGGCAAAAATACGAGTTTATATAGGCTCACATAGGGAAACTCTCAGATTTTTTACTTTGCTCATTGGTCCCTCTTTTTATTTTTATTTTTAGCTTAGGTAACCTTAAATTTCTGACTTGTTTACCAAGTTTTACCAGTTAACAAACTGAAATTCCACTAGAGACCTTCACTAGAAGCTTCTCAGTTTGTAATGAAAGATTCCCTAGCCCTAAAATGTCTAAACTACCCTTCATTCAATTTGAAATTATTAGCTGAGTACTAAACTAATCCCCCAATCTAGCTAACCTTAGTCCATAACTAACCAAGGCTAGTCAATCAAGGGTTGGGTTATTCAGCTATATCCAAACCATCCTAATTACAAGAGAAAAGCTGACACTTGAACTAATATTCCTAATAAACCAAAATTGGACTTTGAACTTTAATGAACACTAATATCCTAAGGTTAAAAAGTGAATTAACAATTAGCTAACAAGTAAAAGTTGAAACTAAGGTAGAATTAATGTCATAAAATGTGAATTAAACTGAATCGAAATTAGTTCTAAGAAACTGGACAGAAACGAAAATCAAATTTGACTAACTAATCAATAAAAAGGAAATAACATTGATCCTAACTAATTAAGCATAGAGATTAACAAGAAATTCAGCCTCAATAAAGAAAAACAAATTAGCTCATTAAACGAGAAAAACTAAAGCTAACATGCAATCAAAATCAACAAACCAGCAATAACCTTGGCTAAGACTAACAAAAAAACCAAAGCCTGTTAATTCAAGAACTTAACATGGAATCAAAATAGCGTTGGCTAAGACCAACTATATGTAAACATTAAAAAGTGGAAACCAGAAATAGACTCAATTAGGCTAAGACTCGATTTAAACCATAAATAAACTCAACTAAGCTAAAATTTGACTTGAACCAGAAATAAACTCAATTAGAAACCTAACAAATCGACAGAGAAGAGACGAAGCAGAGAGATACTAGAGAAAAGGTGGGAAAACTTAGCTTAATTTCTTTCCTCAGACCCTGGGAACCTTCATGCACTTTTTGTGAAACTTTGAAAAACCCTAGATCCGGATTTTGGGAAGTTATGGGGATATTCAAGGGAAACCGGCTATGGATTCGAGGTGAGAGAATTGAGAAGGTCATAAGGTGTGAATTTGGTTGGCTTTGGAGGAGTTAGGAATTTGACCAAATCTTTGATTTAATATTCGAGAGGATGGGCAAGGATTCGAGGTATGAGGTTTGGGGCTTTGGAAAGAGGAGAGGGAGGTAGTTTAGGGGTGTTAATCTGGAAGAGTTTAGATGTGGCGCCGCCAGGGGAGGCGGAGGCGGTGACCATTGTTTCAATTATTCGACGAGTTTGAGGGATGCTCGAAGGAAATGGATGGTGGGGGTTGAAATGGGAGGCCGAGAGGGCTCTACGGTGTTAATTTGGAGTCGTTTGGTGGCTGGCCGCCACCGTGTGGCGATTTCAGGCGGCGGTTTTAGGGTAGTGGATGGTGTTCTGAGAGTTGGTCTCTGAAAAGACGAAAGGGATGAGGGTAAGCAGGTCTCATGGGGTGGGGTAGTGTTAGAACATATTTATAATTGGGAAGGATTAGTTCCTGGTCGTTCGATCTATTGAGATCAACGGCCCAGATTAACAATGGCTGAAACGGTGTCGTTTTGGTAGGGTGTGGGACTGGACCGGGTTACGTTATTGGGTTGGGCGGGAAAAACAGGTTAATTCGATGGTTTTGTTTGGGCTGGTTGGGCCAAATTCCTTTTCTTTTGTTTTTTTTTAAAAAAAATATTCTTTCTTTTTAATTCTTTTATTCCAAAAACTAAACTAAACCCTAAGTTAATATTAAAACTAGTTTAAATTACCAAGTCAAATTAATTAACTCTATCCAAACTAATCAAATGCCAAATTAAAAAGGAAAACTACCAAAATTTTAAAAGTTAAACTTAAAACAAAAGTATTTGTGATTTTGTATTTTTAAAATGACTAATTATCTTAATTAATGCAAAGATGTCAAATTAAATCCTAAATGAAAGGCACCCATATGTTTTAGTATTTTTTTGTGAATTAAAATGCGCTCAGCATGCAAATGAACACATAATTTATGCAATTAAATTAAAAAATCACCCAGATAAAGAAAAATTTTATTTCTACGAATTTATAGGAGAAAATTAGGCTAGGAAAAAATCACATGCTCACAGTAGTGTCCCTATTATTGGAATTCTGGCTGGATGGCTACGTGACTGCGAGATGTGTTCATATGGTTTGAATATAATGATAATGGTTTTCTTGAGGTGTAGAAAGGACTATTGGGTGTTTGGTTTCTATCTTGATGCGACGTATAATCTCGAATTAGAGTGTATTGGAAGATTTTTCATGTTGATTCAATTGTGGAACAAACTAGATTCACGTGTCTTATTGTTGAAATCATACTCAGGAAGATTAAACGATTGCGTAGTAGTTGTAATTGTGGAAGGGTATAGAGAGATGTCGGTTTGAGGTGAAGTTGGTGGGTTATAACCTGTGAAGTAATCTACAGATGTGTGATTTTATGATGTTGTGTGGAGGCTTTATTTTCTACCTGTGAGTTATATTTGTGTGATTTGAGGTATTATATGGTTTATGTTACATGACCTTATGAAATATTTAGTTGAATTTTAGTGCAGTATTTTTGAAGTAACAGAGTATGGGTATTGTAAGTTATCAGATGCTTTATTTCTTTGCTTTGAGCCAAGTGGAGGAGCCTGTTATCGACAGGTTGATTGTACAGTTTGAGGCATACTGGTGAATCCGTTATGAGTTGCAGAGATTGAGTTCGAGAATGACTTGAGTAAAAGAATTTCTGGGTATGAGTTGTATTAGGACTTATGGGTATATAAGAATCACTGAATAATTTGAGTTGTTATTGGTGAAGGATGTAATGTGCATAGAGAAGAAATTTATCTGGTTGAACTAAGGTGGGGTTACTTCCTTGGGTGTTGGAGTTCTATTGGGGCACATCTCGTTCGGTCTGGTTGATCAATCTAATTGAGATTTGAGAAGAGTGGATGACTCTCTAGAATAGTTCTAATGAATTCAAGATTTACATGTGGTAATTGAGAATGTTGCGGAGTTGTATATGACCAGAAGCGGGGAGTTACATTGGACAGTATTGAGACTCACAGTACTTCTATATCATTTTATATTCTACATTCAGTATCAGGAAGGTAAAAATAAATAGCTTTAAATTCACAGAAGGTCTTCTCGGAGCGGGTAAATAGGTTGTGTACTTTTGGAGTGCTTAAGAGAGCATTCAATCGTTTATGAGCTTTAGGGTGGTGCAGTTTTATGTTAGGCTCTTGTATGGTGATTCTTGTTTGAGGATTGTTATATTATGGCAAGGAGAAGTATCAATTTGAAGGTAATTCAGAAGGAACTGGAAGAAATAGGACATCTTGGTAGTAGGTTGGATCGGCATGGTAATGGATAAGATCGGTTCTTTGGGTGCTTATGATAATGTAGGTTTGTACTGGTGTTTTTTGGCTATGCTCTTAGGTTTTGGTGACATGCGTGGCTTGATTGAGTTAGAGACATTTAGTTCTGATGGATTAATTATGTGCAAATGGGTTTCGAAGAGATCTCAATAGTTTCTACCACAGTTCATGGAGTATATTTTCTATTGGCGGGAGGAGCATGTGATGTAGAGTGATTTTCTTCGGATGAAATCAAATGGAAAATTCTTGGCTAATTTAGTAAGTAGTTTTTTGTGACTTGGAGTAGATTACGAAGTTCTCGTATTTTTCAAATGATGGAATAATATATGCGGCATGTAGTGTAGGATTGAGATTTGAATGTGTGAGATCACGATTCAGTTTTGAAGGGGAGGTCACGAGTCCTTAGGCAACATGGATAGTTTCATATGAATAGGTAAACAACATTACTATTTGGTATGGCTTGATAGGATTATACATTTCAGAAGGGGGATATGTTTTGATTTATGGATACTTCATTGGTATTGCGACACTCTCCTAGTTGATCGACTATTGGTATTCAAATTTTGCTTTGTGGCACAAAAGAATTGTAAAAGTATTCCTTGCACGATGATCGTGTATGAGACATTTAGGTGGTGGAGTTGAGATCAGATATGGTGATTCATGTGTTCTACAGATTTAGAGACTGAGAGTTCTCAGAATCATTTTGTTTCGCAGTTATGGACTGTGAAAATGTGGCCAAATCTAGTCAGGGGATAGTATGTGTTGTGATTCAGTCATTGTGGACTTTCATTGGGTTATTTATCTATTGTGGGTGACGAGTGTTGATTTAGGGTTCATTGGTAAGCTTGATACGGATGTATATTCTGCACCGAGTCAGATTGGTTGGCTCTATACTGTTATTATTGAGGGATAAGCCATTCAATTGTTGTTAAGCTTATTCGTGTTCTGAGATTATCTGTAAGTTACTTTTCTATACTACGAAGGGTTGTGATTTGTTAGTTATATGCACACATGGTGCGGTTATATTTGGGCTTTATATCGGGATTTGAACGGATGCATGACTGAATCCGCGTTGGCTATGTTCTTTCCTGGTCGTGGTATTGTGTTATTTTCTAATAATAATGATGGTAATGCACTTTGGGTACTCGATATCAAATTTCGTGTGGTTATTGATTTTGAGCAAGGCAGCTCGAGGAATATAAATTGGACCGGCATTTGGACGGGGTCATGCATTGCAGTAAAGTTATATTGAGAATATGATCCTTTTCATGGGATTTATGTATTCTGGTTCTACGGTGTGTGCTAGTCTCTTAGGACGGTGTTGTGATGGTGCTTGTTAAGCTGGCAGGACAGTCCTGTCGTTTGAGGCCTTTTTAGGATTGAGTATATTTGGAATGTTGCTATTTGGTGCATCGGTTGCACAAGTTGTGTATTTAAGCTATATTAATGTGTCATGTCACTAGAGTGATTATGTTAGATGGGATGAGGTCATCGTACCTTGAATGTCTGCTAGCAGATCAGATTGTGGTATATTTGGAAGGATATTGATGTTGATCGGGTTAAAAATTTGCTGTAGTTCCTATCAAAGGAGAGGGAGTTCCACAACTTGTTGGTCTGATGGATGGTTATGAGTTTATGCGTATTTATTTCATCGTTGGAAGTATATAAAGGTGTTAGAACGAGGCTCTATTTGATAAGAGGTTTATTCTCGGTATTGGGTTATTTTGAGCAACTACTCTGATTAGAAGTTATCGTTATGAGTGTTTGAGTTATATGGTATATCATGTGATTTCATCTAGAGTTATGGATATGTCTTGACACTGCTTGTTCAGAATTATACAGTGGGTGGATGCGAGACTATGATCTTATAGAAAATTTTGGATATGGAAATTGGATTCTAAGGCTTATGGACTAGGTTGGATTAAGAATTTTCAGTCATATTGTGTTACCAGATCTATATGGAATAGGGTGACATGAGATCGCCCCCAGTATATGCATGTTAAGGTTACTTGGAGATTTGATGGCTTGGGAATAACTCTTGGCACATTCATGGACGAACGTATGTTCAAATGGGGGGAGAATGTAACGACTCTGATTAGTCGTTTTGAGCATTTGCACTTTGCTCGGTAGTTTAGGGGCACGAGTAGCTCTGTATGATGCATTAGTACTTGTGTGCAAAATTTGATTTATTCTGAGTTGATTTGATATGTTTCAGGGTAAATTTTTGGAAGTCAAAAGTTTGAAAGACGATTAAGTTTGATTTGAGGTGCGTTTCGTCGTTTTGATATTATTATGTGTGTTTTGAGGCCTTGAATATGTTCATATTGTTATATGGAACTTGTTGGTATATTTCAATGGAATCCCGAGGGGCTCGGGTAAGTTTTGGATAGGTTTGGGTTGTGTTGCGCTCGTTTTTTATGTTTCGATGTCGTTTCTTCAAGCATAAATGGTACCACATTGAACAAATGAGCTCCAATTTCTGTTTTGATTGAAGCATTAGATCCGTATCGTAATTATGGAGCCATAAGAAAAGGAAACGTCAAGTTTGGACATTGTGAGGATTTTATGATTATTACTAAGAATTGAGTTGCCATGTTTTTTTCAAATTGATTACGAAATTGCCACTGACTGCGTATTTAAAAATCTGCACTATTTCTAAAAATTAAAATCTCCTTCAATATAAGGTCAAATTGAGTGATTCAAGAGCCTCAATTGAGTGGAATTTTACAAGGAATCCATTGGAAGCATGAAAAGTGAGTTTTGAGATCTTTTGGCATAAGAAACGAGGCAGAACAATGTTAAAATGAGGATGTTGTTCATTAAATATATTTTAAGTTGGGGAGCTCGGAATTGGGAAATTTTCGAGGTGAGTTTCAGCATATAAATTAGGATAAGTGTTCTCTACTCGATTTTAGTTGTATTTCGTGAATGTATCTTCGATTCTAGCTTTTGGTTGATGAATTTTAAAGAAGAAATTGGGGGTTTTGGCCTAAAGTTTTATAATATGAATTTTTGATTTTTGAACACCGATTTGGAGTTGGATATGAGTGAAAATAGTATAGTTGATCTCGTAATTGAATGACTTGACGGATTTTGTGAGTCTTGTCGGGTTCTAAGGTGCGGGTCTCGATTTGGCTTTTTGGTCGATTTTGGGCTTTTAATTAGAGATTCAACCTTTTTCGATTGCGATTGGTTCCTTTAGCATTGTTTGATGTATTTGAGTTGTTTTTGATTAGTTTCACGCCATTCAGAGGTCAGAACACGCGTGATTGAATTCTTGGAGCATTGCTTGGCTTGCTCGCTGTAGGAATTGGCTTGTTTAAGATAAGCAACCCTTCTAAACTTAAGGATGAGGGTATGAAACCTTGAATTATGTTTTATGTGATTGGTGTTGAGGTGACACGTATTCTAGGTGACGGGGGTGTACCCTGTGATTTGTGAATGTTGTTTCTAGGGCATTGTTTAGTGGCCCATTTTGTTGATATTTATGTGTTTTGCCATGTGATAAAGTAGTTGAGTTGTACATTATGCTAGATATCATGTTTAGGATTTATGTTGATATTGTTGGGACCCCCTAGCGATTGTTCTTGTTGTGAACTCATTGATTTTATTGATATTTTATTGTCAGTCACATTCGTGCATTCATATCACATCTCAGTCTCAATTGTTGCTTATTGATACATCGTATCATTATTCCAGGTTAGTTTTCATTATATTGTGAGCCTGTGGGTGAGACTAGAGAGATTGATAACTGAGTGCGGCCAAGAGCCTGATTATGAGTGACCGTTATGGGATCGGGTTGCACGCCGCATCATGTTTTATTGATTTATGCCATGATTGGCTTGTTATAGCGCTTGGGCTGAAGGAGCCCCTCAGGAGTCTATAGCCCCAGTGAGTGCAGGTTGATTATATTGAGGGAGGGATCTTCCCTAGACATGGATCTTTTCTGATGCATCTATATACCTGGAGATGAATATTCTCCATGCGGTAGGATTGGCCTTCCTCGGTAATGAGTGACTGATGGTCAGTGATGTATATATTCCGGGATAGATCTTCCTTGGGCCAAATGGTCCATATAGAGTGAAAAGTGTGAGATAATGTGATTGAATAATCTGAGAGTGTAAGTACATAATTTATCTCTAAGATACATGGCATTGGCATGCACACATGACATATATGCATTGAGATGCATTTTTTCTCATGGTCTACGGTATCACGTCATTCATGACTTTTACACATATTGATATGTGGCATAGAGAGGTATTTCATACTTTTTATCTTGAAGGAAAATGAGACATCTTATTTATTGTGAAATGGGTTTTTTTTAGAAAAATTACAGTTTTTAAACTATCTCATTTTACGACGATGTTCGGTAAAGGATTTGAGTTCCACTAATATTCTTTAAAAGAGAAACTATTTTTGAAATTTTTTTGCAAAACCTGAATATTAGTATCTCTGAGATTATTTCCTTGGTTATGTGCTCTACTTTGTATGAACTGCTATTGGTTATTGGTGTTGGACCCAAACTATGTTCCAGTTCGAAATTCCTTTCAACCCGAGGTTAGATTTGTTATTTTTTAGTACATGGGGTTGGTTATGCTCATATTGTACTTCCTCTACATTGCATGCAAATTCCATATGCCGATGTTGCTGTGTCTAATGGTTGTTGGGTTTGTAGGCATACCTGCATTCCTGCTGTAGCTGCATCTTGTTCATGGTTGCCTTAGAATTATAAAACTCTGTGTATATACTTTTCACTTAGATGATGTAATTACTTTATATCATCTTTATAAACTCTATTCTTAGAAGCTCATGATTTGTACTATCGGTCCTTGGGAAATGTAATAGATCCAGATAATTTATTTTGTTCAACTGCCTTATTAAATATTATGAGAATTGGATAGTATAGTTGGCTTACCTAGCGAGTTGAGTTAGGTGTCATCACGACTAGTGGATTTTGGGTCGTGACAATGATTAATGAAGAAATTGTTGATATAATGGAGTGCTTAATATTATTAATAATGGAAAGGATTTTGAACTCAAATCTGTCATGAAATTTGGACAGATAAATGATTGGCCAAATGAAAATATGCAATGAAATTGACTTCACCTGAAAATGTGAAGTGGGATGGATAATTCCAACACCGAAAGTGAAATAAAAAATCAAGTTGATAGACATAAAGATGACTTGTGGCACAAGATTTTTCGTAAATATCCTGGCATTAGTTATATGGAGATATGTTCTCATGTGGTGGATAAAATCGTTTTCAGGTTTTAATTTGGCAATACATGAAAAACTTGCGCATTGATCATGCCCAGCCATTCCTCCTAAGAGGTCTAGTGGTCGTCACAAATATAATCTGGTTTACAAGTCCGGAGTCGAATCCCAGGGGAATTTAACATACTAATTAGAACAACTAGTTTCGCACGAGTTCAAGTAGTCATGCTTTAGAAATATTAAATAATGATTTGAATGTTTAATAACTAAGAGCAAAGTAATTAAGATGCAGTAACTTATAACTAACGGAGCAAATAGTGTAGACAAGATTGGAAAAAGTCTATGATTATAATTTTTCCTATTGTCAGAATCTCCTTCACCACGTTTCTTATAAATTTATCTAAGTATTCTCTATCGATCGTGAGTACTTTGGGTATCATAGCTCTCTCTCGAGTAATTACCACAATTTACTATACGTAATCTCTTGAACTATGCTAGCTAGAACTACTTCACCGCTCATCATACTCGCACCAAGGTTTCCTTATCTATAATCCTGCCTTTAAACCCCCCGTATTGATCTCTCAAATACGTTAGGAGTAGTATTGTCCAACAACTACTTAAATGTATACTCTCTCTCTCTCTCTCTCTCGCTAGAGATATACACACTAAATATGCACAGTTAATTGCGAGCTCTTCAATCAACAACAATGAAAATATAGTTAAACAAATAGAGAAAAATCAAAGGCAAATCTATATTAGACATAGTAGAAAATGATCCTCCAATAGGTTCCATCAAACCCTAGATGACGGGTTTAGCTACTCATAATATTGTGTAAGTTTACAATATACAAAGTCAGAACCAACAATGGAAACATGAAGAAGAAAGCGAAAAACTCCTAGAAACATTCTCCGCCTTGCTCTTTTCTTTGTGTTCTTGCCTCCTCACGTTCAATCCCCCCAAAAGTGAGATTAGAGACTATTTGTATGAGATATGATTAGCATGTGGCAAAATAATACAAGCACACTTTGAAACAACCTTTTTAGAATAGCTCATTCACTATCTCATTCACACACGAGAGTGAACGAGTGAAGTTCTTCTCTTTTTTCTTTTCCTTCTAAGTCTCTCATGCCCTTCTATGCCTTTTTTCCATGATTCACTATTTTTCTCAATCTTTTCCTCAGCTAGCTCTTTCACTCTCTCGTGTGCACGCGAGGAAAGTTCTCTTCTATCTTTTGGTCCCGATTTAACTTCTATTGCTCATTTTTCATCCAACTTGCTCCTACACAAAAGAATGCATGTACTAAGCATAATTCACTACAAAACATTATGTAACATGTCGTACCTCACAAGTTATGAGATGAAAGTACACCAAAAAATATGTATTTTGGTCGTTTATCAACACTCTACACTTAAACTCTTGCTCGTCCTTGAGAAACTTTCAAAATTAAGCACAATTGCAAGAAACACATTTTCAAAATCTACACAGGCATCATACAAACGATAATGGCTTATACCAACGCTTAGAACTCAACATAAGAACAATTGACATTTTTCTTCAAAAGTAGACCCATGCCAAGAGTATTTAAAATATTTGTCCGGCTTCTTCTAAAATCCTAACCTGAAGAGATGACTCTAATGCATTCCTTACTATGACTCACTTGTTGTGTCAACTCATAATGCTTGGACTTTACCAATCCATTGTAAATCATGTGTCCTGACCACAATCAAAGAGAGAAATTAGTCCATACACTCAAATATGCATTCAAGTATAATTTAAGGACTTACAAATTGAAAGAATTCACTCACTCTCACAAAGAAATTCATGTGCATACCTAGGTCATTCCATAGGCTTGCCCGTAGTGTATGTCTATACTAATTTAAGCTTGCAAAGTCTAGAATCAATTAGGTCTTTCTAGGTGGTAATGTAGGCTAAAGGATGGGTAGGATATATATGGGTATAGTGACTAACCCTCCTAAGCACTTTAATACACTACACTTAACTTTTAAATACGTACTCTTCATGAACAATTCATGCAATGCTTAACCATATACAATTTGTCCCTTCTTCTTTAAACACAACTATGCATTCACTAGCTCAGATTAAAAGGAATATGATGTGTATTTTCTATTATTTTCATTTTTTTGTATTTTCTTTGATTTTTTTCTTTTTTCACACTCTCCATACTTGGGTTACGCAGGTAATGATCTTTCAGAACATATGTGTTTGGTGATTTGATTACACGATATGTCTGTAGGCTGTTTGTGAGGTTATGTGTATACTTGGGTTGGATTTTCGAGGGTTCAAGTGAGTTCTGGGTAGGTTCCAGGATGTCTTAGGCTTAGAAACCAAATGTTTCAGGTTCAGAGGAGTTGCAGGCCTCTAAACCCGCAGCACAGTCCGTAAGAAATCGCGTGCAACTGCGGAGGGGCCAGCATGGCTGCGGGCGACTTTGTGCGGTGCACGGTGGAGCTTGTGCGGCCGCAGTTGCCTTTGTGCAGTCCGCACAAGGTGATGAACTTCAGCATCTTTAGGAAGGCCTTTGCGGCCATGGTCTATTTTGTCCAGTCCGCATAGGGGGTCTGAGAGGGGTATAAATAGATGGGATTTTTAGTTATTTTTTATTTTTTTAAACCCTAAAAACATAAGAGGCGATTTTTCAAGCAACCTTTCTTCTCCTAATCTATTGTAAGTTGTTTTAACTAATTTTATTCAATCATTATCATCTATTAACAAGATCTCAACTTAAAATCAAAGATTTTCATGGGGGAAATTGGGTGTATTGGGTAGAATTTAGGTTTTTTTCCACGTGGGCCCAGGGGCAATTTTTGACTTTTTGGGTAAAACTTTGGAAAATTCATTTTCATGCATTGGGGTTGATTCACTTAGCGTTTATTGATGTAATTAAGTAATTTGTGATCAGATACGAGCGAATTGGCAGTGGAATCAAGGGGTAAAGCTATAATTGAGACTTGAGTTGTGGTCAAGGCATCAAGCTAAATGTTTGGTCTAACCTTAACTTGAGGGAATAGGAGTTGAGTCCAATTTTCCATGTGAAAATTGTTGAATACGATGGATAGGCATGGTGACGAGTATCTATACGTTGGTGTATATCATGGCCGTGAGTCTTTATATTGTGAATATCTTGATTTCGTTGTATCTTTCATACCTTGGTGATGATTTCTAATTATTATGAAACGTCCGTGGTATTATTGTGACCATTGAATATCGAGGAGCATTGGCTCAAGTTATATTACAAATTGTGTAAGTATATGAGATGATTGAGCCCTTTGGAGCATTGGCTCAAGTGATAAAGTGAGTTATGAAATAAAAGTGAAAGAAAGAAAAGAGTTGTTAAATCATTCCCTTGCCGGGATTTCTATTATTATTCTGTTTATTCCCTCGCTCTTTGTTTGTGATTGTTGTTTGGGTGAGGAAGAGTGTTAAAGAACGAATGGTGATGTCGTGCATTGTTTTCTATTGTGGGGAAAGAGTGTAAAGCACAAAAGGTAATGTTTTGCAGTATGTTGTACCATTCCGTATCGATTTTCATTAATTATATGGTGAGGAAAGAGAGTAAAAGCACGAAGCGTGATGCCGTGTACATTGTTATTATATGGTTGATTCAGTGAGAATGAGAGGAAAAGCATGAAGGGTGATGTTGTGCAAATTGTTTGATTTCCGATTCTTGTTGATATTCTAGTTATGTTGTTTCTTTCCTTACTTGATGTTTTCTATTCGGAATTGTTACCTCTCCCACAACATGTTTCCCCCTCCCACATTGACTGGTTATTTCCCGTATTTCTTTTATATATATATATATATATATATATATATATATATATATATATATATATATATTAGAACTGTACAGGTTTATTTGGTAGTTTGGTCCTAGCCTCGTCACTACTTCGCCAAGGTTAGACTAGACACTTACCGGCACATGGGGTCGGTTGTGCTGATACTACACTCTACACTGTGTGCAGATCCTGGAGTAACATTTGGTCATTAGTAGTAGATCGGGAGCTATCCTTCAGTCCTAGACTCTGAGGTAGATATGCTAGTGTTCCCAGGCCCGACGTATCTTCTATCAGTTTTATGTTCTGTTGTCACTTGTCTTTGAGACAAACTATGTTATTTTCTTTCAAGCACTTACTTGTAGTAATCCTAGATAGTTCATGGATGTTGTGACACCAGGTTCTGGTTAGAGGCATGTGTTGGTCTTTAGGATATTTTGGTTTTATATTTTATTTAAGACTTCCGCTAAATTTCATATTTCGATGTTATTTAATTGTTTATTCCCTTTTAATTTAATTGGTTAAAAAGGGAGTGAAAACAAAGAGAGTTAATGATTTCTAAGATCATGGCTTGCCTAGCTTCTACGAGTAGGAGCCATCACGATTCCCGAGGGTGAAAAATTCGGGTCATGACATATGAACCTATTGGCCTTTCTATGGTTCCATTCAAAAGCTACCTCAACTATTATCTTACTATTCTAGCAACTTAATGCTTTTATATGCAAAGGTTCAAACGATATAATTAAGAACAAAAAGGGAATCAACTTGTAATGTGGTTCCAAGGAAAAGGTTTATAGGTCAAATGGGATATCTAAGGATTAATTTTATTTATGGTGGCATAATAGCTCAATGGACAATCAAAGAAATACCAACACCATCTCAAAGACTTACAAAGCTTACTTATTTCACTTCGACTAAAACACGGAGGAAGTTCAAAACCAACACAAGATAACATAAAATATTCTCAAGGCATGTGGGTACGTAGAAAATAATCAGCTCTAAGTCCCCACATAAAACATGTCAACAAGCATATATACTCATGTTTGTCCATTCTATTATCAGTTCTACAAAAGAAAGAAAAAGGAAAATCTTTTTGTACTTTTTAGACTTTACTCCCGCAAAAGTAATCCATTGTTGGGAGAAGTCCAAAATTTTTGAAAATTCTACCCAAAAAAAAACTACTACCTGATTAAAAGAAAATCGGCATCCTCGAGAAAGAATCGAGGTTTAAAGAAAACCCAAGATTACGCTAATAAAAAGCTAATTGCAGTTGTACAATTACAATCCGACCCCACCCTTAAGGATATGCACTATCTTCAGTCGCAAAAAAATAAACAAAATAAAGCTCAAAAGCATAGAGGGTGTTAGAAGATCCCTGAAAATCACTCTGGCTGTGGTGAGGACCGGCCATGACCATTGGTCCTCAATGCTGATGGGTACTCCAAAGTGACACCAGATGTGTCGACTGCCTCTATCATTTCACCCTCTCTAACCCAGATAGGTCCAGTACTAGTAGCCTCCACAACCTGCTCACCAACTCCAAAAGGGTCCTTAGCTATGGTGCCCTCAATAGCACTTCTATCCATCTGTATCCCAATGTGTGGTGGCATTGGTCTACGAACTTCCTCAAGTATCTTAACAAATTGCTCTCTCATCCACTGCTCTCTTATCTCTTGAGCATCTAGCTAGGAATGATCTTGTGCCTTTAATTCTTCCCTCGACAAATGGATCTCATTCTCCATAGCACCCAAGCGCTCATCAGAGATTTTCTTGTTATCTTTGTCCCCATATGGATCATGCACACTGCAAATGTTGTCCATTTCCTGCAGCTTCACAACAATGATGTAGCCAACTTCATATTGCCCTCTTAGCTTGCGTCATTTTTAGCTTAAACTCTTGCAAAAGTGCAGTTAGTGTGTGGACGAAATAAAGTCCTCATTGCATGCTATCCCAGGTCTTGTACATCTAGCTCAGCATCACTTCCCTAATATTCACATCAATACCTATCATCAAAGAAAAAATAAGAAAAACACGCTCCGATATGACAATAGTCTTGTGTGTTGCATGCATCAGTCTATTGCGAACCCAAATTAACCAAGTCTTAGCTTCTTTGTTCAAGTACTTCTTCACTAGGCCTTGGTTTTTACTCCACCTAGCACAAGATGATAGATCACATAAAACTTCTAGTATACGTGTCCGACTTGGCCATCGTTCTCTCCTCCAATATTCTACCATGGATCGTTTAGGAACGTTGTAGAACCTGTTGATTGCCTCTGCGAAGATGTCCACCTCATGACCTTTAACCCAAACAATGTCATCACCTTTGGTAAGATACAGTAGGAATATAGTTCTTGCATAAGTGTCAGGTTGGCCTTTCCTTTTGGTCCCTATGCAAAGTGTGTCCACCATCTCCGCTTAATCTGTGCCATTCTATTTGGACAAGCCTTACCAGCGGCCTTCATATTCAATGGTCTTTCATATATCTTGGGATTTACCTGTTTCCATTTAATGCCAGCCAATAATTTCCAAGCATCCTCACTCACATGCTTATTTTGCCACCCTTCATTGTCAACTAGAGTGCTAGGTTCATCTTCGTCTTTAGGTAACGGAAATATCATCTCATCCTCAGAGTCGTTAGATTCAGACTCAGACTCGGACACAGACTCCAGAATCTTCTTTGCTTTACCTTTCCCCTTCACCTCAGTTGCTTTTCGCTTCATTGCCGGAGGCGACTTAGAAGCTCTTTCTCAAATTTAGAGTGGGACTTCCCTTTGCCTAGATGGCTGTGGGAGTTGTTGCACGGGCAGCTCAATAATCATAGTGGTGGACCTATTAGCTACCTCAGAACTCCTAGGTTCCATAGAATCATTCTTCGTCTTGTAATTGATGTCTATGATACATTCTTATCAGTCGAAGTCTTTTTTGGGGGAGGCTTGATAGTACCTCCCTACTCTATGACTATGAGTGGGTGTTTTAGATATAGTTATAGTACCTAAAGAAGAAACAATAGAATTCTCTGAGTAAACATGCAATATCAAGTCATCAAGAGTAATACAATGGGTACTCAGAACGCCCCAACTGTGCCGTGGGCATCTTTACCAAAATCAGTCTATTCATTCAAATTTCATATTTTTACTTCGATGATTGATGTTACAATATACAAGTATTATAGTATGTTGAAACTTCAAAGAATATCCTTTACACCATAGCAGGGTTAACAAATAGCCTTGTTCGACAAGTGACAACAATTAGCACATTAACAATTTGTTCAAGATTTTTCTACAGTTAACAACAAAAGCACAATATGTAGCGTACTATCGAAAAGTCCTTTCGAAAACCAGAGGGAACTGTTGTAACTCGACAACCGCTCATTCAAGAATGACAACTCAAATTCTCTCCCTTATTTTTAAATAACTTACCAATGAGTTCACCAAATGTGCAAAGAGATTACAATTACCCTCAACTATAGACAGGCAACCAGCGTGTAGATAATCTACAGGCAGCACACATAACTGTTCTAAGTCAGCGGTGGTATCACTTTTATCCGAACGAATTCAAGTGACGTGCAACAGACCTGAATAGCCACCCCACCTTCAAGAGAAGTTCATAATACCGTAAGACTTAGAATTGCTACTCAGACTTCATAAAGCCTATTAAAAATCTCAGTCAGGCAATTCATCAGATACCTTGTGTGCACAAATTTCTGTTACTTCTTTAATCCCATTGTTATATGGTTTGCCCTCCCAATTTGAGTAAGGTGGTGAGAATTCTAGTTTCCCACCTCACCATGTTTAAATAGTAACCAATTGAAAACAAGATCTCCTTGTAATCAACTACCCTAAAAAATTAGAAGAAATGAAAGAAAGAAACAAAAAAAAAAGAAAAAAAAAAGAAAATAAGAATAGGGGATGGGACGGGGTTTCTCATGATGGCAATGGAGTGGAACAAGAGATGGAGCATATAGGAAAAAAAAAAGAGAGAAGAAACTTACCTGAAGTGCATGCACCGCGAGAAATAGAGGCAAATGAACGATGTTGTTTTGTTTTGAGGTTGAAATAAACAAGGGTCAAGGTTAAAAAAAAATTGGGCAGTGGTCGTGCGTTTTAGGCAAGTTTCACTGTCATTGGAAAATTTAAACTCACCTGCTCTTGTGCATTCTCGTGTGTGCACGAGAGGGTGAACAAGCTATTACGAAAATAGAAAAGAATTTGCAGTGGCCATGCATTTTGGCCATAATTCCCTATTTTTGGAAATCTTGGCCAGAGTTCTAGCTCGTGCAATTTTCCACAAAGCGAGTACTTGAACGAGCAAAGGCCTGACTGAATTCCACTTGTTCTTCCTCCACACTCTATCTCGAGTTCAAACTTGAACCTTGGTCGTATGTATTCTATTGACTTGCACTTACTCTCACACATATTAAATAATACAAAAATAAAAAATAAGTAAAGAATATAACGAAAAGCAATAAAAATGGGTTGCCTCCCACAAAGCATCTCATTTAATGTCACCGCACAGGCTATCAAACTTAAGGTTCATGCAACATTTGAGGCTCCTGCAAAATGGGTAACCGATACTATCCTCATCTATGCTGAAGTAATGTTTCAACCTTTGCCCATTGACTTTAAACTTGTTCGTTCGAATCGCAAAATTCAATTTGCACAGCTCCATTTAAGATTACTTGCACAACTCTAAATGGTCTCGACTATCTTGATTTCAGCTTAACCCAGAAATAATTTATATCTTGAATTATACAACAACACGACATATTTGGGTTTGAAAATCCTCTCTTGAATATACTTATCATGCATGATCTTCCTTGTACAGTCTGGTGCTCTCAAAAGCATGGTAACGGAACTCATCAAGTTCATGAAGTCTCTGTGACACTACTTGTACCAGCAGCCTCCATGTCAAGGTTTAATTGTCTTAATGCCCAAAAATCTCTATGCTCTAGCTCCACCGGTAAGTGACACGCCTTTCCAAATACCAAATTGTGCAGTGACATGCCAATTGAAGTTTTGAATGCAGTGCGGTAGACCCATAGTACATCATCCAATTTTTTTGCCCAATCATTTCGAGTAATATTTACATTTTTGGTCAAAACACTCTTGATTTTTCTGTTTGACACCTCCATTTTCTCACTTGTTTGTGGGTGATACGGAGTGGAGACCATATGGAGAACGCCATATTTCTCCAACAATTTTGCAAAGGTCCGGTTGCAGAAGTGGGTGCCTCCATCACTGATAATCGCTCTTGGAGTACCAAACTGGGTGAAAATATTCTTTATTAGAAAACCAATAATTCTTTTTGCATCATTTTTTGGGATTGCCACGGCTTCTACCCATTTCAAGACATTGTCCACAGCTACCAGTATGTAATTGTTGCTTTATGAATTGACAAATGGTCCCATAAAATCGATTACCCATACATCAAAGACTTCCACCTCTTGAATTGAGTTTATGGGAATCTCATGTCGACGGAAAATATTCCCCTTCCGTTGGCACTCATCATAGCTTTTACCTAGATGTGCATCTTCAAACAATGTCAGCTAATAAAGCCCGACTACAACACTTTAGCGGCCGTCCTTACTCCTCCAAAATAGCCTTCATACAGGGAAACATGACATATATGCAAAATATAAGGCTGGTCTATCCTGGGAATGCATCTCTGGATCATGTTATAAATACAAATCCTAAAAAAATATGGTTCATCCGAGAAATACATGCGACAATCATGAAAGAACTTTTTCTTTTGCAAAAGGACAAGTAATAGGGAATAATACCGCTCGCTAGGTAATTTGTATATCTGCATACCATGGCGCTACCTCAAGGCTCGTGGCTAAAAGTTGTTCATTTGGGAAAGTCTCCATGATATCTTCCACCTCAACCCTCTTTTCAGCTCCTTCAAGCCTAGACAAATGATCAACAACTTGGTTTTCTATTCCCCTTTGGCTACAGATTTTCAAGTCGAACTCTTGCACAAATAACACCCATTGAATCAGGTGCGACTTTGAACCATTCTTCTCAACTAGGTACCTGGGAGAAGCATGGTCAGTATAAATAATTACCTTCAAGCCTATCAGGTATGACCTGAATTTGTCAAATGCGAACACCACTGCTAGCATCTCTATCAGTTGGGTACCACTCAAGGTTCTACTTGCATAGTAGATTGGATGCATGGCTTAATCTTTTCTCTACCCAAGAACTTCTCCCACAGCATGGTCACTTGCATCATACATCAGCTCAAAGGGTTTCCCCCAGGCGAGTGCCACTATGATTGATGCAGTCACCCGTCTCTTCTTCAACTCCTCAAACGCGACCCTACAGTCATCATAAAATTCGAAGAGGTGATTTTTTGTAAGAAATTTACACAAAGGGTTAGCAATTTTAGAGAAATCTTTTATAAACCGCGTTTACAAGTCGACGTGACCAATGAAGCTTATTATGGACTTGAAAAAGATGGGTGGAGGTAACTTCTAAATTATATCAACCATAGCACCGTACACTTTAATTCCCTTACTTGACACTAGATATCCCAAGACTATACCTTCCTGTACTATGAAATGACACTTTCCCAGTTCAGTACCAGATTAGTCTCCATACACCTCTTCAATATTCTTTTCAAGTTCATAAAGCAATAATCGAATGAGTTTCCCACCACTGAGAAGTCATCTATGAAAACCTCCATTATTTCCTCTACTATATCTGTGAAAATAGACATCATGCACCTTTAAAATGTGGTGGGTGCGTTGCTTAGGCAGAATGGAATTCTTCCAAATTCATAAATTCCATATGGACAGGTGAACAATGTTTTTTCTCTATCCTCCGGGGAAATAAAGATCTGATTATACCCCAAGTATCCATCCAAAAAACAAAAGTGGGACCTCCTTACCAATCTATCTAGCATCTAATCAATGAATGGCAGTGAGAAATGGTGTTTTTGGGTGGCCTTGTTCAACCTTATGTAATCCATACAGCTTTTCCATCCTGTGGCTTTTCTTGTTGAGATCAACTCGTTCTTCTCATTTTGCACTACAATCAAATCCACCCTTCTTTGGCACACACTGAACTAAGATGACCTAGTTGCTGTTAGAGATGGGAAAGATGGTTCTCGTATCTAACCACTTGATCACTTCTTTTTTTACCACTTCTTTCATGTTGGGGTTCAACCTTCTTTGATGTTCTATGGAAGGTTTGTGCCCATCTTCCAGTAGAATCTTATGCATACAAAAAGTTGGGTTGATACCCTTTATATTTGCAATGGTCCAACTGAGTGCAGTTTTGCACTCCTTTAATACCTGCAAAATCCATTCTACCTGCACATCTAACAAACTAGACGAGACAATAACATGTAAATTTGAGTCCGGTTCTAAGAAAACATACCTGAGGTGAGACAGTAATGGTTTTAGCTCCAACTGTGGTGGCTCTTCAATTGATGTCTTAGCTAGAATGGTCTTTCTTTCTTCTAAGTGTAAAGGCTGGAATTCAAGCTCTCTTTTCTAGTACCCTTTGTCCTCAAGGTCCAAAACCCACTCCACTAAGTCTTCACCATCTACCTCTTCTAAGTTCATCAGACAGGATGCTAGAGGGTCTTTTGCATTCAGAGCCACATCTTCCTCCTCCGAAATCACATCCACAACTTTATCAGAGAGCAGTTAGCAGATTCACTTAGTCGCCGCATAGACTTCTGCACATTGCACATTATCTCTTCACCGTGTAGTATCATATTTAGCTCCCCGGTTTCACAATCAATTAGAGCTCTCCCTATGTCTAAGAATAGCTTTCCCAAAATTAATTGAATCTCCTTTTTAACCCGGTAGTCCATAATGACAAAAATCTGTGGGAAACACAAACTTTCCAACCTGCACTAGTACGTCGACAAGTATACCTGATGGCCTCTTTACCATTCGGTCGGCTAGCTGTAGTAACATGAATGTGGATCTTGCTCTTCTAATGCCTAACCTTTTATACATAGCCAAGGGCATCGAGTTTATGTTACCCCCAAATCACACAATGCATTAGCAAAAGCATAGCTGCCTGTTGCGCATGGGATTGTAAAATCCCTGAGTCGAACAACTTCTCAGTTATAGGTGTCATAACGACAACATTACATGTCTATGTTAGTGTAATAGTAGCCAAGTATTGAAAGCCGAACTTTCGAGACATCAAGTCCTTCATCATTTTTTCATATCCAACATCTCCCTCAATGCGTCAATCAGTGGAATGTTCACCTGGATTTGCTTCAACATCTCCTTGAATTTCTTATACTGTTCATCCTTCTAATATTTGGCCAATCTCTGCGAGAAGGGTGCTGGAGGTCATTTTTTTCCTGTGACTTGCATTAGCACATGCTAAGGAACTTTTTCTACTACCTTCTCCTTCACTCCCTCAGCCTCTTTCAATCTCTATTACCTTGTTTATTTCCTCCTAGGCTGGGTGGACTATTACTTCAGTTAGCTTAGTTAACTCGTCTACCTCAACTGGTACTAACCCAAGTATCTCAGTTGGTCAGCTTTCACGAGTAATTTCTTTCTCTAGATCAAGATCTCTACGATTTCTTAGACTCACAGCCATCAGCTGCTTCGGGCCTTGCTCTTTTCGATTGACATGTGTATATGCAGGTAGCGTTCCTTATGGACGATTATTCAGAGCCATAAAATATCTGACCTAATTGAATCTGATCGCCTTTTATTGCTGAGTCATATGCTTCCACATGCTCTTGCATTTTTCCATTGGACCCAATCAATAGTTGCAATATTCCTTTAATTTCAGACAAGCCATCATTTTGTCTCACTATCTCTTATTATTAAGGTTGTTGATAAGCTAGCTACTGATTTTGCTGATTGCATCCTTGTTTCCTTTGGTAAGGCATAACTTGACCCTATGGTCATATAACCCCAGGATTTTTACCAGTATTGAACTACTGTTGTGTTGGTCTATACTGTTGGTTTTGCTTCCCCCAATTCTGACCACCTTGCCTCTTTCCTCCATAGTTGCCCACATAGTTTTCCTAATAGTTTTTGGTTAACCCTTTCTCCACTCTAAGAGCACACATATGGTTGGTTAATACATGGTGTACATAAGCCTCCATTAGTCGTAAGACCCCGAGAACAGTCCCTTGTTCTACAACAAATGTAGCATGTTATTTATAATTTAAAATGATTTCGCTTGTATTCGAGGGATTGCAAT
Organism: Nicotiana benthamiana; assembly: GCA_034376525.1. NCBI lineage: Eukaryota > Viridiplantae > Streptophyta > Magnoliopsida > Solanales > Solanaceae > Nicotiana > Nicotiana benthamiana. The sequence continues at coordinate 32,615,914 of CM067331.1, read as the reverse complement.
TGGGGTTGCCAGTTTTTTTTGTGGTGGCTTATGCCTAATCATACAAGGCTACTTCTGGCACAAAAAGGGGCCATACCCTGGTTGTTCGGGTCATTCCCACTATTTCTGTTGTTTGGGTTGTCTATTACATCACCCATGTCCATTTCGATTCATTATGTTGAGTTCTGTTATTGTTTGTCTTTATTGTTTGCTCGACTTAGTGCCTTGCAAACTTGCTCAGGGTTCGGTAATTCTTTGTAAAATTCACCAGTTCTTGAGGGGCTTCTAGGCATGCACATATTATACACAAGACTACAAACGTTAGAGTTTCAATATAATGACTTTCAGAAAGCTAAATAAACTAAGAATTCTAACAATTCTTTTAGCCATTATTAACAACACCGTTAAGTCCTCGACAATGGTGCCAAAATTTGATCACGTCCAACTATACCTCCTAAGAGGTCTAGCGGTCGTTGCAAATATAATCTAGTTTACAAGTACGAGATTAAATCCCATAGGGAATTAACCTAATAATTACAACCATTAGTTTCACACGAATTCAAGTAGTTAACCTTCAGAATATTAAATAACAATTTGAATGTTTACTAACTAAGAGCAAAGTAATTAAGATGTAGTACTTTATAACAAACGAAGCAAATAGTGTAGACAAGACTGGGAATAGTCTAGAGTTATTATTTCCCTATCTTCCCACAACGTTTCCTATAAATTCATCTAAGTATTCTCTACCAATCATGAGTATTTGGGTGTTGTAGATCTCTCTCGAGTAACTACTGCAATTTACTATACGTATTCTCTCGAACTACGCTAGCTAGCACTAATCCACCGCGCTCACCTTGATCATACCAAGATATCGTTATCTCTAATCCTGCCTTTAAACCCTCCGTATTGATCTCCTAAATATGTTAGGAGTGGTATTTTTCAACAACTACCTAAATATGTACTCTCTCTTAATAAATATACACACTAAATAGGCACAGTTAATTGCGAGCTCTTCAATCAACAACAATAAAAATATAGTTGAACAAGTAGAGAAAAGTCAAAGGCAAATCTATATTAGACGTAGTAAAAGATTATCCTCCAATAGGTTCTATCAACCGCTAGATGACGTGTTTAGCTATTCATAATATTATGTAAGTTTACAATATAAAAAGTTATAACTAACAATGGGAATATGAAGAAGAAAGTGAATAACTCCTAGAAGAATTCTCCGCCTTGCTCTTTTTTTTGTGTTCTTGCCTCCTCGTGTTTGATCCCTTCAAAAAGTGAGTTTAGAGACTATTCATATAGGATAATTAGCCTCGGGTGAAATAATACATGCCCACTTGGAAACAACCTTTATAAGATAGCTCGTTAACTCTCTTGTGCGCACGCGAGAGTGAATGAGCAAAGTTTTTATCTTTTTCTTTTCCTTCTAAGTCTCTCGTGCACTTCCATGCCCTTTTTTCCATACTTCGTTGTTTTTCCTCAAGCTTTTCCTCAGCTAGCTCGTTCACTCTCTCGTGTGCACGCGAGAATGAACGCGAAAAAGTTTTTCTTTTGTCATATGGTCCCGAATCAACTTCTTTTGCTCACTTTTTATCCAACTTGCTCCTACACATAAGAATGCACGTAATAAGCATAATTCGCTGTAAAAACTCATATAACCTACCGTAACCATACAAGTTATGAGATGAAAGTACAACGAAAAATATACATTCTTGGCCGTTTATCACGTATAATAAAAATTCTTGAAGGATTTACATTGTTCTGAAGCATATCAAGGTTACCAAGAAATTTATTCAACAAAGCTTCAATAAATACTTATGTGGATTAGAACAATTATGGAGTACATGATTTATTTTTTGTGTTTATTGCAATTGGTGCGCTATATATCTTGCTAGAACCATAGGTATAACCAATATGCTAGCGAGATATCGTTTTATTCCTATATGAAGATATTGAAATACTATTAGTATTATATTGCAAAAGGAATCATTGATATATATTTGTTTATTTTACCAAATAGAGTCAAGATTTTGTTGGTTATGCAAATGCAAGTTCTTCCGAAGTTCGTTCTTCAAACAAGTTGTATGTAAGGATATTGCTATATTATTATTTCACAAGGCAGTTAATTGTTGATACTTATCCAAGTCAAATCAATATACTAGCAACTGATAAAGCAGGTGACTCAACACACAACATATGTATGGCTTTTCCCTGAAGAGAATATTTCAATAATAGTGAAAGTGATAATATTTGTACATCTCAATTAAAAGAAGGATATATTAAATCAGATAGAATAAAGCATATATTTCATCAAAGTTCTTTATCAGACACAATCTTCATCGAGCGGTGAAATAGATGTTCAACAAATTTGGTTGTTTGATAATTTAATGTTATGTTTAGTGAAGCATGAGCAACCTCAACATTTGAGAAATTGGTATACAAGATAGAAGCACGTCATTTCGGAAAAACAAATTGATATTTTCATCAGGGAGAGGCAAGTACGTGCAATATTGTTTTTCCTTTAGCTAAGATTTTATCTCACTGAGTTTTTCCAGCAAGATTTGTAATGAGGCAACAAATAATGCATATTACAAGATATATGTACTCTTTTTCCTTCACTGATATTTTTCCCATAGGGTATTCTTAGTAAGGTTTTAACTAGGCACATTATCTGTGGACATCCAAGGGGAGTGTTATGAAATACATATATATGGATGTCCATCAATCAAATATAACTCCTTATACTCTTCTCCATTATATAAATAATCCCCACTACTTCTCACCATCATAGTTATAACTCCCGCACCTTCATAACCTCCCCATGTTCATTTCCCATATTCTCAATAGTTAATACCATGTTCATGACATCCCTTTGTATTACCTTAATGTCATCCTATAAATAGCGGGTTTGGACATCACATTATACACACTTGAATACATTAAAGAAATAAGAATCTCTCCTCTCTTTCTCTCTACATTCTTGTCTATTTTCTGGTTTTATATTGTTACTTTGAGCTAAGTTTTTTAACATATAAAAGATAATACTCCTTTTTTAAAATTTATTTGTCTCAGTTTGATTCGACACAAAGTTCAATAGAATATATTTAAAACTTTTAAATATATTATAATATTTATGTGACTATAAAATTTTGAAACTTGTTATTTTAAATAAGTCATAATATTTGTATAGTTATAAAATCTTTCCACTAAAAAAATATTGAAATGTGTCAATTTTTTCTCAAAAGAATTAATAAGAAAGTAGTGCTAATCTTTTTTAAACGAAGTGAAGAGAGGATAACTATTGATAATTTGGGAAATTGAGATTTTTCTAAAGAAAAAATCGAGGCTTAGTTCTGAATTTTTTGTCTTTCAAAACTGTTTTTTACAATATGAGAATCTTATAACTAGTTCACAACCATTTACTAGTGCTTACTTAAAAGTGTTTTACTCTTATTAAAGATGTCATCTTGATTTATTGATAAAGACTAAAGAAAGACTTTTTTATATTTAGAGTGAATGTCTAAGAGTTTTAGTCATTTATCTTCCTATAAATAGAGGGGTCTTACCCTATTGTAAATCATCCCAAGTATCAATAAGAATACTCCTCTCTCTCCCTATTCTCTCTATATTGTTCTTGTCTTTTATATTATCTCATAACACGTTATCAGCACGAGTCTCTAACCAATTGAAATTTTCGATTATTTTAACTTTTGTTTGTGTAGGGTTTTTGCTTCATAGCCGATTCGGCTCTCTCAACTCAATCGCCGCCTTTTTCTAATTTCTATACGGAAAAATAGAAGAGATGGTATCATCATAAAGTAATGCAACGAGATGTAAACTCAAGAGGTATATTTGATATCACAACATTTATTGGTATACCTTAAAGGTAAGTAATTTACTTTTTCCTTTCAAATTCTTGAAATTCTACGATTTGATTCTATATACAAACAAAGACAACAAAGTTTGATTATAACTCTAATGGAGTTCATAAGAAATTACACTCACATGAAGTGGTAAAATTTCTAAGTGTTGCCATGATCAAATTCATGAATGATTGTGGGCAAAGAATTGAAATCCGTCCCATTGAATTTGCTCCATTCCCTTTAGAGAATATGGTAGCAGTATGTGATAAGTCTGAAAGAAGACAAAATTATTACCATGATGGTATCAATGAATATGGACGTGGCAATAGACGAAATTATAATCGTCATTATTGTGATAATGAGAATAATAAAGATTCTCAAAATAATCTTTCACTTTATGAAAGTAATATTTGATACGAGATTGTGTAAAGCACATGATTATGGTCCATTCCCTGAAGTGAATGTGATAATTGTAATAGAGCCCGTAAGTATGAACATGCTCTTGATATAATTTTGTTTTATGTCTGACATTATGAAAAGAAAGTTCATTGCCTTCGAAATTTCGGGCAAGAACTATATGACATGGGTGTTGGATGCTGAAATCCACTTAGATGCTTTGGGTCTTGGAGACGCCATTAAAGAAAGAAATAATGCATCCACCCAAGACTATGCTAAGGCCTTGATTTTCTTGCGCCATCACCTTAATGAAGGTTTGAAACTATGCTAAGGCCTTGATTTTCTTGCGCCATCACCTTGATAAAGGTTTGAAAATTGAATATATCACAGTCAAAGATCCACCTATCTTGTGGAATGGCTTAAAGAAGAGATATGACAACCTGAAGTTGATCACTCTGCCACAAGCACGATACGATGACAATCCAAAAGCAAATAGTTCATAAACTATATATTATCGTTGCGGTGGAAAAGGGCACTGGTCAAAAGCTTGCCGTATACCAAGACATTTGGTTGACCTTTATCAAGCATCTCGAAAGAGTAAAGGCCCTGAAACAAATTTTGTCTCTGACGACAATTTTGACATCACCCACTTGGATGTGGCAGATTTCTTTGAGCAACCCGATGGGAAAATAGACCACCTAATCGGTGATGGATCTGTGATGAAAGAAGATGGAGTTGTTTGATTTTATTTCACTTATTTGTAATAGTTAGTGAATAAACTAATAGTCATTAGTATCAGCTCGTATTAGTTAGTTTATGATATAATGTTAGTATTAGTTCTTTAGAATGTTTCAATATGCTCAGATTTCAATAATATTTTTATTTTCTAGTAGCGGTAATCGACTAACCTAACAGTTAGTCGATTATCTAATATTTCGCATTAAAACTGCATAACAATCGATTGTGTACATTCAACAATCGATTGTCAAAGTTAAACAATCGATTGCGTATGTTTAACAATCGATTGTCTTAAGACAGTGTGATCTGAAGTTTTTCAAAATAGCAAATAATCGATTGTGTATGTTTAACAATCGATTGTCTTAAGACAGTGTGATCTGAAGTTTTTCAAAATAGCAAATAATCGATTGTGTACGTTTAACAATCGATTGTCTTAAGACAGTGTGATCTGAAATTTTTCAAAATAGAAAATAATCGATTGTGTATGCTTAACAATCGATTGTCTTAAGACAGTGTGATCTGAAGTTTTTCAAAATAGCAAATAATCGATTGTGTATGTTTAACAATCGATTGTGAATGTTCAACAATCGATTGTGTATGTTTAACAATCGATTGTCTTAAGACAGTGTGATCTGAAGTTTTTCAAAATAGCAAACAATCGATTGTGTGTGTTTAACAATCGATTGTCAACGTTCAACAATCGATTATGTATGTTTAACAATCGATTGTTTTAAGAAAATGCTTAAACTGAAATTTTCAAACTGCAAAGTAATCGATTATGGAAAACATATAATCGACTATCTGATTTAGTTAGTCAACTGACCTCAGCAGATTTTGAAAATATTGTTTAAGTATGAAACAAACGAATTGAATTTGTTTATTCTCATGTTCGTATATTTTCTTTTGTATGGCAAACCATGGGAATTAAATTAATTGAAGGCTCCTGAAGAGCAACTATAACTCTGCCTAAAGGAACGATATTTTAGAGAATGCAATGTTCTCCTCCAAGTCTAAGAAGAACTTGTTGAGTTTTAATGATATCAGTCAAAATGTTCTCCTCCAAGTCTAAAAGAAACTTGTTGAGTTTTAGAGATATCATTCAAAATGGATATCAGATTGAGACAATACATGAGTATAATCTTGAATACCTCATTTACTCATGAAAACGAGGCTGCCCACTTCGGTTTGGGGTCACGCCATTTTGCATGCAGCAATGCTAATCCGTCTCAGACCGACGAATTATCACAAATATTCCCCGTTACAATGAGTTTTGGGTCATGAACCCAATATATCCCATTTAAGAATCTTTGGATGCGCAGTATATGTGCCTATAGCACCGCCATCCCGCACCAAAATGGGTCCGCAAAGAAGGTTAGGAATATATGTTGAGTTTGAATCGTCCTCCACTATTCGCTACCTCGAAACATTGACACGGAATTTGTACACTGCACGATTTGCAGACTGTCAATTTGATGAGACACTTTTCCCAAAATTAGGGGGAGAAGTTGGTGAAACCAAACGGGAAATTTTGTGGAAAAATGCATCATTATCTCATCTTGATCCACATACCTCCATTTGTGAAAATGAGGTGCAAAAGATTATCCATTTGCAAAGAATAACAAATCAAATGCCAGACGCATTTACAGATTTGAAAAGGATAACAAAATCACATATTCCCACAGTGAATGTAACAACATCTGATTCACGAATACATATTCATTATTGGAAGAATATGAACATGAAATTGGTATAGAATATACCACACTCACCCCTAGAAGGAGGTTTGAGATGATATATGGCATGAATGATCGTTGGTCACGTACCTATTGTACGCCAAAGTATTTTGGAAATATGACTATTAAAGGACAACGATAATGCAAGAAACCTATCTTGCATATAAGTTTGACATGACCATAATGGTATAACTTTCTCTTTAAGAAAGATATTCACCACATGGATGTTGATGAATTTGTGGTAGTACAAAATTAATTGAGAGCTCTAGAAGAGCCAATTATTACTATGTTGGAGAAACACAATTGAGTATTGTGTTGTAGTGAGTCTCAAAGAAACTTATTCAGTTTCCAAATTACACGCGAAAGCGCTGATTATATTGAGACTATAAATAAAGGAAAGATTTGATATCTTCTATTACTACAACTTGTATTTGTATATGAAAAGCTACCCGCTTTATTCTCCAGTTTGTACTACACAAACAAAAGAATGCCACAATAAAGTGGATATCTATTGGTATAAAAACTCATGTCATAATAAACCTGAAGTTTAATGATAAGTGCACATGTCATGGTGTAAATTTGAAGTTTACCAATATTGATAATTTATTCAGTTGGCATTCGGATTAGCCATCTCATTTTAAGTATGATGTACAATAATAGAGAATTCACATGGGTGAATATTAAAGAACTAGAAAGTTCTTTACGAATTCTCTTGTATCACTTGTTCTCATTAATGAACTGACCAACTAAAGAGTTCGGGTTGAAGCCCATAAATTCTGGAAATATCAAAGGTGAATATGGGTCCATTCACCTGCCATGTATACCACATATGATGCATCTATGATATGGTTACATGCGCAATTGTTATTAACCCGCAGCCTGGCCGGTGCTTGCGAGGTAAATTGCTCGGTAATCTAACTTCGAGCATAATTTCCAGATTTTCTACTCAAGATAGTTCATCTTGATAAGTTGGTTTATATCAAAGTTGGTTTAGCAAGATAATTATTGAGTGCCTCCACTTAATAGCTAAACTGTTTCCTATGAGAACAAAGTTATATATATCAGTTTGATATACGTTGTATACGAGAGTATATTCTCCCCTCACAAGTGGTTCAGGGTCAGGAACCAAATAATTTCATCTTATTATTAATGTGCTGTGTATATTGACATAATAATGCACAAAGATGATTTCCCAAAGTTGAGGAAACAAGTTAGCTTTTCTAACATGAGGGGGAGACATGATAAACACTTGAGAAAAGGTTACATGGGATGAATTATCATTTGTATATGTAAATCCCCGAATATCATGATATGAACCTGAAGTTCATAAAAGGGATAATTCAATTACAACATATTGCAAAGCATGCTATACTCATTTGCTGACCCAAAGAAAGTGACTATATTCTCACTACAAATGCTCATATTAAGTCCCAGAAGGACAAAGTCTTTGATACGTTTAAAGCGTATAGACAAATACTTGATTCCATGTAGACTTGGACATATAGTTCAAATACTTGAAAGTATAAAGTCAAAGTTGCTTGAAGCATACACAATTCTTGGTCCTGAAGTACCACATCCTAAGTACAATTTGTGTACATATGTATCTTGCTATAACTATAAGCATGATGGCATTGAGAATACATCTATGAAGATATTGAAGAGTCATTCCACGACATTATATGAAGATGTTCATATCTATCAAGAATGATGATTTCAAGGTGCGGAATATTTATTCAAGTCAATTAGAGTGAATGTCTAAGAGTTTTAGTCATTTATCTTCCTATAAATAGAGGGGTCTTACCCCATTGTAAATCATCCCAAGTATCAATAAGAATACTCCTCTCTCTCCCTATTCTCTCTATATTGTTCTTGTCTTTTATATTATTTCATAACATTTTTAACTTTTTGTATAATAATTTTATAACTTTTAACTTTTACAAAGTATATTTTTTTGTTTTCAAGCTCTGGTTGTTGGATAATGGATAATTTCTATTGATGTATTTTTTTAACTATTTTTGCCTGCTAATCCTCTTATGTGTTTATCGGTTAGCTGCTAATTCTAATGTTTATCGGTTAGCTGCTAATTCTATGTCATTTCTGATTTTCTATATCTGCATAATCTGATTTTAGTGACACTTTCTCTAATAACCTCTATTATTTTGTCGATTTCATCTTTTTTTGTTGTGTTAATATCTGATCCTTCTGAAGTGTTATCTTCACTCGTCTTTAGATACCTTGAATTTTTTTTGATTAATTTTTTTTTAAATAGTTCTCATTACATCCAACATACAAAGGTTTTGTTAAATATAAGGCTGTATTTTTCGCGGTTCCGAACCGGAACCGGACCGGAACCGCTGCCCTGCCGGTTCTGCCGGTTCGGGTGGCCCGGTTCCAGCGGTTCCGGTTCTAGCGGTTCCGTAGAACCGTGGCGGGGCGATTCTACCCGTTGGAACCGCCAGAACCAGAACCGGCTCGCGGTTCTGGACCGGTTCTGGCGGTTCCAAACGGTTCTGCCGGGGCATTTTTCAAAAAAAAAAAAAAATTTAAAATTATTTCCAAACGGCTCTTTGCAAAAAGTAGCCGTTTGAAAGTTTAAAAAATAGCCATTTGGCCCCCAAACTTTAATTTAACCTCAAACTTTATATAATTACACTATTTCTCATTTCTCAACTATAAATACCCCCTCATTCCTTCATTTTTATTCACTAATTCATCAATATCTCTCAATCTCTCTAAAGCTCTCTTTCAATCTTTCTAGTGCAAGTGCTTAATTTATTGTTGCAAATTCGTGAAAAATTGTGAAGTTGTTGAATTGAAGTTTTCAAGTGTTCAAGTTCAAGGATTTTCAATTTTCAAGAAGTTGTTCGTCAATCCGGTAAACTCGTTTCAACTCTTACGTGCTAATAGTATTTTTTTGTGTTGTTGGTTTGCTTAATTATAATTATTATGGCATTCGCGTTGACAAAAATGTTCGGTAAAGGAAAAGCTAAAACCGGTGAAAGTAGTGGCCAAAATAGTACCCCTCCCCCGGCTCCCCGACCTAGAAAAGATAAGCAAGTTCAAAGTAGTAGCCAACCTAAAAATCCTAATGAACCCTTCGGAATCCTTGATAGTGATCACCCTTGTTTTCAATTTAGCGATATTGATTTTCTACGTGATGTAGCAGTAGGTGATAGAATAGACGATGATATTATGAATGCTCTTTATCTTAAAGCACCTATATTAGAGGGAAATGAGGATGATGATGATGATAATGAAACCCAAGCTCCAGTAGATTTAGATGATACACCTACTAGTCCTGCTCATAACTTAGGTAATGAACCGGCACACCCACCCGTACAAACTCCCACTTTTAGTAGACAACCTCCTAAACGTACAGAAACATCATTAGTTTGGCAAATTTTTATTCAACTAAGAGAACAAGATAAGGCTAAGTGTAAATCTTGTGGGAAATTACTTGTTCATAGGTATACTGGAGATCGTAGCGGCACCGGTAGTTTAGTTAAGCATATAAAATTACACCCTAGCGATAAGGCTAGATATTTGCAATTGAAAGCGCAACAAGAGGGGAGGACAAGTGCTGATTCTACAGTTAACCCAAGTACTGGTTCAAATCTAGTTCAACCAGGAAAAAACACAGTCACCGGAGGTATATTATATTACGATCCAAATAAGGATCGTGAAGAATTAGCGAAAATGATTACTGTTATGTGTTTGCCTTATTCTTTTGCTTCTAATCCTGCATGGATTCATTATATTTTTAATCCTACGTATAAAGGTTGGCCTCGCGCAACAGTTAAGGCCGATATTTATAATACAAGCATGAATATGAACAATACTTGCGCTATTTATTTACCCATATAACTAATCATATGTCTATTACAACTGATATTGGTAGAAGTAATAATGATTGTGATTATCTAACCGTAACCACTCATTGGATAGACGAAGACTGGACAATGCAAAAATGCATAATTGCATATAGGATAATTAATTCACGGCACACAGGTAGGTTTATAGCTAACACTGTTTCAGATGTATGCAGATATTTTTGCTTTAGTGATAAATTAATGTCAATTTCTGTGGATAACGCTTCTAGCAACACTAGTGCAATAGGTATACTAACAAGAACACTTAATCCTGCTTTTACTAATATTTCCCATGTTAGATGTATTTGTCATATTTATCATTTAATTGTTGGTGATGGTATGAGAATATTAAACTTAGAAATTGAAAAGGTTAAAATGGCTCTTAATTGGCTATTTTATTCAAACCGTAGAAGTAGACTTAGATAATAATTTAAAAAGTGTGACGAATATGGCCTTAGAGAAAGAAAGGTTCCTAAACCTTGCCTGACTAGGTGAAACTACATGTACGAAAGTTTAGTAGTAGCGTACGAATATAGAAACCCAATTAACGCTAAGTATAATTCTCGGGATTGTGGTGAAGAGATGATGAAATGCTAACTACACAAGATTGGACTAACGTTAAAATTCTTTTAGAATTTTTAGAACATTTTCATGTGGCAACAAATGCTTTTTCTAGCCAATATTATCCAACTATTTCTAACTGTTTAGTTTATATTGCCGCACTTGATAATTTGTTTGTTGATTTTAGCGAGGGAAGGGACATTTATGAACTTGCAATAACTGAAATGAAAAAGAAGTTTAAAAAATATTTTTTTCCAATCCCTCCGATTTTTGGTGTGTCTACCATGTTAAATCCAACTATGAAATTAGGAGGTCCTCACTTTTGGTATTATACTATTTATCAATCTTTAGATCTTTCAGAAGTAGAAATTGCTACACTAGCTGATGCGAAAGCATCAATTAAAGTTAATACTCAAACTGTTTATAATGCTTACAAACAGGCGTTAGAGCATGCAAGGCCTAATATTCCAACTCCTACTTCGTCTACATCACAATCGTCTAAAAGAGCTGCTGGCTTAACAGCTCTTAAATCGTGGACGGAGTTCAGGGGTACTCAAGGTGATAATTTAGATGAAATTTCCCATCTAAATGAGCTTCAAGTTTATTTGTCACAGGGACTAGAGAAGGAGAATCCAGACGGCTCTTTCGACCTTTTGGAATGGTGGAAGACAAGGGAAAAGCATTTTCCCGTTCTTGCAAGGATGGCTCGGGATGTTCTGTCGATTCAAGCGTCAACTGTTGCATCGGAGAGCGCTTTTAGTCAAGCAAGACTACAAATAGGTGATCACAGAGCGTCGATGCGGGACAGCTTGGAAAAATCAGTACTTTTTCGAGATTGGATCCGCGTAGAAAGAAGGAATTTTGGCCTAGCAGAATCACAACCAGAAATAGATGAGGCGTATGAAGAAATGATAGCAGAACTTGCTCAGGAAGCAACTTCACCCGGAAGTGGTGATGAACAAGCTTTATTTCCACCACCGCCAATACAACCACCTCCAAACCTTGAAGGTTTTATGAGATTTGTTAGGAATAATGCATAAATTATGATGTAACTTGTACATTGGCATGTCTTCTTTTAGTTTTTTTTTCTTTTAATGGTGGTATTAGTACCATGTTGTGCTCATTCCATTGGGGGAAGGAAGACTAAGAAAGATATGCCATTTTGGCCAATAAATATGCTCTTTATCATATCCTTGAATATCTTTTGTCTCAATATTTCTTTGTCTTTACTTCTATATCAATCCTTGAATATTTATATAACATACAATATATAACATACAACACAATATACTAATGAAAATATTTTTTTATCAATATATACTACTTATATACAATTTATACTAATTACTAACTACAACACAATATACACTACTTATATACGATATATACTACTTAAATACAATATATACTACTTATATACAAAATATACACTATTTACACACAATATATACTAATTACCAAACACAATATATACTATACTAATAACATAGTACACCATATAAAATATATTCTACAATAAACTAATGACTACTATACAAGATATTGATTTAAAAAAAAAACAAATTTCAGAACCGCCGGGAATCGCCAGAACCGCCGGAACCGGAACCGCCAGAACCGGAACCGGATGGTACCCGGAACCGTCACGGGCCGGTTCCACCTTCAAAACCGCCAGAACCGGAACCGCAAACCCAAATAAACCCAAAACCGGAACCAGATACAGCCTTAGTTAAATATTTAGGAGGCGCACTTTTGATAAATTTAACGGATAAAATATTTTGAGGAATGTAGTTAAGGAATTATTTTAACGGATAATATATAAGGACAATATTTGTCAATTTGATTTTCTTTTTTTCCTTCCCAAACTATAAGTACGGACTTCCAAGTTTTTTCTGCTTGAATTCGAAAACTTTCCGATAACTTCACTTTAGCCGGAAAAACTTCTTCCGATCCACCCCCATTTCGCTACACAACAATGGAACCACTGTATAATCCTAGCCGGCAGCAGCATCAGAGAACCTTCGCCGGCGCCGGCGCCGGCGCCACCGGCGGAGGATCTTTACATATGGAAACACAATTACAGTCGCAACACTCCGATAACGACCGAACAAGCAATGAACTTCGAGCATTGGATTGTAACCTTACATCCCTTTGTGATCATATTCAGTTAGAAGGCTTCAATAACGGCTCATTTTCTGATGTCATTGTTCAAGCTATGGGTTCTGCTTATCACCTTTATCGCTTAATCCTTTCACGCAGTTCCTATTTCAGGTTCTTTTTTCGCCTTTTTGGGTCTCTTATTAAACCCTTTAATCCCATTCTTGGTGGGGTTCTTGTGTTTTAGTGTAATTTTACTCGCATTGCTTGTTATCAGTTAAACTTTCTGTAAATTGTTTCACTTATGGCTATTTTGCTGAAGCTGTGATGGTTTTAGTGGGTCTTTTCTGTTAATTATCAGTTAGAAAGCACAAAATTGTATCAGTTAGAGAGTTTAAAAAATTCATTCTTGGTGGTTTTTTTTTTTTTGTGTTTATTACAATTTCACTTGCATTGGTAATTATCAGTTAAATGTTAATGAGGTATAAAATTTTCTGTAATTTTGCTTCACTAATGGCTATTTTGCTGAAGGTTTGATGTTTTTCGCGAGTTTTTTTTTCCTGATGTAATTCAGTTTGGCTCTCATTGGATAATTGTCTATTTGGAAAGCACAAAACTATACCAGTTAGAGAGTAAAAACTTTCATTTCTTGGTTGGATTTTTTGTGTTATAGTGTAGATGTACTTGCATTGAAAATATCAGTTAGAGAAGTACAAAATTTTCTGTAATTTTGTTCACTATTTCATATTTTTCAGAAGGTTTGATGTTTTTGGTGGGTTTTCTCTGATATAATTTAGTTGGGTTCTCATTGATAATTATCAGTTAAAAGAGTATGCAACTTCTGCAGTTTTAATTTATGACTTCTATTCTCAGTTTTGGGTCTCCCATTACATTCTTTTAACTCCATTCCTGGTGGGGGTTCTTTCTTTTTGTTTCTTATCATACAATTTGGTTGGCTTGCGTTGGTAATTCAGTTGGAGAAGTGCAAAACTTTCTGTTATTTTGCTTCATTAATGGTTATTCTGCAGAAGATCTGATGTTTTTTAGCTGGTTTCGTAGTTGTTTCTCTCAGTATCTATTGCTTCATGCATACAAAAATGACCGACACTTTCTACTTGGAGAATCACACTAGTTTTTTTCTTTTGAAATTTGAATACGAATTCTCTAACATTCTAAAAGTACTTTTTAACAAAAAACGTGATTTACATTACAATTAATGTAGTATTTAAATATGTAATCTTTATTTCAGAAAAAGCTATGAAATTGATGTATCTGATTTCACACCAAAATTAGATGTGTTAACCCTCATGCTCAAAAGTTTATAGTTCTTTTTGCGACGGAAGGAGTAATAACTAGAGAGTTGCTGCTTTGACACCGCAAAGCACTGTGGTAAAGTACTAGCTTCATGTATCTATAACTGATCCTGCACCCCTTGCACAGTTGCACTTGTTCCAGTTTTAAGTTTACTCAATGCCCTTAATGTATGTTTCTTGTAATCATCTAATTAGCTTACAGCCACATGGTTAGTATTTGTAATTGAAGACTGCATGTTTGATGACTGGTCATGCTACCTACAATTATAAAACTTAACATCCTAGCAAATTAGGGTCATGTAGATGAACTCGCACCTTTTGTGTCCCTAATCACAGAAATATCTCAGTGTATGCCGGCATGTAGAAGTGCCAAGTTCGTTTTGTATGTTGTCCTAATAAGACACCTTACTAGTGCCTACTGAAAAGGGCCATCCACCTCCAAACACGAGGCTGGCAGTTTGAGTCACCAAAGGAGAAATAGGTTCAGGGACAGGGGTTTGGGGTTTCCACATTAAAAAGAAAAAAAGATGGATTGCAAATTCTTTGGGATGGCAATGAGTGGAAACCCTCTGTAACACAGAATGGTGGTAAAAAACAGATGGTTATGCACTGGCCTAATTGTGTACAATTATGGAACGCTAAAAAGCAGTGTTGTGACATTATGCGATGGAAAAAGTTATCAGAAGGCTACTTTAACATCTTAGAGAAGGTGGTTTATTTTACTAAATTTGATGTTACTCAAATTTTGTGATGTTGGGAATTCTCATATTCAAAAAATAACTAACAAGTGCTGCATCTCAAAGCATCTTTCTTAGGGCTATCACCATCTTTATTCCTTCTCCGCTTCACTTTCAAAGAAACAAATGCATGACAAAAGATTTTAGTATCAATGGGCTCAGTTCAATGAACCATTATTGCAGCATTTACTGCTGCCCTTCTCAACCATTTTCAGATTTATTACTCCTCGCACCCTGTATAACTCTATCAACTGAATCCACTTATAGGAAAGTGAAGTTGCTTTAGTTTGGTACACCCTCTTTTGTAAGGGTAGTTTGGTACACCGTAAATACTCTAATTAAAGATTTTGAGTGGGTTTGCACATAGTTACTATTCCTCAAAAGTATGTAGTTGGCTGATATGTTTACTTACTTTCTCTGCCTTCATATCTGGCTGCATTTATACAAAAATACTACCTGCCTTTGCATACAGGAAAGTGTACCTTCTTGAAGTCAACTTTATTTGCTTGTTTTATGAACAGGAATATGCTTCAGGGACCATGGAAAGAAGGCAAAGCTCCAGTTTTAACCTTGACAGTTGATGATAGCAATGTTAACGGGGAGGCTATTGCAATAGCTTTAGCATATCTATATGGACACCATCCAAAGCTTACCGATAATAATGCATTCTGTGTTCTTGCTGCTGCGTCCTTTCTTGATCTTCAGGTATGAAATGTGAAAACATTTATTGCTACCAATCAGTCTTGTGCTCTGGATAATCGCCTTTGGTTTAGTCTAGTAACAGAGACAGAAACATGATTATTCTAACAAGATGCATTGTGGAAAACTTCTGCACATTGTATTTTCTGTTTATCAAATGTCTGTCCTGCGTGCACTTCCTGCATTATGATCATTTTCAGCTACACTTCTAACTTCTAAGGGTATCTTGAAATCAATTAGAAGTGTTTTATGAAAAAAAAATTGTTTTCATTCTACTGTCTCTTAGATACCAGTTTGCTGTATTTCTTAATTATTCTGGTCTAACTTAATTTTTAGTTCTTCCCAATGTTTCATTTTAAAGTTTCTCATGAGGAAAAAGGATTCATAAACATAGCCAGGTTTTTCTTGTGAAAATGGAAGTAACTAGAGTATCAAAATCATTGAACCAATTATTATTTTTCTCTTAATCCAATCAAAGTTCCACATACAGTCTCAAGATATCCTAGGTTAAAGGCACGACCTGAATGTCAAGAACACTTGAAAAATGTCCTCAATTTTGAGGATGTCGAGAGCCTTAGATCAAGAGTCAAAGAGTTCTTATTTCTTCCAGTTATAATTTTGGTCCAAAGTAGACATATCTCCCTCTATGGATGGTTGGATTTTTGGGAGGTTTGATGTACAATGCCATCACTTTTCGTAAAGCTGACACCATCTTGGTGTGTTATCAATAGATACTCTGATTTATCGACCCAAAAAAAAAAAGATCTGCCTGAATTTGCTGAATGATATGTCCAATCCTTTGCTCGATAATCAATATTCTTCCCCGGCATAACATTTCAGATTTAAAATTTCATGCAGGATTTATGTTCATTATGCAGACTTTATCATATCCGAGTTGTGGACGTCAAATTTCTTAACATACCAGGTTAGATTGCTGTTCGATATTTTTATACATCATCATCCGTACGTTCATATATTTTACTGATCACATTGTTGTGGAGTTTTAGGTGTTCGCAGAATGCCAAGATTATGGTATACATGGTGAACGAGGTAGAAATGCTTGTTGGGGATACCTTTGTCAAAGTGGTGCCGTGGAGTTGAAAGAGGTAACTATTTGGAAACATTCTAAGGTTTTAATCAGTGAATAGTGGAAGTTACCTCGCTACTTTCTCCCTTTATTTAAATCACAACAGCTTTTGTCTTTTCTGGAGGCGTATGTTACAAAGCTTTGCAGGAACACTGTTGCATCACATGTATTTGTTTAACCATCTTTAGTTGTGGCGTGGTGTTCAGGAGAAACTAAGCTAGCATTTGGACATAGATTTGGTTGAGACTTTAAAAAAGAGTTTTTGAAGGTTGAAAAATAATTTTTGGAAGTTAAATTTGTGTTGGGACATGCATTTTATTTGAAAAAATGTTGAAGTTTTGTGAGTGGAAGAAAAAGTTTCACAAAAGTTGAAGTTTTGTGTGTGGAAGAACTTGAATCTTTTTTTTTTCTTTCAAAAAAAATAGTCATATTCCATGAACAAGCAATGTTTTCAATTTTTTTTGAAAAAAAAGCAGCCAAAATTTATGGCCAAACTGGAGCTTGTTTCTCTAGAAAAAACGCTTCTGTTCCTAATTTATTGCAACTGATCGGTAAAGTCCTCTCTCAATGTGCATGTGAGAGATTTCAGTTATTCCAAAATCGTATGAACCTCTTTTTGATTGGAACTATTTATGAAGGAACTATGTTTTTACAATACTGCATTTTCACTCCATGGAAGGGCTAAGTGGTACATGTTTTTATGTGTTGAATTGCTGTCATGTAAATGCCTTCTTTTTAACATGATGCAACTTGAGGAAGCAGTTTTATGTTGAAATGCAATCCGTGAAATGACAATGTAAAAGATCTACAGCAGTCTCTTTTCAAACATTTCATATACATGGGATTTCTGAATATCTTTTGACATGGCCGTATTTCCTTTTTAGTGCCTTTGCTAAAGCAAGTTACCTGGCTTCCCGTCCTTTCCACTGTAAATAAGCATGTGGAGACCTTGCTTTGTTATTAAGATAATTCCTGATTCTGCAGTTCAATTTCTCGTATGCATGATTCTCTTTCTTATTTGAGTTATGATGAAGGCCATGAGATGATAACTAGTTGGCCTGTTATACTCCTGTCAATACCAGGTCCTTCCGAAGCTCTCTGCTGCAACACTAAATGCACTATTGACCTCAGACGAGTTATGGGTCCCTACCGAAAAGAAACGGTGAGAATTGTGGCTGCTTTTTTGTTTGGATTGGCTAAGCATGATAACCCCTTCCCTGTCTTGGTTTTCTGCTTGCAAATTTTGAGCAGGTTTGAACTAGCTTTATATACACTTCTTGCAAAAAATGCTTTTTGCAAGGCAGAACATCATGACGAAGAAAATCCTAGTTCTGGAGTTGGAACAAGTACAGCTTCTGATATTCCCAGAATAGCGCCAAACAATTTTAACTGATTACATAAGGGTGGAATCTGAACTAGCACACTAAGCTTAAAAGATGGAGTTGATGGTTGTAATACATCTCGAAATATCTTGGTTGAGCTTGCAGATTGTGGTGTTGATTCACTCACTGAGGTAACTAACTCTAAACAAAAGATGCAAGAATCAGCATGTCTTCAGTCAGACTCGGAGTCAAGATACCCATGCAGCAGTGGACATCCTTCATCAAATAACTCGTTCTTATTCACTGATGACGTCAGATCTTCATGTTCTTATATTGAAATGCCCATTAGCGCTGGAGCAAGTGGATTAGGGGGCAATGGTATGGCTGTGGAAGGGCCATCTGAAGAAGATTCATGCTATCAATTGAATAACAACAGTTGGCTTTGTGGGGATCAGAGGAACTTCTCTTCAATGGGCTCATCCTGTAATTTGATGATACCAAATGAATGGGAAAGATGCAATTTCACTCCTCTATCTTGGGGTGGTAGAACGGTGGGCCGGAGAGAAGTCAAAACTTGCCTAAAGGCACATTCCGGAGTAAGTAGAGAATATTACGATGCTTTTGCGAACGTTTTTGAGGGTGGCTCACTTTTATATTGTAACATGTCATTTGATGCACTTCTTAGTGTGAGAAAACAACTTGAAGAAATGGAGTTTCCTTGCAAAGGTGTGAACGACGGGTTATGGCTGCAGGTCTGTAACCATTTTCATCCCCAATTTGCTTTTTTTTTTATTTATTTCATAGCTTACAGAATAGTCTACCCTTCGTCATTCCTAACCATATCAGATTTCTTATTTCCTAATTTAATTGTGCTTTTAAAACTGCTTATGTATTTTGCAGATTCTCTTAAGTCAACGGGTGCAAGAAATTGGTGCTGACACTTGCAAAAATTGCTGTCTTGTGAGTATGGCATGTGCTTGTCGGCAGCCATTTGGACATTCACGTGGAACTACTGGATATTACATGCCAGAGCATGATCAGAGTAATCAATCCAACAATATAGGAAATACGTATGTCACTGACTCGCCTCACAGGGAAGGAAGTGGCATGTTTAGGCCTGTTCGTGTTCATGTTCGGGGCCCCATTGATGGGCTAGCCGGTGTTGGGCGTGGAACTACATTTGTACCTGCAGTCGCTTGGCCTCCAACTCGTTTTGTTTGCTCTCGTGTACCACTTGGTATGGGCAACCGGAACTGTCAGCAGTCTCCTGCCAATGACCCAGAAAGTAGAGCAGATCAGAGCGGAGATCTTGCTGGAGATGGACTAACAGCTTTGGTTGGGCTTAGCCAAGAAGGAAGCAGTAGTGCTAATATTCATGTTGAACGGGTAGAAAGGGGATATGAGACAGAACCGCAGAACAGACTAGTAGGATCTCCAACTGTTGGCCCAAGTTCAAGCAGTATTTTGCCCTCAAATGCTAGACTCGTCTGAACATGCAATTGGAATAGAGTGGGAGAATGGAAATACTTCTATATCATTGGATATGAAAACACCTTTAAGTCACTTTCCTCCCTTTCGGTTCGGGTAAGTTATTCTTTCTGCTATGTTTGGTTGACAGTTGACTTCTACATAAGGTCAATACTTTGTATGCAGATTAGGTTCTGCACACTTATCTTTGTTTGTTAAATTCTTGGAAGTGTCAATTTTTGTAGCTCCTGACCAGGTAATCTGGTCAACCTTGAGAAGAAGAAGTTCTATACCCACTATTCACTTTTCATAGAGAGACAAATATAGCCAACATTCTTGAATATTCTTTTCATTATAGTGGAAGATGAAGCATAACCAGTTACCAATAAAATAAAGAAAAGGATGAAATATAACCAGTTCATATTTTGTATTAAGGTGGACCTTTCCATATGATTTAGAAACTGCCCATCTGATCTGTTGGTTCAGAACTGCAAATAAAGCTATCTCTCTGTCCGCCATGTGTCCACCTTTCAACTCTCAAATATATGGTGCCATATAAGGGACCACACTACAAATTTCTTGTGGAAATCTTCAAGAAGATTCTCATAGTTCTTTCATGTTATAAAGATGTACCTCACCCCCCCCCCCCCCCCCCCCCCCCCGAAAGAGATGCAATTATTTGGCACAATAACATGTACCTTTTGCCCCCTCATGAGATGCAACCACTTGAATTTCTGAAAATGTTTGCTTACCTTTTTTTGACCAACAAATTGATCGTTGAGACGGGGAGATCCTTATGTGCCTCTCAATGTTTCTTTCTTCAGATAATGAAATCCATCCTTAATCAATCTCTCAAATTGCAGCAATCTCAATTGTCGTGATATTGGTCTTGCAATAACCAGACCTTTTTGTTTGGTGTGAATTTCCTTCTAATTTGTGTTCTGAATATGGTAAGCAACCCCCACTTCCAACCGAGAGGTTGTGAGTTCGAGTGTCCCCAAGAGCAAGGTGGGAAGTTCTTGGAGGGAAGGATGCCGGGGGTCTATTTGGAAACAACCTCTCTACCCAAGGATAGGGGTAAGGTCTGCGTACACACTACCCTCCCCAGACCCCACCAAGTGGGATTATACTGGGTTGTTGTTGTTGTTGTTGTTGTTGTGTTCTGAATATGGTGTCCTCTTTGTGAGAACAGAATCCTTTTTTTCTCTTTATGACTCAAAAAGGTGTATACTCCAACAACAGCGCCCATGGCCTAATGGTCACTCGTGGGATTATACTGGGTTTGTTGTTGTGGCCCAAAAAAGGTGTATACTTACACCTGAATTGCTTCACAGGGTTGAGATTCACGATGTTCTTAGGCTTATTGATGGCCAAGTCAAACACTCTCCTGAATTCTTTTATGCTGGTTTCTTATGGAAGGTTTGTGGATCTTTCAGTGATGAAGACCCTCAGGGACGCCGAACACTTGGTAATACTGTATTCCTCCAAAATTGTCTGCATGATGAAAATAGGCCTATTTTGTAACTTTATTGTTATGTTGTTTCTTCAGGGCTATTTCTTCATCGAAGGAAGGCAGAAATAGCTGATCCAGTTAGAAAGGTGAAATTTTCCTTTGTAATTTCATGAGCAAATTAAAGTTACTTTAAGTGTGGAACAGCATGTTAGTTTCTAATACTTAATCCTGGCCAAAACTCCAAAACCATTCATGAATGTATACATTTTCAAAAGAAAAAAAGAACCATTCATGAACAGATATATGTGTGTGTGTGTGTAAGAGAGAGAGAAGTCTGGAGCTGCTAATTAATTGGAATGTTTTATACAAGTAAAATCTGATAGGTCCTCCTCCTTTCCCTTCTCTGTTGTTTTCAATAAAGTTGTAAGTTAAGGTTGATTTCTCTGTCCATGATGATTTTTCCTGTATCGTGTATTCAGGTGCATATGTATGTCGATTCCCGTGAAAAGGTTACTGCTAGATATCAGGTGAACTTACAAAGGCTAAGCTTCAATGCTTTTATATTGGTATCTTCTCCAGAATATCATGTTAAAACTGCTTCTATTTTGACTGTCAATAATTTGGTAAACCAGTTGATATGTCCTTCAAAGAGAGAAGTGATGGTGTTAGGAAGCTTCAAACAAACTGGAACTCTTCTCCCAAAAGCTCCCAAAGGATGGGGCTGGCGCTCGGCCCTGTTATTTGATGAAGTAGCCGACCTTCTCCAAAATGGAGCATTGCGCATAGCAGCTGTTGTACAACTCATTTGATTATTCTAAGAGGTAAACGAAAGTTGCCTGCAACTTTTTCTACTTTTAAATTCTGTCTAAGAAGAATTTTAATGCATTCGCTTGCCTTTTTCAGATGCATCAACTAAATTAATGTGCCTACGACATATATTCTGAAACTGAAATTTTGGGGTTCATTATTTTGGTCCAAGTTGGTTTCTTTGAATGCCAATCTTGTATCAGTTTGATTCAGAAGTTGTAGTTGAATGAATATTATATCCATTATACTTCGGATTTAGAGTGGAAGGGGAGAAAAGGGAGGTGCTGGCAACTGCCTTTCCTTGATGTATGCACATATTGACTATATATAATTGCAGAGTATTACCATTAGGCAACTAATACATACATGTAAAATCTGTTTTATTAAAAACCTTATATCAAGTATATATCATACAAAAAAATTGAAGAGAAACAATACAAGCCGAAAATGATGAATGGTAAAAATAGTATAGGTATGTGCTGAAAATGATTGGATAGTGTTTGAGTAGGCATAGGTAAACAATTCTATTTGGTTAGGTAGATATGTTTCTAATTATATTACTTTTCATTTTACAAGGTACAATCATGTTATATGATCATATATCTCACCTAATATATGTTTATAGACTATATTTTTAGAGTATGCCTCATTTTGACGAACGATTGCCCTATTATAACAAGATTTTTAGTTACCGATTGACATTAATATTTTTTTTAAAGTGCAATACATAATTATTCATGTGTCAAATACACATAGAGATTGAAACTCTTTCTTACACACTATATTTATTTCTGAAAGAATATAAGAATAAGATCTTTGTACCAGAAAAATTGCCAGTTAAATATAAGCAACCAACAATAATAAAAATAGAACAAAAAGAAAATACTTCTTCTGTATCAATTTATGTGAATCTGTTTGACTGGGCACAGAGTTTAAGAAAAATTGAAGACTTTTAAAATTTGTGGTCCTAAACAAGTTAAAAAGGACTCCTTATAGTATTTGTGTGGTTGTAAAAGCTTTTCATTAAGGGCATAATTATAAGTTTAAGCTAAATTGTTACCAAATTTAGAAAGGATTTATTTATTTTTGAACATATCAAAAAGGAAATAGGTTCGTATAAACTGGAACAGAGGGAGTAAAAAATTTCCAATAAATGGCGCAAAATGATACAATAATTAGTTAAAAATATGAATTGTATAGCTACCTTGAGCAACCTTATGTCGAACAAAAAAGGGCAAAGATGAACCAACATGGTTATCATATACAACAAACTTTTCTCAAGAAATAATGCATTTGTTTTACTTCTAATAAACAAGAGAATTATAGACAAGAGGGGTTGTTCTGATGGTAAGCAACCGCCACTTTCAACCGAGAGGTTGTGAGTTCGAGTCTCCCCAAGAGCAAGGTGGGAAGTTCTTGGAGGGAAGGATGCCGAGGGTCTATTTGGAAACAGCTCTTGAGCTACAAGATTATCTAGCTTCAAAACCTACATACATTGATTTTGTAGTGTTTAATTTAATGTATATTGTTTGTATATCGTGTATATCATATAATTGAGCTAGAACATATCTGAGCCCATTTTCTTCTTTTGGTTTCTGTTTGGCCCGAGTTGGCCCAGATGTATTATATACACTACTGACCCCTTTGTATTAGGGTCAGTCGGGATATTTTGTTATGGAAAAGCTTTTCTCTCTCTGAGGCTCTCCAGAAGCTTCTCTCAAACCGACTCATCTTCTTCTTCAATCTTCATCTTGATTCGTCAATGTTTTCATGGTATCATAGCAGGACGATGATCCGACGATTCTCTGTTGTATTTTGTTATCCCAATCGAAATCGCGTTGGAAACTTTTTGGGTGTTTGTGAGATATTTGGTCGGTGATGATTTCGATCGAAATCGAGTGTTGATGTGAGACCTTTATCACCGATAATTGGTTGCATCTTCACTACTTGGACGTTTTGGGTTGGTTTTCCGACGTCCTCGATCTGATTCCGGTGAGACTTCAGATTTTAAGGTTTCTGCTGCTCGAAACTGGCATTTTTATGTTAACTGAATGCGGATCTTCTCCGGTCGCAAAGAAGGAGGGTAAATCTGTTCCTGTTTTAGGTGCTATATGATTTGCATGAGGTTTTTGATACAACTTTAGTTTTTCAAACTACTTACAGAGATTATCTTTTGATTTTAAACTCATTGTTCTTCATGGCTGCTAACATGAGTGCTAATACAACTCTTATTGACCCTACCAGTCCCCTATTTGTTTACTCCTCTGATGTTCCTGGTGTTTCTCTTGTGTCCACTCTCTTCTCGGGTAGTGGTTATGGGGGTTGGAGAAGGAAAATGATTGTAGCGTTGTCTACTAAAAATAAAATTGGCTTTGTTGATGGTACATGTCCCAGACCAGACACTAATGTGGTTGAACAAACGTTATGGGACAGATGTAATAATATGGTAATATCCTGGTTAATTGCTTCCTTATCCCCTCAGATAGCTGAGAGTGTGCAGTATTCTGATACTGCACAGAGCATATGGGCACAGCTCGCAACTAGATATGATACTGCTAACAGAACCAAAATTTTTGAACTAAAAAGAGAACTCTCTCATACTTCTCAAGGTTCTCTAGATGTAGCCTCATATTTTAACAAACTTACAGGATTGTGGGATGAATTAGGAACAATGTGTACAAACCATGGACAAAGATGCATTTGTCCTGCCAGAAATGGCATCATACAAGAAGATGATGAGAATAAGGTGTTTCAGTTCCTCATGGGCCTTAATGAAGCATACATGGGGGTAAGGAGTAACCTACTGATGATGCAGCCTCCTCCTACCCTTGACAGTGTCTACAATATGGTCCTCAATGATGAGAAACAGAGACAAGTCCAGTCCCTTTCTCAGTTTAATCCAGACTCTATGTCTTTCAATGTCCACACAAATAAACGTCCAGCTGGATTCAATAAGGTCACAATGCCTAATTCTTCTCATTTCAGACAAAGAATTAATTTTGACCAAGCTAGAGACTCTTTATTCTGTAGATACTATAAGAAATCTGGGCACTTAATTGATAAGTGTTACAAGATTCATGGGTATCCACAAAGTACAACATTTAACAAGGGGAGGAGACCTGTTGCTGCTCATCTAACTGTTGGTGTGGATTTCCCTTCTTCTGAAAGAACTATGTCTGTTCCTCATGGAAATCCTCCTGAAAGTCATCACCCTGTTCCAAACATGGATGGCTAGAGTTCTGTGATACCTGGGTTGAGCAGACAACATATGAACAATTGATGACCCTGCTACAACAAACTCAGTTAGGGGACTCCACTGCCCAGACTCCTCCTCCCATGTATGCTGCCAATTTTGCTGGTACTATGCTAACTGAGATCCATGTTTCTGATTCCAAATTTTGCATGCTTACTCACATTAATTCTGCCACCTGGATAATAGACTCAGGGGCATCTAACCACATGACTTTTAATAAAGATTTACTCTTCAATCTCACTCCTTTAACTATACCCTATCTTGTAACTCTTCCTAATGGATATAAAGTGAAAGTGACATGCACATGATATTTTGCATTAAATCCATTCATCATTCTTCATGATGTCTTACTTGTTCCTTCTTTCAAACACAACTTGATTTCTGTCCACAAACTAGTAAAACAGTTGCATTGCATAGTCTTGTTCACTGCAACTGCTTGTTTCCTTCACATGTTACAGGCCCATTCTCTGAAGATGCCTCTGGATCTTGGTAAAGTGGAGGCTGGTCTGTACAAGTTTGCTTGGCTGCCAACTTCCTCTTCTTCTAATTGTTGTTCTTATGCTTCTGTATGTTCTTCTTCTTCTAATTCTTGTAAACCTGAAAATCTAGTTATAAAGTTGTTCCTTTACCTTCAACTGTAAATAGTTCCATCTGTAATAATGTTGTTGCCACTGACATGAATTACATTTGGCATTTGAGATTGACTCATATTTCATTTGCAAACATGAAACACATTTCTGCCTTGTCTTTTCCATTTGCTTCTACACAGCCTTTCCATTGTTCTATTTGTCCTATGGCTAGGCAAACAAGACTTCCTTTCCTGAAAGCATTACAAGCACATCTAAATCTTTCCAATTGATTCATGTAGATACTTGGGGCCCTTATCACACTCCTACCTCTTCTGGTTCTAGATATTTTCTAACAATAGTTGATGACTTTTCTAGAGCAACCTGGACACATTTATTGGGATCTAAAAGCAATGCTTTCTGCATGCTTCAGTCTTTTCTGTGTATGATCAAAACCCAGTTTAATGTTGTTGTTCAAACTATTAGGAGGGATAATGCTTTAGAATTGGGGTCTAGTATTGCTGGTGCATCCTTTTTTAGTCAACAAGGCATTATCCATCAAACAACTTGTCCACATACTCCTCAACAGAATGGTGTTGTTGAAAGGAAACATAGAACTCTTCTTGAAACTTGTAGGGCCTTACTCTTCCAATCTGGTTTACCCATTTCTTTCTGGGGAGATTGCCTATTGATTGCTACATACCTTATTAACAGAATACCCTCCAGACTTTTTCAAGGCAAATCCCCCTATGAAATTTTGCATGAAAAGGCACCTACTTACTCCCATTTAAGGGCATTTGGCTGCCTTGCCTATGCTGCTGTCCCAATTCCTCAAAGGGACAAATTGAAACCTAGCGCCATTTCATGTGTCTTCCTGGGGTATCCTTTTGCTAAGAAGGGTTATAGACTGTATGATCTCAGTTCCAAGAAGTGCTTTGTGTCCAGGGATGTTACCTTTCATGAAACTTCTTTTCCTTTTAAATCTGTTCCTTCTGTTAACTCTACTCCTTCTGTTTCTCCTTCTTCTTTTTCTTTTGTTCCTCCTCTTGAGCATTCCCTTTCTGAGCCAGACTTCTCTATTCCCATCTGTTCCTCTCCACCTTCTCCTTCTGCCTCAGCTTCCCCTTCTTCCAATCCAGTTTCCAGTCCTCCTTTCAACCCTAATATTTCTCCTCCTGCTTTGCCTTCTTCCACATCACCTACTGTTCCCAGAAAATTAGGAAGACAACACAATCCTCCTTCTTATCTTAAGGATTATGTCTGTCATCTTCCTGCTTTCTCTGGTTCTTCTTCTTCTCCTATAGATTCTGAACCTCTTTATTACTCTCAAGCTGCATCAGTTCCAGTATGGCAGGATGCCATGAGGAAGGAGTTTGATACTTTGGATGCCAACTATACCTAGGATGTTGTTCCCCTTCCTCCTGGTAAGAAACCCATAGGCTGCAAATGGGTTTATAAGATCAAATATAAGGCTGATGGTAGTGTTGAAAGATACAAAGCTAGACTTGTTATTAGAGGAGATACTCAAATTGAAGGGGTTGATTTCACTGACACCTTTTCTCCTGTGGTTAAAATGTCCACTGTGAAGTGTCTTATTGCAGTGGTTGTTAAGCACCATTGGAATCTTTTTCAATTTGATGTTAACAATGCTTTTCTTGCATGGTGATTTGGATGAGGAGGTCTATATGAAGCTCCCTCCAGGTTTATCAATTTCTGTCTCTTCTACTGATTCTGCATCCCCTGCATCTCCTCATCTTGTCTGTAAGTTGAAAAAATCTCTCTATAGGTTAAGACAAACATCCAGACAATGGTATGCTAAGCTGTCTTCTGCTCTCTACTCCAGAGGATATACTCATTCTTTGAATGATTATTCTCTGTTTATAAAAGGCCAACCTGGTTGTCTGGTTGTTGTGGCAGTCTATGTGGATGACATTATTATTACTGGGGATGACAATGATGAGCTTTCTGCCCTGAAATTGTTTCTGGATGATCAGTTCAGGATTAAAGACCTAGGGTCTTTGCATTATTTTTTGGGCATAGAGATGTCTGTTGTTCCTGGTGGGATGCTCCTCAATCAGCATAAATATTTTCTGACATACTGCATCAGTTTGACTGTATGAATGTTTCTTCTGTTGTTTGTCCTTTGGATCTTAATGTCAAACTCCATGCTGATTCTGGAGACATATTCTCCTCCCCTGATCAATATAGGAGCCTTATTGGTAAGCTCTTATTTTTGACTCACACCATGCCTGACATCTGCTTTGTTGTTCAGCATCTGAGTCAATATTTGAAGTGCCCCAGAGTCCCTCACATGACTGCTGCTTTACATGTCCTCAGATATCTTAAGGGAACTATGAATTTGGGTCTCTTCTACTCTAACAGTTCTGATTTCTCTGTGCATGCTTATTCTGACAATGATTGGGCTGCCTGTCCAGATACTCGCAGGTCTGTGACTGGTTTTTGTGTTCTTTTGGGTGGCTGCTTGATTAGTTGGAAGTCCAAGAAACAACCTGTAGTTTCATTATCCTCTGCTGAAGCTGAGTATCGGGCTCTCAGTAAGGTAGTTGCTGAATTGTCTTGGCTTTCCCGTTTGCTCACTGACATTGGTGTTTCTGTTTCTCTTCCTTTTTCTGTTTTCTGTGACAACCAGGCTGCTATCCATATTGCCAAAAATCCTATTTTTCATGAGCGGACCAAGCATATCGAGGTAGATTGTCATTTTGTGAGAGATCTGTTAGTTGGTGGGCTTATTACTCTCTTCCATGTCCCTACTTCTCGTCAGCTGGCTGACCTTCTCACCAAGCCCCTTCCTGGCACTATCCTGCATCCTTTGCTGGTCAAGTTTAAGGTGGTCTCCCCCTCCAACTTGAGGGGGGGGGGGGGGTGTTGAGCTACAAGATTATCTAGCTTCAAAACCTAGACACATACATTGATTTTGTAGTGTATATATAATGTATATTGTTTGTATATCGTGTATATCCTGTAATTGGGCTAGAACATATCTGAACCCATTTTTTTCTTTTGGTTTCTGTTTGGCCCGAGTTGGCCCAAATGTATTATATACACTACTGATCCCTTTGTATTAGGGTCAGTCGGGATATTTTGCTATGGAAAAGCTTTTCTCTCTCTGAGGCTCTCCAGAAGCTTCTCTCAAACCGACTCATCTTCTTCTTCAATCTTCATCTTGATTCTTCAATGTTTTCAACAGCCTCTCTACCCAAGGGTACGGGTAAGCTCTGCTTACACACTACCATCCCCAGACCTCATTAAATGGGACTATACTGAGTTGTTGTTGGTAAACAAGAGAATTATAAGTGAAGCACAACCAAAAATTATAAATGAATTGATTTGTTTTGGATGCTGCTTATTGACTCTTCGATTGCCACCAGAGCTTTTCTCTTCTTCTTATTCTCAACATCAGCTTGCCTTTCTTCTGCTTTGCTGGCTTTTTGTCGATAAGATCCCTTTTTAAATTTAGAATTAATTTAGGTTAAATTTTTTAATTCTATCCTTAATGGGAAAGCTTTTATAATCACACAATACTCTGAACTCTTTTTTGACTTATTTAGGATTTCAAATTCCAAAAGTCTTCATTTTTTAAGAGATTTTTTCCTTCTCATACCATATATGAAACCTTATTATAAAAAATGTGCATAGTTTCATATTTACCTGCTATGTTCACAGTTTTTCTACAATTATTATACCACTCATTAAATACTAATTATTATAAGTTGATTCCTTCCTAATTAGACGCGCTACAAATCAGGAACAAAATATTCTAATTGATTTGCAGCCTTCAGATCAAATTTGAAACGCAAATTCTATGTCTTCAATTTAAAATCAAATTACATAGACTCTTTTCTGCAAAATCTTTGTTCTTCGATATTTTTCCTTAAGCCACAAATAAAAAAAGATAAAATCGTCAACAAATTCAAATCAAATTGTTGAAATCAATTCTGCAAAAGCTCAGTGTGTCTACATCTCTCTCTATTTCTCAATCACAAAATTCAGTAATACAAAGCAAATGAAAAGAGAGCAGCAATTCCACCATTGACGGCCATTAAAAAGCTTGAAAGCTTTGAATTCAAATTTGGGTTTTCAAAAATCATTATTTGTTTGGATTGGGTAATATTGAAGATAATCGGTAATATGGTTTGGAGTTTCTATCTCAATTTTGAGAGGTTTTGGTGAAGATTAGACTTGGTTTTGACAGAATTTCAGATTGAAACTCGAAGAAGAAGAAGAAGACATATTGTAGTAATTGCAAATAAATTGTAGATTATTTGTATTCTGATTGTAGATGCTTTATTTTCTGTTTTCACAAATAAAAAATGGCAAAAACTTCTACAAATCTTCTGAAAAATGTAATTATGTCAAAACTCCCAATTATGCTATAATTGAATGGGAAGTGGGATATAAAAATTCAATGTACCAAATTTGTTGATATTTTGTAGATAAATTGTAGATTATTTGTATTCCAGTTGTAGATGCTTTGTTTTCTGTTTTCACAAATCAAAAACGACTAAAACTTCTATAGATCTTCTGCAAAAAATTGCAATTATGTCGAAAAATTCAAGTAAACTACAATCGAATAGGAATTGGGATATTAAAATTCTATATACCCAGTTTGTAGATATTTGTAGATTATTTGCACTCTGATTGTAGATGCATTATTTCTGTTTTCACAAATTCAAAATGACTAAAACTTCTACAAATTTTTTTGCAAAAAATGCAATTATGTCAAAAATATTAATTAAACTACAATTTAATGAGATTTGGGATATTAAAATTCAATGTACCCAGTTTGTAAATTCTTCCATCACTACAAAAGCTCAGTTCATCGATATTTTTCTATGTGACATAGAGAGGCCACTCAAAAATAAATTCTTCTATTTCCTACAATGCATGAATTGATAAGATGATCTCTAAGTGCATCTGCGCATTATAATAAGCTTGTACTATATTTATTGTATGGATATCACATTTAATTTTTAAGAAAGCTGATGTCGATTTTATGGATTCATCTACGTCTATAATTTTTGGGCAGCTTATGACTCACTTTTTGCTCAATATTTGAATCTGAAAATTACTTGCCATAAGTAAGTTGTTCAATTTAAATGACACTTTTCATTTTAAAGATTTTCAAGTATTAACATTTATCACACATGTTCTTTTGAATTTATCTTTTTTAGTATTAATATCTTAATATATTTTCTACTATTACCTATAGTTACATTAATTTATCTTAAACTCGTAGTCTAATAGTATAACAGAAAGAAATTTTTGGGAGAGAGAAACGTGAGATGAGTGAGGATACTTATCTATACATATTCCTTTAATTAAAGACTAAAAATGTACGATTAATTATATCCTTAATTAATTATGGTATAGAATTGATAATTTGATATATTAAGTGTAATTAAGTCAAACCTTAAACATTGAGGGTAATAAGGTTTCCTATATGGTATAGGAATATAAAAATTTCTTTTCTTAAACTCCGTCTCTACTCAAACAAATTCACATAAATTAGAACGAAGGGAGTAATATTTAGAGTCGCATGCTATAATTTTAGTAACTGAAAAAAGTCATGCTATAAGATCAGTATTCAAGTTAATGAAGTACTCCAATTCCTTGGACAAATGTCCCTTCTCCTTTTTTATTCCCTCTTATTAAAAAGAGACATCGAATACATCTAATTAAGCAAGAAAAAGAAATATTATCAAACTTAGAACTTAATTCCAACTCAATGTCTCGAACTAAGTAATTGAAGCAAAAGATTAATCAGATACGATGTTTTAAGAATGCAAACTTAAGTGTGATGAATCTTATAATAAACTTATTATTTACCACTTCAATTTGCAAATATTAACTATTGCTATTTTATTTTCAATTTCGACTACCATAAGCAGAAAATAAAGAGAAAAAATAAATAATACTGAGAACTTCCAAAAAAAAAAAAGACTAACCCCATATATATATATATGTATGTATATATAAATATATATATTCGGGGGAAATAGAAGTTTGAGGTGGCACCTCTCTTTGGCCAAAAGTTCACTTATATTTTTTCTCCTTTTTTTGGTTTTTCCCTCTCATTTTAACACAATAACCCATTATTACATTCAAATAATTAGGGTATTAACTGTATCCAAATAAATGAAGAAAGAGGGAAAACCTTTTCATTTTTTTTGTCAAACGTGCCGTTTCAAAATTGTACCAAACAATCGTTTGGCTTTTCAATTTCTATAATATTAAAGGCGCAAGGTATTTTATATAAAAGAAATGTTTGATTTCAATCTTCTAATAGCCACCCACCATTAAGATTTCGTACTCAAGAAACTCTCAAAAGATTTGTTTGTCACCACGGGCAAACTGTGATTAGGAGAACAAGCCAAGAAGTTGTCATGACTTACTTTTATTCTTGATTACTTCGGATATATTTTAGTGGCGACTTATGATTATTTTGCAATATATTCTTCGTCGTAGTGCATGAGTTGTACGGGTATGACTGTTAATTTCCTTGAGAAACAAGGTTGTTTGAATTCAAAAGGTGCACGACACTTAATAGTCAAGACATTCTTGTTGTCTTTACCTTTTGACCAGAAGTCTTGCCTTATATTTATTAATAGTGCCATCATCTTTCATTTTCATCTTAAAGATTCATTTAAAACCCAACGATTTATTTTCAGGAGGAAGATCAACCAATTCCTATGTACAGTTGTTTAATATGAATTTTATTTCACTATTGAGTGCCTCTTTCCATAACAATGATTCTGAAGAAGACATAGCTTCTTTAAACGTTTGAGGCTCATTTTCCAATAAGAAAGTCACAAAACTTGGTCCAAATGAAGTAGCCGTTCTTTGACGTTTACTATGTCTTAGATCCTCCTAGTTAAGTGTACTTTCTTTTATTTCTTCCCGAGGTCGTTTAGATCCTTCACTAATCGATTCACATTCCTTTTTATACGGATATATATTTTTAAAGAAATCAGCATTATCTGATTCTATAACCGTATTATGAATGCAGAGATTTTCTGATTTATGAACCAGAAATCGATATGCTTTACTATTAGTCGCATATCCTATGAAAATACAATCAACAGCTTTCGGTCCTATTTTAACCCTTTTAGGTTTAGGAACTTGCACTTTTGCCAAACATCCATACATACACTTTAAAATAATTCAAGTTGGGCTTCCTTCCTTTCTATTTTTCTTATGGAATTGATTGTGTTTTGCTATGAGCTGCTCGATTTAGTATTCGTCTAGCCGTAAGAACAGCTTCCCCCACAAGTTCTGTGGCAAACCAGAATTTATCAATAATGCGTTAATTATCTCCTTTAATCAACGATTCTTTCTTTCTGCAATCCCATTGGATTGAGGCATGTAAGGAGCTGTTGTTTGATGAATAATTCCATATTCTAAACATATTTATTCAAAAGGAAATTCATATTCACCACCCTATCACTTCTTATCATTTTGATTTTCTTGTTAAGTTGCGTTTCAACTTCATTTTTGTATTGCTTGAATGCGTTTATTGCTTCATCTTTACTATTAAGTAAACATAGGAATATCTAGTACTATCATCAATAAAAGTTATGAAATACTTCATTCCACTGCGAGATGGTATTGATTTCTTGTCACAAATATCTGTGTGAATTAAGTCTAAAGGATTTGAATTCCTTTCAACTGACTTATAATGATGTTTAACATACTTAGATTCCACACATACTTGGCATTTTGATTTGTCAAATTCAAACTTAGGCAATACTTCCAAATTAATCATTTTCTGCTAGGTTTATAATTGACATTACTCAAACGTATATGTCATAATTCATTTGACTCAAGTAACTAAGACGAAGCTAAAATTTTATTATTAGTTTGAATAACCATTACATTTAGCTTGATAATTCCCTCAGTGAAGTAACTTTTTCATACAAACATTTCATTCTTGCTTAGTACAACTTTGTCGGAAACAAAAACACATTTAAAACCTTCTTAACAAGAAGTCCAATAGAGATTAAATTCTTCCTAATCTCGGGAACATGAAGGATGTTGTTCAAAGTTACCACTTGCCAGAAGCCATTTTGAGAAATATCTTCCCTCATCCTTTAATCTTGGCCTTTGAAGCATTTCCCATAGAAATCGTCTCATCAGGTCCAACAGTAGTATAAGTAGAAAAAGCTTCTCTAATAGCACAAACATGACGAGTGGCTCCATCATCAATCCACCACACTTTAGGATTGGCCACCAAGTTACATTCGTAAAGCATGACATATAAGTCATCAACATCATCATGCATTTCAACCATGATTGCTTGACCCTTCTTCTTGTCTTTCTTCGGAGCACGACACTCTGTAGATTTTTGTCCAATTTTTCTACAGTTGTAGCAGTTTCCAATGAACCGCTTCTTGCTTGGGTTGCATTTCGGTCTTGAAGCCTTCTTCCTCTTTTTGTTCTCTCCAACAATGTTCGCTCCCATTATTGTTGAGTTTCCACGGCCTCTCTTTTCAGCAGATTTGTTTTCCTCTTCGATTCTCAACCGAACAATGAGATCTTTAAGGGACATCTCCTTGCGTTTGTATTTCAAGTAGTTTTTGAAGTCCTTCCACAAAGGAGGCAACTTCTCAATCACCGCTACTACTTGAAATGCTTCATTGATGACAAGACCTTCATGAAATTTGTATTAATAAAAATGTTAAAATTACTACTTTCAACGTCAATATTAATTTGATTTATAACTTCAGCAAGGAGATCGTGAATAATCCCTTGCAATTGTTGGATTTGGGTAATAACAGAATTGCTATCTACTATTTTGTAGTCCAAAAACTTTGCAACAACAAACTTCTTCAACTCGGCATCTTCGGTTTTGTATTTATTTTCAGGCACAGTTCATAGTTCCTTTGATGTTTCCACGCCACTGTAGACGTTATACAAAGCATCCTCCAGCCCGCTTAGAATATAATTCTTACACAAAAAAAATCACGAGAAAGCTTTCAGTTTCTGGAGTTTCATCAGACAACACATGAATATCTTCCTTGATGAACTTCTGGAGACTTAGAGTAGTCAAATAGAAGATTATCTTTTGCTTCTAGCTCTTGAAATCAATCCCGAAATTTTTTTCAGGTTTCTCCGCCGGTGCCAATGCTGCCGGTGTAAAGAACAGAGGAGGAAGAAAACGTTGATTTTTCGTTCCTACTCTTTTCGCTCCCCTCCTCTTATCCTTCCTTTCTTTCATAAGGCAAGGTCGTTCGGCTTGTTGAGACATTGAAAATTGCCATTGAAACAACTTGGTTCTCATTCTCATTAGTCATTTCTATAAAAGAATGACAGAAACTTTAAAATCACGTATCCAATAGAGTACAAAACTACAATGGTTTTACTCTCTAGAAATAGTAAGTACAAATACAAAAAATATATTAAATTCCTTAAACTTGTTAGTAAACTGTATTTGTAAAATAATTCTGAAAATATAAATGAATATAAACAGAAATGAACATAAACAGAAATGACAGAAAACAATTCGAGCCCACTGAATTCACAGTGTTTCCTTAAGGAATTTAATCCCCTTCTAGTACCCAAGGTTATTAATTATTTCCTCCAAGAATAGAACGAATTACACATTAGTGTAGTGGTACCTCAAACCCAGTGTTTCAGCGAACACAAAGTTCGGTAGTAAATCACACTTACTTTTGCTTTGTTTGATGCTAAAAGTATGCAGAAGAAGGAGAAGGAACTCAGAAAATCGTAGTGAAATTTTGAGCAGATTAGTGTTGTATTTATAACCAAAGTTGGGCTGAAATTTGAAGAGATGCAGCTCTTCAGAATGGTTGTTTCTGCAAAACGGCCACAGGATAAATGTCATTACATAAATAGCTATTTACTCAACAATAAAGAGGAAAAATAAAGAGGAAAAATTGAAGAGGGTAGTTAATTTTCTGTTATCAAAACAGAAAAACGAATTGGATTTAATATTAATATTATGTTATTAAAATAAATATTTAATAAAATTTGTGTTAATATTTTACTATTAACAAATAAATTTGGTCTAAAAAGTTAATTAATAATTTGACTGGAGCCGGAGCCGGAGCCATGCGACGATGGTGCGAGGCTTGCCTTCTTCTCAACTCTTTAAGAGCTAGAAGAAGAGCAATTGCTTATATACCCATAAAAAACATCTTCCTCTTCCAATATGAGACAATGTCCATTTTCTAAGAGGGAAAACTTAAAATTTCACTCAAAATTTCATTTCCTTACATTTCTCATTCACGCTCTTTTAAATATTTTATATACTAATTAGAAACATAAAAAACCCAACAATAACATTCTTAGAATCCTCATATCAGACATAGATATGTTCCAACCATTTGTTACTTAAAAAAATTAATTTACTTACACAGAATTAATAGTTTCTTGAAAAAAGATAATCCCTTCCACGGTATATCTAAGTATTATTCTCAAAAGAAACGTCGGTAAAATGAGTCAAATTTAAACTTTGAAGGATGATAAAAGCAGCAAAATAATCTAGTACTAAAGTAGGAATTACTTGGAACGATTAAGAGGGTGCATAATTAAATTATCTAGATTGCTTGAAAAATCAAAAGACCAGAACCTTGTTTATTCTTTTTTATATACCTTTGAGGATAAGATGTAGTATATAATGAGAAACCAAAAGTTTTTATTGATTGATTCTAATAATTTACTAACAACAATTACAATTTTTTATTACCCTCTCTTATTTCACAATAAATAAGTAAAAACTGAAAATATCAAACAACCAAATAATTGGTAGATAAAGGAAAATTAAACACACAATTTATATTCCAATAAACAAAGTCATTTTGCATAAACAGACACTTGAATATAATTCCAAGAAATATCATAAAAAGATGAGGCCTCCAACTATTTGACAAATAAAATTATGCCAAGATTGTTAAAATTCACAATCCATATATCTAAAAACCTTTTTGCAGTGTAAAGATATACTTGTCGAGCTCTCCTTTTCTTGAAATTTAAGATCGTGACTGCCACCATGTAGACAAAGTAGAAAAGATCATTATCTCCAAATATCATTTAAAAGGGAATATACAAGTCTTTGTATAATCCTAAACCAACTGATTTTGTTTAATCTGTATCGGAGTAAAAGGATAACCTATATAATTAGTGTGATTTTCAGTTACAAATTAGTTGTTGATTGTTCTTTTTTATATTCATAACTGAAATCCTCTTATAATTGAGCATTTATTTATATATTCCATAACTGAAATCCCTCTATAAACCTGCTTTGTTTTCCTTTAGTTCACTTCCGTGGGTAGTAAATGAGTTCTTTGTATTAAAATAGAGCGAAAATCTCAACCAAAAAAAAAAAAAAAGAAGTCTTGGCCAAAAAGAGGTGTCAAGTCACTTTCTCCATTCTCTCCTTTATATATATATATATAGAGAAAGAGATCGTAATTGAAACGTAAATTTAATAAATAAAAAAATCATGTCAAATTAGTTCATTAGATAGCCTGCTTCACGCAGCTAAAAAATATAAAATTAAAAAATCTTGACGCGTCAGTAACAAAATTCATAATTAAAAGAGAATTTCAAGTTGAAAATAGGTAGAACACATTGTATGTACTGACAAGTTTAAAGTAATCCCAGAAAAAAAACAAAAGAGTTTGTTTGTTAGCAGTGACAATTGACAATTGACAATTGACAATTGACAATTGAGCACCAGACTGCAAATTTACGTGACTAAATTTGGTACAATTTGGACACTATCTGAGGTGGTTCGGGCATGTGCGGAGAAGAAGTCTCGATGTTCCGGTGAGGAGCTGCGAGCGGCTGGAGATTGTTGGCGGTCGGCAAGGTAGAGGGCGACCTAAGAAGTATTGGGGAGAGGTGATTAGGCAGGACATGACTAGAATGCAGGTTTCCGAGGACATGACCCTTGATAGGAAAGTCTGGAGGTCTAGAATCAGGGTTGTAGGATAGGGGCTCCTAGGGTTTTTCGTACGCCTCATCCGGGATTGGGTGTGGGTCAGCAGGGTTACCCATGGATGATTTGTGTTTTAGCTTATGTCCCCCCTATGGTTGTTAGTGATGGTAGTTACGGTATGATATTATTGCATGCGATTGTATTTATATTTCGTATGTGTAGATAATTATTTACGCTACTTACACTTTTTCTACTGGAGTACTAATGCTTTATTGTTTTTGTTTTGTCCTTATTTTTGTTTTGCTGCTGTTTCTCATTTTATCCTATGAGCCGGGGGTCGATTGGAAACAGCCTCTCTGCCCTTTCGGGTAGAGATAAAGCTTGTCTACATATTACCCTCCCCAGACCCCACCTGTTGGGAGTATACTGGGTAGTTGTTGTTGTTGTTGGACACTATCTACTGAATCTGAAACTGTTATGACCACTAATAAGAATTACTAGCTCCTGCCCCTTTCAATTCTAATGCTACCAACCAAAAATATGATTGATGTCACAATTGCATGTTCACGTGTGAACCATCGACCCTACACAAATAATGGAGAATACTAATTCACAAATTCATACTTTTAATTCAAACATTCGGTATCACATTTCTTCATTGGCACCTATAATACGCCTCTAAATCATTGTATAATTAAACACTAAATTCACACAAAGATTTCTAATATAAATAGGGTCATAACTATTGGCCCATCCGCGGGTTCTTCCCAGTAAAGTATTTTTCTATGTGGAATATATATTTTAATGTAAAAATTACTAAATTTAGCAAATATTAAATCGGAACTCATGATTTTATAGGTACAATGAGTTAAAAGTAGAACCCATCATGTTAACATCTAGGATCTCTAATAACTACTCCCCTTGTTTTAATTTATGTGGTGCACTTTTTTTTTTGGTGTATCCTAAAAAGAATGTTACGTTTTAAATTTAAGAATAATTTAATATTAAACTTCTCATTTTAATCTTAATGAGATCATTTATAGCCATACAAATATTTATAACAATTTTTGGGCCACAAGTTTAATTTTTTTCTTTATTAAATTTCATACATTCAATTAGACGGAGGACGGGATGAGCACATATATTTCTCTCTAAATTAAATAAAGATGGAAGTAGAGACGGATTCAGGATTTTCGAAGGACGGATTCACTATTACTTTAAATAAAAGAAATTAAACCAAGAGGTTGGTAGGGGATTTGATCCCGTGATCTTAGGCTATTGGAAATAAAAGATCAAAATCGACATATCACTTGACCTCTTTTGACCATAGGTTTTATCAAATATATATATATATTTATTTTTACTAAATTATGTACATCATATTTATACTTTAATCCGAGAATCACTTATTCACCTAAACCATATAAAAGATGGTAGATCCACCCCTGGATGGAACCCCAGGAGCAGTAGTTAATGTTGTCAGATATTAGTGTGTAGAAGAAAATTGCAACAATTTCATATCAGAGAAAGTGAACTCTGGGCACGTTGCAACGAAAGGTTTTGTCACATGAGAAGAAAGTTTATTGGTGGAAGTTTTTCTAAACAAAATTCCAAACTAAGTACAACTGTGTTTTCTTTCTGGGGAAGAATACGACTGTTCAAACATGTTTATTGTGTTGCAAAAAAAAAAAACATTCTTGGAAGTTACTTCAAAAGATTGTTCGACAATTGTGTCGATCATTTAATTTGATGTGAAATAGAATTATTACACGTCAACTTGTGATATAATTAATTATCAGTAGAATTATAAAAAATATATTTTAAATGGCAAAAATTAATGTGTACGTAAATCTTACTTTTACTTAGTAAGATATAGAAACTATTTTCAGAAGATGATCGGCTCATTCTCAATCAATTTTATAGTCAAGCATCAAACCAAGTTCAAATATTACTCAAAAATTTTCGGCACAAAAGTATCTTTATCATTCTGCTAGCCATTTTCTTGTCATGGTTCATTTAATTCTCGAGCATTAGACCAATTTTTAAATGTCTTATAAATATTCCAAACAGGAAACTTGTGACTTATTGTTTAATTTATTGAAAGTACTATTGATAGCTTCTCAGAACCAGGGTAATTTTCACCGAAGTAATACAAACTTCAAAGCATAACCATTAGAAAACTAAGAGAATAAAATATTAATACCATATTGGTAGAAACATAATTAACTATTAATATCATTATAATTTCGAATATTTTTTTGAATAAAGGGCCCTTATTGGGATTGAAAATAACATAGTATCATGCGAAAGCTAACAAAAAAAATTTTGATGACGACAATTTAGAGGATAAAATAAAAAATATAATAAAAGAATATTATTGACTAATTGACCTACATACGAGAAAAGAAAAGTATAAAAATTATTGAGAGAAAAATCCTCACTCTCGTACATACTACATTGTAAAGTATTTGACCAAAAAAGTGTTGAACCTTTTTGTTAAACTAATTAATGATGAAATGAAAGATATCTTAGTTAGATCAAATATTGTGGGAAATAAGTGAAATGAATGATGCTTGCAAGCATTGAATAACACGCTTGTACTCAGTGAATACTAATAAATATCACAGCTTTAATATGCAATAAATGTATTTATTGGCGATAGATGTAATAAGAAAGAATATACCATCCAATTATTGTGTGATTTGGATGGTTCTTTCTCCTGACAACGACGTAGAAAGAAGAGAAGTGAAGATGTTATGAAATCTTTGAATCTTGTGAGCAGAGATTAAATAGCGTTCTCTTGAATAAGATAATCAATGAACAAGACAACTTTTATATATACTCTCAAGTCAACCTTTTACAATGTCTGTTCTTTAGAAAGTGAAGATCCCTCTTTTATTCTCTATCCCTTTCTATTTATAAGGAGTATTTCTAAGAAATCCTAAAAAGTATAGAATAAGAAATATCCAAAAGAATATTCCTTGCATCAATTTTCAAATTTATTCTACCGTTATTTCTTTACCCCGGTCGCCTGTCCTCGACTACAATCCTCTTGAAGACGGTTTTTTGCTATTATACCATGGTCGACCCCGTCCTCGATTCTGTTTATCTGTCATTACCCAATAGCCAAATTTAGACCGATACAGTTAGTCCCTCAGCTTGTTGAGGTCGTGGTCTTGCATGCCCTCGATAAGCGAACCCTGGTTGCGTCCGTTTGGAAGAAATTTAGTCGTGTTGATTAGATCAAATCGGCCGAAGTCGAGAAAATAACGCAGCCAACGAAGCTGTGGTTGGTGGGGTTATCGTAAGATGGCGTCATGGCCATCCGCGTCATCATTACACATCTTCCCAATGTAGCGTCTGTGCGTCTATCGCTTTGGTTTTGGTGCCATTGTCAATATTTTACTTCGATTATCGTGCCACCTAATCCTATAAATAGTGGGGGTTTTACTTTTTGGAAGTTTTCACCATTCCACACTTTGTATGAGTACTGTTCTTCTTTGATATTCTTCCCCGATTTCTATCAATTTGTTACAGTTTCTTCAGTTCCATTCCCTATTTTCTTACCCAGTTGTTATCTTCTTCTTATGGTTTGGTATAATATGTTTCATTGTTAAAGTATGTCCGATGCCACTCCGTTATCGGTGGCCCTTCCTCCCGGCGGTAAGAAGTTCATGGCTGAAGAGGATGATAGCTTCCCTACCACATATGAGATATTCCCCAAAAACCTTTTGGCTAGAAATGACTTTCTAAAGGAGCCTGCCCCTGCTCCTGCTCAGGTGCTCTCTGAGACTGAACCGCCTCACATAGCTGACCTTTAGTCCACATATTACATCCCTACCCATGTCAAAATTGTTCCGGCCGGAGGTAACATCATAGAGGTTGATCAACCCGGGTATTGTGCCTTCTATGTCTACCCGTTCTTGATTGGTTATACTCTTCCTTTCCTTCTGCTAGCGGAGGAATTTATCTTATTTTACAAGGTTTGCCCAGTATAACTCTCTCCTTACTTATATAAAGCTTTCTTGATACTGACAAAGTATGCATAGTTGGCTAGCTGTGAGGTCGATGTTCGACACCTACTGCACTTATTTTCCCCTTATTTTTATAGAGGTACTATGATACACTTATGGAATCATAGGACCCGATGGTTGGTGGTCGGGATAGATGACAGAACAAATTGGAAGTTTTGGCATAAGTACTTTTTCATCCGGACCGAGCATGTGGTGGCGGATCAGACTGGGTTCCCCGAGCCGTGGAACCATAATCGTAAGTGTCTCGTTCCCTCATTATCTTCTTTCGTCCTTTCATTTTTACCTTATCTAGAGTTTCGTTATTTCTCAGCTTAAAAGAATGCACCCTCTTCTGTCTTTGACATTGAAGATTGGGTGGCTCGCATGTTACCTCACACGGTAGGGATTCGTGATTCGGCGTCTTTTCACAAGCGTTTTGGACCTAAAGTCCCGTCTTGTAAGTGTTGCTTCTGCTTCAACTTATTGTTATTTACCATTGCTCT
Source organism: Nicotiana benthamiana (assembly GCA_034376525.1). Lineage (NCBI taxonomy): Eukaryota > Viridiplantae > Streptophyta > Magnoliopsida > Solanales > Solanaceae > Nicotiana > Nicotiana benthamiana. Next base: position 32,573,535 of record CM067331.1, on the reverse strand, counting down.
TTGATGCGACCTCCTTTTGGTGCTATGTTGACGAATTTCCAAAAAGAAGGCTCCAGTACCGGGATTTTGCCAAGCTATCGCATCAGCTGGGATGAAATTTTGTTTGGCTGAGTCTGTTTGTGGAGGTCGTGCTCAAGCTTTGCCAATGAGGGATTCTGCCCCTTAGACTGCTGTTGTGCGAGATAAGATCTCTTCCCGGCCCATCTATCCTCTTGTAGACGAGTCATCTAATGTAGATGAGTCACCATCGAGGAAAAGGCAAAGGATGGAGCTCGAGAAGGTCATTGTCGCTTATATTGAGTCTGAGAAAATCACTGCTTCAGAAGCAGTGTCTGCACTTTCAACAGATGTAGGGACCATTTTTACAGCGGGTGCCGTTATAGAGAGAGGGCCCTCTGGGGTCGAGCTTTAGTGTGATAGCGGGGAGCTTGCAAGGGCCACATGAGGTAGCGTATCGTCAGTGACTGGAGGAAATAGCGGTACCTGTGGAGGAGGACAGTTCTAGCTCAGATGTTGATCCTGAGGAGGTATGAGCCTTCCTGAAGAGGAATACTCTTGTAGAGGTAAGGATTAAGGGTCTTAACAACCACGTAATCATTTCCATAGGTTATGACCTTTTGGCCAACTCATAACGGGCAGTGCTGTCTTTTTCCCCTGGGTGCGCGGCTTCTTAGAACACGGCGCTACAGGCGATGAACGATGCAGAGTTGTCGCTGAGTATCTCTAGCATGAATCTGCGAGTAAGTGCTTCTTTTTTAATGTTAGGATTTGTTTCGTGTGTGTAATTTTCTCATACTATCTCTTTTCTTTTGCATGTCAGACTTTTATCATGGTGATCGAGCGTGACCAGCGGGAGGAGCGGAGGACGCCGTATTTAATAAGGTAACCTCTAAGTATAGGGAGTACCATACTAAGTACCGAACGCTGGGTGACATCTTTAACCAGGAAAGCAAATTTTAGTTGTTTCGTGATGGGCTTTAACATAAAGATGAGGAGTTGATGAAGAAAGATGAATGGCTAAAGGAGAGGGATACTGAGATAATGAGAGCCATCGGTATATGAAGCGAGCTTGAGGAAACTCTAAAGGCCAAGGAGGACGAACTTGAGGTGAGGAAGGGGGTGATGGCTGAGAATGTTATTCTTCAAGTACGGGTGGCATCCTTGACTGCTAAACTTGGGCAGAGGGAGGCAAAAGCTGTCGATCTGAGGGGCGAGTTGAGCGCCAAGGTCGAAGAATTGACTCATGCCGAGAAAGGCAGTGTGGTCGCTATGGTTGAAGCAGAAGCCTTAGGATATGCCTTCCGTATTTATAAGTCCGAGCGGAATAATGAGAGTGAGACATCGGCACGTATGGTGGCGAGGTTAGAAGAGCGGATCCAGGATCTAGAGGCGGAGTTATCTGGATTGAACGAGCAGGTTGTTGCCTTGAAGGACGAGGAGGTTCGACGGAAATCATAGCCATCTACATCTCATACTTCTGCCGCTCCCGGCATGCCGCGTGAGTTGTATGAGATGTGGGTTCACGCCGAGGCTCTGTCACACCTACTTTTTCTATCCTGAAAGGGGCATAGAGGAATTTTTTCAATCAAAGTGACAAAATCAAAACGGGATTATTTAATTAAATTCAAAGTCGCCACTTGAGATAATTTATGGTGTCCCAAGTCATCAGTTTAAAATCCCGAATCGAGGAAGTTTGACTCTTATTTATGTTCTGCGAACACAGAAATCCAGGTAAGGAATTCTGTTAATCCGGGAGAAGGTGTTAGTCATTCCCGGGTTCCGTAGTTTCAGCACGATCGCTCAACTATTATTATTGGCCTAATTATCTGAATAATTGCATATTTTAAACCTATTGTGCATTTTTAGCTTTGACTGCTTTTAATTATTTATGAAATTATTTTCGAAAAAGTTACGATTCTCGTACACTTGTTTTTTTTGTACACATTAGGAATCATGTCATGGGAATATTTCCCACGATATACAACATGTTTAATTTATTAACATTATTAGAAGTTATGACCGGATCATATAAATGTATCCCGGATTTGGAAATTATGTATTAAAAATACGTCATAAGAACCGTACTCGCGACTATGATGATTTTTGTTATATGCGCACCTAAAGCATGCTACTATGTTTGTGAATATTATTTATGGACTAATGAAAGAGGGAAGCTATATGATATTAACGAGCCTAACCTGCTCCCAGCAACCCGAACAATTAAAAGAGGAATAGAACAAAAATGGCAGGAACTTTCTTAATTCAAAACCTTTCTCATATTTAACCGCGACACAAATTCAATTTTCTTTTCTCTTAAAAAAATCAAACCATGGCTAAGCATGCTCTTAGTAATCGTCGAATTAACAAAGTAAAGAAAACTAGCAGAATTACCAAAGCTCCAAACCTGATTATCGTCATTCCCCTTTGCAAAACATTATAACGAATTTAAACAAAACCAATCTGCAAAGCTATTTATAATATATCAGTTCTCTATTTCTAATTTTTAAACTAACTATGTCAAAATTATTGAACTCCATTGATGAACAGATCAGTTTTCAGAGGAAAGAGAGAGAGAGAAGAACCGATGAGTTTTCATTTTCTGTTCTTAAGTAAAAATGATACAAGTACCTAGAAGTTTCCTGAATCCCCTACGTATATACACAATATCTATTACAATTTTTGTACACATATTGGGGCATTGGATTCAATAATTAAATAACAGATATTATTTACAACTTGGGCCTGGTTTGCAGATGCTTCTACTCTGACTGGGCTGTTCAGATGGCCCAATAACTCCAACACTCCCTGCAAGTTGGAGGGTGACTGAACTCCCAACTTGAGCAAGATAGAGTGATGCAAAATGCCAGTAAGGGGCTTGGTAAATATATCAGCAGGCTGAGAAGTTGTGGGGACATGGTGCTAGGTAATAAGCCCTTCATGAAGCTTGCCTCTGATGAAATGACAATCCACCTCAATGTGTTTGGTCCGTTCATGAAACACATGATTGTTGGCAATGTGAAGGGCTACCTGATTATCACAATAAACTGGGACAGGAGAGGTAACATCAACACCAAAATCATACAGTAAACGAATGAGCCAGGTGAGCTCACCCACAACCTTGCTGATGGTTCTATACTCAGCCTCAGCAGAAGAGAGGGACACTACAGGCTGCTTCTTAGCCTTCCAACCAATAAGGGAGTCACCAAGCAGAACACAAAAGCCAGATACAGATCTTCTGGTGTCTGGGCAGGATGCCCAATCACTATCACAGTAAACAGATAAGCAGAGGTCAGGAGTGTTGCTGAGAAAGATGCCAAGGTCAGAGGTGCCTTTGAGATATCTTAGGGTATGCAAAGCAGCAAGCATTTGGGAGGATGTAGGCTTCTGGAGGAACTGGCTTAAATGCTGGACAACAAAGGCTAAGTCAATTTTGGTGTGGGTGAGGAAATTGAGTTTCCCCACTAGGCATCTATAGGTTTCAGGAGAGGGAAGAGGATCCCCTAAATCCAGTTTGAGTTTAATAGAGAGGTCAAAAGGGCAAGCAACAGGAGATACATCCTCAGAGTGATAGGCCATGAGGAGGTCAGTGATGAATTTTTTCTGGTGGAGAAGAAGCCTAGTAGGAAGATAAGAGACCTCAATACCCAAAAAATAGTTGAGCACCCCTAAGTCCTTGATTTTAAACTCATGATCCAGAAAGGTTTTCAAAGTAGTGATCTCCTCCAAATTATTACCAGTAAGAATGATGTCATCAACATATACGGCCAACAAGACAACAAAAGAGCCAGATTTCTTAAGGAAAAGAGAATAATCATTGAGAGAAGAAGAAAACCCTTAGAACACAAGGCCTGGGACAGCTTGGAATACCATTGCCTGGAAGCTTGCCTTAAACCATACAAAGATTTCTGAAGAAGACAGACCAAAGGAGAACAAGAAGAAGCACAGGTGACCTCCAGACCAGGAGGCAATTTCATATAGACTTCCTCAGCTAAGTCACCATGTAAGAAGGCATTATTGACATCAAGTTGAAAGAGGGACCAGTACTGTTTGACAACCACAACAATGAGGGATTTTATAGTGGAAAACTTAACAACATGAGAGAAAGTCTCATTAAAGTCAACCCCCTCAACCTGGGTGTCACCCCTAACAACCAGCCTAGCCTTGTGCCTCTCCACAGACCCATCAGCCCTATATTTAATCTTATAAACCCATTTACAACCAATGGGCTTCTTGCCAGGGGGAAGGGGAACCAGTGACCATGTATGATTGTCCTCCAAAGCAGCAAATTCCTTTACCATGGCCTCCTGCCAAGCAGGAATAGAGGCAGTCTGCTTATAAGAGGTAGGCTCAGCCTCTGTAGAGCTAACTAAACTGTGAAGACAGGAGGAAGAAGAACTGGGGCCAGAGATAGATGGAGGGAGAGTGCAGACATACTACTGAAGGTGAGCAGGAAGAACATGTGTCCTAGTGGATCTTCTGGGAACAGAGGAGGCAGGCACTGAAGGATTGTGTGATTGGAAAGAGGAAGGAGAAGGGGAGGCAAGAGGAGGCTGGGTGATGGATGAAGAAGGAGTAGAAGGAAAGTCATCAACAGGAGGAACCCAGGCAGAAGAAGGGGAAGGAAGGGGAAAGGGACTATGGGAAGAGTGCCCTGGAGAAGCAAAAGGAAAGACATCCTCATGAAAATTTACATCCATGGAGATCATAGTGAGTTTGGACTTCAAATTATGCAGTTTGTAACCCTTTTTACCCAATAGATATCCCAGAAAAACACATGGATCTGCTCTTGGTTGAAATTCGTCCCTGTTCTGTTTAGGGGCTAAGGCAAAACAGAGGCAACCAAAAGTGTTAAGATGGTTATATGACGGAAGCCGTCCAAACAACAACTCAAAGGAGGATTTATTGTGAAGAATTTTGGAAGGAAATCTGTTAATGAGGTAGGTGGCAGTGAGCACACAGTCACCCCAGAATCCGATAGATAGCTGTGAATGGGAAAGTAGAGCCCATGAGGTTTCTAGCAGATATCTATGCTTTCTCTCAACTACACCATTTTTTTGTGGTGTGTGGGAGCAAGAAGTTTGATGCAATATGCCATTTTCAGCAAAGAAATTGCTGCCAGAACTACTAGAGCCAAGTTGAAAGGCATTATCACTCCTAATGGTCTGTACCATAGACTGAAATTGAGTTTTAATCATGGCAATGAAAGCTTAGCTAAGGGGAAAGGCATTGCTCTTGGACCCCATATGGTGGGTCCAAGTAGCTCTGGTAAAGTCATCAACAATTGTGAGAAATTATCTACACCCATTATGAGTAGGAGTGGCATAGGGACCCCATGTGTCAACATGGATTAGTTGAAAGGCATGTGTTGTTTTAATGGAACTATCAGGACAGGGTAGCCTAGATTGCCTGGCTAAAGGGCAGATAGGACAGAGGAAAGGCTGCTTTGATGAAAAAGTACATGGTATAGAAGACATGTCTTTCATTCTAACAAAAGGTATGTGCCCTAGTCTATTGCGCCATAAAATCTCCATTTCATTAGATTCAGAATGATATGTACAATGAGAAGAAGGAATAGAATCAACAGTTAATGGAGACTGGTATTTACAATGATCAAGAGATTGAAGAGAGGAATATAGCACAAGCCTGTAGAGACCATCATCCAATTTACCAATCTCCAGTGGCCTCTTCAGAGAAGGGGCATGTATTAAACAAGAGAATATAGTAAATAGGACAATTGAATTTAACTGGCACACAAGTTTAGACACAGAGATGAGATTGTAGTGAAAGCTGGGAATGTAAAGGACATGATGTAGAGTAAAGGAAAAGAATTGTATTGAGCCAGTGCATGTTACCTTAACCTTATAACCATTGGGTATGGTAACTAGATATGGTATAACTAAGGGTTTAATGTCAAACAGAAGGTCTTTATTAGAGGTCATGTGATCAGTGGCACCAGAGTTTATAATCCAAATGCAGCACTTATTTTAGTTAGCATGCAAGCCCCATAAGATACATTTTTTAAGTGAGTGGTTGAAGAAAAGTTACCAGCAAAGTTGGCTGATGCCATAAGACTTGACTGCTGCTGAGACTCTGAAATTTGTGTCTGATGGAGTAACAGCATATACTGTGAGTACTGATCTTTGGTTAAGCTAGGTATGACAGACTCTGATTCAGAAGCCCCCCGATCATTGGCAATATTGGTCTGGTTTCCAGCAGAATTTAGACTCCCCTGCACTTCAACATGAGCTGCACTCCTCCTTCCTTTTGTGAATTTGAAATCTGATGGAACACCTTTTGTGAATTTGAAGTCTGATGGAAAACTGTGGAGTTTGTAGCACTTGTCAATGAGGTAACCAGGTTTCTTACAATACCTACACACTAAGTTTGCCCTGTTGATGTCAAAGTTGAGTCTCTGATTAAACTGCTTAGGGTACCCAGCTGTGGAAGGAGGAAATTTTGTGATAGGAGGGGATCTGTTGCTAGATGAGTATTGAAGGCACTCGAATCATGACGAAATTGGGAAGGTGATGAAACTTGTCTCTGTCTCTCATCTTGGAGTAAAATGTTGTATGCACAATCCAGAGTTGGTGGAGGCTGTAACATGAGAATGTTGCTCCTGACTCCCACATATATGTCATTGAGCCCCATAAGAAACTGATGCAATTTATTTTCATCATCCTCCTTTTGAAGCTCAGATCTGGCATTGCATGTGCAAGTATTACCACGAGATGCTCGTATGAAACCTAACTCATCCCATAGTTTCTTTAACTTGTTGAAATATGATGCTATATCCAAAGACCCCTGATTAGTTGACGCCATCTCCTGTTTAATATCAAATATCCTGGTCCCATTCATAGTCCCATATCTACTGTTAAGCTAATACCAGATGCTTTGAGCAGTGTCAGAATACTGAACACTCTTGGCTATCTCCGGCGCAAGGGAATTAGTAAGCCAAGAGATAACCATGTTGTTGCACATATCCTATTGTCTAAACTGAGGAGAGTTTTCTGGAGGTTTGGGAATGGTTCCGTCAATGAATTCTATCTTATTTCTAGCGGATAGGGAGACGATTATATTACGTCTCCATCCCCCAAAACCAATCCCTGAAAAATGATTGCTTACCAAAGATATTCCCGGGACATCAGAAGACAAGAGAAACAAAGGATTCGAGGGGTCAATGACAACATTATCAGTCCTAGACTCAGAGGTATCACCAACATTAACCATTTTTGACTGATAGACTTTTAACTTGTAAGATGGAAACCCTAACTGTTCCTAGATACACAAGAACTTCAGGAAACAAATTAATCCTATGTTTGAACCGATGAGGAGAAGTGTGAGACTCAAAAAAACTCAGAAAAATCAACGATTACTGAATAATAACCAGAGAAAACAGAGAGAAAGAGAAAAAAACATAGATTTGCCAGAGAAGATAGAAACTTTGACGAAACCCAGTGAGGGTAACATCGCGACGTAGCCCGTGAAGATCGGAATCGGAATCCCCGCTCTGATACCATGTCAAAATTATTGAACTCCATTGATGAACAGATTAGTTTTCAGATGAAAGAGAGAGAGAGAGAGAGAAGAAGCGATGAGTTTTCATTTTCTGTTCTTCACTAAAAAGATACAAGTACCTAGAAGCTTCCTGAATCCCCTACGTATATACACAATATCTATTACAATTTTTGTACACATATTGGGCCATTGGGTCAGTAATTAAATAAAAGATATTATTTACAACTTGGGCCTGGTTTGCAGATGCTGCTACTCTGACTGGGCTGTTCAGATGGCCCAATAACTCCAACACTAAACCTCAAATAAGGACAAATCCTATGTAACAAAGAGCAACCAAATAGAAAGAATAGGTTCATGATCTTTCAAAAAATCTAAAGATGTCGTGCTTTTAAACAAGAACAAATCAATATACCAAATTTATCGTGATTAATACTCATATTTAATTCAAACTCAATCATGATCTAATACAAAACCATATATAAAATAAAGATCTATGGTGTTCAAGGGTTTTTACGTTGTGGCTGAAGAAGAATAAGCTTAGGCTTCATGGAAACGGCTGAAGGTGTTTTCTAGGTTTTTTTATTGCTCCATTTTTCAGAGGAGGGAACGATTCCTTTTTTAGGACTATCCCTCTCTAGGTTAATTAAGTGTGTCCTTAAGGGGAGTGGGGTATGGGCTTGGGATTATGGGCTTGAAAATTATGGGATAGATCTAAATTGGGATCTAAGAATCCTAAAATTGCGGTCCAACAACTTAGTTAACTTCCTTTAATAAAAGATAAAAATACTACACAATGCAAAAACTAATTGTAATTAAATTAAACTATATTAGAGCCTAAAACTATTATTTTTGTATTTTAAAGATTATATAAAGAAAAAAATAACATATATTTTTTTATTTATTTTATGAAAGGTACATAAACCACAAGTAACTAGATAAAATATCAATTAGCTAAATAATAGAAAATATTTTTGTAATTTTTATTTTTGTGACAAAATAAATTAAAAGAGTTAAACTAGTTGAAAGAACTATATCAGACCTAAACTAAATAATTAAATACTAAAATGTGTAAAATCTTGGGAAGGGTCAAAAACTACATGTCTACAGTTGCCCCTCTTTGACTGGAAACACGAAGAGTTTTCAGACAAAGAACGATGAGACATATTTTTTGACCCGACCTTATTTAGAGTAACCAAAAACTAAAAGAAATGAGAATGTGACCGAGCCCTGGTATCTGAGCTGCCTACATATCCTTGGCTATAAAGGAATCATGCCACATTTAGTTTAGAAGTAGGAAGTGTGATGGAGTACACCAAGGTGGAGAGCCGATTGAGGTGTCGTTCCATCGAGGTTCTGGTCCGCGGTCCTGTTATTACATCAAAATCAAAAAATAAAAAAGACTAACTAAGCTTGTCAACTATGAGTTATAAGATTCTTATCTATAAGTCTTCTAAAGCTTGATCTTGAGTCTTGAATTGTTATTCATGCAGACGTTAGATTTAAACCTTGTCGCTTGCTAGCTGCAGGTGCTAATTCATTTTTCTTTAGCTTTTTTGTATCAAGGCTGGACATGCAGTGCTCGTGACTTCAGCCATGTCTTGAGCAACTAATATCTTTCATCTGCTTCCGCATTTGGATTCACTTCCCTCTTTTTTCCTTTTCTTTCTTTTTTCTTGGATTGGGACTTCTTCTTTGGTCATCTCAAATCCTCGTGCCACGAGATAAAAACCTTATTCTTCAAGCAACTCATGCTACCTTCGATTTGAAACTTGAAATTAATTCTAAAATGACTTCCCCCATTCTCCAAGTGGGTTCCTGTTATTGACTGGAAACTTGAAATGAATTCCCTTTTTTCCTAGGTGGGCGTCTGATGCCAAAACTTGAAATGTATTCCTTTGTTTTCTAGGCTCCTGATGCCAAAATTTAAAATGTATTCCCTTGTTATACAGGTGGGCTCCTGATGCTAAAACATGAAATGTATTCACTTGTTATCCAGGTGGACGCCCGATGCTAAACTTGAAATGTATTCCCTTGTTATCCAGGTGGGCGCCTGATTTCAAACTTGAAACGTATTCCTTTTGTTTTTCAGGTGGCCGCCTGATGCCAAAACTTGACATGTATTCCCTTGTTATCCAAGTGGGTGCCTAATGCTGAAACTTGAAATGTATTCCCTTGTTATCTAGGTGGGCGTCTGATTCTGAAACTTGAAATGTATTCCCTTGATATCCAGGTGGGCGCCTGATGCCAAAATTTGAAATGTATTCTCTTGTTTCAGGTGGACGCCTGATGCTGACTCGAAATGTATTTCCTTTTTTTTCCCCATGGGCGCCTGATGCCAAAACTTGAAATGTATTCCCTTGTTATCCAGGTGGGTGCATGATGCCAAAACTTGAAATGACTTCCTTTGTTTTCCAGGTGGGTGCCTGATGCCAAAACTTGAAATGTATTCTCTTATTTTCCAGGCGGACACCTGCATTTGTGACAAAACGAACAAAACAAAAGAAAATTTTTTGCCCCAGTTTGGTACCTGAGACATTTGTGAGTGTTAATCAAATCATGTTATCCAAACAAGCTCTGAAAATTTAAAAGCTAAATCCCATTATGTAGGAGGGCCTTGAAAACTAAAATTAAATTTCATCTTACGTGTGGAAACCTAGAAGCTAAATTCTATTTCCTAAAAGTAACACTTACGTTGAATTTCATTATCTACGAGGGTCCTAAAAACTTTAAACTAAATCCCATTATCCATGAGGGTCCTAAAAACTTAAAACTACATCCCATTATCCAGGAGGGTCCTGAGAACTTGAAACTATATCCCATTATCCAGGAGGATCCTGAGAACCTGAAATTAAATCCCATTATCCAGGAGGATCCTGAAAAGCCAAGAATGAACTTACCTAAGCCATGCTCTCTTCCTAGAGGATCTCTGCAGAACGAACAAAATTCCTTGCTCATGAACCATGCTTTCCTCATGGAGAGTTCCTGCAGATCGAACAAATTTTCTTTCCCTTTCTCGAACCGCATTTGTGCTGACAAATTTGGGTACGACACTTGAAAAATTCTAGCTTCCAAGCTTTGATTTGGACATAGTCTTCGTCCCTATTTCAGACAAAGAAAACTTGTGAGTTTATACATGGTGGTTGGTTTGTGGCCTTTACTTTGAAGGAGATTGCTCCTTCACTTTCCATGATAACTTCGATTTCAACTTGAAAGACCTTGCTTGTTTATTGACAAAACACTTTCTCTATCACATTTATCACAGATAAGACCTCTGATTCGTTCGAATCCAAGCCTTCTATCTATTGCATTGTGCTCATGAATTGACATATAGCGAACCTTTGTATTTCACATGAATCCCAAAGCACATCAATTGCCACCTACTCAGTGCACATATTGTTCCCTTTTGACTTATGCCACTTTGATGTGCAAGCTAAATTTCGTTTTGTGCAATCGGAAAGTTGGTAGCAAATTTTAAAGTCATTTCTCACTTGTTCTTACCAAACAGGCTCAAGAAGAGGAAATGAACAAAACAGAAGGAACAAAGTAAGGGATAATAGAAAAATATGATACCTAATGTCACACCTCGTTTTTGCACACTACACCTCGGCGAAGGGCATAGTTATGGGAGTTTTTCCAATTTAAGAACAATCGAAATAGGATTTGTTTATTTAAGAGATTTTAGAGTCGCCACTTGGGATAATTAGTTTGTCCCAAGTCACCGGCTTAAATCCCGAATCGAGGAAAGAATGACTCTCTTATTATAGTCTACAACCCATAAATCCGGGTAAGGAATTCTATTAACCCGGGAGAAGGTGTTAGGCACTCCCGAGATCTGTGGTTCTAGCACAGTCGCTCAACTATTATATTCGGCTCAATTTGTTGATTTTTAAGCATATCATCCTGTGCAATTATAAAATTATTTACCGCTTTTGATTAAATTTCTAAAGAAATGTGAACGTCGTTTAAAACGTGTGTTTGGATCACGTTACAAGAAATGCACCCTGATCCTCGACATATTTTATTCAATGTTTTGAGATTTGGATTTTGGTCACATGAAATGCATACCTAAATTTAAGAAGGTCAGACTATTAAGAACGCGCCTAAAGCACCTAACGCGTTGTTAACTTTTCGAGGGCTGTGGAAATTTACTAAATTGCATGCCTCGAGTTCTAAATATTTTAAAGAGGTAGTTGAAGAGGGCCACGTAATTTATGATTTTATTTGGCGCGACGCACCTCGAATTATTTAAAAGGCCATCCTAAAGAGACTATTATTTTCTATTAAGGATTGTCTCTAAAAGGCCTAATTAATTATTATCATTAGAAAGTATTCAAGGAAATCGGGCATCGAGCTCAAATCCACACTTAAACAAGAGGGGACCTATGAGTTCAATTGTGCTACTTAGCCTGGGAAATCCGAAATTGTATTTTCAGGTGTTAAAACGTCAGATGGCATAACGAATTAAAAGTCCTAACTACAATCAAATATAGTCAGACTTGTAGGCCAAGCATTTGGGCCCAACATTAGTAGATTAAAAGTCCGGCTATTGACTGGGTACAGTCCAACCTTGGATGCAACATGCAGATGTAAATGGGCTTCGATTGAAACCAAGCCCAATGATGAACTCATACAAATTACAATGACTAACATGTGAACAACATGGAACAGAAAGCTGATTAACAATTTCAGGTTACGACTTACGTTTTATACAAATTATCTGAATCAATTCATTTTATTCGGCACGTATATTTGACCAAAAACCGTTATGTACCAATTATCTAAAAAAGGCTGTTGGACTTGCCTAATGAAAGAAAAGTGCATCTGTAACATATTAACCATTTCGCTGCTTTCAATGACTTAGTATATTGTATAACACTTGAAATTCATATTGAAGTTCATTGATAAGAGATAACACATGAGATCTTTGATTTTGAGTTTTATCGAATTGTGAATTCATTAATTGAATCCGAGCTCTTCAACAACATTCATGCTTACAATTATCCTGATATGGAGTGTAAAGACTAGTAACACAAACTCAAGGTTATCTATTAATTGCAAGGGATCAAACTACACGAGAATTAAACTACTGAAACAAAAAGAAACAGATAAAGAAACTCCAGTCCAAAAGTCCAGCTGTTACAATAAAATACAATAAAGCATTGAAACAACCGAAAACACATCAAAACTATGCTTCAACTTTATTTGATTTTTCAACTAGAGAAGCTACATTAAAATCAGGTCCAAAACGTATACCTGGAATGGAGGCTAAACAAGAGAAGAACGTAGAGTCAGCAGTGAGTTCAATAGCAGTACAATAACAGGAATAAGCAAGCTCGTAAACCTAAAAATAATATCAAACAACCCATGACATGTTCTAATGTAAATAGCACAAGTAAACCACCCAAAATAACTTGAATAAACCCAAACAAACTCGAAATCACCTAGGACAATCTCTAAAACTTCATCAATCAATACACAAGGAATATTTAAGCCATTTTTATCCTTGTCCAAACCAGAAATTCGAATCAGCAGCTGGAACTCGAAGTTAAACTAAGGAACTTCAATATAATAGAATGTTTTTGGTATTTTTGTGTTGTTTTTAGTTTTTTTGAAGGTTTAAGATCTAAAATGAACTTTCTAACTCTAATATTAGTTTTTGAATTTTGAAATTCAAATTTTCAGATGTTCCAAACTTTTGGAAATTTATGGGGATTTTCCAGATTTTTCAACTTTTAACTTTGTGTGTGTTTTCAGATTTTCCAGCCTCTCTTCACAAGGCAAAGGATGTGCCATTTTGTAGCCAAAACTAGGCCTGGCTCAGATTTTCAGATTTTTTCCTTTAGTCCCTATTTTATTTTCAACTTTTAACTAGTTAGCCCCTAAGGTTGTGACTTGTTTCTCAAGTTACTGCACTAAGTTCTGAAATTAAAACTACAACCTCAAACTAGAAACTTCTAGATGGTTCTATCTTAGTTACTACAAAGTTCTTTCTATCTAATATACCCAAAATGACCTCTATCAATCTGAAATTTACTAACCTAACACTAACTAAACTCCAACACCTTTACCTTGGTCAAGACTGATCATGGTTAACCAAAACAAATACCCGCTTAAACAACTATATCCAAATAGTTCCAATTATACTAAAAGAAGATCTAAAATTGAACTAAAAGCATCAAAACTCTAAACTAACTATAGAATTGAACCTGAACATGATTAGTTCTAACATCAACAAAATTAAACTGTCCTACTATAAATTGAATTAACCACTTAATATGTATCCCATGACTAACTGTATTATTGAACCAATGAAATATTAAACCATCCAAACAAGTAATTCGAATTGAACTACATCAAATTAACTACTATCACGTACAATTAGGAATATTTTTAGAACTAAAATCAAACAGATAAACATGACTCTAACTAACCCTAACTCAAGAAATTCTAAATCAAACCTAGCAAAGAAAACATGCAAGAAATGGAACAACAGAAACATGCAAATGGAAAGGAAAACGAAGATAAAAATGACTTACTGACTTAAAACGAACAATCGATAAAATAACTTAACCTAAACCTAGAACACAAATGTCAAATTAAATAGACAAATTCGTGTTACCAATTATTGGAACTCAAAACCAAATAAAGCGACCAAATAAGAACATAGAAAATGAACCTAACCACTGAGTCTAATAGATTGGTAAGCACAAATGAAAACATGACCCAAATTAATTAATCATGCAGCAGAAGAAGTCATGGAAAAGAAATTAACACAAAAGCTAAGAGACTCGCTGATTTTCTCTAAGATTATGCCGTTTCTTTGATTTGAGATTCAAGCAATTCCGGCGAGATTCGAAGGCCACTGATGATGGATTCGACATGAAGGAAGTGAGGAGGTTGTATGGTGACAATTTGGTGAGATTTGGAGGGTTTAGGGTTTAGGCCGAGATTTTGATTTGGTATTCGAAGAGATTGGTGGGTATTCGAGGGATGCTAACCATGGATTTGGAATGTGGAGGGTGAGAGGAGCGTCGGGTGTATTTTTTATGTTGTTTTGAGACGGCGCCGCCACACACGACGGAGCAGCCGCCACCTCAAACAAATATTTGAGGAGATTGGTTGACATTTGAGGGAGATCAATAGTAGATGTGGAAAGAGGAGGGGGAGGGGAACACAAGGTGTGAATTTTGTGGTCGTTGGAGGTTTGTCGCTGCCGTGAGGCGATTTCCGCCGGCGATTTAGGGCGGTGAATGGTGAGGCTTCTATGATAGAGTGGGGTGAGAGAGACGATGGGTTGGGGATGGGGGGGGGGGGGTCTCCGACACTTATATATCGGGTATTGTCAGTTCCTGAGCATCAGATTAAACAACCTAGACGGCCAGGTTTAAAAATACCCTAAACGACGCCGTTTTGTCGTAACACAAGCTGGACCGGGTTATCTGTGGGTTGGGTCAGGCTAGAGACGGGTTTGGGCTGGGCTACCTTTAAAAATGGCCCAAATTTGGTCCTTTAATCAAGACCATATTTTCAAATTCTTTTTTTAAAATTTTAATTACTAACTTAATTTTATTAAATACAAAAATTAACCTAAAAAGTGACAAAAACTATGATTTAAACCTAAAATGGAACTAATTAATTTTTCTAAAATTAATCAAGTCCCAATTTAAAAGAAAACTGTAAAACCACTATTTTGTTTTTTTTATAAGATTAATTAACTAGTAAACTAAAAATGTAAAATTTAATGCTAAATGCAAATGTGCTATTTTTGTATTTTGATGAATTAAAATGCACTCACTATGCAAACAAACGCACAATTAATGCGATTAAATTCGATAAATCACACATAAAGAAAAATCCTAATTTTACGAATTATAGGAGAAATTTAGGCTAGGAAAAAATCACATGCTCACAGCTGCCCCTCTTTGCTCGAAGACACGAAGGGTTTTTGGGCAAAGACAAGTGAGCAACTATGAGAGATTCTTTCCTGCTTGACACTTCATGAGAAGCATTTTTGAAAAGCTTTGACTGCACCCTGCTTCAGAGGTTGCCTACATATCCTCGGCTAAAGAGGAATCAGGTCAATGTAGTTCAGGAGTGTTTGGTGGTTGGGACTACCAGGTGCAGTGATTTCACTGCTGATGCTGCTGCTACTGCTTTTTGACCTCCTTATTATACCGAAAGGCAAATCAAAAGCTAAGCTAGCTATGCCTATCAACTATGGATTACAAAAGAACCTATCTACGTCTTCAAACTTGCTCTTGATCCTTGTTGCTTTATTACCTTGTATTTCTTCCTGTAAACTCCTTGTTGCCTTGTTGACTTGTATTTCTTCCTATGGAACTTCTTATTACCTTGTTGACTTGTATTTCTTCTTAGTGCCTTGTTGACTTCTTGTTTTCTCTTCTTCTATGTTCGATGCTGAATTGTTGGTCTTGAAATGTATTCCCTTGTTTTACAGGTAGGCGCCTGATTACCAATACTCGTCTCTTGAAAAATGTTCCCTTGTTCTCTAGGTGGGTGCCTGATTTCCAAGACTTGAATTTCGAAAAATATTCCCTTGTTCTCTAGGTGGGCGCCTAATTACTAAGACTTGAATTTTGAAAAATATTCTCTTGTTCTCCAGGTAGGTGCCTGATTACCAAAACTTGCAACTTGAAAATATTCCCTTATTCTCCAGGTGGGCGATTGATTAACAAAACTTGCAACTTGAAAATTATTCCCTTGTTATCCAGGTGGGCGCCTGATTGCCAAAACTTGCAACTTGAAAAATATTCCCTTGTTCTCCAAGTGGGCGCCTGATTACCGAAAACTTGAAATTTGAAAAATATTCCCCTGTTCTCCAGGTGGGCTCTTGATTACCAAAACTTGAAACTTAAGAAATATTCCTTTGTTCTCCAGGTGGGCGCCTAATTGCCAAAACTTGAAAATTGAAAAATATTCCCTTGTTTTCCAGGTAGGCGCCTAATTGCCAAAACTTGAAATTCAAAAAATATTCCCTTGTTCTCTTGGTGGACGCCTGATTACCAAAACCTACAATTTGAAAAATATTCCCTTGTTCTCCAGGTGGGCGCCTGGTTACCAAAACTTGCAATTTGAATATTCCCTTGTTCTACATATGGGCGCTTAATTACCAAAACTTGAAATTTGAAAAGTAGTACCTTGTTCTCCAGGTGGGCGCCTAATTACCAAGACTTGAAATTTGAAAAATATTCCCTTGTTCTCCAGGTGGGCGCCTGATTACCAAATCTTGCAACTTAAAAAATATTCCCTTGTTATTCAGTTAGGCATCTGATTACCAAAACTTTTGATTTGAAAAATTCCTTTGTTCTCCAGGTGGGCGCCTAATTACACAAATTTGCAACTTGAAAAATATTCCCTTGTTCTCCAGGTGGACGCCTGATTACTAAAACTTGAAATTTGAAAAATATTCCCTTGTTCTCCAGGTAGGCGCCTGATTACCAAAACTTTAAATTTGAAAAGTATTTCCTTGTTCTACAGGTGGGCGCCTAATTACAAAAATTTGCGATTTGAAAAATATTCCCTCAGACTGCTGCTTGTGTACCTGATCACAACAAAACAAACAAAACAAACAAAACAAGAGAAATTCTTTCTGCCCCAGTTTGGTGTTGGATGCATCTGTGAGTATTGATCAATTCCCATGACAACTTTAAAATTAGGTTGTGGTCTTAAAAGGGTGTTATTTTCCACTATGTCTTGTTATCCGAGTTATATCAGCTGGGGATCTACTGGGGACCGGTGATTGAAGCTACTTCCTATTATCCAGAAAGGTCCTGATAACTCTTAACTAGATGGCCAAATGTGTCTGCTGGGGATTAGTATTTAGAGCTACATCCCATTATTCAAGCGGGTCCTGACGACTCTTGTTAGGGAAATATTTGTGCCCGCCCATGTTACCCGTGTTTATTTGTGTTTTAGGCTAAGTCTCATTTTCAAGAGGGTTCTAACAACTCTTAGCTGAATCATATTTCAACATGCAAGTCATTTTATGCCCTTCGCTATCCATGATTACCTTTAACCTTTAAATAAGTCCCATTTTCCAGGAGTGTCGTGAGGGATCCAAATTAAATGCCAATTCTAACTTCCTGTTGTTTCTGCTGGGGATCATTGTACAGGCGAGTTTCGACGACTCTTACTGGGGAAAGTGTTTGTGCCTGCCCATGTTGCCCGTGCCTGTTTGAGTTTTAAACTAAGTCTCATTTCCAGGAGGGTCTTGAAAATTTCAAACTACATGCCCCTTTTAACTCTCGATTGTTTCTATTGGGGGTTGCTAATTAAAGTTTTGTCCCATTATACTCTTGCTGGGGAGAATATCTATGTCGGAGTACGTTCCTTTTTGAGTTTTAACTGGGTCCCATTCTTCGGATAGGCCCTGAGATTTTGATCATACCTGCCATGTGTCTGCCTTTCCCCGTGGATGGCCTCCCTTAGGATCTTCCGGAATTTTTCTGCCCCTGTGTTAATCAAAGAAAACTTGTCATTTTTAAAAGTGGTGTTTAGCTTGCGGCATTCTTGTTGGAAATGGCCTCCCCACTGTCAAGTTCCGTTGTGTTCAATTTTCCATGTTGATGATGAGTTGCCTGAGTTGGTTGGCTGACCCCGAACCTTTATGGCTTTACTTTGCTCCCCTGCTATTGTATTATACTCCTGGCCCTTTTTCCAGAATTCTTACATCTTTCCTAAGATTACCAAGTCAATGTATTATGCTCAGTGACCCTCTGACCCTTGTGGCTTTACTCTACTCCCCATCTTTGTGTTGCATTTCTGACCCTTTTACGAGAACTCTTACATCTTTCCTGAGATTACCAAGTCAATGTACTATGCCCGCCTGACCTCTGAACCCTTATGGCTTTACGCTTCTCCGCCATCTTTGTGCTACGCTCCTTCACTTGCCATGATAACTTTGATTTCCTTGAAAGATATTGCTTGCTTATTGGCTAACCAACTTCTCTGTCACCCTTATCACAGAAAACACCTCTTCTCTATTCACACCCAATACCTCTGTTTGTTGCATGCTTATGAACTGGCATCTACCCAACCTTTGTGTCTCATATGAATCCTAAAGCACGTCCATTGCCCCCAACTCCATGTGTATGATGTTCTTTATTGACTTATAGCACTAGCGTTGACCTTGAGGTCTGTTGCTCCTTCACTTGTCATGATAATTGATTTTCACTCGAAGACCCTGCTTGTTCCTTGACTAACCACTTCCTTTGTAAACCTTACCCAGAAAATGCCTCATCTCATTCGAACCCAATACCTTCCGTCTATTGCATTGTTCCTGAGCCAACATCTGCCAAACCTTTGTGTTTCACCTGATTCCTAAAGCATATTAATTGTTACCAACCACACTGTGTAAGATGTTTTTTCTTGACTCAAACCACTGGTTCTGGCCTTGAGGTTACTGTTCTATCACTAGCCATGGTAACTTCGATTTCTTCTTGGAAGATCTTTATTGTCACTGGTTACCACCCTTTTTGTAAATCTTGTCACAGAAAACACTTTTGATCCATTCACCCTAGCCCTCATTCTGTTGCATTGTCAATAATTTGATATATACCAAGCATTTGTATTTCGAACGAATCCCGAAGCATGTTGATTGTTACCAGCTCAGTGTTCTTGCTGTTCTTTCCTAACTTATGCCACTTTGATGTACAAACAGATCCCGTTTTATGCAATTGGAAAGCTGGTGGCAGATATTGAAGTCATTTCTCACTTTTTTGACCAGATAGACTCAAGAGGAGGGAGTAAACAAAACAAAAGGAACAGAGTAATGGACAATGGAAAGAGATAATCCCTAATTGGAGAACTACACAGTAGAGACCTATTGGATGTGGATACCAACATTAATGACCATGACATGCACCTGCAGCCTATTCTGTTAAGAAAATCTGATGTTCAACTCTTGTTATTCCCCCATACCATAAAGCTGGATTCAATGCTCTGATTATCCAATCTAATCCACAATCCTTATTTGACTTGTAGCGCCCAAAGGGTTTTCACCATCAAGCCTCTCTCATTTTGTTCTTTCTCTCAACTTACAGTCGCCTCAAGGTGCCCTTGAGGGTTTTCACCAATAAGACTCTCTCATTCTTTATTTCTCTCAACTAATGTTGCCTTACGGTGCTCGTGAGGGTTTTCGCCAATAAGACTCTATCATTTTTATTATCTTTCCTGCTTGGACCGGAGTGTTGCCCCTGACATGAATCACCTCTACTTGCTCAACTTGGCATCTCTTGAAGACTGATCAGAAGGCCTTTCTTTGGACTGTAACGTGGGCTTTGGATAGGGTTAGAAAGAAAGGGCATCAAAGGCTTAAAACAATTCAAATGGGTTTAAAACTACAACTTTCTGAATCAAATTTCTTATGACAATCACAACTTCTGCCACAGCTTCTTGCTTGGGGACTTCTGAATTTTTATTTTGATGAGACCGAACCCTGAGGCTGCCTACATATCCTTTAAAAGGAATCAGGTCTATCGTAGTTCATGCCGATTCCTTGTTTATGTCGTTCTATTGTTGTTTGTCTTATTTTCTTTTCATTTCTTTTCTCTTTTTATTTTTCTTCTCTCTTTTTTTCTTCTTTTCTTTGTTTTGTTGTTTTTTTTTCTTTTTTTTCTTTTCTTGTTTTTTTTTCATTCTTTCCATCCTTTCCCTTCCTTTCCTTTCATTGCCTTCTCACATTTGCATTTCTGACTTTTGTTATTGATTCCGAAAGAGGGGTATGAAAGACAATAATTAAAGCTCAAAAGGGTTAGCAAAGGATAAAGTGTTTAGATAGCAGAATGAAATGCCTTCACCATTCCAATCTTCAAAATATGCCAAGTACAATTAAGCCAATTAAATAAACCGTAGAAAACATTCGTAACATTTAATTATACCAGCCTTGATAACCATATCCACACATTCGCCTTCTACGTCTGGGGGAATACAAAGCATCAATGGACAACACTTTTACTTTCCTTACCACGAACGACCCCTGTCAATTTGGAAAACTTGCTTTTAGGATTTCTCCATGTTCTATCTGCCCTTGTTTCTCATGTTTTAGGCTTCAAAAGATTTCCAAGTGTCCAAATCTATTCTTATTTCCCTCAAGTGCCCATGTCATCTTCAAAATTGTTTCATTGCTTCATGACTGTACTAACATTTACGGCCAGGATGAGAATTACGCATGCATGTCATGTTACTAGAGCCAACACGGAAAAGAATTGTAAAAGAAAAAGAAAACTAAACAAAATGACTAGAAATAATAGAAAGTAGAGAATTGCATTAGACAGATGGTGAAAGAGTTTGAACAACAAAACAAGTCAAATAAACTAGGGTTACGACCCTAGTACGAACCTAGACGACACTAAACGAGTTACTGCGAAAAACAAAACTAGGCAAAATAAAAGGATAGAAGAGTTTGAATCACAAGAAAATATCCGGATTACAACCGTGAAAATAAACTAAATAACAGAAATGACTACAAAAGAAACCACCAAAAATCCTCTCCGAATGGCCAAGAAATGGAGCGTCTTTCAAATTACCAAGCACGACATATTAGGTGCTGGGTTCCACATCAATAGTACATTGAACTTCACAAGTATTCATCACATTGGTCTTAACAGACTGCTTTTGGGTCCCTTTTGCTAACTCGTTCTAAAGATAAACCTATGACAATGCTGAAAGCTCAGAAGCACGTGTGCCTCCAAGGCTCCCAGAAGAATTCTCACATTCCAAAATGTGCATCTCATTATGCACATGCGATGGACTTTGGCTAGTGTCTGCTGCATCCGGATTTTGTAACGACAATGTCACCTACATCAATAAGCTTCTGAATTACTTTCTTTAGACTCCAGCATTTCTCTGTGCCATGCCCCAGGGCATCTGAGCAATATCCGCACCTTTGAGAATTTGCTAAATGGCATGCCTCGAGTTCTAAATATTTTAAAGAGGTAGTTGAAGAGGGCCACGTAATTTGTGATTTTGTTTGGCGCGACGCACCTCGAATTATTTTAAAGGCCGTCCTAAAGAGACTATTATTTTCTATTAAGGATTGTCTCTAAAAGGCCTAATTAATTATTATCATTAGAAAGTATTCAAGGAAATCGGGCATCGAGCTCAAATCCACACTTAAACACGAGGGGACCTCTGAGTTCAATTGTGCTACTTAGCCTGGGAAATCCAAAATTGTATTTTCAGGTGTTAAAACGTCAGATGCCATAAAGTATTAAAAGTCCTAACTACAATCAAATATAGTCAGACTTGTAGGCCAAGCATTTGGGCCCAACATTAGTAGATTAAAAGTCCGGCTATTGACTGGGTGCAGTCCAACCTTGGATGCAACATGGAGATGTAAATGGGCTTCGATTGAAACCAAGCCCAATGATGAACTCATAACCAAATTACAATGACTAACATGTGAACAACATGGAACAGAAAGCTGATTAACAATTTCAGGTTACGACTTATGTTTTATACCAATTAACTGAATCAATTCATTTTATTCGGCATGTAGTTTTAATATCAGCATTTCCCATTCCCATATGAATTTTGAGGTCGGGGAGGCTTATTTTGTGACACTATCAACTTTTTCAATTCTTTTACGAAGATAGCCCTTCGATAACGGGAGAATATTCTAAGGCTTCTCGGTAAGAATGGTTTAAAACACTACCGACACTGAATCGGCTTAATTCTCTTTCCTTCTTTTTTCTCTCTCTATTTTTTCACAATAAGGCCGGACCTTATATAGGTTGCCTACGTATATGGGAATCAGACCCACATAGTTCGGCCAATGTGATTTTTGGAATGACTATTTTTGGTAAACATTTGGCAGAGTTTCGGGATATTTTCAAGCATTGGGCTCTCTTTAGAACTGGATTTACTCCTTTCCTACATCACTCTATCTTTTTCTCTCTCTTTTACCCCTTTTCTTTTTTTTTTTTGGATTTTTCCTCAATCTTATTTTCTTATTTAGCCGGTAAGCATGCAAGCCAAAACAAATGAATGTTCACATAGCACATTGAATGCATCATGATGGTCTGTTATTTTGGGTACACCTGTCCTAGACGGACCTAACTCCTCTGTTGAGCCCTCTAAGTCAAAATGCACATGATACAAAAAAGCGCTCGTACTAGTGATCTAACATAAGGTTTTGTTATACTAGGTTTAAGCCCTGGGTTTATTTTTCTAGACCTGGCTTACGCGAGCGGACAACTCGGGCCGAGTTGGGGCAGCGTACCTGGGATACAGAAGCTCTGTCGGCTTAGCAGCTTGTCCGAACCTCATTCTAAAATGAGATAAGACTCTAAACAGAAGAGAAGTCACACTAAGTGAACCCTTATCTATGATTTAGAAGACTCAGAAAAAAGGGTTTCGCAGCAGTTTATATTCAACAAATATCAAAGAGGTAAAGCCTTTAGCACATATATCATGGAACATGTAGGAAAATCAGAAAAGCCAAATATAACAGTTATTCTAAGCTCGAATTCTTTAACCCTGAATCGAAGATTCTGGGTTTGATCCCGAGCAGAGTCACCAGAGCTGTCACACCTCCTTTTTGCACACTACAACCTGACGAAGGGCGTAGTTAAGTAAGTTTTTCCAATTTAAGGACAATCGAAATGGAATTTGTTTATTTAAGAGATTTCAGAGTCGCCACTTGGGATAACTAATGGTGTCCCAAGTCACCGGTTTAAATCCTGAATCGAGGAAAGAATGACTCTGTTATTATAGTCTTCAAACCAGAAATCAGGGTAAGTAATCATGTTAACCCGGGAGAAGGTGTTAGGCACTCCCGAGTTCCGTGGTTCTAGCACAGTTGCTCAACAATTATATTCGGCTTAATTACTTGATTTTTTAAAGATATCATCTTGTAGTGCAATATTAAAATTATTTACCGCTTTTGATTAAATTTTAAAAATAATGTAAACGTCATTTAAAACGTGTATTTGGATCATGTCACATGAAATGCACCCGGATACTCACACATTTTATTAAACATTTTGGGATTTGGATTTGGGTAGCATGAAATGCACACCCGAAATTAAGAAGGTACGATTATTAAGAATGCGCCTAAAGCATCAAACACGTTGTTAAATTTGCGAGAGCCATGGAAATTAGCTAAACAACATGACTCAAGTTCTAAATATTTTAATGAGGTAGTTGAAGAGGGCCACGTAATTTGTGATTTTATTTGGCGCTATGCACCTCGAATTATTTTAAAGGCCATCCTAAAGAGACTATTATTTTCTATTAAGGATTGTCTCTAAAACGCCTAATTAATTATTGTCATTAGAATGTATTCAAGGAAAGGAGGCCTTGATCTCAAGTCCACACTTAAACAAGAGGGGAACTCTGAGTTCAATTGTGCTACTTAGCCTGGGTGACCTGAAATTGTATCTTCAGGTGTTAAAATGTAAGATGCCACAACGAATGAAAAGTCCTAACTACAGTCAAATATAGCCAGACTTGTAGGCCAAGCATATGGGCCCAACATTAGTAGATTAAAAGTCCGGCTATTGACTGGGTGTAGTCCAGCCTTGGATGTAACATGGAGATGTAAATGGGCTTCGATTTAAACCAAGCCCAATGATGAACTCACAGTAAAATTACAATGACTAACATGGAACAGAAAGCTGATTAACAATTTCAGGTTACGACTTACATTTTATACCAATTAACTGAATCAATTCATTTTATTCGGCATGTAGTTTTAATATCAGCATTTCCCATTCCCATATGAATTTTGAGGTCGGGGAGGCTTATTTTGTGACACTATCAACTTTTTCAATTCTTTTACGAAGATAGCCCTTCGATAACGGGAGAATATTCTAAGGCTTCTCGGTAAGAATGGATTAAAACACTACCGACACTTAATCGGCTTAATTCTCTTTCCTTCTTTTTTTTCTCTCTATTTTTTCACAATAAGGCCGGACCTTATATAGGTTGCCTACGTATATGGGAATCAGACCCACATAGTTCGGCCAATGTGATTTTTGAAATGACTATTTTTGGTAAACATTTGGCAGAGTTTTGGGATATTTTCAAGCATTGGGCTCTCTTTAGAACTGGATTTACTCCTTTCCTACATCACTCTATATTTTTCTCTCTCTTTTACCCCTTTTCTTTTTTTTTTTTTGGATTTTTCCTCAATCTTATTTTCTTATTTAGCCGGTAAGCATGCAAGCCAAAACAAATGAATGTTCACATAGCACATTGAATGCATCATGATGGTCTGTTATTTTGGGTACACCTGTCCTAGACGGACCCAACTCCTCTGTTGAGTCCTCTAAGTCAAAATGCACATGATACAAACAAGCGCTCGTACTAGTGATCTAACATAAGGTTTTGTTATACTAGGTTTAAGCCCTGGGTTTATTTTTCTAGACCTGGGTTACGCGAGCTGACAACTCGGGTCGAGTTGGGGCAGCGTACCAGGGATACAGAAGCTCTGTCGGCTTAGCAGCTTGTCCGAACCTCATTCTAAAATGGGATAAGACTCCAAATAGAAGAGAAGTCACACTAAGTGAACCCTTATCTATGATTTAGAAGACTCAGAAAAAAGGGTTTCGCAGCAGTTTATATTCAACAAATATCAAAGAGGTAAAGCCTTTAACACATATATCATGGAACATGTAGGAAAATCAGAAAAGCCAAATATAACAGTTATTCTAAGCTCGAATTCTTTAACCCTGCATCGAAGATTCTGGGTTTGATCCCGAGCAGAGTCACCAGAGCTGTCACACCTCCTTTTTGCACACTACAACCTGACGAAGGGCGTAGTTAAGTAAGTTTTTCCAATTTAAGGACAATCGAAATGGAATTTGTTTATTTAAGAGATTTCAGAGTCGCCACTTGGGATAACTAATGGTGTCCCAAGTCACCGGTTTAAATCCTGAATCGAGGAAAGAATGACTCTGTTATTATAGTCTTCAAACCAGAAATCAGGGTAAGTAATCCTGTTAACCCGGGAGAAGGTGTTAGGCACTCCCGAGTTCCGTGGTTCTAGCACAGTCGCTCAACAATTTTATTCGGCTTAATTACTTGATTTTTTAAACATATCATCCTGTAGTGCAATTTTAAAATTATTTACCGCTTTTAATTAAATTTTTAAAGAAATGTAAACGTCATTTAAAACGTGTGTTTTGATCCTGTCACATGAAATGCACCCGGATACTCACACATTTTATTAATCATTTTGGGATTTGGATTTGGGTCGCATGAAATGCACACCCGAAATTAAGAAGGTACGATTATTAAGAATGCGCCTAAAGCATCTAACACGTTGTTAAATTTGCGAGAGCCATGGAAATTAGCTAATTAGCATGCCTCGAGTTCTAAATATTTTAATGAGGTAGTTGAAGAGGGCCACGTAATTTGTGATTTTATTTGGCGCTATGCACCTCGAATTATTTTAAAGGCCATCCTAAAGAGACTATTATTTTCTATTAAGGATTGTCTCTAAAACGCCTAATTAATTATTGTCATTAGAATGTATTCAAGGAAATGGGGCCTTGATCTCAAGTCCACACTTAAACAAGAGGGGAACTCTGAGTTCAATTGTGCTACTTAGCCTGGGTGACCTGAAATTGTATCTTCAGGTGTTAAAATGTAAGATGCCACAACGAATGAAAAGTCCTAACTACAATCAAATATAGCCAGACTTGTAGGCCAAGCATATGGGCGCAACATTAGTAGATTAAAAGTCCGGCTATTGACTGGGTGTAGTCCAGCCTTGGATGCAACATGGAGATGTAAATGGGCTTCGATTTAAACCAAGCCCAATGATGAACTCACAGTAAAATTACAATGACTAACATGGAACAGAAAGCTGATTAACAATTTCAGGTTACGACTTACATTTTATACCAATTAACTGAATCAATTCATTTTATTCAGCATGTAGTTTTAATATCAGCATTTCCCATTCCCATATGAATTTTGAGGTCGGGGAGGCTTATTTTGTGACACTATCAACTTTTTCAATTCTTTTACGAAGATAGCCCTTCGATAACGGGAGAATATTCTAAGGCTTCTCAGTAAGAATGGTTTAAAACACTACCGACATTGAATCGGCTTAATTCTCTTTCCTTCTTTTTTTTCTCTCTATTTTTTCACAATAAGGCCGGACCTTATATAGGTTTCCTACGTATATGGGAATCAGACCCACATAGTTCGGCCAATGTGATTTTTGAAATGACTATTTTTGGGAAATATTTGGCAGAGTTTCGGGATATTTTCAAGCATTGGGCTCTCTTTAGAACTGGATTTACTCCTTTCCTACATCACTCTATCTTTTTCTCTCTCTTTTACCCCTTTTCTTTTTTTTTTTTGGATTTTTCCTCAATCTTATTTTCTTATTTAGCCGGTAAGCATGCAAGCCAAAACAAATGAATGTTCACATAGCACATTAAATGCATCATGATGGTCTGTTATTTTGGGTACACCTGTCCTAGACGGACCCAACTCCTCTGTTGAGTCCTCTAAGTCAAAATGCACATGATACAAAAAAGCGCTCGTACTAGTGATCTAACATAAGGTTTTGTTATACTAGGTTTAAGCCCTGGGTTTATTTTTCTAGACCTGGCTTGCGCGAGCGGACAACTCGGGCCGAGTTGGGGCAGCGTACCGGGGATACAGAAGCTCTGTCGGCTTAGCAGCTTGTCCGAACCTCATTCTAAAATGGGATAAGACTCTAAACAGAAGAGAAGTCACACTAAGTGAACCCTTATCTATGATTTAGAAGACTCAGAAAAAAGGGTTTCGCAGCAGTTTATATTCAACAAATATCAAAGATGTAAAGCATTTAGCACATATATCATGGATCATGTAGGAAAATCAGAAAAGCCAAATATAACAGTTATTCTAAGCTCGAATTTTTTATCCCTGAATCGAAGATTCTGGGTTTGATCCCGAGCAGAGTCACCAGAGCTGTCACACCTCCTTTTTGCACACTACAACCTGACGAAGGGCGTAGTTAATTATGTTTTTCCAATTTAAGGACAATCGAAATGGAATTTGTTTATTTAAGAGATTTCAGAGTCGCCACTTGGGATAACTAATGGTGTCCCAAGTCACCGGTTTAAATCCTGAATCGAGGAAAGAATGACTCTGTTATTATAGTCTTCAAACCAGAAATCAGGGTAAGTATCCTGTTAACCCGGGAGAAGGTGTTAGGCACTCCCGAGTTCCGTGGTTCTAGCACAGTCGCTCAACAATTATATTCGGCTTAATTACTTGATTTTGTTATCATATCATCCTGTAGTACAATTTTAAAATTATTTACCGCTTTTGATTAAATTTTTAAAGAAATGTAAACATCATTTAAAACGTGTGTTTGAATCATGTCACATGAAATGCACCCGGATACTCACACATTTTATTAAACATTTTGGGATTTGGATTTGGGTCGCATGAAATGCACACCCGAAATTAAGAAGGTACGATTATTAAGAATGCGCCTAAAGCATCTAACACGTTGTTAAATTTGCGAGAGCCATGGAAATTAGCTAAATAGCATGCCTCAAGTTCTAAATATTTTAATGACGTAGTTGAAGAGGGCCACGTAATTTGTGATTTTATTTGGCGCTATGCACCTCGGATTATTTTAAAGGCCATCCTAATGAGACTATTATTTTCTATTATGGATTGTCTCTAAAACGCCTAATTAATTATTGTCATTAGAATGTATTCAAGGAAATGGGGCCTTGATCTCAAGTCCACACTTAAACAAGAGGGGAACTCTGAGTTCAATTGTGCTACTTAGCCTGGGTGACCTGAAATTGTATCTTCAGGTGTTAAAATGTAAGATGCCACAACGAATGAAAAGTCCTAACTACAATCAAATATAGCCAGACTTGTAGGCCAAGCATATGGGCCCAACATTAGTAGATTAAAAGTCCGGCTATTGACTGGGTGTAGTTCAGCCTTGGATGCAACATGGAGATGTAAATGGGCTTCGATTTAAACCAAGCCCAATGATGAACTCACAGTAAAATTACAATGACTAACATGGAACAGAAAGCTGATTAACAATTTCAGGTTACGACTTACATTTTATACCAATTAACTGAATCAATTCATTTTATTCGGCATGTAATTTTAATATCAGCATTTCCCATTCCCATATGAATTTTGAGGTCGGGGAGGCTTATTTTGTGACACTATCAACTTTTTCAATTCTTTTACGAAGATAGCCCTTCGATAACGGGAGAATATTCTAAGGCTTCTCGGTAAGAATGGTTTAAAACACTACCGACACTGAATCGGCTTAATTCTCTTTCCTTCTTTTTTTTCTCTCTATTTTTTCACAATAAGGCCGGACCTTATATAGGTTGCCTACGTATATGGGAATCAGACCCACATAGTTCGGCCAATGTGATTTTTGAAATGACTATTTTTGGTAAATATTTGGCAGAGTTTCGGGATATTTTCAAGCATTGGGCTCTCTTTAGAACTGGATTTACTCCTTTCCTACATCACTCTATCTTTTTCTCTCTCTTTTACCCCTTTTCTTTTTTTTTTTTGGATTTTTCCTCAATCTTATTTTCTTATTTAGCCGGTAAGCATGCAAGCCAAAACAAATGAATGTTCACATAGCACATTGAATGCATCATGATGGTCTGTTATTTTGGGTACACCTGTCCTAGACGGACCCAACTCCTCTGTTGAGTCCTCTAAGTCAAAATGCACATGATACAAAAAAGCGCTCGTACTAGTGATCTAACATAAGGTTTTGTTATACTAGTTTTAAGCCCTGGGTTTATTTTTCTAGACCTGGCTTATGCGATCGGACAACTCGGGCCGAGTTGGGGCAGCGTACCGGGGATACAGAAGCTCTGTCGTCTTAGCAGCTTGTCCGAACCTCATTCTAAAATGGGATAAGACTCTAAACAGAAGAGAAGTCACACTAAGTGAACCCTTATCTATGATTTAGAAGACTCAGAAAAAAGGGTTTCGCAGCAGTTTATATTCAACAAATATCAAAGAGGTAAAGCATTTAGCACATATATCATGGAACATGTAGGAAAATCAGAAAAGCCAAATATAACAGTTATTCTAAGATCGAATTCTTTAACCCTGAATCGAAGATTCTGGGTTTGATCCCGAGCAGAGTCACCAGAGCTGTCACACCTCCTTTTTGCACACTACAACCTGACGAAGGGCGTAGTTAATTATATTTTTCCAATTTAAGGACAATCGAAATGGAATTTTTTTATTTAAGAGATTTCAGAGTCGCCACTTGGGATAACTAATGGTGTCCCAAGTCACCGGTTTAAACCCTGAATCGAGGAAAGAATGACTCTGTTATTATAGTCTTCAAACCAGAAATCAGGGTAAGTAATCATGTTAACCCGGGAGAAGGTGTTAGGCACTCCCGAGTTCCGTGGTTCTAGCACAGTCGCTCAATAATTATATTCGGCTTAATTACTTGATTTTGTTATCATATCATCCTGTAGTACAATTTTAAAATTATTTACCGCTTTTGATTAAATTTTTAAAGAAATGTAAACGTCATTTAAAACGTGTGTTTGGATCATGTCACATGAAATGCACCCGGATACTCACACATTTTATTAAACATTTTGGGATTTGGATTTGGGTCGCATGAAATGCACACCCGAAATTAAGAAGGTACGATTATTAAGAATGCGCCTAAAGCATCTAACACGTTAAATTTGCGAGAGCCATGGAAATTAGCTAAACAGCATGCCTCGAGTTCTAAATATTTTAATGAGGTAGTTGAAGAGGGCCACGTAATTTGTGATTTTATTTGGCGCTATGCACCTCGAATTATTTTAAAGGCCATCCTAATGAGACTATTATTTTCTATTAAGGATTGTCTCTAAAACGCCTAATTAATTATTGTCATTAGAATGTATTCAAGGAAATGGGGCCTTGATCTCAAGTCCACACTTAAACAAGAGGGGAACTCTGAGTTCAATTGTGCTACTTAGCCTGGGTGACCTGAAATTGTATCTTCAGGTGTTAAAATGTAAGATGCCACAACGAATGAAAAGTCCTAACTACAATCAAATATAGCCAGACTTGTAGGCCAAGCATATGGGCCCAACATTAGTAGATTAAAAGTCCGGCTGTTGACTGGGTGTAGTCCAGCCTTGGATGCAACATGGAGATGTAAATGGGCTTCGATTTAAACCAAGCCCAATGATGAACTCACAGTCAAATTACAATGACTAACATGGAACAGAAAGCTGATTAACAATTTCAGGTTACGACTTACATTTTATACCAATTAACTGAATCAATTCATTTTATTCGGCATGTATCTTTGACCAAAACTGTTATGTACCAATTATCTAAAATAAAAGCTATTGAACTTGCCTAATGAAAGAAAGGTGCATCTGTAACATATTAACCATGTCGTTGCTTTCAGTGACTTAGTATATTGTATAACACTTGAAATTCATATTGAAGTTCACTGATAACAGATAACACACAAGATCTTCAATTTTGAGTTTTATCGAATTGTGAATTCATCAATTAAATCTGAGCTATTTCAACAGCTTTCATGCTTACAATTATCCTGATACGTAGTGTAAAGACTAGTAACACAAACTCAAGGTTATCTATTAATTTCAAGGGATCAAACTACATGAGAATTAAACTAATGAAATAGATAAAGCAACTCTAGTCCAACAGTCTAGTTGTTACAATAAAATTCAATAAAGCATTGAAACAACTGAAAACAACATCAAAACTATGCTTCAACTTCATTTCAGTTTTCAACTAGAGAAGCTACATTAAAATCAGGTTCAGAACGTGTATTTGGAATGGAGGCCAAACGAGAGAAGAAGGTAGGGTCAGCAGCAAGTTCAATAGCAGTACAATAACATGAATAAGCAACCTCGTAAACCCAGAAACAATATCAATCAACCGAGGACGTGTTCTAATGTAAATAGCACAAGTAAATCACCCAAATAACTTGAATAAACCCAAACTAACTCGAAATCACCCAGGGCAATCTCTGAAACTTCAGCAATCAATACACAAGGAATATTTAAGCCAATTATATCCTTATCCAAACCAGAAGCTTGAATTAGCAGCTGGAACTCGAAGTTAAACTAAGGAACTTCAATAGAATAGGATTTTTTTGTATTTTTGTGTTGTTTTTGGTTTTTTTTAAGGTTTAAGATCTAAAATAAACTTTCTAACTCTAAGATTAGTTTTTGATTTTTGAAATTCAAATATTCGGATGTTCCAAACTTCTGGAAATTTATGGGGATTTTCCAGATTTTCCAACTTTTTAACTTTGTGTGTGTTTTCAGATTTTCCAACCTCTCTTCACAAGGCAAAGGATGTGCCCTTTAATAGCCAAAACTAGGACTGCCTCAGATTTTCAGATTTTTTCCTTTAGTCCCTCTTTCATTTTAAACTTTTAACTTGTTATCCCCTAAGGTTGTGATTTCTTTCTTAAGTTACTGCACTAAGTTCTGAAATTATAACTACAACCTCAAACTAGAAACTTCTAGATGGTTCTACCTTAGTTACTACAAAGTTCTTTCTATCTAAAATACCTAAAATGACCTCTATAAATATGAAATTTACAAACCTAACACTAACTAAATCCCAACACCTATACCTTGGTCAAGACTGATCATGGTTAAACAAAACAAATGTCGTCTTAACCAATTATATCCAAAAAGCTTCAATTATACTAAAAGAAGATCTAAAATTGAACTAAAAGCATCAAAACTGTAAACTAACTATAGAACTGAACCTGAACAGGATTAGTTATAAAATCAAAAAAATTAAAATATGGTACTTTAAATTGAATTAACCACTTAATATGTATCACATGACTAACTGCATTATTGAACCAATGAAATAGTAAGCCATCCAAACAAGTAATTCGAATTGAACTACAACAAATTAACTACTATCACGTACAATCAAGAATAATTTTAGAACTGAAATCAAACAAATAAACATGACTCTAACTAACCCTAACTCAAGAAATTCTAAATTAAACCTAGCAAAGAAAACATGCAAGAAATGAAATAACAGAAACATGTAAATGGAAAGGAAAACGAAGATAAGAAAGACTTACTGACTTAAAGCGAACAATCGAAAAAAAACTAAACCTAAACCTAGAAAACAAATGTCAAAATTAAATGGAAAAATTCGCGTTATCGATTATTGGAACTTAAAACCAAATAAAGCGACCAAATAAGAACAGAGAAAATGAACCTAACCACTTAGTCTAACAGATTGGTAAGCACAAATAAAAACACGACCCAAATTAATTAATCATGAAGTAGAAGAATTCATGGAAAAGAAATTAACACAAAAACTAAGAGACTTACTGATGTGCTCTAAGATTCTGTTGTTTGTTCGATTTGAGATTCGATCAATTCCGGCAAGATTCGAGAAATTCCAGCAAGATTCGAAGGCCACTGATGATGGACTCGGCATGAGGAAAGTGATGAGGTCGTGTGGTGTCAATTTGGTAAGATTTGGATAGTTTAGGGTTTAGGGTTTAGGCCGAGATTTCGATTTGGTATTCGAAGAGTTTGGTGGGGATTCAAGGGATGATAACCATGGATTTGGAATGGGGAGGGTGAGGGGACCATATGGTGTATTTTTGATATTGTTTCGAGCCAGCGCTACCGCACACGGTGGAGCATCCGCCACTTCAAACAAAGATTTGAGGATACTGGTCGACATTTGAGGGAGACCAATGGCGGATGTGGAAAGAGGAGGGGGAGGGAAACACAAGGTGTAAATTTTGTGGTCGTTGGAGGTTCGCCGCCGCCGTGAGGCGATTTTCGGCGGCGGTTTAGGGCGGTGAATGTTGAGGCTTCTCTGATAGAGTGGGGTGAGAGAGACGATGGGTTGGGGGTGAGGGGTCTTCGACACTTATATATCAGGAATCGTCAGTTCCTGACCGTCAGATTAAACAACCTAGATGGTCAAGATTAAAAATGCCCTAAACGACGTGGTTTCATCATAACACAAGGTGGATCGGGTTATCTGTGGGTTGGGTCAGGCTAGAGACGGGTTTGGGCTAGGCTACCTTTAAAAAATGGCCCAAATCTGGTCTTTTAATCAAGACCATATTTTCAATTTTCTTTCTTTTTTTAAAAATTTTAATTGCTAAAATAATTTTATTAAATAAAAAAATTAACCTAAAAAGTGACAAAGACTATGATTTAAACCTAAAATTAAACTAATTAATTTTCCCAAAATTAATCAAGTCTCAATTTAAAAGAAAACTGTAAAACCACTATTTTGTTATTTTTTGTTTTTTTGTAAGATTAATTAACTAGTAAACTATAAATATCAAATTTAATCCTAAATACAAAGGTGTTACTTTTGTATTTTCATGAATTTAAATGCACTCAACATGCAAACAAATACACAATTAATGCGATTAAATTATAGAAATCACATAAATAAAGAAAAATCCTAATTTTACGAATTTATAGGAAAAATTTAGGCTAGGCAAAAATCACATGCTCACACCTAATAAGAAAAGTACGAAGTAGAAACTTAACAGATGTGGATACCAACTCTGATGACCATAACATGCACTTTTAGATTAAGTGGCCTAATCTGTCAAGCAAGTCTAATATTCAACTCTTGGTTTACCTCTTCTCTTTGAAACTAGGCTTCAATGCTCTGATTATCCTATCTGATTCACGATCCTTATTCGACTTGTGGTGCCCAAAGGGTTTTCACTATCAAGCCTCTCTCATTTTATTCTTTCTCTCAACTTACCGTTGCCTTATAGTGCCTATTAAGGTTTTCACCGATAAGATTCTCTTATTATATTTTTTTTCTTTTTATTCCTCTGATTTTGTAGATGAAAGGCATTGACCATAGTAAAAATATCATATGCTCCTGGCATGTCTATCTTAACACTCTCAATGATTATGTGGGAGGTCTTTTTTTGACTGTTTAGAAAGAAAGCATATCATAAAGGCTCGAAATAACTAAGACAACAGGGTTAATTTATTTATATCTTTTGGAATCCATTCTAACAACTGTTCCCCAATTTTTACAAAAAGGGAATTTGATTTTTTTTCGTTTTCTTTGTGAGATGGAATTTCTAAGAAAGACTGCCCCAATCTCGACTTCGTGGGATTATGAAATATTTTATTTGGTACGACCGTACCGTAAGGCTACC
Source organism: Nicotiana benthamiana (assembly GCA_034376525.1). Taxonomy (NCBI): domain Eukaryota; kingdom Viridiplantae; phylum Streptophyta; class Magnoliopsida; order Solanales; family Solanaceae; genus Nicotiana; species Nicotiana benthamiana. The sequence continues at coordinate 32,538,869 of CM067331.1, read as the reverse complement.
TACGTATCTTGTGGTGACAAGAATCAGGTCGAACGTAGTTCACAAGACTACTTTTTGTTACTATTTTCCTTTTTCTTTTTTCTTTTTTGTTCTTTTTTTTATTTATCTCTATTTTTTCTCTTTTTTTTTGAATTTTCCTTTAGGAATGAACTTTTTTTAAAAAAAATAAACCTATGGGGATGTGAACTCTTTTTTTTTGTATGACTCTAACTTGATTCCAAAAGAGGAGATATTAAAGAAATCAGTACAAACTCAAAAAGGTATCAAATGGTATAAGGGTTTGGGTAGTTGAAAAAGAGCCTCCTAATCCTTGAAAATGCCAAGTACAACACATGCAACTTGAAATGAAAAAGGAATAGCGCACACAACATTTTTTTACAGCTTCGGCATTGATATCATTGATATGTTTTTTTGTTTAGTGCCTTGTCAAGTACAAAACTCCTATTGGGTTATTTCTTCTTCACGATGGATACCCTCCGTTTGTTTAGAGAAAACTCCCTTGACATTATCTTGTAAATTGAGGAGTACTTGAACTCAAAAGTACTCACTTCAAATTGATGGGACGCACTTTCTTCTAATAAATTCTTGTTGTCCTATTAACTTTCCAAACTATCTGCCCTAGTTGCACACAATTAGGGATTCAAATGATCCCAAAATGTCCAAATCTGTAGTTATTTCCCTCAAGTGTTCCTATCATCTTCAAAATTATTTTATTGCTTCATGACTAAACCAACTTTTATGACCAGGCTGAGCATTATGCGTGCATGTCATGTCACTATAGCCAACAACGAAAGAACTATAGAAGGAAAAGAGAACTAAACAAAATATGACTAAAAATAACAGAAAACAGATAATTGTATTAGACAGAAGGTGAAAGGGTTTGAACAATGAAACAAACAAACTAAATTGGGGTTACAGCCCTGGAACAAACCTAGACAACACTAAACGAGCTACTACGAAAAAACGAACAAGGTAAAATAAAAGGTAGAAAGGTTTGAGTCATAAGACAATATCTAGATTACAACCCCGAAACAAACCGAACAACAAAAATGATAACAAAATAAACCACCATGACTCCCATCGGCTAACCAAGAAAGAAACGTCTTTCCAATTACCAAGCTCGATATCTTAGCCACTGAGTTCCACATCAATATTACCAAGACCATTACAAATTTAAATATCATTAACTTTAGTTAGTAAGTTCCCTAGAGGATTCTCATACTCCCTGTCACCACGCACCATGCCCACAAAGTGTGCATCATCATGTCCAGGTAAAGGATCCTACGAGATATTCTGGGTGTCACTGTCTTGGATCACAATTATCCCTTATCGAATCATTCTTTCTATTTCCCTTTTCAAAGCACAACAATCTTCAATGTTATGACCCTGGACATTGGAGTGGTACATATATCGTACAGTAGGATCAAATCCTTTTGCATATGGGTCTGAAGTATAGTTGAGGCACGGCTCAGTCAGGCTAGAGTGCTTTAACTTTTCAAACAAGTTTGTGTAGGACTCTCTAATTGGTGTGAAACTATTTCTTTGTCTTTGTTCCCCTCCCTGCCCCTATTTTCTAGGATTATTGGGTGCTTGAAAATGTTATGAAGGCAAGAGTGCATTATGCAGTGCTGGCGCTCGCCATAAGGAGTGTCTCGGTTGTTAGACAGATTACCAGACATTGTTCGGAGGATAATACTGAGATTGATTATGTGGAGCTCGGGGATAGGTTTAGGGTTGCGATTGAGTCTGAGTATATTGGCGAGGCGGACCCTTTGGATCATGTCGTGATCTTGAAAACAACCATGGCAACATTATCATGTTCCTTCTGACCTGGCAAGCTTCAAGTGTTGTTCTGAATTGCTTGTGCTGTGGCTTTTAAAGCAGAATAGCTCATGATCTTGCTCTAATTCAACCCATCTTCTATCATTTCTCCTATTTTTACCATATCATTAAAAGTCTTACACACAACCTAGATCAAATGCCCAAAGTAAGTTGGCTCTTGAGCTTGAAGAAAGTACTCGGTCATCTCGTCATCTTCCATCGGGGGATCGACTCGGGAAACAAGTTCTCTCCATTCTGAGCCTATATTCCCTAAAGCTTTGATTAGTCTTATTTTCCATCTTGCTGAGGCACATACGATCCAGGACCATTTATATATTGTACTGAAAGTGCCGGTAAAGGATTGAGCCATATCATCCCATTTATACCACTTGGTAGCATCTTGGCTGACGTACCACTCTAAAGCTTCCACACTCAGACTCTGACTGAAATATGCCATCAATAATTTGTCCTTCCAAATGACGCTTCTTATCTTACTGCAGTAGCCTCTAAAAAGAGCCACGTGATCTCCATGTCCGTCATACAAATCAAACTTTGGCATCTTAAACCCACCAGGCAGTTGGATGTTAGGAAAGAAGCACAAGTCTTTGTAAGTCATGCTCATCTGGCTCCCTATCCCTTACATATTCCTCAATGACTGTTCTGGACTCTTTACTTTTCTAAATATCTCCTCTTGCTCCGCATTCTTGGGTGTCTCATTTTCAACATAAAACTCAAAGTTTGGAGTGTATAAGTAAGGATCTTAGACTTTAAAAGGGGGTTCTAGAGCATAGTGTTATGCATCGGGGACTTTGAACACAATCTCGTTAGAGGATCGAGAAAAAGTAGCTGGTGGAGGAGCTACAAAAGCATGAGTTGTTAAAGGAGGAGGATATGAGGTTGTTTTGGCGGGTGGAGTGTGAAAAGGTTGTAGGTACATCAATAGCAGTAGGAAGCTGGATTTGTAACAGTGGCGGAATGGTGACAATGCTTTTAGTGTAGAACTAATGGTGGAGGATGCCCACTAATCCAGGCTTGGTATATTTCGGCAATCTGTCCTTTCAATCTCAATACTTCTTCTTTCAACTCAAATTCTGATGCAATAATCTCCTCAGACATATCAACAACACCCATGTCCAAGTCTTTGCTAGCTATGGCTGCCTTGCCCTTTGACCTTGTAATGTATGGATGAGTTACTTAAAAACCACAAACCAATCACCCTTTTGCTCAATGAAGATAAAAAAAGAACAAAACATCCTATTAGCGTTAGGGCATTTAACATCTAAAAATATCTCATTATGTGCAATGCACCTAGCAACAACTAGTGGTTCTACAATGACTTCGAGGGTCACAAGGTCACTTGGCATCATCCCAATTGTGTTCATTTCAATCTTCTCTTTTCTTTCTTTTCTAGCACTTCTTGGATTGCGCATTTTCTTTCCTTTTTTTTTCTTCTAATTATCACTCTTTTCTTTCCTTTCATTTCTCACATCCCATAATTTCACCTCTCTATTTTTTCTTTTTTTTTCTTTTTATTTCAACTTAAAAAAATAATTCGATCGAACCCTATGTAGGTTGCATATATATCAGGACGCCGCATGAATAAGATCTTTCCGTAGTTCGGAATGATCGAGAATAAAGTAAACGAACTAACGTTCTCTTTTTTTTAAGATAGATAGTCTATGAGAAATTATTAAGGAAAAAAAAACTAGAAGAGAAAAATTGTTTTTGATTCTTTTTTAGGAAGGAAATCGAAAGAGTGAACCAAAGGCAAATATTTTGAATTTTCACTTGATATCCTGAAGAAAGATTTCGAAATAAGAAATGAAAAAGATAAAACATATTTTTGAATTTCAATTTTGATTACTTAAAGGAGAAACTCTAAAGAAAAAAAAATAAAGTATATTTTTTTTCTATATACAATGTCCTAAAGTTCTTGTGAAAATAAAAGGAATATATAACTTTTGTTTATTTTAATATATTTCCAAAAGAAGAACCTCATAAGAATTAATTTTGGATTTTTGGAATTAATCTCTTAGAAAACTTCTAAAAAGGTATTAAAGAAAATTCTCTACTTTTTTTTTAAAAAAGTTTTAGTCTTAATTACTAAAGAAAATATATAAGTAATTTTTATTTTACTTTCTAGATATTAATTTCCTAAGGAAAACCACCTCAAAAGAAATTTTTTATTTTTTAACATTTTTTTTATTTCTAGAATTGGTATACTAAAGAAAAATTCTAATTTGAAAAGTAAAATAAAAAATCTCTTTTTTGGATTTTTGAGATATAACACACTTTTTAAAATACAAAATAGAAAGTACAATAACAAAAAACTTGACATTACTGTAAAATTAGAAGGTAAAAGATGATATAAAAAAACATAAGAATAAAAAAGCCTCCTTAAGCAGCTCTTGAATGAGCAATCCTGACTGGATGGTTCCAGGGTGTTTGTCATGCTCAAACTCCAGTAAGCAGATCCACACCTGTATGAGAAAACAAAAACCAACATTGTTTGAGACAACAACACTCCCTACTGGACACATGCAAGACATGATTGAGGCAATTTTGGTAAAATAGCTTATGTGGCCAAAAGGTGGGAAGTTGAAACTCGACAAAAGTGATCTCTAAGATATGGAAAAATTACTTTGCATAAATGACCCATTTTATAGAAATGGTCTGTGTGGATAAAAATATGGCTAAGCATGCAAATTCAACACAGGGACCTTAAACAGAGAGAACATCTTTTTGTGAGCTTAGAACTATAAAACATGGGTCAGTGAACTACTTTTACAAAAATGACCCCATTTTGCAAGAACGATCGATGTGACCAAAAGCGACTAGACATGAAAATTTGACAAGGACAAAACTTTAAAGTTAAAACACACCTAATCATGGATTGAAGGCTCTCAAGATACAATTAAACAATCCACTTTGTGAAAATAGCCCTACTTTTGCAAAATGACCGATTTGGCCAAAAGTGGCAAGAGATGCAAGATTTGGCTAAGATCCCGCGAAGTCAAGAACCTAAAACAGACTAGGAAGACCAGACCCTATATGAGTTGCCTACGTATCCCGCCCCGAGAGAAGAGAATCAGGTTCGCATAATTCAAAAAACTGGATACGGGCAAGAATTAAAAAATAATTTAGAGAAAATATATTTTTGACTTTTTTTTTTTGAAAAATGATGAGGCATGTAAACTCTTTTTGGATTTCTGTTTTCCTTTCCTTTTTTTTAAAAATTTTCTATTGAAAAAATGATGGAAAAGCGCAAAATTTTTTCGGATTTTTCATGTTTTTTTGGTCTTTTTCTTTAAAAAACATGAAAGAAAAACATAACTAGGCCCTATTTGCGTTTTTTTTACACTTCACCCTCTTTTTCTCATTTATGAATAAGCCTCATTGGTCCGCCAAATGACGCCTTTTACCCTTGAAGATTGCAACACGTAACACATAGGATGCATCAGGATGGTCTTTTATTTTTTGGTGTACACCTATCCTAAACGGACCCAACCCTTGTGTGGAGTCACCAAAGTCGAATGCACATGATGCAAAGAAACATTCCTACGAGGAATCCGGCATGAGGCAGGGTGTATTGTTCTAGATCTAGCATACTCGAGCGAACAAATCGAGGGGGGAGGGAGGGGGCAGCGTATTGGTAACCAAAAGATTATACGCCTTTGCAACTTGTCCGAACCTCGTTCTAAATTGGGATATGACACTAACATAAAAGAAGTCACGCCAGCGTGCACTTTCCAGAAGATTAGAAGAGCAGGGTTTTTCATTAGTTTATATATAGTTCAAATATCAAAGTGGTAAAAAGCGAAATTTAGCATATTAGGCCCAAACGGATAAAAATTCGATAATAAATAAAAGCCAACAGTTAACAGTCATTCTAAGCTTTAATTCTTGATCCTGGTTCTATGCCCAGTAGAGTCGCCAGAGCTGTCACACCTCTTTTTTCTACCCTGAAAGGGGTATAAGGAAGTTTTTTCAATTAAAGTGACAAAATAGAAATGAGATTAATTATTTAAATTCAAAGTCACCACTTGGGATAATTTATGGTACCCCATGTTACCAGTTTAAAATCCCGAATCGAGAAAGTTTGACTCTTATTTATGGTATGCGAACACAGAAACCGGATAAGAAATTCTGTTAACCCGGGAGAAAGTGTTAGCCATTCCTGGGTTCCGTTGTTTTAGCACGATCGATAAACTATTATTATTAGCTTTATTATCTGATTAATTACATATTTAAACCTATTGTACATTTTTATCTTTGACAACTTTTAATTATTTATGGAATTATTCCGGAAGAAGTTCTGATTGTCGTACACTTGTTTTTTTATACATATCGCGAATTATGGCAAGGGAACCATACCCACGATCTACAACATGTATAGTTTATCAACATTAATAGCAGTTCTGGCTGGATCACACAAATATACCCCAGATTTAGAAGTTATGTATTATAACTACGTCACGGGGACCTTACCCGCAACTATGATAATTTTCATTGTAAGCGTGCCTAAAGCATGCTACAATATTTGTGAATATTATTTATGGACTAATTAAAGAGGGAATCTATATGATATTAACGGGCCTAGCATGCTCCCAACTGCTCGAACAATTAAAAGAGGAATAGAACAAGAATGGCAGGAACTTTCTTAGATTGTTGATCCTACGGTTTCCACAACATCGAGGTCCTTGATTACATCTTTTTGATTGTTGAGTTTGGACCCCGACTTTGATAATTTCTACGATCTTGAGTTTGTTTCTTTTATTTGTTGAGTGAATGTACAATCTTGGGTGATGCGGTAGCATTCTTGGGTTGTGTGTTATTTTCCTCGAATGTTGGATATCCTCCATGGGGTAGAGACATTGATTAATTAATACAAGCTGTACGGGATGGCCCTCATGGCGTGTATCCATGGTCATCCATTGATTGCATTATAAGTTAGGTCCTGGTCATGACATGAAACATTTTTTCTAGGGTGGTGCCCCCGACCAGAACAGGCAGCGTTATTTCTTCTGAGGTTGTTTGACTGCACTGTTAAAACTTGTTAGTGTTATGCAGCGTGTTACTATCTTATCCTCGAGTTACATTTGCGCAAGAACTCGAGCGTGAATAATGCACGTGTCACTTTCGTTGTCTACCATTATTCTTTTTACATCAATGTCTGAAACATGTAAAGTAATGACAAGAGCATCGAAGTGAGAAAAATCATACCGTTGGTGTCTAACTTATCGAAGATGATACATTCTCCTAGGTCATCATACTGCTCGTGGGTGATTGACCACTTCAATTCGTGTGTGGTGGTAAACTTTATGTGGTTGATTGCTGCTTCCTCACCTCCATCGATAATCATTTGAATGGTGCGGGCAGGAGAGGGAAACTTTGGTGGGCTTTGATGTTGTTCTCTACTGCGACCAAAATTTGTTGTTCCTCAATCGCTCATAAACTCGTTTAGGTGCCTTTGGTGGAGCATGTTCACTACCTCTTGTCGTAGGGCTATGAAATCCTCAGTTTTGTGACCTCGCTCCTGATGGAATTCACAAAAGATGTTCAACTTTAGGGTACGTGGGTCAGATTTTATCTTTTGTGTCCACTTCACCTTCGGGCCGAGCTTCTCTAATGTGTAAACTAGCTCTAAAGGGGAAACACAAAAATTGTGAGCCGGTAAGATTGAAGGCATACCTCTTTTGTTCCGCTAAGTCCCTATATGTGGCCTGGATGACACTTCCACATGGAAAGGAGATGGTGGTACGACTACTCTAACATAAAGTTGGTGCCTGTCTCGCTTGAGGCATGGACCTAACTGATCTTTTCGACTTCAGTACAATGGTCTTTTCTCGACTCTTTTTGGACCGATGTTAAATATTGTATTGGACAATTAAGGACATCCTCATCTTCCCTCACCTCGGCGCAGTAGGCATTGTGGATTTCTTCCCAAGTGGTGGGAGGATATTTCATGATTGTGCTTAATAGTTTCTTTGTCGATCTTGAACCATTCCCGTTCAATCCGTTCTACAAAGTTGTTACCGTAATCCATTCCAATACACTTGGTAAGCTCATTCATACCCTATTAAACCGGGCTAAAATGTCCCTGAGTCCCTCGCCAAGTGAATGCCTAACGGCGAATATATCATTTACCATAGCTTAAGCTTTCTTAGCCCTGGCATGGGTGGTGATGAACTTAGTGGTCATTTCCTCGAACTTTGTTATAGATTATGCTGGTAATTGTGAATACTAAGTTAAGGCTCCTCCGTTAAAGGTCTCGCTAAACATTTTTAGTAGCACTGATGGTACTTGCTCCTTTAAGAGGTCATTACCCTTTACTGTTGTAACATGGTGAATGATGTGATCTTCCAGGATCCGTCGTGCCATCATATATTTTTAAGTATGGTGGCATCTTGAAGGTTTTGGGTATGGCATGTGAGGCTGCCTCCTCACTGTATGGTTGTTCGACGAATCGACCGACGTCCCATTTTGATAGCAGTTTGGGGGCGTCGGGTATTTAATCGACCCTTTTTATGTTCCCTCATCTGGTCGTAGAGTTTATTGTTCTTGTTTTTCATTTCTTCCATGTTCTTTAGAATGATTGTAAGTGCATCGTTACCTGAATCAACAACGATGTGATTGTTACCTATTAGGGGAGCGGGCTGCTCGTCGACAATCGTTGTGGTATCTATATATATGATGTCTCTATTCGTCCATTAAGCGGGTTTGTCGAGTATGTTATTTATAGTTTTGGTCAGCCACTCTTCTAGTAATTTCTTCACTGCTGGTGACGCTTCCTCGGTTGTGGATGTAAAGGCTCCGTTTTCATGCGGAGCGTTTACACTCCCGGGGGAGGTGAATCACTCTGCCTGGGTGTAACATTCGGTGTTTCATTCTCCTTGTCTCCCTATTATCCTCGTTGATGGTGTTTAAGATATTGGTGGTGACTCCCATTATTGCTTTATGTCTTTCATCTCCTTTCCCTGCCATTTTTAGTTTGTGCTGATGAGAAAAAGATGGATGTCCTTTATGACCTCGAAGAGACTAAAAATCTTAACTAAAATACTCCCCACAGACTGTGCCAAATTATTTGACCAAAAAAGTGTTGAACCTTTTTCTTAAACTAATTAACGATTAAATGAAGGATTGGTGTTCGTTAAAAATAATAAATTCTAGATAATATATTGTAGGAAACAAGTGAGATGAATGACATTTGCTAGCGTTGAATAACACGTTTGTACTCAGTGAATACCAATAAATATCACAGCTTGTACATACAATAGATGTATATAATGGCAATAGATATAACAAGAAAGAATATACCATCCAATTATTGTATGGTTTGGATGGTTCTTTCTCCTGATAGCAACGTGAAAAAAAGAGAAGTGAAGATGGTTATGCAATCTTTGGATCTTCACTACTTGAAATTAGGTGATTTCCGTCCGCAATTTTCAACCGAAATCGGTCGGAAATTGATAATTTCCGACTAAATTGCCATCGATTTTTATTGGACGGAAAAATAATGGTAGCAAACGTGTTTCGACAACTATTGGTCGAAAATTTCTGACCGAAATCGGTTGGACATTATTAAATATTGAACTTTCACTGTCAAACTTTATTTTTCGACCGAAATCGGTAGGAAATTATTAAATTTTTTCATAATTTTTAAATTTTCTACCGAAATTGGTCGAAAAATATTATTATTATTATTATTATTATTATTATTTTAATTTTTCGACCGAATTCGATCGGAAATTTTAAAAATTAATAATTTCATTTAATATAATAATTATTTTTTAATTGTTAATTTATTTAAAAAATAAATATAAATTCATGATTTCCAACCGAATTAGGTCGGAAATTTTGAATGTCTGAAAAACAAAAGAGAGATTTCACGGTTATCAAACAGCACAAACAAAAACTGAAAATTAATAAACCAAACATACCAAATTTATTTCGATATTATATTAGTATAACATTTTTAAAACCAAAACCGAAAATACAATCTTTGAAAATCGTACCAAACCGACCAATGACCTCCCCAAGTTCCATAGGAATGCTACAGTCGCTACACGGGAGCCTACAGACACTCCAAAAGAGAAGGTAGGATAGGTGCGAACATGATGAAGATAGCGGAATGGAGGAGAATCTACTGAAGCTGCTCGGTCTCCAACTGCTACTGGTTGTTGACAAGCAACATTCCTTCTTTGATTGAGCATATCCACTTCTTCTACCAATTCATCTTTTGTGCTATTACATGATGTGATTACCTACAAGAGATTACGAGTCAGATAAAAGAGCAGATAAAGATGGATAATTTTGGAAGATCATGATGAATCCCCTTCCCCTCAAATAAATAGATAATCTTGTACACCATTATATTAGAAGAGATCAAGTCTCATAGCATTCAATTATTACCCAAAAAAGTCGATAGAACTATAGGATGGAAACTTATGAATGTTTTTAATGGGAATGTAGGTCCAACATTAGTGGTCACTACAATGCCACTGCATCTGTTCTTTTGGATTTTGACAGGGTCCTGGGTTATTATTATATTATATTAATTGACTATTAGAGAAAGGGTTGCGCTGAAAAATTATAAACAGGACAGAAGCCGGAGGATCTCACCAATAATCCACCAGGAGCAACAAGCCTTGAAATAGAGTCCCAATATATAATCCTGAAATGACCATTAGAATAACGTAAGATAGAAACGTAGTATTTTTACATGCATAAGAATTAGGGAACACCTTAACTATATAAACAGGTAACTATAGAAATAAAACCCTAAGAGACATAAAATTAAAGCAAGACACATACTCAAGTAGACATAAAAATATCATGTTCCTAAGAGACCGTATATATATACATTTGATTCGATATTACAAAGTGTTATTAGTGTTTAAATTTCACTTTGCATGTCTATATCAATGTCCATAACATAAAACCCTTCGATTGCATGCCTTTTCTTCACGACCCATTTTCCTAACCCGGTCGTGATGGCGTCTCTCGTGAAGACAAGGCCAGCCAGACTAAAACTGGATACCTCTAATAAGCAGTTAAATACCAGAAAACAGTTCTAAACATGATATAAAAGCCAAGATTACGGAAATAGTGATAACAAAAGAAGAAAACAATCCCGACACAGCCCAAACTGGGGTGTCACAAGTCATGAGCAACTAATGAATCCTGATACAAGTCTACAAAATATGAAATCTGATACAATAGTCTGATAGAAATAGAATAATAAGATAAGGGAGGCATGCGGCAGCGGATGCCAACAACTACCTTGTAGTCTCCGAAACAATGCCTGGACTAGGTGGATCAGCACTGAGGAGCGAAATCTAATATGCCTGAATCTGCAAACATAGTGCAGGGAGTAATGTGAGTACTCCAACCTAGTGATTAATAATTATAAATAATAGATTAATGTCAGTACTCCAACCTAGTGATTAATAATTATAAATAATAGCTTAAGGCAAGAAACACGTAAAGGCACAAGCAATTCTATATCAAGCGGTAAAATCACTTAAAGTAGTGAATCGGTGAAGAAATCAGATGGAATCCCTGTAAACCAAGTAAAACAGGTAATTTAGCAAGTAAATAACTAGCAGAAATCGCTCCTCGAGCACAGTATCAATCACTCAGAACAGTATCAGACCCTCAAGCTCACTCTCAGTACAGTATCAGCCCATCGGACTCACTCTCAGAACATTGATGGGTACCCGCACTCACTGTGGGTGTGCAGACTTCGGAGGGTCCCCTTAAGGCCTAAGAGCTATATCAAGCCACCTCATGGCATCATCTCTCATCACTCGGCCTCACATCTTTCAGCACTTGGCCTCACATCACTCAAGCCACCTCTTGGCATATAAATGTATCTCAGGCCCTCGGCCTCATATCACTCAGCATGTCCTCATATATGGCCCTCGGCCGCACTCAGTGAGAGAAATCATAACAAGCCCCTCGGGCATAAGTAAAACAGTAGTGCTATGCCTAAAACATCATTTAGAAATATCATTTAAGTCTCAAAGTGGGGTAAAAGTGGTTGAGTTATGAAAACAGTGATAAACAATAGGACTGAGTTAAAGTAATATGTCAAATCGGTGAGGAATCAGTGATAAAAGTCCCAAAAGGGCTCAAATTGTTGGCACGAAGCCCAAATTTGGCAATCAACCAAAATCATGATGACAACAAATAAGTTTCGATCAAATATGCGATAAAATCATCAATTGGGACGGACCAAGTCACAAACCCCAGTACCAAACGACCCCACGCTCGTCATCAAGCGCATGTCTCACCTCAATATAGCACTACGTTGTGCAATCCGGGGTTCCAAACCCTCAGGACATCATTTACAATCACTACTCACACCGAACCGGCTACAACTCTAGCTCGCGACGCCTTTGCCCCTCAAATCAGCCTCCACGCGCGTCAAATTTATCCAAAATTAAAATGAATACGTCACAATATGCCAAGGAAAAAAATTCAAGCGAACACAGTCGAAAAATATCAAAATTCTCAAAACTAGCAAAACTCGAGCCCCGAGCCCACTTATTTACATCAAAATGTTCCTACCTTCCCACGAGTTCATACATACCAAAAGTTCTCAAATCTGACCCCAGATGGTCCTTAAAATCCTCAAATGAATTTCCAAATCCCAAGCCCTAGCTTCTTCCATTTTTTGGTTTAAGTTCCATTGATTTCTAGGTAGATTTCACAATAAAGGTTTTAGGTTCATAAATCTTATCTCCAATTGATTTCCCTTGAATCCCTCTGCAATTCCCTTCAAAACCTCACAAAATTGCCAACAATGGAGTAAAAATAAGCACCAACTCGCGGATGAAATGTTTATAAACTCTCTGTCCAGACCTGATATTCCTTCTATGCGATCGCGAAAAATACACGTGATCAGCAAGCACAAAAATCCAACTCCCAAAATTCACTCTATGCGATCTCAATGTATCTCCTGTGTATGCGATGCCCAGGCTCCTTACTCTACACGATCGCGGACACCCCTCCGTGTTCGCAATGAACAAAACCATCCAAGACCCTTGGCCCGCTTAACTCTATGCAATTGCAATCACATGCTCGTGTTCGCGATGACCAAACTTCTCCATCTATGTGATCCCATCCCGTTCACTGAAAACACATAGAACAAAAGGACAGCCCCACCTCAAAAGCTCTATACGATCGCAACGAAGGATTTCTCTACAACAGTTGAACAAATTTTTTGCAATCTTCTAAGGCACGAAATTGTTCGATTGACCATCCAAAACTCACCTGAGGCCCCCGGGACCTCAATCAAAGGCATCAACATATCCTAAAACCTTATTCAAACTTGTTCCAATCATCAAAATACCTCAAACAACATCATATTACCCAAAACTCATTGAATTCAAGCCTAAGTTTCCAAAACCTTCAAAAATACTCTTTCAATCAAAAACCTAACCAAACCACATCCGAATGACCTGAAATTTTGCAAACACATCCCAAATGACATAACGAAGCTACAAACACTCTTGAAATTCCATTCCGACCCCCGGATCAAAATAGCACCTACCAACCGGAAATCGCCAAAATACTAACTTCGCCAATTCAAGCCTAATTCTACACCAGACCTCCAAAACCAATTCGATCAATTTCCTAAGTCATAAATCACCTCCAGAAGCTAATCGAATTTTCAGAACTCACAGCAGAGCCCTCTATCACATAAGTCAACATCTAGTTGACTTTTCCAACCTAACCTTCTTAAAAGAGATTAAATCTCTCATTTCTTACCGACTCCACTCGGAACGCAAACAAATCAACTCGACCACATAAGACACAGATAACAAAGCATAAAGAAGCAGACCGAATGGGTCGTCATAGACTCCACAACTTAAACAAATGTTCATCCTCGAACGAGTGAAAAAACATACCTGAATCCTCGAATAGGTGAGGATATGCCCTACATCTCCCGCTTGGTCTCCTAGGTAGCCTTCTCTACGGGCCGACCTCTCCACTGCACCTTTACTGAAGCTACATCCTTCGACCTCAAATTCCAAACCTAACGCTCCAAAATGGTTGTTGGCTCTACATTATAAGTCAAGTCACCCTCCAACTGAACCGTGCTGAAATCTAGAACATGGGACGGGTCCCCTATATATTTCCAGAGCATAGAAACATGGAAAACTGGATGCACACTAGATAAGATGGGTGGCAGGGCAATCTCATAAACCAACTCTCCAATCCTTCAAAGTAACTCAAAAGACCCAATGAACAACGGACTCAACTTCCCCTTTTTCTGAATTTCATCACACCCTTTGTGGGAGAAACCTTCAGCAAGACCTTCTCACTCACCATGTAAGACACATCTCGAACCTTTCGTTTCACATAGCTCTTCTACCTTGACTGCACTGCACGAATTCTATCCTAAATCACCTTCATTTTATCTAATGCATCCTGGACGAAGTCTATCCCCAACAGCCTATCCTTACTGTGCTTAAACCAACCAACTGAAGATCTACATCGCCTCCTATACAAAGCCTCATATGGAGCCATCTGAATACACGACTGATAGCTGTTGTTGTAAGCAACTCTGCAAGCGGTAGTAATCGATCCCATGACCCTTCGAAATCAACAACACACGTGTGTAGCATATCCTCCAATGTTTGAATGGTACGCTTGGACTGCCCATCCATCTGAGGGCAAAAGGTTGTGCTCAACTGTACCTAAGTACCCAACCCTCGCTTAACAGATTGCCAAAATTGGGAAGTATATTGAGTGCCCCGATATGAGATGAAAACTAGGACACCATGCAATCGAAAAATCTCCCGAAGATATATCTCTGCCAGCCGCTCTGAAGAATAAGTAGTACAAATAGGAATGAAGTGCGCGGACTTGGTCAGCATATCCACAATCACCCAAATAGCATCAAACTTCTTCAAAGTCCGTGGAAGTCCAAAAACAAAGTCCATAGTGACCCTCTCCCAGTTCCACTCAGTAATAACCATCTGTTGAAGCAAGCCACCGGTCTTTGATGTTCACATTTTACCTTTTGAGAGTTGAGACATCAAGCCACAAATCTCACAATATCTTTCTTTACTATCCTCCACCAATAGTGTTGCCTCAAGTCTTGATACATCTTCGCGACACTAGGATGAATAAAGTATCGCGAGTATGGGCCTCCTCCTGGATCAACTCCCGAAGCCCATCCACATTGGTCACACAGATCCGACCCTGCATCCTCAATACTCTATTGTCTCTGATGGTCACATCTCTGGAATCATCATGTTGAACTCTATCCATAAGGAAAAGAAAATGCAGATCATCATATTGGCACACTATGATGTAATCACACAAGGAAGACCAAGAAACCACACACGCCAACACCCGATTGGGCTCCGAAATAGCCAATCTCGTAAACCGATTGGCCAAAGCCTGAACATCAACTACGAGGGTCTCTCCCCAACTAGAATGTATGCCAAACTCCCCATGCTCACTGCCTTTCGGCTTAAAGCATCGGCCACCACATTGGCCTTCCCCTGGTGGTACAATATGGTGATATCATAATCCTTAAGTAACTCTAACCATCTCTGTTGCCTCAAATTAAGGTCCTTTTGTTTAAACAAATGCTGAAGGTTGGAATGATTAGTGAATACCTCACACGATATGCCATACAAATAATGCCTCCAAATCTTCAACGCATGAACTATAGCAGCCAACTCCAAATCATGAATGGAGTAGTTCTTCTCATGGGGCTTCAACTGACGGGAAGCATAAGCAATAACTCTACCCTCTTGCATCAATACACAACCAATCCCAACTCTTGAAGCATCACAATACTCGGTGTAGGAACCGTAAGCTGATGGAAAAAATAATACTGGAGCTATGGTCAAGGTTGTCTTGAGCTTCTGAAAGCTCTTCTCATACTCGTCTGACCACACAAATGAAATACCCTTCTAAGTCAACCGGGTCAAGGGCGATGCGATAGATGAGAACCCCTGAGCAAACCAACGATAATAACCCGCCAAGCCAAGAAAGCTACGAATCTCTGTGGCTGAAGATGGTCTAGGCCAACTCTGAATCGCCTCTATCTTCTTTAGATCAACCTGAATACCCTTGCTGGACACCACATGCCCTAAGAAAACCACTGAACTAAGCCAAAACTCACACTTGGAGAATTTTGCATAAAACTTCTCCTCTCTCAATCTCTACAATACCAGTCTCAAATGCTCCTCGTGCTCCTCCTAGCTGCGCAAGTACACAAGAATATCATTAATAAATACAATGATGAACGAATCAAGATAAGGCTGAAATACATTGTTCATTAAATGCATGAACACTGGTAGGGAATTGGTTTGCCCAAAAGAAATCACAAGGAACTCATAATGACCATTTGGTCCAGAAGGCTGTCTTGAGAATATCTGAATCCCTGATCTTCAACTGGTGATAGCCCAAACAGAAATCAATCTTGGAGAACACCCTCACTTCCTAAAGCTGGTTGAATAAATCATAAATGCGAGACAGAGGATACTTGTTCTTACTTTTTACCTTGTTCAGTTGCTTATAATTGATGCAAATTTTCATAGTGTCATCTTTCTTCTTCACAAACAGAATCGGTGCACCCCAAGGTGACACACTAGGCCGAATGAACCCCTTATCTAGGAGTTACTAAAGCTTCTCGTTCAATTGTTTCAACTCTACGGATTCCATATGATATGGCAAAATAAAAATCGACTGAGTGCCCGGCACCAGGTCAATAACAAAATCAATATCCTTATCCAGTGGCATGCCCGGACAAAATCAATGCTAGAAGCCTCAGCTCCAACATCCCTCACAAATTCCAGATACGAAGGGCAACCCTTTTCATCCATACGCTTGGCCTTTAAGAAAGAGATCACTTTGCTGGAGACATAATCAGTCATACCACGCCACTCGATCCGAGGTACACCTAGCATAGTCAAAGTGACTGTCTTGGCATGACAGTCTAGAATATCAAGACACCAAAATAACTAATCCATGCCCAGAATGACATCAAAATTCATCATGATCAATAGTACTAAATCCACTCAGGTCTCCATACCCCCAATAGTCACCACACATGGTCAGTACATATGCTCTACAACAATAATATCGCCCACCGGGATAGATACATGTACAGGTGAGGCAAGAAACTCTCGAGACGTACCCAAATGGTGAGAAAAATACAAGGACACATAAGAAAAGGTAGATTCGGGATAAAATAGTATAGAGGCATCTCTATGGCAGACTGAAATAATACCTGTAGTGACAGCATCTAAAGCAATTGCATCTGGCATGCGTGGCAAAGCATAAAACGAGCCTAGACACCACCTGATCTACCTCGCCCTCTGGGGCGGCCCATGTAGACCTGACCTCCACCCCTAACTGGATGGCTGGGTGGCGAAGTAACTGGAGCAAAAGTCAAGGGCTGACCCCTTAACTGGGATGAACTAGCAGCATGACGAGGACACTACCTCCACAAATGCCCAAACTCTTCACACTCAAAGCAACTCCCACCTGCTGGAGAAGGGGACTGATGGGAACCCCATACACCGGAGTGACTAGCTGATACACTCGACATAGAAGAAACCTGAGTTGATGGGGCACGGGATGAACTTTGAGCTGGGAGGACGCTAAGTGAAGGCTGGCTCTGTTGAGACCAATGATAACCATGACCTGAAGATGCCCCGCTATATTCTAGACGGGGTGACTACGGATGCGTAAAAGAACTACCTCTACCATGCTGGAACTGGCCCCTCAAAGGAGTACCACTATAATTTCCCGATCCTCAAGTCCTCTTGACCTCCTTCTCCTCTCAATCCTAGTGGCGAACCGTCTCAATCTCGCGATCAATATCAACCACCTCCTCGAACGTAGCACCCAACACTGTCTCTATGGTCATAAGGATACAAAGAAATAATTAAGGCCATCAACAAACCTCTTGATCCTCTCACGATCGATCGGAACCATCCAGACGGCATGACGAGCCAACTTAGAAAATCGTAACTCATACTGTGACACAATCATATCCCCTTGTTGTAGCCACAGAAACTGTCTACGCAGCTTCTGTCTACGGGACTGTGATACATACTTCTCCAAGAAGAGAGTGGAGACCTACTACCAAGTAAGGGGCGCTGTACCAAACGGCCTACACCTCTCATACGCCTCCCACCAAGTGAAGGCAGGCCCAGTGAACTAAAAGGGGGTAAATGCCACACCACTAGTCTCAAGAATTATGTTGTACGGAGCATCCGCTGACATTTATCTAGAAAACCCTAGGCATCCTCGCGCTCAGCACCAGTGAATGACGGAGGCTGGAGCCTCCTAAACCTCTCAACAAGAAGTTGCTTATCATCCGGCATAACTGGTATCATAAACTCTTGAACTGGTGCAACCGGCAGGGCTGGAGGTGCCTCCGGTGTCAATAGTCCCTACACTACCTGCTCAAGTGTGCGAGCGGCGGGAGTCTGATTGCCACCCCTGGCTTGTAATATAGCTGCTGTGGTGGTCGCTAAAACTGCTTGATCAGGCCAGTGCAAACTGTCAAGATCTGCGTCAAGGTCTTGTATAGACCCGGAATCACGATGGGCACAACTGGTGCCTGAACTGGTGCCGATGGAGCAAGACCCGGAGCTGGGGCAGATGGTTGATCAAGAGGTGCTGCGCTCGCTGATCTGCCACTACCATAACCTCGACCGCGTCCACGGCCTCTGGAGGCCTCAGTTGGTGGCACTGGTGGTCGTCCACCTCATGCGACATCTCGCATCCTCACCATCTGTAAGAGAATAGAATAATAGAAATTTAGTTCTCGGATCAACAAGTTCGCACGACAAGAATTTCAAGAATATGAAGTTTCTCCTAAAAGGTTCTACAGCCTCTTGAGGATAAATACAGATATCTCTCTACCGATCCGCGAGACTCTACTAAACCTGCTCATGATTTGTGAGACCAATGTAAATTAGGCTCTGATACCAACTTGTCACTACCCAATTCTCGAATTCGGTCATGATGGCGCCTCTCATGAAGACAAGTCCAGCTAGATGAAAACCAAACACCTCTGATAAGCAGTTAAATACTAGAAAACAGTTCTGAACATGATATAAGAGCCAAGATTGCAAAAATAGTGATAACAAAAGAAGGAAACAATCCCGACACAGCCAAACCGGGGTATCACAAGTCATAGACATAAGGGATAGACATAGAAAAATATGGAAAATTATACAATAGTCTGATAGACATAGAACAATAAGATAAGGGAGGCACGGGCCTGCGGAAGCCAACAGCTACCTCGTAGTCTCTCAAACACTACATGGACTGGGAGGATCAGCACTTAGGAGCAGAATATGCTATGCCTGAATCTGCACTCTGACAAAGTGAGTAATGGTTATAAATAATGGCTGAAAGAAAGAGAACACGTAAAGAAATCAGCAATTTTATATCAAGAAGGGCTTGCAAAAGCAACCCTAGCTCGTTTTCTCACTATAATAGGCGATTTTCGGTGACTTTTCACGTGAAAGCTGCCATGGCCAATCTAGCCGGCAGCCAACCATCTTTACCGACTGGTCATCCCCCCCTACCACCATCGCCCACCCTTCTACAACCACCAACAACACTCCCCAGCCGTTGGATTACTCTAAAATTCATAAATTAGGAGCATTAAATACTACCATGTAGACGTCGAGTTCTACTTCAAAACCTATCGAGCCTATTCCTATTAAACCTATTACTTTTCTCAATGGACAACCAATGATCAAGTGGACGGAAGCAGAAGTACAAAGGATAATATCATGGAGGGATTACAATATGCAGTTCTTGGCAAATTTTCAAATGGATAGCCAAAATTGAATGAGATACATAAAATTCTCCCAGTTTAGTGTGGAATAAAAGGTGAATGCAGTATTGAATTGTTTAGAGATCGACATATATTGATCAGATTCACTTTACTGGAAGATTTTTCAAATTTTACGTCTAAAGGTGCATATTATTTGGAGGCAAAGGATGGATATCAATATCAAGTACGACCTTCGATTTATGATACCAAGTATAAATTCAGAAAAGAAACATCTAAGGTGATGGCATGGATATCTTTTCCAAACCTGTTGCCTATGTATTTTGTAAAGGAATGCTTGTTCTCCTTGGCATCAGCTGTTGGAACACCTTTACACTTAGACTTGGCTATTGTCAACAAAACTAGGCCAAGTTGTGCAAGATTTAAGATCCGAGTGGATCTACTGAAGGAATTACCTAAGGGAGTTCGAATGGAGATTTAAGATGAAGTTAATGGTACAGCTCGAACTGAGTGGGTGAAGATCCAATATGACTATATTCCTAAATATTTCAAGTAGTTCCAATTACAAGGTTATGATGAAGAATCATGCTGGAGATTACACCCTGAGTTGTTTATGCAATATGATAGGGAGAAACAAGGTAATAATGCAAGAGTTAAGGTTCAGAACTCTCAAAATAAGTCAATCATGATCATATCTAGTGGGAAAGTGTTTGGGAATGTAGGAGAACAAAGGAAAGAGGTTAGGGACAATCGTGTGAGGAATGGTGCAAAACAGGCTGCAGATCAAAGCCAAACTAGAAAGGAAATAGACCCTGCAGGTGTGGGGATAACTCAACAAAAAGGATCAGGTGGTGTAGGAAAGGAAATTGTTCTAGCTAATTTCACGAATAATCAGCAGATTCAAACTGCCAACCAATTTGCTATCTTGTAGAATGAGGAAAGTGTGGCAGATGGAGAAAATCAGTTAGCTTTAGTGGCTGCAGGCAATGTTCAATCTCAATCTACTATCCCTGAGGAAACTAGGAGAAATTTAAATGCTACAACACCTTATTTCACTCTTAGATCAACTGATAATGAAAAGACCAAAGGAATTACTGGTACTAAAGAAGACAATCCTATAGCAGGGAAAGATCAACAAAAGACTAAGGAAACCACAGCTGAATGGATGAACAGAGCTTTTGTAGCTAACAAGGTTACATTAAATCAATCATTCCATGACATACCTTCACAAACTTTTCAATATGAAGAAATAGCTGAGCAGCAAATCTTATTGTAAAAGGTAGATTGGACAGGTGGAAGATTATGGTATGATCAGAGGGAAGAGGATCCAGATGATGGTGACTTGTCTGAAGGATATGAGGAAGAGGATAATGCAACAATGGAAGTTGATGATCCACAAGGGGAAGAAATTAGTGTTAATGGTATGAACAACAAAGGTGAGAAGTAGACAGTGGAGAAATCAACAAATCATATTGATGCCTTGGTTGAGATTGGGAGTTCAAGTACCAAAACTCCAAATATAGTTAATGATCCTAGTATTAACAAAGTTACTATATTAAATCCCACACCTAATCCTAATAATTCCAATCCAAAAGCTACAGATTTGGAACTAGCTGTTGTTGAACAACTGGATCCTGGTAATACTGGTGGAGCTAGGGAACAATTGAATCCTGGTGATCCTAGTGGAGGAAAGAAACACTTTGATACTGGTATTGTTGGAGTAGAGGAGGAATAGTTGGAACCTGTAAAACCTACTAGAGATGAGGAGCAACAGCAGGTGAACAAGATAAATGCAAACAGACTCATGGTGATGAATTACACCATAAATCAGATTGTAACAGCAGATCAACAGAAGGAAATAGAGGAGGATGCAACATGTAAGAGAAGAGACTTGGATGTAGAATCGACTTTTCAAAACTTCAGGAATGTTGCCAGGCAGGGAGATATATCTCCTAGGTTTGTGGAGAAAGGAAAATTGGCTGGTAGAGGAAAAACAAAGCAGGTGAAAGAGGTCCCCAATGAGCAACCAATTGGGGTCCAAACAAGGACGACCATTTCTAAAACCATCAATTAGAGATGCATGTTCTAATATGGAATATTAGATCAGTAAATACAAAAATATCCTTTAAAAGGATCATCACAATGCATAGAAAATACCACTTTGAGTTCATTAGGCTCATGGAACCAAAACAACAGTCAAGAAAATTGGAGAGATACAGAAGACAAATTGACTTAGTACAAGCTATTGTTAACACCTCTAATAAGATTTGGGCTTTCATTGATGAGAAATATGATGTAACAGTTGTAATTAATGCAGTGCAACAGCTTACTCCGAGGCTATATGATACAGAAGAAGAGAAATAATTCATGGTCACATTAGTTTATGCTAAGTGTGATCATATTAAAATAATTGATCTATGGGAATCACTGTATTATTTGGCCAGTGACATGACTATCCCATGGATGGTAGGGGTGATTTTAGTGTTATATGGGATGAGGAAGAGAAATTTGGAGGCCTCCCAGTTTCATTAAATGAGGTAGATGACTTTTGGCATTGTGAACACATGTAATTTGACTAATATAGGATTTAAAGGAAGCATATATACTTGGTGGGATGGAAGAGCTGAAGAAGACTGTATTTTCAAGAGATTGGATAGAGTGTTTAGAAATATGGAGATGCAGCAGATGTGGTCTGGGCTAGATATCACTCATATACCTAAAATTGGTTCTGATCATTGTCCATTGCTGATCACCTATAGCACCAATGAAATACAGATCAATAAGAGCTTCAGATTCTTATCATTTTGGACAAAAAATGATACTTTTAAAGTAGTGGTTAAGGAAAACTAGCAGGCAGACTTTCAGGCAAATCAATTTGCCATGTTCAATTACAAACTCAAGAAGTGAAAAAGGCATTGTCAATGTGGAGCAGATCAACTTATGGGGACATATTTAAAAAGATTTCAAGATTAGAAGAGGTTGTCAGGGTTCATGAGGCTCAATTTGAACTGAATCCTACTATGCAAAACATAGAAAGGCTGCGGAAAGTTCAGGCTGTGATGTTCAAATATTTGGCTTTGGAGGAACAATTTTGGAAGCAAAATTCAGGAAGGACTTGGTTCAATGAGGTTGCAACTGAAAAGAATCCAAAATGCTGCAAGGGTATGGATTGAAGATGCTGAAGGAATGGCCGAGGAAGCAATAAATTTCTTTCAAACTGAGTTCCATGAGAAGAAGGTCCCTACTGACTTTGAGATAATTGAGCATGTGCCTGCTATGATCACTAGGGATCAGAACCAGAATTTGATAAGGCTACCTATAGAGGAGGAAATAAAGCTAGCATTGTTCGGATTAAATGCAGATAGTGTCGGAGGACCTGATTGCTTCAATGGCCATTTTTTCCACAATTTTTGGGATATAATTGGTGGAGATGTAGTGGCGATGGTTCAGGCTTTCTTTGCTGGACATGAGCTTCCTAGATATATCACTCATACTAACCTAGTGTTGCTACCTAAGAAGAAGGAGATAAACACATAATCAGACATGAGAGCAATAAGCCGCATCAACTTTATCAACAAAGTGTTCTCAAGGGCCATAAACGAGATAATGGTAAGCCAGCTTCATAATCTCATCTCCGATGAACAGGAAGGAATTGTTAAAGGTAGAAGTATTGTAGAAACTATATTGTTAACTCATGAAATAGTCACAGATATCAGACTAAGAACTAAGGCAGGCCCTAATGTGATTATCAAATTGGACATGACAAAGGCCTATGATAGGCTATCTTGGCTATTTATGTAAAAAGTAATGAGAAAAATGGGCTTTGATGAGAGGTTTATTGGCATGGTATTTGGGACAATAACAAACGATTGGTATTCTGTTCTTCTCAATTGGCAACCATATGGTTTCTTCAAATCAAGAAGGGGAGTTAAGCAGGGTGATCCTCTTTCACCTGCTTTATTCATCATCGTTGCAGAAGGTTTGTCACAAGGATTAAATACACTTTATCGCAATTTATACTTTTGTGGATATGGCCTGCCCAAATGGAGCCCAAAGATCAACCATTTGGCCTATGCAGATGATACAATAATTGTTTCTTCATCTGATGAAACATCTCTAAGGCTAATCATGCAGGTATTGACAGCATATAAGGCAACATCTGGTCAACTAATCAATAAGGCTAAGTCGGCAGTATATTTGCATCACCTGGCTGATGAAGATGTGATGAGAAAGGTAGAGAGAGTAACATCAATAGGGAGACAAGAATTTCCTTTCAAATACTTGGGATGCCCAATTTTTTATTCTTGGAGGAAGCTGGAATATTATCAAGGTTTCATCAATAAAATCCCAGCTAAGATAAAATTATGGCAAGGGAAACTACTACCCATAGGAGGTCGAGCAGTTTTAATTTCCCATGTTCTACAAAGTCAGCCTATACATCTGTTATCAGCAGTCAATGCACCTGTTTGTGATCAGCAGAATTCATAAACTGATGGCTATATATTTTTGGAGCAATTCATTCGATGGAGGTAGTAGACATTGGGCTTCCTGGGATACTTTATGTTTACCACAAGAAGAAGGGGGAGCAGGTTTTAGATCTTTACATGATGTGTCTAAGGCACTATTTTGCAAGATATGGTGTAACTTTAGAACAAAACCTTCTCTATGGAGCTCATTTATGTGCCAAAAATACTGCAAAAAGATGAATGATATGGTTGTACCTTGGAGGAGGAATGGCTCACATATATGGAGAAAGATGCTATGATGTAGGGACCTTATTGAGCATCAAATTGCATGGCAAACCAAAAATGGGCTCGTCACTATTTTGGTTTGAAAATTGCACAAGTTTGGGTGCATTATATTTTGTAACTCCTCCAGATTTCTTTTGTGATGAATCAATTCAAAATGCATATGAAGTGGTGCATGGGAATAGATGGAACATAACTCTGTTATATCAACTATTACCTGAAGATTTGGCTGAATACATACAAAACAATGTGAAGCTGTCCAGTGCATGAAGAGGTTCTGGATACACTTGCATGGATGTTGGAACCAAGAGGAGATTTTAGTTTAAGGTCTGCTTGGGATTATGTTAGAAGAAGAAGAGATCCAAGTATTGCATACAGGAATATATGGGTGAAGGGGTTGCCATTCAAAATGTATTTCTTCATGTGGAAGGTTTGGAAGAACAAATTGCTTTAGGATGATTTTCTTAGGAGGCTGGGGTATTCAATGGCATCAAAGTGTTGATGTAGTGTTCTTCCACAAGAAGAGACAATGTCCCATATGTTCTTCACTTCATTTGCTGCCAGAAAAGTATGGAAATATTTTCTATCAGCTGCAAGAATAAATGAAGAAGGTGTAACTCTGCACCAGGCTATTGTGAAGTGCTGGAATGTGAAAGTCGTGCCAAGATTGCAAAAGCCAATTTTCCAAGCACTACCTGTGATCATTATCTGGGAACTTTGAAAAAGAAGGAATGGATACAAATATGGGGATCCTGTATCTGTCAAGAGAGCCATATATCAAATATCAACTATGCTGCAGCAATTGGTGAAGTTTAGAAATACAAGCCTCCAAAATGTCCCCAACAAATGGCCAGACTTATTAAGTATGATGGAACGGTACACTTCTACTTAATATACCAAAGTACTGTGGGAACTACCTGAGCAAGGATGGATAAAAGTGAACACAGATGGTGCATCTAGAGGCAATCCAGGAAGGAGTTCATTTGGATATGTTCTAAGAATGGGGAAGGAGAACTTGTTCATGCATGTGGAAAAGAGATACAAGAAGGA
Source organism: Nicotiana benthamiana (assembly GCA_034376525.1). Taxonomy (NCBI): domain Eukaryota; kingdom Viridiplantae; phylum Streptophyta; class Magnoliopsida; order Solanales; family Solanaceae; genus Nicotiana; species Nicotiana benthamiana. Next base: position 32,513,462 of record CM067331.1, on the reverse strand, counting down.
ACAAATACAGAAGCTGAAGTGAGGGCCATATTAGAAGCTATGAAATATTGTGTGGGCAAAGATTATATTCTTATTGACCTACATATAGATTCAATGTTGGTAAAAAAACGTGCTACAAGGTGAGTGGTCTGTACCATGGTCAGATGCAGCAGATTTGGAGGAAATAAAGGAGTTAATGGAGAGGTGCAATCTGAAGTTGTCACACACACTGAGGGAAAGGTATCAATATGCAGATCATATAGCTAACTATGCTCTAGATATAGGCCCATTGGAGTGTCACTCTTTCTAGGAATTGGATGTCAAAGGGGGGATGATTATTAATAGAGATAAACTATAATGTCTCTATTTAAGAGTGAAAGTTGCAAGGAGATAAGGAAAATGAAGGAATGCAGCTTCAGATTACAATGTCCCTACTTAAGAGTTACAATTGCAAGGAACTAGAAATTGGAGGAGGAGGATCACCAAAGAAGAAGGAGAGTTCAGGAGGATATTCAGTTGATCAATATACTTAAATCCTTTTGGAGGAAAGTATAGGGATACTTTTTAGTAATTTTGTTTTTTTTTTTGCAGGTTTTTCAGCATCTATGCACTACTCTTTAATGGAATTTCAGTCGGTGGTGTTATTGTTTGGCACTCATTCCACTGGAAGGACATTAAGAGTAGGTAAATGCATAGAGGCAAGGAGGAGTAATCTTTGTTTAGAAATGCTGGGAACCTCATGGGTGCTAATCAAACCAAATCAAGAGGTTCATAGGTGGTGGATGAGTGCAGTACATTGCAGGACAACACCTCAGCTACACAGAATGGAAATCACAATGCGAGTCACATCTACAACTTCAGAAAAGAACAGTTACAATGTATTGTAACATATAGGCATAGATGTTGCAGCTCTGAAGTCATGTGGTGTACGTGGGAAAAATTCAATGGATGGAGGGACTCAACTCTCTCCAATTTCACAACGAGTCATTTAGGGAGCCAGGCAATTTTGGTTGCAGAACATTATGTTGCTACAGATCATCATGTTCAGCTCCTTAGGGAGTGGAATATGGTGGTCGTTCTTTCTAATACTATTTTCTTTTTTGTAGGAACTTTACTTTGACCATACCCTATTATTTGGTACAATTTCTATGGGTGGTATTAGCATTTAATGCTTATTCCCTAGAAGGAGTACACATTATAGGCACAAGTATGGTAAAGAGGAGCAATGTACCCAGATTTTGGACCAAGTATAGAGTGGGCTCTTTGTGGGAAAATCTGGGAGGAATGAGTGCACTGTGGGATGTAATATCAATGCATTCTAGTATAGCAGACCTTTCATCAGCTAGATGATGCACCTGTGAAAAAATAAAATCAACATCAGAAGGGACACAATACAAAACATACATGGATTCAGGAATTGTGGAGGACCTATTATCCTCGTGAAAAACAAACATCAGAAAAAAAAATGCAAAATACAACAGGATGAGTCGATAAAGAACTCTGTTTTCGTGACAAGCTTCAGAAATCTCTGGTATGTACAAGGAGTTCTGAACATTAATGCAACACATTTGCCTGGAGATCCAACATGTAGTTCAAATGAGGCAAAGCATAGTCTTCTATTGTTCAGTACCATCATCTACAGATCTTGGCAATCCAATTTTACCAGCGTAACAAATGCAGCAGCTATAATGGAGCAGATACAGGCACAATGGCATCACAACACTCGCATGCAGCTTCAGACAACAAATACAGATACACAAGAGATCACAGGGCAAAGCAGCACATCAACGAGATGAATCCACCAGGAAGATCAACGAACAAACAAGGCAAATCTGGAACAGAAACGAGGTTCAAAGGAGGATATTGGGCTAGCGTTAATTCCTATGGAGGATACAGAGATGATCTTTTAGATACAAGAGATATAATGAAGATTGTACTTTCAAAAATGAAATTTAAAAGTGGAAGTTCATGCAGTCACACGTGTGAAATGATATTGGTTCAAAATTGGGTTGTTATTGCAACACTTAGAGCTGGACAGGTTTGGACAAATATAGCTACATTTTCAATAGATGCAAATCGAATTAGGCTTGTACAAGCTATAGGTAAGGCATGAAAAAGACACGACAAATAGGTTATATATTGGCTTGAAATTGGGCTGGTCTTGGAAGATTTGGAGCTGGACAGAACTTCGTCAAAATGAACTACATAGAATTGGGCTTCGAATGGCTAAATGATTGGGTTTTAGGAAAAGGATTGTTGCATGGGCTTCATCGGCTAGTTTTTATACAAAGTCTATTAGTTTTCTTATTGTGATATCAATTTTGATAATAGGTCATATGTATTGCACATAGTTTATTACTTTCATCTCGAAAGACTTCATGACATTCATTCTATTTTATTTTATAGATAAATAAAAACTAGCCCTAGGCTCCGCCTAGTGGATTGTCAAAAAAAATCTATATCAAGCAGTAAAATCACTTAAAGCGGTGAATCAATGAAGAAGTCAGATGGAATCTCTTTAAACCAAGTAAAACAGGTAATTTAGCAGGTAAATAACAAGTAGGAAATGCCCCTGGGGCACAGTATCAAACACTCAGAACATTACAAACCCCTCGGGCTCACTCTCAGTACAGTATCAGCCCCTCGGTCTCACTCTCAGGACATGATGGGTACCTGCGCACACTGTGGGTGTGCAGACTCCGGAGGGGCCCCTTACGGCCCAAGCTGTATATCAAGGCACCCCGTGGCATCATCTCTCTGCACTCGGCCTCACATCACTCGGCACTCGGCCTCACATCACTCAAGCCACCTCGTGGTATATAAATGTATCTCAGGCCCTCGGCCTCATATAAATCAGCATGTCCTCACATATGGCCGTCGGCCGCACTCAGTTAGGGAAATCATCACAAGCCCCTCGGGCATAAGTAAAACAGTAGTGCTCAGCCCAAAACATCATTTAAAAATATCATTTAAGTCTCAAAGTGGGGTAAAAGTGGCTGAGTTATGAAAACAATGATAAACAATAGGACTGAGTTCAAGTAATATGTCAATCGGTGAGGAAACTGTGATAAAAATCCCCGAAGGGTTCAAATAGTTTGCACCAAGCCCAAATATAGCAATCAGCCCAAATCATGATGATATCAAATAAGTTTCAGTCAAATATGTGGTAAAATCATCAATTAGAATGAATGAAGTCATAATCCCCAGTAGTAAACGATCCTACGCTCGTCATCAAGCCCGTGTCTCACCTCAATATAGCACGACATTGTGCAATTCGGGGTTCCAAACCCTCAGGACATCATTTACAATCACTACTTACATCGAACCGGCTACAACTCTAGCTCGCGACGCCTTTTCCCCTCAAATTGGCCTTCATGTGCGTCGAATGTATCAAAAATTAGAATGAATACGTCAAAATATTCCAAGGGAACAAAATCCAAGCGAAAACAATCGAAAAATATCGAAAATCCTGAAATTAGCAAAAGTCGAGCCCCTGGACCACTTCTCGAAACTCAGAAATTTTTACCTCAACGGGTTCCTTATCTCCCCATGAGTTCATACATACCAAAAGTTCTCAAATCCGACCCCAAATGGGCCTTCAAATCAATTTCAAAATCCCAAGCCCTAGTTTCTTCCATTTTTGGCTTAAGTTCCATAGATTTTTAGGTAGATTTCACAATAAAGGCGAGTTTTAGGTTCATATATCTTATCTCCAATCGTTTTTCCTTGAATCCCTCTTTAATTCCCTTCAAAAGCTCTCAAAATTGCCAACAATGGAGTAAAAATGAGCTCCAACTCGCAGATGAAATGTTTATAAACTCTATGTTCAGGCCTGATATTCTTTCTGTGCGATTGCGGAAAATCCCACACGATCGTGAAGCAAAAAAATCCAACTCCCAAAATTCACTCTATGTGATCGCAGTATATCTCATACAAATGCGATGCCCAGGCTTCTTACTCTACACGAATCGCGGACACCCCTCCACGTTCGCAATGTACAAACACATCCAAGACCCTTGGCCTGCTTGACTCTATGCGATATCACATGTTCGCGTTCGCGATGGCCAGACTTCTCCAACTATGCGATCGCATCCCCTTCACCACGAATTCATAGAACAAAAGGATTGCCGCCCCCTCCTCCTCAAAAGCTCTATACAATCGCAATGAAGGATTTCTTTACAACATCTGAATAGATTTTATGCAATCTTCTAAGGCACGAAATGGTCCGATTGACAATCTGAAACTCACCCGAGGCCCCTGGGACCTCAACCACAACACAACCTAAAACTTTATTAAAACTTGTTCCACTAATCAAAACACCTCAAACAACATCAAATTACCGAAAACTCATTGAATTCAAGCCTAAGTTTCCAAAAACTTTCAGAATACGCTTTCGATCAAAAATCCAACCAAACTACATCCGAATGACCTGTAATTTGCACACACGTCCCAAATGACATAACGAAATTGTGAAACTCTTGAGATTCCATTCCAACTCCCAGATCAAAAGTGAGGCATAGACAACATCATAAATCTTTGTTGTACTCAAAGTTTGTTGGCTTCCACCAAGCACGTCTTCAGCGCATTCCCAATATCCTGGGATATGACGATACTCGCCCTCGATTGTCGTTGCGTTTCCCCAATGTACTTCGCTTGAATTATGCGGCTTCCTAAGTTTGGAAGGGTGCTAGCAATATTTACATGACGATGGATTTGCTCTTGGAGAGACCACATCTTGGATAATGGATTAGAAGTCGATTTGTGCTCCAATGTCCAGTTCTCTACATGAAGGGAGTTCCTTAGAGGAGGCCATGGGGCTGCATATCGGTCGGCTTGTGAGGTGAGAACTAAAAGCTTGGTTTGTTCTCTTCCATCTTCAGTCTTGATAATGAGATATCTAAATTTTGAGGAAGGTGAGGTATAATCCCTGAAATTTGTCATCTCTTCGTGCTAAAAAAAAGAGAAAGAAAAGAGGGGTTATCAAAGTCCAAATCAAGAACATTAGAATGGGTACAAAAGTCTAAATGGATGAAATGCTCTTTGGTAGTCGGGCTAATTTGAGAGTAATCTCTTCAAGAATCGGGCCATTTCGAGAGTAATCTCTCCAAGAATCGAGGCATTTTGAGAGTAATCTCTCCAAGAATCGGACCATTTTGAGAGTAATCTCTCCAAGAATTGAGTCATTTTGAGAGTAATCTCTCCGAGAATTGGGCAGGAATGAGTACCCATCCCCTCACACCCTAAGACCGTCTTCTTCATGCATGAATCATCTTATTGAACAAAAACATATCTTTCTTGCTTGACCTACAAAAATAAAAAAGGACAATAAAGAGAAAAAGTACAAGAAAAGAAGAAGAAATTACCTTCACTGATTCTTCCTAATTGTTTATGGACAAACTCCGCGAGACTTGCAAATATTGCGAATTGATGCTCAAGAAACATTGGAGCATGGGTTTATATAGAGTTTGCAAAGTAGCTACGGAGACTGAATCTTCGATGTTGGACTCAACTATTATCTAGTTATCTCCTAATTGGAGCCAAATTACGTGACATATCCCAGTAAAATTAGGCTAGCAGAGGCGGTCGATCATAAGACATCTTCCATGTCCAACTAGAATTGAGAAAGACTATTGGTCGTTGTAAAGCTCCACTTACTGTTAGAACTTGAGACATGCAATGAATTACTAATGTCTCCACAATTGTAGGTGTACATGTTTCTTAGCATCTGCCTTGTTCACGTGAAAGGCATAGATAAGTCCAAATTTCTTCAACTTTAGCAATCTTTGCTATATTAATGATTACAATTGCTTCAGAACGTCACCTAAACATGTTGTCCCTTGGAATTTACCAGTGTTGTGAGATTTATTTGAGACTACAAATATATGAACCCCTATATTATTATTCAAGCATGGATACTTCAAGTCATGTCCTCGGAGTTTCGACACGTTTGCACTTTAGCGAACCTTAAAGTAAGGAGTATTTGTAAGTATATAATTTTATTTAAAATTAAATTTATAAAATAATTTAGATTATATTTTAAATTCGAGATATATTAGTTCAAATAAATATTACGGACTAATATAATATAATTGAATTAATTATATGTCCAAATATATATATGTATATTAAATAAATAAGTTTTAATTCATTGGGCTAGCCCAATCCAAAGTGATGAGCCCACTCCACTTAGTCCAAGATGTCATCTTCCTACAGGCCAGTTTGATACCACGTGTCAAATGACGTGGCGCGCCAAGTCAAAGGGAAGAGCCAATAGGATCATGCCACGTGTCAAAATGACAAGGCATGTCAAGTTACACTAAAAGACCAATAAAAACGCACCATGTGTGCAAGTGACATGTTCTGGCCAATCAAATGAGGCCATGTCACCCTTCAATTTGATTGGTCGGAAGGAATTTGTTCTTATCACAACTCCTCCCTTTTACAACTACAAATATGGGTCTTCATAACTCAGAAAGGGGACTAGAAGTTATAACAAGAAGCAAGAAAGAGCTCATGGATCAAACACTGCAAATTCCTCCACAAGTTTCAAGCTTCAAGCAATCAAGTTCAAGTTCAGGCTCAAGAACGAAGAACGGATCAAGATCAAGATCAAGTTCAAGCAATCAAGCTCAAGCTCAAGAACAAGATCATCATTCGTGGCAACAAACATAAATTCAAAATCAAGCTCCAGGGCCTTTGAATTTATTTGCCGTTGAAAAAAAGAATCAGAGGATTAATAGAGATTATACACTCAAATACTCGAAATAAAATATTACAATTATTACTATATTTTCGATCTTGATTTTATGTTCTCGACACAAATTTAGTATCTACATCTACCATTATCCAGTTGCTAATTAGACTAATACATAAAGATTGTGTTCTTGTGCATGAAGGGAAAATTCTCAATTTATACATGTCAGTTATCACAAACCTTATCCTATAAGTAAGGCATATGTTAAATATGAAAAAAAATTATATTTTCCTTTCATCTCTTTTTCCTTTCTTCAAGCAAAGATAAAATTCAATGCGATAAGAGAATTAGGACAAATTTCTAACAATTCTATGACCCAAATTTTAAAAACCTTCAGTAGTCGTATCACATTTCTGATAGATAGTATAAAAGAGCATATGTCTCCTGTTATTTATGAGTTTCATTGGAATTTTAAAATTTAATACTATTTCCTCTGGTCCTAAATAGTACTATTTATTATAAAATTTAGATCAAAATAATAATATAAAACAAGAAGATAGATAATAATATAGAAAGAAAGAGATGATCTATTTCTTCCATGTATTCAAGTATATAATGTAATGTCCAAACCCTCTATTTATAGGATGACATTGAGGTATACAAAGAAATATCATAAATATGGTATTAACTATTGAAATCATGGAGAAAGATCATGGGGAGGTTATGAAGGCGTAGGAGTTACAACTATAATGGTGAAAAATAGTGGGAGTTATCTACTTAATGGAGAAAGTAGTGGGAGTAACTTATTTAAGAGTTGTATCCACTACAAAACAATATTTCATAACACTCCCCCTTGGATGCCTATAGATAATGTGCCTCGTTAAAATCTTACTAAGAAAAAACTCTGTGGAAAAAATCTTAGTGAAGGAAAAAGAGTACACATATTAAAAACCTTACCAGAAAAAACTCAGTGGGATAAAATCTTAGTTAAGGAAAAAAGAGTACAGCGCGTATTTGCCTCCCCCTGACGAAAACATCACTTTATTCTTCGGAGACGACGAAATTCCAAGCTTGTATAACAACTTCTATAATATTGAGATCCACAATGTCTTGTGAAGAAGTTTTGTCAAATTATCACTTAAACAAATGTGTTGAAGAACTTTGGTAAATGTGCTTTATTTTGTTTCCTTCGATAGTCCTTCTTTTAATTGATCTAAGCAAACAACATTATCTTCAGTATTATTGGAATCTTCTCTTCAAAGTCAAGTCACATGTTTATTATGTGTTGAGCCCCTTACTTTATCAGTTGCTTATCTTGGCATGACTTGAATAAGTAACAACAACTAACTGCCTAATAAAATAATAATATAGCAGTACTCTCACATGCAAATAGAATGTTTGAAGAACGAACTTTAGGGAAATGCCTTCATTTGCATAACCAACAAAACCTTGACAATATTTGTTAAAATAAACAAATCTACATCAAGTATTCCTTTTGAAATATAATACTAATCATATTTCAATATCTCCATGTAGTCTTTATATTTTCAGCTATTGGGACTATTCGTCCAAATTCATATTTTTGAAATGAAGTCAATTTTTATTAAATATTTTCATTTGGCCAATCATATATCTGTCCAAATTTCATGACAAATTTAAGTTCAAGATCCACGTCAATAATAATAATATTGAGCGCTAAATTATATTAACAATATCGTCAACGATCATTTACGTCGGTTCCATCAGCGCACAATAAAGACATAAGTTATCGAGATCTCATTATTTTTAGGTACCTGAACCTCTCTCATGAGGTCTTATTAAATGTTATATCATGGTGCACTTATAAAGCACTTGCCTCCTTATTATAACCATCTTGAACATTTGCTCCCTTCTTCTTCATGCGTCCTATAGACTATATCATGGACTTTATTCTATTTGGAGCATTAACAGTCTGAAATATGACATTTAGCTTTGGGTCAACAAATGCGCATGACACTATTTTGCAAATGAATTATCACTTGAACTTCAAGTTCACATTTTCTTGTACGAGGATCTAGGTGTACTCATAATAATTCATTCCATGTATTACTTTTTTTCAGCTGCTCATTTTTCTCCCTCTAATGCTGGGATTACTAATACACATCCCCAACTTTCTTTGGGACCCATCTTTGTGCATTATGGTAGGATAATATATCATATCGCACATACGTATTTCTATATAGAATTTATTTGGTTCCCGACCTAAACCAATTGTGATAGAGAGAACTTATCATAACTTGTTGGCTAGATGTATACAAGTGCTATTGTATATTAAATGATATACCTCATATCAAATTTCGATTTGGGAGTTTTATTCTCATAACTAATGGTTTAGCTTAATTGGAGCATACAATTTCTGCTAAACCAACTTTGATTTAAACCAGCATTATCAATAAATTATCAAAATTTATATTCTGGAACTGTGCTCTAATAACTTGAGCAAGTAATTTTGCAAAAGCCAAATCGCAAGTTGATAACCAACGCACATGTGACCATACAATAGATGCATCTATTAAAATTATATAATAGTAAACGGTCCACATGGCAGGTGACTGGGCCCATGTATATATCACCTTTTATATGTTCCAAAAATTAGGGAATACAATCCCAACTCTAGCTGGTACAGTAATCAATTTATCATGAGAACAAGTCGTATGAGAATTCTTGAAGAATCTACGAATTCTTCAATATATGCCAATATGAATTCTCAATCGTTTTTCGCGTCATAATTGAGCCGGGATGGCCAACCAGTCATGCCAACTAATATTTATTCCACTAAATATTTAATTTACCATGGCATGTGATTCCATCACCATGCTTATACACTTGTAGTACAAATAGAAAAAAAATCAGATAAGCTTTCATATTTACCCGGTATGATTATAGTAGAAGATATTTAATTTTTCTTTCACTATAATCTAAATATGCCAACCACTTTGGCTAATATATTTAAAACTCAAAAGTTCCTTTTTGATACTTACTACCACCAATGCCATGAATAATTTTATTTATTCGGTAGTAACAAATTCACTCTTTCAAAGCTCTCAATAATTTTGTACTGCAAGATCTTTTGTCACACCATCCATATGGTGAATGTCTCATTCACGGAGAAAATCATATCATAATAATTGTCATGGTCAAAACCATCATAAGCAAAATTATTTCTTACTTTAATTTTGTTTTTAATAATATTTTATAAGACATGAAAAAATATTTTTTGGTGACCACATGTACGGGACCATTGACATATTCATATAACCACATTGTATTATTTATTATCTTTATTTCTCTCAAACATCCCTTAGAGGTGAGTTGTGGTATTCATCTAAGCATCCATTGTACGTCTTTATTCATTACTTTTATCATGTATTGTCATATTCACCTTTAGGAATGGGTCTGCATTCTCAATGCTTATCATACATCACATCCTCTTCAAGGAATGGAACATAATCACGACATGCTTTATTATTTTTCCATACCAATTTGGTGGTAAACATTGCCTTCACATTTTGAAGGACTATTTTAAGAACCCTTCTCGTTCTCATTTTTATAATTATCATAATGATGACTATTATTATTGTCTTTGGCTCACCCATGTTCATTGGTCAACCACTTGTCTTTATTTAGACTTATTATGCACTTCTACCACATTCACTTCAATAATGGTGCAAATCAAGTGGGACAAACTTCATGCTTTTTCATAAAAAATATGTTATCTTTCTTTAGTCATCATTATATCATCAATATGGTACACTGAGACTTGAACTCAAGACCTTATGTATAATGGGTATTAGGCCATAATATGTTGGGACTCAAACATAACGTCTTATATCATCATATAAATCGGAACTTATATCTGATGTCTTATTCTCATAATAGCATGTTAGACCTTAATATCAACAACAACAACAACAACAACAACAACTACCCAGTATACTCCCACCAGGTGGGGTCTGGGGAGGGTAATATGTAGACAAGCCTTACCCCTACCCGAAAGGGCAGAGAGGCTGTTTCCAGTCGACCCCCGGCTCATAGGATAAAAGGAAAAACAGCAGTAAAACATAAACAAGGACAAAAACAAAAACAAAAACAAAAACAATAGAGCATTAGTAACTCCAGCAGAAATAGCGTAAATAGCGTAAATAATTATCTAAACATACGAAACATAAATACAATCGCATGCAGTAATATCATACAGTAACTACCATAACTAACAGCCATAGGGGGGACATAAGCTAAAACACAATTTTGTTATTATAGTACAATAAGACTAGAACCCACCGTATTACCTCAACCAATGGTATTATAGGCCAAAGTGCCGAGAAATTTACCAGTAAGCCTTAAAGATAATACCACTCCGTGATCATATATGCATAACAATAAGTACATGTGTAATATTATATCAAATAAATTTAATAGAATGGACATTTCTATTAAAAGATCATGGGTACTCCAACATCCATGCACATTAGCGTAGTATCATTTTCTAGAACAATGAATCCTTTTTTCTGTTAGAGATGTAGCAACTAATTTAAAGACACACCTTCCTGGTTCCTTGTTCTACTACCGGATACAATTCAAAAAAGTTCAACTAAATATTGCATGTAAAATTAATGTGAATATATGAAAGGGTGAATGAGTACATAAGGATGAAAAACTCGTCTTTGCATTATCATCCAATAAATTTTTTATTGTACTTGATCTCATGCTTATAATTCACATAATGGTGACGTAGAAGATCATAAAATGAGCAATTTGTGCTGGTAACGTATTATAAAACTTAGCTCAAGTAGTAATATAAAACAAGAAGATAGATAACAATGTAGAGAGAAAGAGATGAGAGAATCTATTTCTTCTATGTATTCAAGTATATATAATGTGATGTCCAAATCCTCTATTTATAGGATAACATTGAGGTATGCAAAGGGATATCATAAACATGTTATTAACAATTGAGATCATGGGGAAAGATCATGAGGAGGTTATGGAGGTATGGAGTTACAACTATAATGATAAAAAGTAGTGGAAGTTATCTATTTAATAGAAAAAAGTAGTGGGAGTAACTTTTTTAGAAGTTATAAAACATCCACTACAAAACAATATTTCATAATACTATTAGTTTTTTGGCAAACCAAAAACATTCTGAAAAAATAAATTAAGAGAGTTAAAAGGTTGTTTAACTAAATACACTTATGAATAAAACAAGTAAAATGTTCTTTTTCGTAAAAGGTGTGGAAAATCTTAAAACGAATAACATGAATTGGGGTAATAAACAATGGAGAAGTAGAATGTGACCTACTTTGTATATTCTGATGTAAGCATGAGACCTGGTATTAATTAGTAGTCGTACATGATTAAAAGATCATATAAGTAATGTGTACTTTATGAATTGCATTAAAAACTTTTGATCTAATATTCTAATTCATAACTTCTTTTATAAAATGAAAATTACATTTTATATCTGCTTCTAAAATTAATAGCCAATAAAAAATATATTTTCTACACATTAATATAAAATATACTTCTTTTACATATATGTACATTGTATGTAATTATTTTTTCGCAACCGATCAAATATGCAAGTTATTATTTGGGATTTCTATCCTTTGTCTATACTTGTATTATGGCGCGACTAACCTAAATTAATATTGCATAAGGTCCATTTAATAAACTTTTCCTATCAAAAACAAATTCTATTTAAAAAGTATACATTTAAATTTTTTTAATTAATAGTGAAAGATCCATCCCACTACTAATAATTCGGCGGAATATATCTAGAGTCTGCCCTACTTTGGGATGTGTGTGACTGTGTGGTAGCATTCAATTTCTACTTATCTTTACGAGTTGCAACTGATTCCCCTGTTTTGTAGCGATTCCAGGCCGGCTTTTCGGTCGCTTACTTTTCACGCCCAACTTGGCTAAGCTTTCAACAGAGGCCAGATACAAAATTTTAAGTTTTTTTAAAGAAATTAAGTTCAAAATACCAATGAAATAGACAAGAATATAAAGAATAAACAGAGGAGAGATTCTTAATTATTTCTTTTATATATTTAAATATCTACAATATCACTTCCCATCTTTTATTTATAATATACAAAAGAATAATATACGCACAATATTAAATATTTAAAATCATGAAAAAAGATTATAATGAAGGTTATAGAGATATGTGAGTTACGACGTAACTCCATAAGTATTGGAAAAGCTGCTGCTTTGACCCCAGGCTTTACTCATGAATCAGACCATCATATCAAAATTAATGTGTTTTATATATATATATATACATATAAATGATATTATTTAATATAAATTATTTTGTTGTGGTCGTTATATATTTTATTTTATCCTGAGAAGCCAAACATTCAAACCTTTACCATAATTCTTCTATAAATTTCGATATAATAAAGGATGCATGAAGTTAATACTCCAACAGCTTTCTAAAACTTTTTAAGCGTAAAAATTCAAATTGGTACGTACTATTTGTTTTTATGTTATGAAATAATGTAAAAAACAACTAAAATAATGCAAGAATAAGAACAATATAGAGAGAGAATAAGGAGAGAGAGAGTATTCTTATTGATACTTAGAGTTGTTAGGGATGTATTACATGGTAGAAGACCTCTTTATTTATAGGGAGTGGGATGATTTAGCTACCAATAATAGGACTCTAGAATCTCTCTAATTAAAGACATTCACCTTAAATAGAAGTGTAAAATCTCTCTATTTATAACACTCCCCCTTGAATATCTATTCAATGATGTGCCTCGTTAAAACCTTAAAACAAAACCCAATGGGAAAAATTAAAGTAAGGAAAAAGAGTACACATGTTTGAATATGCTCCTATTGATTGCCTCGTTAAAAACCTCGCAAGGAAAACCCGGTGGGACAAAACCTTGTAAGGGAAAAAGAGTGCAACGCGCATTAACTCCCCCTGATAAGAACATCAATTTATGTCCTTAAGTCTTCGCATCCCGATCTTGTGAACTAGCTTCTTGAAGGTTGACTTTGGTAAAGATTTTGTGAACAAATCAGCCATATTGTCGCTTGAACGAATCTGTTGAACATTGATATCACCATTCTTTTGAAGATCATGTGTGAAGAATAACTTTGGTGAAATATGCTTCGTTCTATCTCCTTTTATGAATCCTCCCTTCAATTGAGCTATACATGCTGCATTGTCTTCATACAAAGTTGTGGGTAGTTTATCACACTTCAAACCACATTTGTCTTGGATATGATGTATTATAGACCTCAACCACACACACTCCCGACTTGCTTCATGAATAGCAATTATCTCGGCATGATTAGATGAAGTAGCCACAATTGATTGCTTAGTCGATCGCCAAGATATGGCGGTTTCTCCACAGGTAAACACATAACCCGTTTGAGATCGAGCCTTGTGTGGGTCGGACAAATATCCAGCATCAGCATAACCAACAAGATCCGGGCTGCAATTCTTACCATAAAATAAGCCCATATCGGTAGTTCCCTTTAGGTATCGCAATATGTGTTTGATCCCATTCCAATGTCTCCTCGTAGGAGCCGAGCTAAACCTTGCTAAGACATTAACTGAAAAGGATATGTCAGGCCTTGTAGTATTTGCAAGATACATTAGTGCGCCAATTGCGCTAAGATATGGTACTTCAGGACCAAGTAGCTCTTCATTCCTTTCTTGTGGTCGGAATGGATCTTTGTTCACATCAAGTGATAACAACCATCGGTGTACTTAAAGGATGTGCTTCATCCATGTAAAACCGTTTCAGTACCTTTTCTGTATAGGTAGATTGATGAACAAAAATTCCGTTTGCCAAATATTCAATTTGCAAACCAAGACATAGTTTAGTCTTTCCGAGATCTTTCATCTCGAATTCATCCTTTAGATAATCAATTGCCTTTTGGAGTTCTATAGAGGTTCCAATAAGGTTTATGTCATCGACATATACAGCATGTACAACAAATTCCGATGTTGTTTTCTTTATAAAAACACACGGGCAAATGGCGTCATTTATATAGTCTTCTTTTAACAAGTACTCACTAAGACGATTATACCACATTCGTCCAGATTGCTTTAGACCATACAAGGATCTTTGCAATTTAATTGAGAACATTTTCCGAGATTTTGAATTATGCGCGTTTGGCATCTTGAGTCCATCGGGAATTTTCATGTATATCTCATTATCAAGTGAGCCATAAAGATAGGCAGTAACCACATCCATTAAGTGCATGTCAAACTTTTCATGGACAGCAAAACTTATGAGATAACGAAAGGTTATCGCATCCATTACAGGCGAATATGTCTCTTCATAATCGACACCAGGCCTTTGAGAAAAACCTTGTGCAACAAGGCGTGCCTTATATCTTTGTACCTCATTTTTCTCATTTCTTTACAAAGACCCATTTATAGCCGACAGGCTTAACACCATTAGGTGTTTCAACTATAGGGCCAAAAACTTCACGTTTTGCCAGCGAATTCAATTCTGATTGAATTGCTTCTTGCCACTTTGGCCAATCCTGTCTTTTTCGATATTCTTCAACAGATTGAGGTTCGAGATCCTCACATTCTTGCATAATGCTAGAAGCGACATTATAAGCAAAGACATTATCCACCACTATATCCACTCGATTAATATTTGCCTCAATATCAGTTGGATTTATGGATAGTTCCGTATTTTCCAGAGTCTCGGGCTCAATGGATTCTTCATGAATCTCAGAATTTGTTAAATCATGAATTTCCTCATGAGATTCTTTCGTGGTGTCATTTTGATCATTTTTTTTCCTCTTTCTAGGATTTCGATCTTTGGAACCTAATGGTCTGCCACGCTTCAGGCGTGCATTTGACTCATTGGATATGACACTAGATGATTGTCCAACAGGGACATCAATACGGATTGGAACATTTTCCGCGGGGATGTGGGATTTCGTTATCCTCTTCAAGTCCGTAAATGCGTCAGGCATTTGATTTGCTATTCTTTGCAAATGGATAATCTTTTGTACCTCTCTTTCACAAATAGAGGTATGTGGATCAAGATGAGATAATGACGCATTTTTCCACAAAATTTCCCATTTGGTTTCACCAACTTCTCCCCCTAATTTTGGGAAAAGTGTCTCATCGAATCGACAGTCTGCAAATCGTGCAGTAAACACGTCGCCTGTCAATGTTTCAAGGTAGCGAATGATGGAGGACGATTCAAACCCAACATATATTCCTAACCTTCTTTGCGGACCCATTTTGGTGCGGGATGGCGGTGCTATAGGCACATATACTGCGCATCCAAAAATTCTTAAATGGGATATATTGGGTTCATGACCCAAAACCAATTGCAACGGGGAATACTTGTGGTAATTCGTCGGTCTGAGACGAATTAGCATTGCTGCATGTAAGATGGCGTGACCCCATACCGAAGTGGGCAGCCTCGTTCTCATAAGTAATGGCCTTGCAATCAACTGCAGGCGTTTAATTAACGATTCTGCAAGACCGTTTTGAGTGTGAACATGAGCTACAGAATGTTCAACTTTTATCCCGATTGATAAGCAATAATCATTAAATGCTTGGGATGTAAACTCAGCAGCATTATCCAGTCTAATGGACTTGATTGGATTATCTGGAAATTATGCTCGTAGTCGAATTATTTGTGCCATTAATTTCGCAAACGCAAGGTTGCGTGATGACAACAGGAACACATGAGACCATCTACAGGATGCGTCTATCAAGACCATGAAATACCTAAACGACCCACTAGGTGGGTGAATAGGTCCACAAATGTCCCCTTGTATACGTTCCAGAAACGTGGGTGACTCAGTCCCAATCTTTGTTGGTGATGGCCTGATAATCAACTTGCCTTGATAACACAAAGTGCAAGGATATTCATTATTCGAAAGAATTTTGAAATTCTTTAACGGATGCCCATATGAGCTTTCTATAATCCGTCTCATCATGACCGATCCTGGGTGTCCCAATCGATCATGCCAAAGTACAAAGGTATTGGAATCAGTAACCTTTTGGTTTACTGTTGAATGTGCCTCAATTGCACTAATTCTTGTCCAATACAGGCCACAAGATAAAGACGGGAATTTCTCAATAACCCTCTTTTGGCCAGAGACATTTTTTGTGATGACGAGATATTCAAGATTATCTTCATCCATTGTCTCAATATGATAGCCATTCCGGCGTACATCTTTAAAACTCAACAAGTTTCTCTTAGACTTGGAGGAGAACATTGCATTCTCTATGATTAAAGTCGTGCCTTTGGGCAGAGTTACAATTGCTCTTCCGGAGCCTTCAATCAATTTACTACTTCCAGAGATTGTAGTAACGTTTGCCTTACACATATTTAGTTGAGAGAAATATTTCTTTTCTTTGAGTATTGTATGTGTAGTACATGAATCAACTAGGCAAATACTTTTACAGTTGGACGTTGATCCAAGTTCGCTTTGTGAGATATTCATATTTGTTATCCCATAGTTTGACATACAAAAGAGATACACGAACATAAGAATAAACAAGTTCAATTCGTTTGTGTCACATAATATTTTCAAAATCTGCTGCTAACAGTTGACTAACAAAATCAGATATGTTATCCATAATCGATTACTATGCAGCTTGAAAATTTTCAGTTTAAGCATTTTTCACACACAATCGATTGTTTAACATTGACAATCGATTGTTGATTAATTTTGAAAAATTCCGGATCACACTGTCTAACGACAATCGATTGTTAGACATAGACAATCGATTGTGGATGATTTTTGAAAAATTCCAGATTACACTGCCTAACGACAATCGATTGTTAGACATAGACAATCGATTGTGGATGATTTTTGAAAAATTTCAGATTACACTGTCTAACGACAATCGATTGTTAGACATAGACAATCGATTGTGGATGATTTTTGAAAAATTCCAGATTACACTGTCTAACGACAATCGATTGTTAGACATAGACAATCGATTGTTGATCAATTGTTTTTCAGCTTTAATGCGAAAATATTAGATAATCGACTAGTTTTTCAGGCTAGTCGATTACCCCTACTGGAAAATAAAAATATTATTGATATTTGAGCATATTGAAGACATTCTAAAGAACTACTGCTAACATTGCATCATGAAGTAACTAATACGAGCTAATACTAATGACTATTAGTTTATTCACTAACTAATACAAATAAGTAGAACAAAATCAAATAAATCCATCTTCTTTCATCACGGACCCATCACCGGTTAGGTGGTCTATTTTCCCCTCGGGTTGCTCAAAGAAGTCTGCCACATCCAGGTGGGTGATGTCCAAGTTGTCGTTATAGACAAAATTTGTTTCAGGGCCTTTACTCTTTCGAGATGCTTGATAAAGGTCAACCAAGTGTCTTGGTATACGGCAAGTCTTTGACCAGTGCCCTTTCCCACCGCAACGATAACATATAGTTTCTGAACCATTTGCCTTAGGATCTTCATGATCCCGTTTCTGCTTTCGGCGGTTATCTCTCCTTGGGGGTTGACGGACTTCATTGGAATTTCTTCCTTGTCTACGTCCCTGGCTATGATCCCGTTTACGACCATGACCATGGCCCTTTTCATGTTTGGCATAATGAGAGTGCACCTTATCTGCTTCAGGCAGTGGTGTAGACCCAGTGGGTCGATTTTCGTGATTTCTCATGAGCAGGTCATTATTTCGCTCAGCCAGTAGTAGAAGAGAAATCAGTTCAGAGTACTTTGTAAAGCCTTTCTCTCTGTACTGTTGTTGCAGTACCATATTGGAGGCATGAAACGTTGTAAACGTTTTCTCAAGCATATCATAATCGGAGATTTTATCTCCGCATAGCTTCAATTTAGAAGTAATTTTGAACATTGCAGAATTATATTCAGAAACGGACTTAAATTCCTAGAGCCTCAGATGAGCCCAATCATATCGTGCTTGTGGCAGAGTGACCAACTTCAGGTTGTCATATCTCTCCTTTAAGCCGTTCCACAAGATGAGTGGATCCTTGACGGTGAGATATTCAATCTTCAAACCTTCATCAAGGTGATGGCGCAAGAAAATCAAGGCCTTCGCACAGTCTTGGGTGGATGCTTTTTCTCTATCTTTAATGGTGTCTCCAAGACCCATAGCATCTAAGTGGATTTCAGCATCCAACACTCATGTCATATAGTTCTTGCCCGAAATTTCAAGGGCAACGAACTTTCTTTTCGTAATGTCAGACATAATCGAAAATCAAACTAGGAAGAGAGAAATACCTTAGTTTTTCTCGATAGCGATTCTTGAGATGGTAGAGTCTCGTGCTGATAACGTGTTATGAAATAATGTAAAGAACAACTAAAATAATGCAAGAATAAGAACAATATAGAGAGAGAATAGGGAGAGAGAGAAGTATTCTTATTGATACTTAGAGTTGTTAGGGATGTATTACAATGGTAGAAGACCCCTTTATTTATAGGGAGTGGGATGATTTAGCTACCAATAATAGGACTCTAGAATCTCTCTAATTAAAGACATTCACCTTAAATAGAAGTGTAAAATCTCTCTATTTATAACATTTTATATAATATAAAATTTGATTAGACATCTTTTGCATTTTCGTACCGTTATATTACCGTATACTCCGATCCCTTCAATATTTTAAGAAGAAGACCGAATAATTTAAAGTGATTTTCACTTATTTATATCATATATAAAATATATAAAATGTTATTACTGTTATGAAATAATATAAGAACAAGAATAATAATACAAGAACAAGAACAATATAGAGAAAAGTAGAGAAAGGAGTATTCTTATTGATACTTTGGGATGATCTACAATGGGGTAAGACCCCTCTATTTATAGGCATAGAAAAGACTTCGCCTCAAAGTAAAACTCTAGAATCTCTCTAAGTATAGACATTCACCTTAAATAGAGTTCTATTTATAACACTCCCCCTTGAATGTCTATTCAATAATGTGCCTCGTTAAAACCTTAACTAAAACAAAACCCAATGGGAAAAAATTATAGAAAAGGAAAAAGAGTACACATGTTTGAATATGCGCCTATTGGTTGCCTCGTTAAAAACCTTGCAAGGAAACCCCAGTGGGACAAAACCTTGTAAGGGAAAAAGAGTGCAACGCGCATTAACTCCCCCTGAAAAGAGCATCAATTCACATCCTTGAGTATTTGCATTCCAATCTTCTGCACCATCTTCAAAACGATCTTTTGTAGAGATTTGATAAATAAATCAGCCATATTGATTTGAATAAATATTCCGCACCTTGAAATTATCATTCTTGATAGATATGAACATCTTCATATAATGTCGTGGAATGAATCTTCAATATCTCCATAGAGGTATTCTCGATTCCATCATGCTTATAGTTATAGCAAGATACATATGTACACAAGTTGCACTTAGGATGTGGTACTTCAGGACCAAGAATTGTATATGCTTCAAGCAACTTCAATCATTGACTTTATACTTTCATGTATTTGAACTACATGTCCAAAACTACATGTCTTTCATATGGAATCAATTCTGCTTGAATTGTATCTCTTCCATTTATGATCACTTTGATCATTTGCTCATCTTCTTTATTAATAAGTTATTTTGAAACCGATTTGTCTATACGCTTTAAGCGTATCAAAGACTTTGTCCTTCTGGGACTTAATATGAGCATTTGCAGTGAGAATATAGTTACTTTCTTTGGGTCAGCAAATGCGTATAGCATGCTTTGCAATATGTTGCAATTGAATTATCCTTTTATGAACTTCAGGTTCATATTATGATATTCGAGGATCTATATATACAAATGATAATTCATCCCATGTAACATTTTCTCAAGTGTTTATCATGTCTCTCCCTCATGTTAGAAAAGCTAACTTGTTTCCTCAACTCTGGGAAATCATCTTTGTGCACAGCACATTAATAATAATAAGATGAAATTATTTGGTTCCTGACCCTGAACCACTTGTGAGGGGAGAATATAATATACTCTCGTATACAACGTATATCAAACTGATATATATAACTTTGTTCTCATAAGAATCAGTTTAGCTATTAAGTGGAGGCACTCAATAATTATCTTGCTAAACCAACTTTGATATAAACCAACTTATCAAGATGAACTATCTTGAGTAGAAAATCTGGAAATTATGCTCGAAGTTAGATTACTGAGCAATTTACCTCGCAAGCACCGGCCAGGCTGCGGGTTAATAACAATCGCGCATGTAACCATTTCATAGATGCATCATATGTGGTATACATGGCAGGTGAATGGGCCCATATTCACCTTTGATATTTCCAGAATTTATGGGCTTCAACCCGAACTCTTTAGTTGGTCAATTCATTAATGAGAACAAGTGATACAAGAGAATTCATAAAGAACTTTCTAGTTCTTTAATATTCACCCATGTGAATTCTCTATTATTGCACATCATACTTAAAATGAGATGGCTAACCCGAATGCCAACTGAATAAATTATCAATATTGGTAAACTTCAAATTTACACCATGACATGTGCACTTATCAATAAACTTCAGGTTTATTATGACATGGGTTTTTATACCAATAGATATCCACTTTACTGTGGCATTCTTTTGTTTGTGTAGTACAAACTGGAGAATAAAGCGGGTAGCTTTTCATATACAAATTATACCGCTACAAGTTGTAGTAATAGAAGATATCAAATCTTTCCTTTATTTATAGTCTTAATATAATCAGCGCTTTCGCGTGTACTTTGGAAACTGAATAAGTTTCTTTGAGACTTACTACAGCACAATACTCAATTGTGTTTCTCCAACATAGTAATGATTGGCTCTTCTAGAGCTCTCAACTAATTTTGTACTACCACAAATTCATCAACATCCATGTGGTGAATATCTTTCTTAAAGAGAAAGTTATACCATTATGGTCATGTCAAACTTATATGCAAGATATGTTTCTTGCATTATCGTTGTCCTTTAATAGTCATATTTCCAAAATACTTTGGCGTACAATAGGTACGTGACCAACAATCATTCATGCCATATATCATCTCAAACCTCCTTCTAGGGGTGAGTGTGGTATCATCTCAAACCTCTTTCTAGGGCTGAGTGTGGTATATTCTATACCAATTTCATGTTCATATTCTTCCAATAATGAATATGTATTCGTGAATCAGATGTTGTCACATTCACTTCGGGGATATGTGATTTTGTTATCCTTTTCAAATCTGTAAATGCGTCTGCCATTTGATTTGTTATTCTTTGCAAATGGATAATCTTTTGCACCTCATTTTCACAAATGGAGGTATGTGGATCAAGATTAGATAATGATGCATTTTCCACAAAATTTTCCGTTTGGTTTCACCAACTTCTCCCCCTAATTTTGGGAAAAGTGTCTCATCGAATTGACAGTCTGCAAATCGTGCAGTGAAAAAATCCCCTGTCAATGTTTCGAGGTAGCGAATAATGGAGGGCGATTCAAACTCAACGTATATTCCTAACCTTCTTTGCAGACCCATTTTGGTGCGGTATGGCGGTGCTACAGGCACATATACTGCGCATCCAACAATTCTTAAATGGGATATATTAGGTTCATGACCCGAAACTAATTGCAACGGGGAATATTTGTGACAATTCGTCAGTCAGAGATGAACTAGCATTGCTGCATGCAAAATGGCGTGACCCCAAACCGAAGTGGGCAGCCGACGAACTAGCATTGCTGCATGCAAAATGGCGTGACCCCAAACCGAAGTGGGCAGCCTCGTTTTCATGAGTAAATGAGGTATTCAAGATTATACTCATGTATTGTCTCAATCTGATATCCACTTTGAATGATATCTCTAAAACTCAACAAGTTCCTTTTAGACTTGGAGGAGAACATTTTGACTGATATCATTAAAATTCAACAAGTTCCTCTTAGACTTGGAGGAAAACATCGCATTCTCTAAAATATTGTTCTTTTAGGCAGAGTTATAGTTGCTCTCCAGGAGCCTTCAATCAATTTAATTCCCATGGTTTGACATACAAAAGAAAATATATGAACATGAGAATATACAAATCTGTTTGCTTCATATTTAAACAATATTTTCAAAATCTGATGAGGTTATTCGACTAACTAAATCAGATAGTCGACTATCATGCCTTGCGGAAAAGTCCTGTTTTAATGCGAAATATTAGATAGTCGAATAACTAAGTCTATAGTCGAATAACTTAGTAAACAGTCATCAGGTTATTCGAATAACTAAATCAGATATTTGAATAACTTAGCTTGCGGAAATTCCAGTTTTTAATACGAAATATTAGATAGTCGACTAACTTTGCTGAAAAATAAAAGTTTAAATTTAAGCATATTGAAACATTCTAAAGAACTAATACTAACATTATATCATAAACTAACCTAATACGAGCTGATACTAATGACTATTAGTTTATTCACTAACTATTACAAATAAGTGAAATAAAATCAAACAATTCCATCTTCCTTCATCACAGATCTATCACAATTTAGGTGGTCAATTTTCCCCTCAGGGTGCTCAAAGAAGTCTGCCACATCCAAGTGGGTGATGTCAAAATTGTCGGCAGAGACAAAATTTGTTTCAGGGCATTTACTCTTAAGAGATGCTTGACAAGGCTCAACCAAATGTCTTGGTACACGGTAAATTTTCGCCCAGTGCCCTTTTCCACCGCAACGATAACATATAGT
Organism: Nicotiana benthamiana; assembly: GCA_034376525.1. Classification (NCBI taxonomy): domain Eukaryota; kingdom Viridiplantae; phylum Streptophyta; class Magnoliopsida; order Solanales; family Solanaceae; genus Nicotiana; species Nicotiana benthamiana. Next base: position 32,490,105 of record CM067331.1, on the reverse strand, counting down.
TTATGAACTATTTGCTTTTGGATTCTCATCATATCGTGCTTGTGGCAGAATGACCAACTTCAGGTTGTCATATCTCCCCTTTAAGCCATTCCACAAGATAGGTGGATTTTTGACTGTGATATATTCAATTTTCAAACCTTCATCAAGGTGATGGCGCAAGTAAATCAAGGCCTTAGCACAGTTTCAAACCTTCATCAAGGCGATGGCGCAAGTAAATCATGGCCTTAGCACAGTTTCAAACCTTCATCAAGGTGATGGCGCAAGTAAATCAAGGCCTTAGCACAGTTTCAAACCTTCATCAGGGTGATGGCACAAGTAAATCAAGGCCTTAGCATAGTCTTGGGTGGATGCGTTATTTCTGTCTTTAATGGCGTCTCCAGGACCCATTGCATCCAAATGTATTTCAACATCCAACACCCATGTCATATAGTTCTTGCCCGAAATTTCAAGGGCAACGAACTTTCTTTTCATAATGTCAGACATAAAACAAAATTACATCAAGAGCGTGTTCATACTTACGGGGTCTATTGCAATTATCACATTCACTTCAGGTAATGGATCATAATCATTTGTATGTGCTATACACAATCTCATGTCAAATATTACTTTCATAAAGTGAAAGATTATTTTGAGAATCCTTATTATTCTCATTACCACAATAATGACGATTATAATTTCGTCTATTGCCACGTCCACATCCATTGATACCTTCACGGTAATAATTTTGTCTTCTTTCAGACTTATCACATACTGCTACCACATTCTCTAAAGGGAATGGAGCAAATTCAATTGGACGGATTTTTAATTCTTTGCCCACAATCATACATGAATTTGATCATGGCAAGGCATAGAAATTTTACCACTTCATGTGAGTGTAATTTCTTACGAACTCCATTAGAGTTATAATCAAACTTTGTTGTCTTTGTTTGTATATAAAATCAAATCGTAGAATTTCAAGAATTTGAAAGGGAAAAGTAAATTACTTACCTTTAAGGTATACCAATAAATGTTGTGATATCAAATATACCTCTTGTGTAAATTCCTTTCTTTCTCTCACGTTTTTCTCTTTCTGTTTCTGTTTCTTTCATCTTTGTTTTTCCTTTTTGTCCGTATAGAAATTTTTTTTAGGATTTGGTTACGACAGAACCTCACGTGAAACCCTACACAAACAAAAGTTAAGACAATCGGAAATTTCAATTGGTTAGAGACTCGTGCTGATAACGTGTTATGAAATAATATAAGAACAAGAACAATAATACAAGAACAAGAACAATAGAGAGAAAAGTAGAGAGAGGAGTATTCTTATTGATACTTTGGGATGATCTACAATGGGGTAAGACCCCTCTATTTATAGGCATAGAAAAGACTTAGCCTCAAAGTAAAACTCTAGAATCTCTCTAAGTATAGACATTCACCTTAAATAGAGTTCTATTTATAACAATTACCATAAATATATATAGTTTTATACTTATTTTTCATGTTCATAATTATTCTATAAATATAATATTATTTATTAAATATCAATATAAGGAGTTAATTTCTTCCTTAGACGCGCTACAAATCTCGAACTAAATATTCTTCCAAATATTCTTATTTGGGCGCGCTGCAATTATGGAAGTAAATATTTTCAAGATACTTCATTAAATACGGAATCATTGTAGTATTAAAATTTCTTATTTAGATATCTAAGCAAATATCTCTGCATTTTCTAAGCAAACAAATATCTCTTTTTTTTCTACTTCACCTAACGAAGAAATAAATCCCACAAAATAAAAAAAAACTAAGCAAATATCTCTGCATTTTCTACTTCACCTAATATTTTTGCTTGTAGTCTTTTTTAAACTTGTAGTTGAAAATATCATTATATTTTTTCCATGAAAAATAATAAGTTGACAAATCTAATAGTTGATGTCACCTAGGTACTCGACAAAGTAGTTGATGTAGCTTTTTCTAACATATTTCCCTCAATCTATAATTGATAATGATATAATGAATCTTTAAGATTATGTCTAGTCGAAAATCCCAATTAAACTACAATTGAAATGAGAATTGGGATATTAAATTTCAATATATCCAGTTTGTAGATATTTTGTAGATGAATCATACATTTTTTGTATTATGATTGTAGATGCTTTATTTTTTTATTTTTACAAATAAAAAATGACTAAAACTTCTACAAGTCTTTTGCAAAAAACGCAATTATGTCAAAAATTTTAATTAAAGTACAATCAAATGGGAATTGGGATGTTAAAATTCAATGTACCAGTTTGTAGATATTTTGTAGATAATTATAGATATTTATATCCTGATTGTAGATGTTTTGTTTTCTGTTTTCACAAATCAAAAACGACTAAAACGACTAAACTTCTACAAATCTTCTGCAAAAAACGCAATTATGTCAAAAATACCAATTATGCTACAATTCAAATGGGAATTGGGAGATTAAAATTTAATATACTTAATTTATAGATATTTTGTAGAAAATTATAGATTATTTGTATTCTTATTTTAGATGCATTGTTTTCTGTATTCACAAATAAAAAATGACTAAAACTTCTAGAAAATCTTCTATAAAAAATGCAATTATGTCGAAAATACCAATTAAGCTAAAATTAAATGAGAATTGAAATATTAAAATTTGATGTACTCAATTTGTAGATATTTTGTAGATAAATTGTAGATATTGTATTATCATTGTATATGCATGGTTTTCTGTTTTCACAAATTTAAAACGACTAAAATTTTTAAAAAATATTTTGCAAAAAACGTAATTATATCAAAAATACCAATTAAGCTATAATTAAATAGAAATTGATCTTGATTTTATTGTTGAGTCCCAATTTTTCATTGAAACCAAAACAACATAAAAATACTGAAGGAATCTGAGAAGAAAAAAATGTCAGCAAATTGGGATATTAAAAATGCAAATTTGTGAAAAGAAAAGGAAATGAATGGTTTCAAATAGAGAATCTGCAAGGCGATCTAGGATGAAGAAATCAAATCTTGTGCAAGAATTTAGAAAGAAAGTCAGCAAATTACAAGCTGCCAACAGAACCACTATGGTTAAAATTGAAGAAACTACAGAGAGGTTGATATTTTGCACTGCTCAGAACAACGTGTTGAGGGCAGAGGATATAGAGTTAATAGATAGGTTAAAATCTCTAAACGATTTGATTAATCATACTGGTTTAGAATAGAGAAACGTGAGAGGGTGGGATATATGGTACCTTGAATTAAGGAAGAATATACATTGTATTAATTGTACTCTTAAAAAATATTATGATATAGTATTAATAATTTGGCATATTAAATGTAATTATATCAATCTTAAACATTAAAGATAATAAGTTTTTTATATAGTATAGGAATATAAAATTTTTTAATTTTAAACCATTATTTTTTAATTTCGTATAGACCAATGAATACGATGACACAGTCTTGAACAATAAAAAAGAATGCAAAACCATATCCATCTCAAGCAGACAAACTTTTTGTTGTCCCTACCTGCCAACCTCCATATTAATTACCTTTTCTTGTGTTACACAGCTCTCATATATATATATATATATATATATATCCCTTTATTAAAATAAAATTTATGTCACACACAAAAATGTCAATCTTTTTAAGATTAGTACTCCTTCCGACACAGTTTAAGTAATTTTTTAGGTCTTTTAACATATATTAAAGAATTTATCTTTTTAGTATTAATTAATATTAAATAAATATTGAGATGCACATATTGAAGACTGTTGAACAGTTTATACATTGTGAAGTTACAGAAAGAAGTACAAATTTCAGAACACTGATAACAGTAGTGTATGCAAATAATGAGATGAACAAGAGACATCAACTATGGGCGAAACTGTTGACCTTAGGAGCAACTATTCAGGAGAGCTTGCTACTAAGTGGAGATTTCAACAATGTTCTCCACACTGATGATAGGATAGGTGCTCCAGTTATGCAACAGGAGATTCAAGGTTTCCAAGACACACTCATTGCTCTTCAACTCACTCGGTTGAAGAGCTTGGGATGTTTTTATACTTGGTGTAATAAATAAAACCCAGAGACAAGAGTCTATAGCAGGATTGATTGGGCTTTTGGAAATGTGAAATGGATGCAGGAGTACAGTCGTATTGAAGCTGATATGTTGACCCCGGGAGTATTAGACCATTCCCCTATCCTTTTAATGTGCAATGCTGAGGAACAAAGAAGGAACATTCATCCTAAGCCATTCAAACTGTATACTTCTGTGATGGATCATGCTGATTTCCCTAGCATTGTGGAAAGGGTATGGAATCAAAGCCAGCATGGAGGGAAAATGCATAGAGTATGGAATAAATTAAAGGTCCTAAAAGTGGGGTTAAAGGAATTGAATACCTATATGACAAAGTATATGATACACCTCAGTGAGGCAATGCAGAAACTGGAAGCCATACAGAATCAGCTACAGATCAATTGTATGGACCAAGGTCTGATTGATCAAGAAAAGATGGTGCTTATGGAAGTAGAGAAATGGAGTAACATAGAGGAGTAGATCTTACACCAGAAATCTATAGCACACTGGATTGCTTGTGGAGATTCAAACACTAAATATTTTCATGCTCAACTGAAGATGAGGACAAACTTTAATACTATAAACGCTATATATACTGAAGAGGAGTAAAATTATCTGATCCCAGGATGGTGGAAGAAGAGTTTATTACTTGCTTCAAGACCTTATTGGGAGGAAACAATAACATCTGCCAATGTCCAAACACTGCAGTAATCCATCAGGGTCCTTGTCTCAACTTGCAACAGAAAGATGAACTAGTAAAGCCAATCACAAGTGAGGAAATACTAATGGCAATAAAGGATATGCATCATGATAAGGCACTAGGTTGGATGGTTTCCCAATTGAATTTTTTATAAGGCATTGGCATGTAGTGGGGGAAGACATCTGTGAAGGTGTGATGGAATTCTTTCTCACAGGGAAGTTGCATAAGGGAGTTAGTAGCACTGCTCTAACACTAATTCCTAAAGTGCAAAATCCAAGCAAAGTGAAGGATTATAGACCTATTGCATGTTGTACAACTCTGTATAAAATCGTCACTAAGATCCTTACAGCTAGGCTGAAAGCAGTTATTGGCTATCTGGTTGGAAGATCACAGTCAGCATTCATTGAGGGTCGTTGCATCACAGATAACATTCTATTTACACAAGAACTATTCAAAGGCTACTCCAGGAAAGGCATTTCACCTAGATGTGTTCTTAAAGTAGATTTAAAGAAAGCTTATAACACAGTTGAGTGGTGCTTCCTAGAAAGACTGATGCAGGACTTGGGCTTTCCTTATAAATTCATTATGTGGGTAATGGAGTGCATATCCTCTGTCGCCTACTCTCTCAACATCAATGGTGGACTCACTGCTCTATTTAAAGGAATAAGAGGCATAAGGCAAGGTGACCATATGTCTCACATACCTCTTTGTTCTGGCCATGGAGTATCTACAAAGAGAATTTATGCAAATGATGATGAGAAAAGAGTTCAAATTCCATCCTAGATGTAAGAAGTTGGGTGTGGCACATGTTTGCTTTGCGGATGATCTACTTATGTTCTGTAAAGCAGACATTCAGTCTGTAATCCTACTGAAGCAGGCTTTCTAAAACTTCTCCAAAGCTTCTGGACTTCAAGCAAATGCTGACAAAAGTGTTGTGTACATAGCAGGTGTAACAAACTGGCAGAAGGAGGTGATCTTACAGGCATTGGGTTTCCCTGAAGTCAGGCTTCTATTTAAATATTTAGGGATGCCTTTGGATTCAAAGAAACTGATCATTGCTCAATGTTGGCCATTAGTTGAGAAAATCACACAGAAAATAAGCTGCTGGTCATCAAGGCTGCTCTCCTATGCTGGTCGACTTCAGCTGATCAAATCAGTTTTGTTTGGTGTACAAGCCTATTGGTCCCAAATATTTCTACTGCCTAAAAAAGGTCTGAGGATGACTGAAGCAATATGCAGATCCTACCTTTGGACAGGTTCAGCTACAGTGTCAAGGAAAGCTCTGGTTTCCTGGGAAACACTCTATTTGCCATACAGTGCAGGGGGATTAAATGTGTTGAACCTGATCAAGTGGAACAAGACTGCTGTTGCAAAGCACCTATGGGCACTGACCAAGAAGAAGGATAGTTTGTGGATAAAATGGGTGCATACTTTCTATATTAAAAATTACTGTATTGATGACATGCCAGCGCCTAGATCTGTTGCTTGGGCAATAAGGAAAATCTTTGAGTCGAGAGAGTTGATAAATGACATTGCAACTCTTCAAGGTAATCTGGACAGTCGACTGCTTCAGCTTCAGAGGGATGATTCATTCAGCATCAACAAATTATACAGACTCCAACACCCTCAATACCTTAAAGTCCAATGGAAGACCATCATACTGCAGGCTCAATTACACCCCAGGTACAAAATTATTTTGTGGCTGGCTCTGCATAAGAGATTCGCAACTGTGGACAGACTCCAGGAACTCAATATCCTGATTCCACAAGAATGTACTTTATGTGGAATGTCTCGTGAGACTTTTGATCATCTCTACTTTGACTGCTTGAAGACTAAAGCACTTTGGAGTCGGCTCCTAAACTGGTTGGGTTATAAACGACCCATTTTTGACTGGAAAGAGGAATGTGACTGGGTCAGTAAGATGCAAGGAGTAGAACTAGTGTAGCAGAAATCACTGCCTGCCTGTTGGGATCCTGGTGACAGTGATATGGAGAGAGCGCAATAAAATGAGATACCAAGGAGGGAAAATGCTGAGCGATAATGTCTGTAAGGAAATAGCAGTCCATCTCCACTCCAGAGGAGCTTCAATTCAAAAATGGAAGGTTGCTTTACTAAGCTTAAACCTTTACCCCTAGAGTAGGGGTAAGGTCTGCGTACACACTACCCTCCCCAGACCCATTAAATGGGATTATACTAGGTTGTTGTTGTTGTTAAACCTTTACCCCTAGGCTGCTCTTGGACAGAATTGTCACATTTACTATCAAATAGTGATATTGCAAATCTTTTTAGATTGATAATAGGTGTAGTGACTATATAGCATGTGAGTATAGATGGTCAGCATTTATGTTTGCACGTGTACAATTTTTTTGACGGAATGAAATAGAAAAAGTTCTTATTAAAAAAATATTAAATTTAATTTTCTTATTAAAAAATATAATAAACTATTACTAGTCTCTTTATTCAAAAGGCGAAAAAAGAAAAAGTTAATCCTTTTTTATATTTGAAAAAATAAATATGTATAACTCAAAAAATAACTTAAATAGGACCGAAGGAGTATTATTTAACATATAATAGCATGTTACGTATTATTTTGGTCAATTAATATTTATTAGAGAGTTTAATGTGTGCATCTATATATATTGTCAGTGCATATAATTAAAAATTTTAAAATAATACAAACAATCTGAAATATCTATTTCATTGATATCATAATCGCTTCCCGCTTAAATAGTATTCCATTCGATGCAAAGTGATTTTTTAGTTTGTCTTTTTTTTATTCAAAATAAGTGATTTTCTTAGATTTTAAAAATAAATTAATTATTTTTTCTTACATTATCCTTGGAGTAAATAGTGTTGGAATATATGGTAGGAGTATTTATGTGAGATACTAAAGGTTAATATAGTTAATTTTATTATTAATTAATGCTAAAAGATGGATTTCTTAATATGTGTAAACATATCCAAAAAAATTATTCGTTCCGGTCCAAAATAAGTAATTTTAATTGTTTTCATATATATTCAGAAATTTACTTTTTAGTCATAATTAGCAATAAAATTGACCATATTAACTTTTGCTATCTCATATAAATACTCCTAATATGTTTTAATATTCATTACTTCAAAAATAATGTAGAAAAATAACTAATTTCTTTTTAAATTTGAAAAAATTATTTATTTTAAACTATAAAAAAATAAAAAAATTACTTATTTTAAATTAAAGGAAGTATTTATTTTGAACCGGGATGAAGTAGTAATAGTAGTATTATATATCGTCTACGTAGAAGCAATAAAATCTACGTTACCAATGCAAAGTATTTAATGCTCGCTGTGTCTCTTTAGTCAATACTATAAACAGATTTCTTCTATGTTACTTTGGCTTTTTCTACTATTGTTTCTTTGGTCTTAGCACTAGGCAGTGATTGAACCTTCCCACCTAAAGATGCTACTCCCTTTCTCAACTTACCAATACTCTTTTTTATTTAAAATACAGTATGATATATAATCTTGAAGATATCAAACTCTTTTTCTATTTAAAATACAGTATGATATATAATCTTGAAGATATCAAACAGAAATTAAAAATTACTGTACTAACTTTCATGAAAAGGGCTAACTTGTCTCTTCATGCCAAAGTTGTTGTGTGGTTAAGAAATTAGTTATCTTGTTCTGTTTACATAGTTTGTAGTAGTAAGTTTTCTTGGTTTTCTTGACAATTTTTGCTTCTCTCTTTTGGCAGGAGAGAATAGTGGGCTAAGTTTGTAATCATGGCAGCTGAATCATGGCTCGCATCTCTTGAATGTTCAGCCTCTAAAATCCAATCTTCAGATAATTCTTCGTCTGTCTCAGTTGCCTTAAAATGGCTTAAGTTCATCTTTCTTACACCATGTTCCCAGAGGATTCTGTTATCATCTGTTGATCTGCTTTTCTTGTTGATCTTAATAGTTTTAGCAGTTAAAAAGTTGAGTTCAAGATTTTTCAAGAATGGAAATTCCACCTCTTCCCTTAATAAACCTCTCTTAGTAGAAAGGCCTCAAGTTAGAGTTACCTTTTGGTTTTATGCATCTTTAGCTGTGACAGCTGTTTTAGCCATAGCTTATAGTGTTCGTTGCATATTAGCCTTTACTCAGGGTGTTCAATCAACGTGGGAAATGACAGAGGCTTTTTTCAGGTTGTTTCAAGCTGTAACTTATCTTGTGATTTTTGTGCTAATTGTACACGAGAAGAGATTTGTTGCTGTTTCTCATCCCATGCCACTTCGTGTCTATTGGACGATAAGCTATGTTATCGTGCTTCTTTTCGCGATTACTGGCATTATTCGTCTAATTTTGTATGGAGAAAATGTGGATTTGAGCATGAGAATGGATGATATAGCTGTCTTGGTTAGTTTCCCTTTGTATTTGTATCTTCTCATTGTTGCCATAAAAGGATCATCTGGAATTTGTACTAGTAGCCAACATGAAAACTCTAGGCTAGAGACAGGAGATGCAATGATTCTGATGGATCCTAATGTGAGTGGATATGGCGCCGCTTCACTATTCTCTAAAGCATTATGGAATTGGATGAATCCATTGCTTAGTAAAGGCTATCAATCCCCTTTAAAGTTAGATGAAGTGCCTTCTCTCCCACCTGGTTTCCGAGCTGAAAGATTGGCGGATTTCTTCGAGAAGAATTGGCCTAAGCCAGGTGAAAATGTGAAGTATCCTGTACTAATGACATTAATCAGATGTTTCTGGAGAGACATTGTTATAATTAGTGTCCTTGCAATAGTGCAGTTGGCTGTTATGTATGTTGGACCAGTTCTTATCCAAAGTTTCATTAGTTTTGCTTCAGGGGATAGAACTACAAATCCCTATGAGGGCTATTACCTAGTCTTGATCCTGTTTGTTTCGAAAGTAATAGAAGTTCTTAGTGCACATCACTTCAATTTCAAGTCTGAGTTACTCGGGATGAAGATTCGGTCATCTCTTATCACTACTTTATACAAGAAAGGTCTAAGATTGACTTGTTCCTCTAGACAAGCTCATGGTGTAGGACAAATAGTGAATTACATGGCCGTTGATTCCCAACAGCTTTCCGATATGATGCTACAGCTGCATTCGCTTTGGATGATGCCATTACAACTTGCAGCTTCATTACTTCTCTTGTACTATTACCTGGGTGTTTCTATGTTTGCGGCATTTGGTTTAATTGTTGGATCTATGGTCTGCACATTATACATTACACGCAAGAACAATCAATTCCAATTTGAATTGATGATGAAACGCGATTCAAGGATGAAGGCTATAAATGAACTGTTGGGAAACATGCGCGTCATCAAGTTCCAAGCATGGGAAGAACACTTCAAAAAAAAGATTCAATCATTACGTAATGAGGAATTCAGTTGGCTTAGTAAGTTCACTTACTTGCTTTCTTGCAACTTGTCACTGCTATGGAGTTTGCCACCGGTCATAGCAGCTCTTACATTTTTAGCTGCAATTCTTTGCAAAATCCCTCTAGATGCTGCCACAGTATTCACAGCAACAACAGTTTTCAGAATTTTACAGGATCCAATCAGAACCTTCCCCCAATCCCTTATGTCAGTTTCACAAGCCATGGTATCGCTAGGTAGGTTAGATGGATATATGACAAGCCGTGAATTGGATCATAGTGTTGTCGAAAGAGTAGAAGGTTGTAGTGGAAGGATCGCGGTTGAGGTAAAAGATGGGAATTTTTCATGGGAAGATGATGGTGATCAAATTGTTCTGAAAGAAATAAATGTTGAAATCCGAAAGGGGGAACTTGCTGCAATCGTTGGAATGGTTGGATCAGGGAAGTCCTCTTTGTTGGCATCAATTCTTGGTGAACTTCATAAGTTAGCCGGAGAGGTACAATCAATCACATTTTGTCTACTTCACCTGAATTGTTACTGCTAGTCTATTGTAGTTTCTTACGCTTGCCCTTTTATACAGGTCAGAGTGTGTGGAACCACTGCGTATGTTGCGCAAACCTCATGGATACAGAATGCTACTATCCAAGAAAACATCTTGTTTGGTTCACCAATGAACAATGAAAGATATAAAGATGTAGTACGGGTTTGTTCCTTGGAGAAAGACTTGGAAATTCTGGAACATGGAGACCAAACTGAGATAGGAGAACGAGGAATCAACCTCAGCGGAGGTCAGAAGCAGAGGATACAACTTGCAAGAGCAGTATATCAGGACCGTGATGTCTATCTTCTTGATGATATATTTAGCGCCGTTGATGCTCAAACTGGATCAGAAATATTTAAGGTCACTCCAATTGATATATCACTTTGATGCTCAAATTCTTTTGTGATTCTTTTTGCACAAGTTGCTATAGGAAATCTTCCCAAGTTATTAATTATTACAGTAAAACATTTGAATGAGAAGAAAGTATGATACATAACTGACAGCGGTCTTCGTAGGAATGTGTAAGGGGAGCTTTGAAAGATAAGACTATTGTTCTTGTCACTCACCAAGTTGACTTCCTGCACAATGCAGATCTTATACTGGTAAGCACCCCATTGACTTGCTTCGCATAGCAACTCGATCATGTATATCGAAATAATTCTAGTTCATTATTTACTACATTGACAGGTGATGAGAGATGGTGAGATTGTGCAGTCCGGGAAATATGAAGAGCTTCTAGAATTGGGAATGGATTTTGGTGATCTTGTCGCTGCACATGAGAACTCAATGGAGCTGGTGGAAAGTAGCAGTGCTGAGAACCTCCCACAAACACCAAGATCACCTCATCAAGTAACCCCAAAGTCGCCACAGAAATCTCAAGAGGAAACCAATGGTGAAAGCACTTCTTTAGACCAACAACCAAAGAATAGCTCAAAGCTTATTGAAGAAGAGGAAAGAGAGACTGGTCATGTCAGTTTTGACGTCTACAAGCAGTACTGCACTGAGGCATTTGGATGGTGGGGAGTAATAGTCGTATTAATCATTTCTGCACTATGGCAAGGGTCTACTATGTTGAGTGACTATTGGCTGGCATATGAAACTTCAAAGGACCATATATTCAGTCCTTCTCTTTTCATAAATGTTTACTCAATCATAGCTGCCATTTCTTGCATCTTTGTGATCATCAGATCATTTCTTGTCGCGTTTTTGGGTCTCAAAACAGCTCAATGTTTCTTTGATCAAATTCTTGACAGCATACTGCATGCTCCTATGTCATTCTTTGACACTACCCCTTCAGGAAGAATATTAAGTCGAGTGAGTCAAAATGTCCATATTGTGATTTATGCTTGAGACTAGTGTGTGGTAATATTCTTTCCTTCACTTATCTAAATGGACGATTTTTGCTTTTCAGGCATCAACGGATCAGGCATATGTTGATTTTATGATTCCATTATTTCTAAGTGTAGTGCTTCTGATGTACTTCACATTAATTGGCATGTTGTTCATTACATGCCAAAGTGCTTGGCCAACAATTTTCCTCATGATTCCCCTAGTTTGGCTTAACATCTGGTACCGGGTAAGAGAATGAAAGGTCATACACACCTAATTGCAGTTGAAACAGTTATTTACTGCTATTAATAGCATATCAAATTTCCTTTTTCATCTGACATACAGAGATACTACATTGCATCTTCGCGCGAACTAACAAGACTTAGTTCAATCACCAAAGCTCCAATCCTCCATCACTTCTCTGAAACCATATCAGGAATCATGACAGTACGCTGCTTCAGGAAGGAAAATAACTTCTTTCAAGGAAATGTTGAGAGAGTCAATGCTAATCTGCGGATGGATTTCCACAGCAATGCTTCAAATGAGTGGTTAGGTCTTCGCCTGGAGTTTATTGGTAGTATTTTGATCTGCATTGCCACCATTTTCATGGTCTTGCTCCCAAGCTTTCTTATCTCACCAGGTGAAATTCTTTAATCACCATTTTCATGGTCTTGGTTTCATTTTCATATTGCTAATTGGTTGATTCTTTTTGTACCTGCCATTAGAATATGTCGGCTTGGCACTGTCCTATGGACTGCCTCTAAATGGTGTGCTCTTCTGGACGGTATACATGAGCTGTATGGTTGAGAACAGAATGGTTTCAGTAGAAAGGATTAAACAGTTCATAAGTATACCATCTGAGGCTTCATGGAGGATACCGAATTATCTTCCAACGTTAGATTGGCCCTATCGTGGTGATATTGATATCAACAACTTGAAGGTGTGATATCAGAATCATTTTTCTAGCTTCTTTTCCTTTTCAAAGCATTAGGAGATTGACACATATATCTTTGTGCAGGTTCGGTATAGGTCTAATACTCCACTTGTTCTGAAAGGAATCTCCCTTAGAATCAACGGAGGAGAAAAAATTGGCATCGTTGGGCGCACTGGAAGTGGGAAGTCTACTCTGATACAAGTTTTCTTTAGGCTAGTGGAACCTTCAGCTGGAACCATCATAATTGATGGTGTTGACATTTGCAACTTAGGACTTCATGATCTCAGGTCACGCTTCGGCATCATTCCTCAAGAACCAGTACTGTTTCAAGGGACAGTTAGAAGCAATATTGATCCCCTAGGACAGTATTCAGATGATGAAATATGGAAGGTATGTATAGCATCTGCATTTCTATCCAATCATATTATCTTTTTTTGGAATTGACTTATTTTTAAGTTTTCTTTTTGTATCTCTTAAGAGTCTTGAACGCTGCCAATTAAAAGATGTGGTAGCAGCCAAACCCGAGAAACTCGACGCGTCAGTGGTAGATAGTGGAGAGAACTGGAGTGTTGGACAAAGACAGCTCCTTTGCTTAGGGAGAGTCATGCTCAAGAATAGTAAAATTCTTTTCATGGACGAAGCAACGGCTTCTGTTGATTCCCAAACTGATGCTGTCATCCAAAGGATCATTCGTGAGGACTTTGCAGCCTGCACTATTATCACCATTGCTCACCGAATACCAACTGTCATAGACTGTGACCGCGTTCTTGTTATAGATGATGGTAAGTTTTTTCGGTGTCCGCTACGCTTATAAGCTTATAGACACATAGTTTATCTATGCGTTAAGTAAACTTAAAAAATGCTTATTAATTGAGTGATCCTTCCGATTTCAAGATTTTGATGATGTTGTGGTTTTGACAGGATGGGCAAAGGAATATGACAGACCAGCTACCTTACTTGAAAGGCCATCAATATTTGCAGCATTGGTTCAAGAGTATTCCATCAGATCAACAGGTTTATGAGAAAGACTACTTTAACTTTGGAAATTTGAATCCAAATCAGCAGAAAGTGATATGATACTTTCTATGTCAAAATCCTCCCCATGTAACATGATATTTTTCTCATGTCCAAATTTTGTAGTCGAATTGTTTTTAGATGAATGACCATGTAACACATAATTGTTCTCAACTACTGTGTTATTTGTTACTCCCTCCATCCCTATAACCAGAGGCAGAGCCAGGATGCCTAATCATTTTAAGTTAATGAGTTCTAAATTAATAATTTATACATATTTAATGAAAATTTTAAGACAAATACGTTATTTGAATCAAAGTTACTGAGTTCGGCCGAACCAGTAACCGATATTGTGGCTCTGCCTCTGCTTATAAGAATGGCATTACTACTATTTCAAGAGTCAATAAGTGAAGGGACAATAGGGATTTGAAATTGGAAAACAAAAAGGTAATAAAATGTAGGGGTCTACATAGGTCGGGTTGGATCGGATTTTTCAATTACCAAACAAAACCAACAAGTTGGGGTTTCAATCTCAACGTTTCTCAAAATTTTTGGGTTTTTTTCGGATTTTCGAGTTTTTTCCTGGTAAAGTCTTCATAGCACAATATATGTAACTTCTACTTCAAATATTTCTTAGTCCTAGAAAGATACAATTATATAATTTATTTTTCAAGAAAATAACATAATAATAGGAGAAGTTATAGATTATAATAAAATATTCAATAACAAAGATAATAAAATTGCACAAAGCAAATATTGCTAATTAATAAGCTATAATGAAAATTAACATAATCTAAAAATACTATGTAGGTTATGCTAAAATAAGTATAGCTAATAAGTACTATATAACTAAGCATTAAAAAAAAAGATAAACTAAATTATGTATTTTTTTTATAAATCAATGTAAAGCTAAAAAATGCATATCCAACACTATCATCGGCCGTAGTGTTGAATTGAATTAGGGATTATTACATATATATACCATATAGCAAACCTTATTACCAAAATTGTGAATGGTTTGGTATTTACCCGCCTATACCATATTTTGTTTACAAAAATTGTACCAAACCAAAAATAGATAGATTCTATCCTAAAAAGGCTCCAAATTTGTAGGAATCACATTTAATGGTGATTCTATCACCATTAATTTCGAAATTTAAAACGGAAGAAAATCTATTGCAGCGTAATTCTCTCCTTCTCCATATATTTTCCACCATTGATAACCATTAAAAAGCTTGAAAGCTTTGAATTCAAATTTGGCTTTTCAAAAATCATTATTTGTTTGGATTGGGTGTTGTTGTAAATAACTCGAAATATGTTTAGGAGTTTATATCAATTTTGAGGGGTTTTGGTGAAGATTAGACTTGGTTTTGACTGATTTTCAGATTGAAACTCGTCGAAGAAGAAGAAGAAGACATATTTTTCCAGCAATTGTAGTTAAATTGTAGTTAAATTGTAGAATTGTAGATAAATTGTAGATAAAATATAGATAAATTGTAGATAAGTTGTAGATTAATTGTAGATTGGGAAGACTAAAACTTCTACAAGTCTTTTACAATTATGTCGAAAATGTCAATTATGCTACAATTGAAAATCCCTTGGATTGGGTGTTGTTGTAAATAATTTGAAATATGTTTAGGAGTTTATATCTCAATTTTGAGGGGTTTTGGTGAAGATTAGACTTGGTTTTGACTGAATTTCAGATTGAAACTCGTCGAAAAAGAAGAAGACATATTTTTCCAAAATTTGTAGTTAAATTGTAATTAAATTATAGAATTGTAGATAAAATGTAGATAATTTGTAGATAAATTGTAAATAAATTGTAAATTGTAGTTAAATTGCATTGTTACATTTTTACTACAATTAAACTACAATCTTGTGTCAAAAAAATTTAAGCATACCAAATTTATTTAATTCTTGATATTCAAAATTTCAATTTTGGGAGTGCCGCAACTTTTGAAAGGGCAAGAACGATTTATATGCATTGGCTGTTGTTGTGATAATTTTATAATATGTGTTATTGTGCTCTTGGTAAAAGAGAAAAAAAATTTACTATTTAGTGTAAGCCATATAATAAAGTCATTTGCAAATTAAGGGTAATAATATAAACGAAATAATTGTTGCAACTGTATGCCCTTAAGCGAACAGTTATCCTTTTGGCATATAAGTTTCTTAAGCCAATGATTAGGAGTGCCATAAATGGCTAGTGAGTGTAGAAGGTATTCCAATCTTAGTTCTTTCCAATTGTTACGTGCATACACACAATGAAGTAGAAGAGAAAAAGAATTACTATTTAGTGTAAGCCATATAATAAAATCATTGGCAAAGGAGATTTGGTATATCATTTGATGAGAACATGTTTACAGCAATTCTGGGTTACATCCAGCTAGGGCGGGGAATTTTCTCTTCTTATTTTATTTTGGTGAAAGATATGCAACACTAGGAAAGAGAAAAGGAAAAAAAAAAGGAAAAAGGAATATATGCTCCTAAAATCATGCCTAGAATAAATGAAGCAATAGTTATACCCTTAATTTGAATTATGGTACACAAAATTGAAATTTGGTATGCTTAAATGTAATAAACACAAACCTTAAACATGGGAGGTAATAACGTTTGCTATATGGTATGTATATGTAAAAATCCCTTTTTTTAAGCATTAGTATTGATTTCGACGTCGTTTGAGTTATTATTTTTATGGGCTATAAAATTTATGTACCATTCAATAATATTAAGTCCAAACCTGAAATAATACGTTCAAAGATAAAATTATGAAAACATTTAAGAAATATTTATCGATTACATTAAATATATGTATAAAAAAAATTTAAAAAAATGTATAAATATACTATCATGCTTGTTTTGGTTTTGATTTGGCTTTTTTTTTAGTTAAAATCAAATCAAACTAATTATGTTTAGGTTTTTTTTCTTCCGATTTGACTCGAATTATCGATTTGATACGGTTTATCAATTTTTTTTTACGCCCCATGTTTGAGGTATTGTGATGATTTTACTTCTCAAAAATCTTACTATAGGACTAAAAATATTCACATGGAGGCATCTGCAAAAAGTTTAAAAGTAACAAAAAGATAACATTTGTGTTCCTCAATAGTAAGGTGTATCTTTGTCTCTTTCCCTATGTGAATCTGATATTTTATATAGCTAAACGAGATCACTTGTGCACTAAAAAATGTCATCGAGTGTTTTTCTTTACTTTTGCGGAAAGACATTCTTTAATCACTTCGTGCCCATGACCAAAAATTATATATCGCGTATATAAGTAAAAATTAATTTTTAGATACGTATATTAAATCGTGAGGAGCTATCAGAGGCTGGCATTAACGGACCGATAAAGAGGTAAAAATAGATCGGAGAAGTATTGGGAAAAGGCTGGTAATTAGACGAGATATGGCATTGCTCCTCCTTATTGAGCATATGATCATAGATAGAAAGGTGTGAAGGTTGAGTATAAAGGTCGGAGATTAGGTAGCCGACCATTATCCGTGTTTGTAGCAGTAGCTTTGATACATCACTTAGTATTTTTTGTGTAATTTCGTATTCATAAACTTCTGTTAATATTTGTTATTGCCTCTGTTTTGGTTTTCTGTTTGCATTCCTTAGCGCTTCGGTGTCAGATTTGGTTTGCTTGTTATTGCTCTTCCATTTAATTTTTCTGAGCCGAGGATCTACGGGAAACAATCTATCTGTCTTCTTAAAGGTAAGGATAAGGACTGCGCACACTCTATCATCCCCAGACCTCACTTGTGGAACTACACATGGTATATTATTGTTGTTTCATATAAAATCTTGAACATCTTTAACAAAATTTGTGGCTTCACCACTGCCTAATAGACCCTTCAACATGAAGTCAAGCAAAGGAGCTACAAGCACTTGCAAAGGCGACCCGATGAATTTTATGACCTAAAACCAAATTTTATGAGGGGTCTTAACTTTTTAAATTTTCTTATTATTTATTTGAAGTGTAGTTTTTTTAATAGCTATTCTTAAATACAAAGTGCATTTGTTAAAAAAAATAAATTAACCTTTTTACTTTACAGAAACCTTTATAACAAAAAATAGAATACCTATAAATATGAGACTTACAATAATTACTTAAATTGCTTTGTGGAAAGGCTGTCCCTGAAACTTGGGATGGTCGTAATAAAGTGGAGAGTGTCCAATATCATTTGGAGAACTCCATCTCATACTACACGATATGTTGCTAGAGTTGAAAGAAATCAAGAATTTCCATCTAATCATGTCGTTCCCAATATTTTATAAGACGGGGCGTGAAGCGAGACATTTTATCTGACGAGGCAAGAAGTACCCTTGAGACATGGGACGTAAGTCTCATAAATCTTTAAATCCTACTAATTTCAAGGATTTCAGATAGTATAAAATAAAAAATAGTTATAAAAATTACATTACAATCACAAAGTTATAACAAATATTTTATATATATATATATATATATATATATGTGTGTGTGTGTGTGTGTGTGTGTGTGTGTGTGTGTGTGTGTGTAAATTAGATATAACGTCGTTACAACTCAAACATCAAAAATAATGTATACGATACGAAATCTTATATGTATCTCCTAAGATAGTGGGATGTATATTATGGATTAAGGGTGCTTGAGCACCCATTGCTTTTGGAGCTAAACTGTATAGTTATATAGAAAAAAACTAGTAAATTATATAAATATATTAATTAAGCACCCAGTCTAAGTAGTAATTTTTAGATAAAAAATAATTGAGCATTCATAATTTAAAATTTTTGGATCCGCCACTGTCTTAAGGAGTAATGAATCTTGAAAGAATTTTGATATTATAATTTGATATTTTTATTAAAATACTCATTTTGTTTAATATGCTTTCTATTTGAAAGAAAATTTATACGAAAATATAATTCACAATTTAAATATGATTCTCTAGCATCATTCATTTTTATGTTTCAACAAGTCAATAAAGTGACACATAATTCATCATACAATATCATGATAACTAATTATTTGTAAATAGTTACTAGCTAATACTGGGCTACTAAATGAATAAGTATTATATCTCGTAAACGTGAAAAAAATATTTAAAAAAATAATTATATAGTAAAGACATAACAAAAGTTAATAAATAAATACTTTTTAAATGAAAGATTTATTTAAAATTAACTATCATAGCAGTCTTATTGAATAACATGCAATTATTTATTTTAATTATGATATAAAATACTCTCAACTTAATGATTTATAATTAAGAAAAAAGTAATTTTGAATAGTCAACAGTTTATTAAGAAAATTTGAGGGTTTACAAGGTTAGTTACATATAATTGCATAAAGTTCTATTAGGCGAGCCCAACATGTTGGGCTCTACGCATCCGGGGGTAAGCTTCGATGGCCGAGGCGTAAGTTTCACGAAACTAAATCTTACATATAAGTCTAGGGGTATTCTATGAATGTTTTACCTCAAAACAACCCGTGGACGAGTTTCAGCTCTTGCCTTTTAAAATCGAGGTCGCTTTTTTTCTTGGAAGGCAGGACATCTAAAAGATTAACTCTGTTAAAGGCTACTGAAAATACTATTTAACCCTTGATAATATGCCGTCTAATGAAGGAATTTTGAGTCCAATTAACGTGATTTTTTCCTTTTTATTTTTCTTTGTATCCCCTTTTTGCCGGAATTTCAGTTTTCATTTTCAAATTTTGTAGTCACATTATTTTTAGATGAATAACCATGTAACATGACATTTTTTTATTAACAGTAATATTGTTACTGTGACGATTCAAAGAGTTATTACCTGTGTTTTTATTTATTCTATGTCTTCGAGGCCTTGAAAACCTCATTTAGGGTAGTTTCGATCTGCGTATGCAGTCCGTGCGCGTAACCGGAAAGCTTAAATATGAATTTTGTGTGAAAAATATTAAATTTTGATATTAATATAACTAAAGTTGACTCTGGTCAATATTTTGGATAAACGGACCCGGACCCATGATTTGACGGTCCCGTAGGGTCCGTAGAAAAATATGGGACTTGGGCGTATGCCCGGAATCGAATTTCGAGGCCCCAAGTCTGAGAAATGAATTTTTATGTGAAATTGTTTCCTGAAAATAATTAAAGAAATTGGAAAATGAAATTGATCCAAAGACTGTGGTATCGGGCTTGTATTTTAGTTCCGACGCCCAGTACAAGTCTCATATGGTATCGGGCTTGTATTTTATTTCCGACGCATCATCTAACGTATTTCGAACTTAAGATGGAAAATTTGTGTTTTATGAAAGAATTGAAAGAAATCTTAAGCCTTGGGGCTTAATTCTATGTATATGATGTTATTTTGGCGATTTGATCGCACGAGTAGCTCTGTGGATTATTTTTGAGGTGGTGTGTA
Organism: Nicotiana benthamiana; assembly: GCA_034376525.1. Taxonomy (NCBI): domain Eukaryota; kingdom Viridiplantae; phylum Streptophyta; class Magnoliopsida; order Solanales; family Solanaceae; genus Nicotiana; species Nicotiana benthamiana. The sequence goes on along the minus strand of CM067331.1, from coordinate 32,469,784 downwards.
TGTTTGGTTTGGAGCCCCGAGGACTCGGATGAGATTCGAGTAGGTTTCGGGAGGCTTTAGACTTAAATAATAGCAGGGTCCATGGTTAGCCAGCACGGCCGCGGTCGTCCTTGTGTGGTCCGCGCTGGAAGAATCAGAGAGTGGTGAAAAATTGTAGGTCTTGGAACCCTCTGGCGCAGCCCGCGTGAAAACGTGTGTGGTTGCGGAGGGTCCCGCGCGTCCGCTGTCCATTTGGCTCGGGCCGCGGTGGAAGCCGTGCGACCACGGTCGTCTTTGTGCGGTCCGTGTGGCAAACTTCAGCGAGCCAACCAGTCTTCATTCCACCAGCGCGACCGCGGTCCTTTTTGCGCGGTCCGCGCTGGGCGAGTCTGAGGGTATAAATATACAGGATTTTCAGTTATTTTTCACTTTTCAAAAACCCAAAACATAAGAGGCGATTTTCCAAGCAATTCTTCTTCTTAAAAATGTTTGGTAAGTGATTTCTACACAATTTTCTTCACTCCTTAATATCTTTCAACATTATTTCAACTTCAAGTCAAAGATTTTAATGAGGAAATTTGGGAATTTCGAGTAGAACCTAGGTGTGCTAAAATTGGGGGTTTTGGCCCTCAAATCGAGGTCCGATTTCAAAACAAATCATATATTTGAATTATGCGGGAATGGGTAAACGGATTTTGGTTCGGACATCGGGTTTTGACCACGCCGGTCCGGGGACGTTTTTGAAATTTTTTGGGCAAAACTTTTGAAAACCCATTTTTATGCATTCAAATTGATTTCAATAGTATTTGTTAATATAAAGTGATTTGTGACTAGATCGAGCGATTTGTTGGTGGAAGCAAGGGATAATGCCATACTTGAGGTTTGAATTGAGTTTGAAGCATCGAGGTAAGTGTTCGGTTTAACCTAGCTTGAGGGATTAGGAGTTGAGTTGTATTTGCTACGTGTTTGTGTTGTATTGTGTACGACGTATGGGTATGCTGACGAATATCCATATGATAGTGTCGAGCATGACCGTGGGTCTTAAATTGATAGCTGTGAATTCTTAATTGATCCTATGAAAGCCTTGATTGATAAATCCTTGATACTGAGCATTGGTTTTAACTGTGTCGAGAAGAACTTGAATAGGATTGGTTATAGTTGACTCTCCCTTGTCAGGATATTTGAATTGTTGTTATTGTATTCCCTTGAGGGGAAGTTAATATAATGTCTTGTTCCTTTGCTGAGATTATTTTGTGTATTGTGTTAAATCAAAATGGGAATGGGTGGTATGCTTACCACTTGTTATGATGAAGTGGGATCGGGTGGTACGCCTATTACAAGTTATGATAAAATGGGATCGGGTGTACGCCTACCACGAGATATCGAGAAATAGGATCGGGTTGCACGCCTACAACGAGATCAGTATTTAAATAAAAGTTGTTTTATATATTATTATTCGTGTTATTAGCTTTATAGTGGGTTCTTTGTCAGTTCTGAGAATTTTGTTCATTTTTCTATCCCCAAAGCATGTTTTCCCTTCCCAGTTTTAATTGTTATTTCATGTTATTTCCTTTGCCATATATTATGTACTTGTATAGGTTTATCCGGAGTCTGGTCCTAGCCTCGTCACTACTTTGCCGGGGTTAGGCCAGGCACTTACCATTACATGGGTCAGTTGTGCTGATGCTACACTTTGCACTCATGTGCAGATACTGCAGCAGCTTTTGAGCAGCATTAGTAGATTGGGAGTAGACCTCCAGACTAGAGACACCGAGGTAGCCTTGCTGACGTCCGCAGACCCGGAGTCTCCTCCATCTTTATTTTAGTTTGTTATCCTTGTACCGATACAAATAGATTATGACTTCTTTCAGTCTATTGTAAATAGTAATTTTAGAAGTTCGTGAGTATTGTAATACCAAATCTTGGGTAGAGTTGTGTATTGGGATTTCTGCATTTCCTTTAAGTTATTTCCATTCGAGACTTCCGTTTTTATCATTAAATGCTTCATTTTTTTATAAAATTTATTGATATATGCTAAAAAGATAATTAATAAATGGCTTGCCTAGCTCCTAATAGTAGGCGTCATCACACCTCTCGAGGGTGAAAAATTCGGGTCGTGGCAGTCACGATCCTAATTCCGAACCCGATCATGATGATACCTCTCGTGATGATAAAGCCAACTGACACTTTCTATTTTTCTAATTATTAACAGATAAGCATTTAAGAACAGTCTAAACATAATAAGAATAAATCTGAAATAACCGATAATAACATAAATATACAAAAGAACACCCATACATAGCCCTAATCGGGATGTTACTAGTCATGAGCATCTATAAGTCATAATAAAAGTCGGATAAATCCATAACTAGTACAATGTCTGAAAGGAAATAGAAGCGAAAAAGGAGAAGAGACACGGGGCTGCAGACGTCAATAGCTACCTCACAATCTCCGAAAGCCCATCTGAAGTTGGAGGAATCAGCACTCGAGAGCGAAACTAGTTATGTCTGAATCTGCACACGAGATGCAGAGAATAAAATAAATACTCTAACTTAGTAAATAACGAATACAAATAATGATTGAAAGTAAAGAAACACGTAAGACGCAACGCATTCTAAAGAAGCAGTGAATCCATTTAAAAACAGTAAACCAAAGGGTGGATAGAGAGTGTGTAAGAAAAAATGATAAAGGGCAATCTTATGGCCATATCAAGTGACTTATTCTCCAACAATATATTTTCTCCCAAACCTTTTTGAAGTGAAGGATAAGGGGAGCTGCTGTACCTTGAAAAATATTTTGCATCATCTTTTGACATTTCTGCATTGTCAGGTTACTCATGTACTCATCTTTCTATACAAAATTATTTGTACAATCATATTTGAGTTTTCTTCTTGTATTTATTTGTTAGGGGAAAAAAGGCTAATTCTTTTTAGTTGGCCATTTTCTGTTCATTTTTTTATTCTTGGAAACAGCAATTTAATTTTGTAGACTAATGGTAGAAAACAGTGAGAAATGAAATCGCATAGATAAATGATTTAGAGCCATATGAAATACTAATTAATTCTCAAAGTCTCATTTAGTAACTGCATTTCCTCTTTTCTTAGTAGCAATGTGATGTGGCATCAGTTACAGTGTATCGTTTGAACATATTGAGGTTTGGCCATCTATGTAGTCTTCAAAATATTCTTTTCTTGGGGTTTGGCCATCTTTTCCCTTGGTTCGACGGAGAAAATGAGAATACATCCTCGTATTGGAACTTTGCATTTATCATTTCTTTTTATAATTTTTGTAATTAATTTTTAAAAGAATTAACAGTGATAATGATATGATTCTACACCACTCCTCTCTCATGAGTATTTGGTTGTTAATAAAAATTTATATTCTATTTTTACAAGTTTTCATCTTTGAATATATGATAATGGTGTACATTCTTTATTTGTGTAATTAATTTAATTTGAGTTTTTTGTAGTAATTCTTGAATACATCCCAAGGAAATAATCTCTTTTGTTTTTTTATGCTAAATTTATTGTTAGCATCTTTTCTCTCTGCAAATTCAATGATCTCTTTTATGATATACTAGTTATTCACTCGATCCAAAATAAGTAATTTTTTGGTTTTTTTTTTTGTGATTCAAAATAAATGAATCTTTCCAGATTTTAAGAATGAATTTTCTTTTCTATATTGTCCTTGGAGTAAATAGTATTGAAATATATGTTAGGAGTGTTTATGTGATATAGTAGAAGTTAATATGGTCAATTCCATAATGCTGAAAGGTGGATTTCTTAATATGTGTGAAAACATCCGAAAAATCCACTTATTTTGGACAGAGGGAGTAATCGAGACAGCCGACAGTGGCGAACCCACATTGTGATTGGAAAAAATATTCTTGCCTAGGAATAATATCCACGACCAATAACAATAACACAAGAGAGTAACAACGATACCAAATATTTTAACGGGATAAAATACAATATCCCAGCGGAGCAATATTACCACTATAATACTACAACTTAATAGTGTCAAGAAATTACTACAACTTCAAAAGAAATAATACTCTTTATTTTAAACATCTCATTACAATATTACTCTCACTCATTATTTAACTCACATACTACAATCTATGAATAACTCTCTCTAACTCTCTATTGCTTCTCTCTCGTTTGGTGTAACTAAACAAGATGAATTGAGCTTCTATTTATAAGAGGAATTTCCAAAGTTTCTGCCAATCAAAATACTTTGATTTATTGCAAGTTGCGACGTCCAAAGTTATTATGGTTTCGGCCTTGTTACAACTTGACTTTTGTTTTAACCATTATTGCAACAAGTTGCTATTGCGTTATCTACTTCTTTTTTTTAAATTGCTTTTAACTTTGATTGGCCCCATAAATCTATCCATTAATTTTTATTTTTCTTCTTCATTCCAAACCTTGATCTCAATCTCTGAAAATCTTAAAATTTGAGAGGTTTGGTAAAAATATCCATAAATTGATCATGTGACTTCACATACTTGAGCTCGACTTCACATACCTTGTATCAATATGCTTGCTTCCATCATGATACACCGGATTCTTTGTGGGTTCCTATGCGGATTTATTGTCAATACAAATCTTTGTAGCTTCAATTTATGGTAAATGAGCTCCTTCAACAATCTTCTCGGCCAAATAGCATGACATACAGGATGTTGCTGCTATATTCAGCTTCACAAGTCGAGAGAGTAACAATTGATTATTTCTTTGAACTCCAAAAAAATAACAGAATTGCCCAAGACAAATACAAAATAAATTGTATTTTTTTTTATCATCAATATCTCCCGCATAATCACTATCACAAATATAAGGTTGAAATCATTAGAAGAAGAATAAAATAATTCAAAGTCAACCATACCTTTTAGGTAACGAAGAATTCTTTTAGTGAGTTTCAAATGAGTTGAGCTAGGAGCTTTCGTGAAGTGGCTTACTACTCCAACTGCAAAGAGTATACCTGGCTTGGTACAAGTCAAGTACCTCAAACTTCCCACAAGACTTTTGAAAAATATGGGATCCACTTGTTCTCCTTCATCAAACTTGAACAATTTTGTCACACTATACATCGACGTGTTCATGGGGTTGCAATTGAGCATGTTAAACTTCTTCAATATCTATTTTGTATAGCTTTCTTGAGAGATAAAAATTCGATCATCCATCTGATTCTCTTCTAGGCCCAGGTAGTATGACATGAGCCCTATGTCTGTTTTCTCAAACTCACAGGGACATATTTTTCTTAAAAGCTTCAAACAAACTTGAGTTATTGTCCGTGAAGATAGATCATCAACATAAATACAAACAAGTAAAATATCTCCATTATTATGAACTTTAAGGTAAAGAGCATATTCATGGAGATAACGAGTAAACCCATTGTCTAGAAAATATTTATCGATGAAACTATTTCATGCTCGTAAGGCTTGCTTTAATACATATAAAGCTTTCTTCAACCGCAACACTTTATCTTCATGGTTTTTGACCACGAAGTCCAATGGTTGTTCAACATAGATTTCTTCTTGAAGATAGCCATTCAAGAAGGGTGACTTGACATCTAGTTGATGGATCTTCTGTTAGATAATACGCTTAACGCTAGAGGGGGGGTGAATAGCATTATAATAAAAATTAGCGTAAACTTGCGGAATTTAAAATTTGCAGGAAATAAATAAGGGCGATAAATAAGAAAGAACACACCGAAGTATTCTGCTTCACCACAACCCGTGGCTAGTCCAGTCCCCGAGAGACTCTCTCGAGATTTCCACTAACTTGTCAAGCTTCCGGGTGCTTAACAAACCTTTACAACTTGAGGACACAAGCCTCAACACCTTTGCTCGGAGATACAACACTCCAAGACTTCAACCAAAGGAAACACAAGTTCCTTCACAACTTGAGGACACAAGCCTCAACTACCTTTGCTCGGAGATACAACACCCCAAGACTTCAACCAAGGAAACACAAGTTCCTTCTTACAACAAGAGAATAACAATTCTCTTCAAGTGTACAAAACACTAAGCACTAAAACAAGACACTCCTTAATGAGTAGATATGAGTAAAAGAATACGCTCAAGATCGCAACAACTTTCGACAAGAGTTTGGCTCTCAAAAACTTATGTAATGAATATAAAATGATAAGCAATAGAGCATGCAAGCTTATAGCAATTATATGATCAGTTGTTGTGTGTTGTTCTGTTCAAAACACTGAAATGAAGCTGTATTTATAATTGAAAAACTTGGCATTACCGTTGCCTAATTGCCAATTAAGAACTACTGATTTTACTCTGTGACAATCGATTGTCAAGAATCCACAATCGATTGTTTGCCAATCGTTCCAAAAATCAATCCCAGATTTTACGCTTAACAATCGACTATTCAAGATCAACAATCGATTATTGGCAACGTTCAAAAAATCATTTCCACATTTTACGTAAAACAATCGATTATACAAAATCAATAATCGATTATTCAGCAACGTTCAAAAAATCCTTTCCAGATTTTAATTTCAACAATCGATTATACAAAATCAATAATCGATTACCTGACGGTATTTGAAAACTTTACGACAACGGTCAGCTTCACAATCGATTGTGCAATGTTAACAATCGATTATTTATCAGTCTTGAAAAATCAATTTAGACACTGCCTCGTGACAATCGATTGTTATATACTCACAATCAATTATTTAATAACTTTGAAAAAGTCTGGAAGACACTGCCTCAACACAATCGATTGTCATATGTTCACAATCGATTATTTTGTGACTTTGAAAAATCTGATGGACACTGTCTCTTCACAATCGATTGTCATTAACTTCACAATCGATTATTTTGAGCGTTGAAAAACTTTGATGGACACTGCCTCATCACAATCGATTGTCATTAACTTCACAATCGATTATTTTGAGCGTTGAAAAACTTTGACACTGCCTCATCACAATCGATTTTCATAAGGTTCACAATCGATTGTCATGCAGGTTTGAAAAACCTGATGCTCACTGCCTTAACACAATCGATTGTCATTAGTTCACAATCGATTGTCATGCAGTCTTGGCTTAACATAATCGATTATCATAAGTATCCAGATTTTAGAGGCATGTTTATAAATCATTTTGACTAAAGTAAATATGCATGATTTAAAATCATTTAGCATTAAATTAAATATGCATGATTTTGTAAAAATAATTTTACGAGAGAAGCCATGTCATGAGTCAAGTTGTCGGATCAAGATCACAGTTAAGAACGACTCATGTAAAACTATAAAACTTGGTCTTGTGCTTGAATCTCGTTATATATCAATTGTGCGCTTGTACTTGAACTTCGTCATATATCAATTTGCGCATCGTTTGTCATTCATCAAAACCTACACATATGAACAGACGTTTTAGTATAATGCTTTGAGAACGTGTTTCCAACAATTTCCCCCTTTTTGATAATGGCAAACTTTAAGCGGGATATGCAAATTAAACAATTCATAATGACGATTCAAGACAAGTAAAGATATGCAACAAGTATATGGATATGCAATTTGTTCCCCCTCAATGTATGAATTCCCCCTCAATTTATGCCGATAAGTATTGAGAGTGCATACCCGTTATCTTCCCCCTTTTGCCATTAGCAAAAAAATGTACTAAGATGGCAAGGATTAACAAAAACTTGTTTATTTATTGAAAATAAAGCGTGATTTCTTAAAGAAAGGACAATAACTCAAATAATAGCAGTACAATCGATTATTGATACGAGATAATCGATTATTAGACGACAGAAACCGATTTTTCTGATGAAGACTCGATTATTGCGCGTCATGCTTTATAATTCCCCCTACCTTTAGGGCGATACCTGCAAAAAATCGTTAGACGTCTCCGATGCTCAAGTTAGAAATCATTAAAAAAAAGATGCAATGCATGACTTAGATCAACGTGGAGTCAAGAATCCCGAGTTCACTACGAATTCGGAAGAAGGACTCTTTCTCTAAGGGCTTTGTAAAGATGTCGGCCAATTGATCTTTGGTTTCAACAAATTCGATTTCGACATCGCCCTTGAGAACGTGATCTCTTATAAAATGATGTCTAATTTCAATGTGTTTTGTTCGCGAATGAAGAACGGGGTTCTTCGTCAAGCATATGGCACTAGTATTATCACATCTAAGAGGGATATGATCAAGACTTAGGCCATAGTCCAAGAGTTGTTGTTTCATCCATAGGATTTGAGCGCAACAACTCCCCGCGGCTACATATTCAGCCTCGGTTGTGGACAACGCAACACTTACTTGTTTCTTGCTAAACCAAGAAACGAGAGAGCTACCGAGCAAATGGCAAGTGCCACTAGTGCTCTTGCGGTCTAATTTGCATCCAGCAAAATCGGAGTCGGAATAGCCAACAAGTTGGCATGAAGAACCTTTGGGGTACCATAGACCCACATTTGTAGTACCAACAAGCTACTTCAAAATCCGTTTTACCGCAGTAAGGTGAGACTCCTTCGGACACGATTGATAACGGGCGCATAAGCACACGCTAAACATGATGTCCGGACGACTAGCAGTAAGGTAAAGAAGAGAGCCAATCATACCTTGATACTTCTTAGTGTCGACTTCCTTACCTTTCTCATCTTTGTCTAGATGATCAGATGTGCTCATGGGAGTCGCCATTGCTTTTGCATTGTTCATTTCAAATCGTTTCAGCAATTCTTTGCAATATTTGGCTTGGCAAATGAACGTACCTTCTTCCATTTGCTTTACTTGTAATCCCAAAAAGAATGTTAACTCACCCATCATAGACATCTCAAATTCGCTTGTCATTAAATCAGAAAATTCCTTGCACAAGACATTGTTAGTGGCACCAAATATAATATCATCCACATAGATTTGAACTAATAAAATATCATTGTTTTTATGCTTAACAAAAAGAGTGGTGTCAACTTTCCCTCTAATGAAATCATTTTCCAATAGAAATTTACTCAATCTTTCATACCAAGCTCGGGGAGCTTGTTTTAAACCATAAAGAGCCTTTTGCTACGAACCTAGCTTTGTTTCTAGTGATTACACCATTTTCATCTAGGTTGTTTCGAAAAACCCATTTCGTACCAATTATGGTATGATTTTCGGGTCTTGGCACCAAAACCCAAACGTCATTCCGTTTGAATTGGTTAAGCTCCTCTTGCATTGCCAAGGTCCAAAATTCATCCCCAATTGCTTCGGAGATGGTTGTTGGTTCAATTTGAGACACAAAAGCAGTATGTCCTAAGGTGTTCTTAAGGGAGTTTCGGGTACTTACCTTTTCTCCGACGTCGCAAATTACCTGTTCGAGAGGGTGATCTTTGATTGTTCTCCACTCGTTAGGCATTTTCGTTTCTTTCTCCAATTGTGGCGCTTCCTCCATTGGTTGTTCCAAAATTTTGTCTTGATTTTCCTTAGGCGTTTCCTCTTGTATTTTGTCTTTCAAGCTATCTAAGATACCTGCAAGATCAAAACCGGAATCCTTTCTCGCCAAGCGAGCATTATTTTCGGAAAATACAACATGAGGGGATTCCTCCACAGTTTCGGTTCTTTTATTAAAAACCCTATATGCTTTGCTACGTGAAGAATAACCAATGAAAATTCCCTCATCGGACTTAGCATCAAATTTTTCCAATTGATCTTTTCCATTGTTATGAATAAGAACTTTACAACCGAATACTCTAAGATGGGAGATATTTGATTTCCTTCCCTTGTAGAGTTCATAAGGGATCTTCATGAGTATTGGCCTTATAACTACTCTATTTAAGATGTAGCATGCGGTACTCACGGCATCCGCCCAAAAAAGTTTGGAGATCTTGGCCTCTTCGAGCATGGTTCTAGCCATCTCTTCGAGACACCTATTTTTCCTTTCCACCACCCCATTTTGTTGTGGTGTTCGTGGAGCGGAAAAGGTATGCTCGATACCGAGTTCGTCACAAAAGTCCGCAAAGAGATTGTGATCAAACTCTCCCCCATGATCACTTCTAATTGAAGTGACGGTTGTTTCCTTTTCGTTTTGAACACGTTTAAGGAAATATTTAAAATTCTGAAAAGCATCACTTTTATGGGCAAGAAATAAAGTCCAAGTGAATCTAGAATAATCATCAACAATCACAAAAGCATAATGATTTCTTCCTAGACTTTCAATGCGAGATGGTCCAAATAAATCCATGTGAAGCAATTGCAATGGTCTAGTAGTTGAAACAATGTTTTTCGATTTGAAAGATGCTTTTGTTTGCTTCCCTTTTTGACAAGAATCACAAATAGAGTGTTTTCAAATCTCAAATTGGGAAGACCAATAACTAAGTTTTGTGAAATCAATTTGTTCAAAAGATGCATGTTTATATGTGCTACTCTACGATGCCATAGCCAAGTATCATCCTCTTTGCTCATAAGGCAATCCACATATTCGGGTGAGGAATTAGCAAGATCAACCATATAAATATTATCCACTCTAAAACCACGAAGGATAATTTTGAAATCACTACGTCTAAATACTAAGCATTCATCCGAATCAAATAAGGCAAGATTTCTCTTGTCACATAATTGACTTATGCTCAAGAGATTATGCTTTAAACCTTTAACAAGTAATATATGCTTAATAGAAGAATTTTCATCCTTACCGACCGATCCGATGCCGATAATCTTTCCTTTATTGTTGTCACCAAAAATAACACTTCCTCCTTATTTGTGTTCTAGTTGAAGGAATTTGGATTCGTCTCCCGTCATGTGCTTGGAGCATCCACTATCAAGGTACCATAGTACACTTGATCCCTTCAAACACACCTACAAAACAAATTAATGCGTTTTAGGTACCCATGCCATTTTGGGTCCTTGAGGGTTAGGCATATCATAATGATGCGATTGAGTGATATATCTATGTCGTGTAAAACATGCAGGAGCAATATGACCAATTCGTCTACAATAATGACAAGTCACGTTGGGATTATGCATCCTTCTAGGTTCATAGTAATTAGACGGACGAAAATTGTTCACTCTATTTTTGACACTATGGCTATTGCGCATTTCATGAAAGTCATTCCTACTATTATGAGCAGCATTTCTAGTATAATTGTTTCTAGGTTGAGGGCCATTTCTAGGTGTTCTAAAAGGATCAAACTTCCTTCTAGTGTGTGGCCTAGAATATGCATCATTTCTAGAGTAGCTATTTCTAGGTGGTAAGTCATTTCTAGGTCTTCTAAGGTGTTCAACATTTGGTCTAGCATGCATATTGGTTCTAGGGTTGTTATTTCTAGGATGAGCATTTGTTTTATTAATCCTAGGTTGAGCCTTAGGTGGTTGGGGTTTGGCTTCAACCTTTTCTTTAGGCTCATTCTTAAAACCTATGCCATGCTTGGTTGACTTCAAACTAACAAGGACCTCATTCAAATTTTTGTGAGAAGAATTAAACTTATCTAAGGTGCCCTTAAGCCTTTCTACTTCATTTTTGAGATGCATGCAAGAAGTACAATTTCTAATAGAGCTTTCGGGCTTGTCGGCGCTTCTTTTTCCGAAAAACTTGTTTTCCTCTTTCAACTTCTCATTTTCTAAAACCAGTTTTTCCAAATCCTTTTCTTTCAATGAGAGTTGTTTTTGAAAATCTTTTTCTTTTGAAGAAGCATTTTCCTTTATGCATTTAACAGTTTTTGAAGCTTTAATAAATTCACTATATAACTCATCAAAAGCATTTTGCATTTCTTCAAGGGAAAAGAAATTTTTAGAAGAGATTTGACATACCTCATCTTGCTTGTCTTCTTGTGCCATAAGACAAAGGTTTGCGCTTTCCTCTTCTTCTCCTTCGCTTGACTCATCTCCAGAGTCTCATCCCCAAGATATATATGCACGTTGCTTTTTGAAAGGTTTCTTTTCCTTTCTGATGTTTGGGCAATTTGATTTGATGTGCTCGGTTTCTCCGCATTCATAGCACTTTATTTGTTCTCCTTGCTTTTTGCCCTTTCGTTCATACTCTTTTCGCATGAACTTTTGAAATCTTTTGATAACGAGTCCAAACTCGTTGTCTCCGTCCTCATCAACTTGTGGTTGGCTTGTGCTTGCCTTTAGAGCGATTCTTTGCCTCCTTTGATCATCAACAAGAGGGTTAAGTATAGTAGATTCATAAGTCTTAAGATTACCTCTTAATGCGTCGATGGTAACATTTGAGACGCCAATGGACTCTTGAATCGCGTCGGCCTTTGATCGCCATGCCGGAGTGAGACTTCTAAGAATTTTTCGGACAAGTTCCCTATCCGTGAAAGTCTTCTTGAGAGCATGTAGGTCATTTACGATTATTGAAAATCGTTCAAACATTTCATCTACCTTTTCACCTTCCTTCATGTGAAATAATTCATAAGCATGGGTTAGGAAATCAATTTTGGCTTCCTTTACCTGGTCCGTACCTTCGTACGTAATTTCCAGTTGTCCCACATTTCCTTCGCCGTTGTGCAACACGATATTTTCCTGTAATCGTCAGCATTTACAGCACAATATAATAAATTAATTGCTTTAGCATTATTTTGCACCTTTCGGACATCATCCGCGTCATATTCTTCCTCAGACTTGGGAACCCATTCGTTTTCAACCTTTTTGGTTGGAATTTGATTTCTCTTTGTTATCACCTTCCAAAGATGAAAATTGTTTGCTTGAACGAAGATTTTCATCCTCTCCTTCCAATACGTATAGTTTGTACCGTTGAATAGTGGTGGTCGGGTGGAGCACTGTCCTTCCTCTATTCCTGCAAAAGAGTCACGAGTAGAAGCCATGGAAGTTTCTCTCAAACTGTTAAGTCTTCAGAGAGTGGGGCTCTGATACCAACTGTTAGATAATACGCTTAACGCTTGGGGGGGGGGGGGGTGAATAGCGCTATAATAAAAATTAGCGTAAACTTGCGGAATTTAAAATTTGCAGGAAATAAATAAGGGCGATAAATAAGAAAGAACACACCGAAGTATTCTGCTTCACCACAACCCGTGGCTAGTCCAGTCCCTGAGAGACTCTCTCGAGATTTCCACTAACTTGTCAAGCTTCCGGGTGCTTAACAAACCTTTACAACTTGAGGACACAAGCCTCAACACCTTTGCTCGGAGATACAACACTCTAAGACTTCAACCAAAGGAAACACAAGTTCCTTCACAACTTGAGGACACAAGCCTCAACTACCTTTGCTCGGAGATACAACACTCCAAGACTTCAACCAAGGAAACACAAGTTCATTCTTACAACAAGAGAATAACAATTCTCTTCAAGTGTACAAAACACTAAGCACTAAAATAAGACACTCCTTAATGAGTAGATATGAGTAAAAGAATACGCTCAAGATCGCAACAACTTTCGACAAGAGTTTGGCTCTCAAAAACTTATGTAATGAATATAAAATGATAAGCAATAGAGCATGCAAGCTTATAGCAATTATATGATCAGTTGTTGTGTGTTGTTCTGTTCAAAACACTGAAATGAAGCTGTATTTATAGTTGAAAAACTTGGCATTACCGTTGCCTAATTGCCAATTAAGAACTGCTGATTTTACTCTGTGACAATAGATTGTCAAGAATCCACAATCGATTGTTTGCCAATCGTTCCAAAAATCAATCCCAGATTTTACGCTTAACAATCGATTATTCAAGATCAACAATCGATTATTGGCAACGTTCAAAAAATCATTTCCACATTTTACGTAAAACAATCGATTATACAAAATCAATAATCGATTATTCAGCAACGTTCAAAAAATCCTTTACAGATTTTAATTTCAACAATCGATTATACAAAATCAATAATCGATTACCTGACGGTATTTGAAAACTTTACGACAACGGTCAGCTTCACAATCGATTGTGCAATGTTAACAATCGATTATTTATCAGTCTTGAAAAATCAATTTAGACACTGCGGCGTGACAATCGATTGTTATATACTCACAATCAATTATTTAATAACTTTGAAAAAGTCTGGAAGACACTGCCTCAACACAATCGATTGTCATATGTTCACAATCGATTATTTTGTGACTTTGAAAAATTTGATGGACACTGTCTCTTCACAATCGATTGTCATTAACTTCACAATCGATTATTTTGAGCGTTGAAAAACTTTGATGGACACTGCCTCATCACAATCGATTGTCATTAACTTCACAATCGATTATTTTGACCGTTGAAAAACTTTGATGGACACTGCCTCATCACAATCGATTGTCATAAGGTTCACAATCGATTGTCATGCAGGTTTGAAAAACCTGATGCTCACTGACTTAACACAATCGATTGTCATTAGTTCACAATCGATTGTCATGCAGTCTTGGCTTAACATAATCGATTATCATAAGTACATAATCGATTATCTTAGTCCAGATTTTAGAGGCATGTTTAAAAATCATTTTGACTAAAGTAAATATGCATGATTTAAAATCATTTAGCATTAAATTAAATATGCATGATTTTGTAAAAATAATTTTACGAGAGAAGCCATGTCATGAGTCAAGTTGTCGGATCAAGATCACAGTTAAGAACGACTCATGTAAAACTATAAAACTTGGTCTTGTGCTTGAATCTCGTTATATATCAATTGTGCGCTTGTACTTGAACTTCGTCATATATCAATTTGCGCATCGTTTGTCATTCATCAAAACCTACACATATGAACACACGTTTTAGTATAATGCTTTGAGAACGTGTTTCCAACATCTTCCCCTTCATTTGTGCCGTCAAAGAGGTCAACAAACGAATCGTCTCCATGCGGGCAACAGGTGCATAAACTTCTCCATAGCCAATGCATTGCCTTTTCTTGTAGCCTTTATCCATAAGTCATGCCTTGTATTTCTCCACATCTCCATCAGCATTCCTCTTTATTTTGTATACCCATTTCACTCCAATTGCTCGATAACCCTGGGGAAGAGACGTTAACTCCCAAGTGTTGTTCTTCTATATTGACTTAATCTCCTCCTCAATGGCTTGTCTCCACTTTTTGTTTGCAACAGCTTCATCAAAGCTTATTATTTCACGGTCAGTAAAGAGACAACATAAAAATCAAAATTAGTAACTTCTTATGTGTCCTGATAGATCTCTTGAATACTCATTGTCCTTTGAGGCTGTTCATTTAAAATTCCTTGAGAAGAAGGAGATGCAACATTAGTTGGAGAAGGAGGAGAGTTGTATCCTGCACAGGTTCCATGGTCTCTGGTTCTTTTTCATTACCAAAGTATGGAAGGAAATCATATGAAGTTTCTTCCTGAGCTTCCCAATCCCATGCCAATTCTTCATCAAATTCAACATCGCGACTTACAACTACCTTGCCATGCTTGGGTTGTATAATTTGTAGCCTTTTGAACTCGTATCATAGCCAATAAATACATGATTGCCACTTCAATCGTCAAGCTTTGCTCTCCCTTGATGTGGCACATGAGCATAGGTTATGCTCTCAAAGATTCTCAAGTGCTTCACACTTGGCTTTATTCTACTCCATTCTTCTTGAGGGGTTTGATCTCTAACATTCCTTGTTGGAGATCTTTTGTTCAAATACACTTGACAAGAAACAACTTTGGCCCAAAATTCCTTGGGCATACTTTTAGCTTTCAACATACATCTAGCCATATTAAGAATCGTTCGATTCTTTCTCTCTGTAACACCATTTTGTTGGGGTGAATAAGGTACTGTTAGAGGGCGACGAATTCCATGAGATTGACAAAAGTCATTAAATTTGTTTGAAATGAATTCGTCTCCTCTATCGGATCTTAGAGGTTTAATTTCATAGCCACTTTCTTTCTCCACAAGTCTTTGAAATTTTAAAAGCAGTAAAAGCTTCAGATTGTTAAGTTCAAAAAATAAACTATGGGTGTTTAAAGGGTGGGCCGGGCCGGGCTAGGTAGGAAAATTTAGTACCCGTATAGGTTATGGTCCAGGTCAATTATGGGTTCGGGAATACCAAGTTTAACGGGTTCGGGTTCATCCGAGTAAAAATTAAACTGTAAGGGTTACGTGTTCATGGGGCCAGGCCGAGCCGAGTTTAGTATTATTTTTAATTGCAAGTGCTACATTTATTTCAAAATTCAAATGTACAAATTGAAAGGTTTACATTTAACAACAAGTAAGTTAACCAAAAAAAGAGTAAATTCAAAGGTTTTGCATTGCCTTAGTAAGTTCTTCATAATCAATATGAACTAAGTGACATTCTTCTGGAGTGTTAAATTCGGATGGGTTATCATGTGTTAATATATCTCCAAGTTCCTCGTCTTCTGGGCTATCAACATCTTCGCATCCTTAATTTTTTCTTTCCGATCTAATCCAATCTCTGATACATACTAAAACTTCCAAAGAATTGCTTCCCAATAAGTGACGGGTGTCTCCAAGTTAATGTGTTGCTTGGCTAAATGCACTCTCTGATGCAACAGTTGAAATTGGCACATTCAGCACTTCCCAAGCCATAGCGAAAAGAACTGGAAATTGATTTCCATTCTCATGCCACCATCCCAACGCTGAAAATTCCTTTGTGCGAGACTCTTTTTTCTTCTGTAAGTATAATTAAAGTTCATCAATGTTTTTGCTACTGGTTTGAGTGTTAGAAAATATAGAAAAATATTAAAACTATCAAGGCCTTCATCATCATCCACAGTAGCAGAAGTGGTTGTGACGACCCAAAAGGTCATCACCTATTTTGTTATCCATTATATTCTTTTGAGTCCTTGAAAACCTTATTTAGAGTCTCCTCAATTTGCGTGCGCAGTCCGGGCACGTAGCCGGAAAGCTTAAATGTGAAATTTTGTGAAAAATGCTAAATTTTTTATATTTAAAATGAATAAATTTGACTTCGGTTAGTATTTTGAGAAAATGGACCTGGATCCATGATTGGACAATCTTGGAGGGTATGTAAGAAAATATGGGACTCGGGCGTATGTCCGGAATCAAATTCCGAGCTCCTGAGCCCGAGAAATAAATTTTTAAAGGAAATTGTTTTTCTAAAATTGTTAAGGAAAACTGATTAGAACGTCTTGGTATCCGACCCATATTTTGATTTCGGCGTCCGGTACATGTCATATATATGATTTCATATGATTCTGTAAAGTTTGGTTGAAATCGGACGTCGTTTGACATGTTTCGTACTTAAAGTTCTAAATTTGAAACTTAATGAAGTTTGAAGAAAACTCTTGATTTTGAGGTTTGATTCTTTGATTTTGATGTTATTTTTGTGATTTGATCGCATGGTTAAGTTTGTAGGATGTTGTTGAGTTAGTGCATGTGTTGGGTAAGAAGCCCCGAGGGCTCGGGAGTGTATCGAAGGTGTTTCAGAGTGGTTTCAAACTTGGAAAAATTGCAGATTTTGCTTCAGCTATTGCAGGACCCATTTCTTCTTCGCGTTCGGCGATGCTTTGATTTTCCCCTTCTTTGTGTTCGCATTCATACCCTCGCAATCGTGTATGCTTGTAGGAATTATTCATCGCATTCGCGTGAGGGCCCACGCATCGTGTAGGTCAAATTCTGGACCCCAGCCCTTTTACTCTCTGCGTTCGCATTCTTGATCTCGCGAACGTTAAATGCTACCCTTCGAGCACGACCAGCCTGTCGCGAATACGAAGGGCAAATTTCTCCCAGTTATATTTTTAATTTCCTGAATAGTGTTCTTGCGGGATTTTCATAAACATTCACGAACTCTTTCTTCTCCAAGGTCCTTAGGCGTCCATTGAAGCTATCCTTCACCAAAGACTTCTTGGTAGTAATCCTTTCTTGTTTCTTTCCATTTTCTTCAACATCTAATGAATTCCTAAGCCTAAAACATGTAATTAAGGGTAGAAATTGGGAATTTGAGTAGAGCTAGAGTTTTTTTATTTCTTGATTTAGACCTCGTTTTGGGGTCAAATTTGAAAATAAATTATATATTCATGCTCTTGGGTGAATGGGGAATTGATTTTGGTCCAAACCTCATGTTTTGACCAAGCAGGCCCGTGGTCAAATTTTTGGGATTTTGGGAAGAATGCTTGGAAAGCTATAATTAGGCGTTGGATTCGATTTGTTTAGCATGTATTGATGTTATGAAGTCGTTTATGTATATATTTGATTGATTTGGAGCCGAATTCGAGAGGAAAGGCGGTTATTGAGGATTGAATTGGTCGTGGAAGCTTAAGGTAAGTGTTTAGTCTAACCTTAGCTTGAAGAATTATGAGTTGAGTACTATTTTCTATGTGGTAATTATCGAGTACGACGTATAGGCATGGTGACGAGTATCTATACGTTTGTGTCTAGCATGACCATGAGTCTTTGTAATCAAAATATTCTTAATATAAAGACTCACGGTCATGCTAGACACCAACGTATAGATACTCATCGCTATGCCTATATCGTACTCGACAATTACCACATAGGAAATAGAACTCAACTCTTAATCATTTAAGCTAAGGTTAGACCAAACACTTACCTCAAGCATCAACAACCAACTCAATCCTCAATAACCGCATTTCCTCTCGAATTCGGCTCCAAATCAATCAAATCTATACATAAATGACTTCATAACATCAATACGTGCTAAACAAATTGAATCCAATGCAGCTATCGACCTCGACCCCGCTTGGTCAAAACACAACGTTCAGACCAAAATCAAATTCCCCATTCACCCACGAACCCGAATATATAATTTATTTTCAAATTCGACCCCAAAACGATGTCTAAATCAAGAAAATCAAAAAACTCAAACTCTACTTAAAGCCCCAATTTCTACCCTTAATTACATATTTTATGCTTAGGAATTCATTAGATGTTGAAGAAAATGGAAGGAAACAATCAAGGATTACAAACCAACAAGTCTTTGGTGAAGGATAGATTCAATGAATGCCTAAGGACCTTGGAGAAGAAGGAGTTCATGAATGTTTATGAAAATCCCGCAAAAAAACTGTTCTAAAAATTAAAAAATATAACTGGGTGAAATTGCCCTTCGCGTTCGCGATAGGCTGGTCGCGTTCGAGAAGGGTAGTATTTGACAGACCATCGCGTTCCCGAGATGAAGAATGTGAACGCGGAGAGTAAAAGGGCTGGGATCCAAAAATTGACCTACGTGAATGCGTGGGCCCTCACGCTAACGCGATGAATAAGTCCTGCAAGCCTACGCGATCACGAGGGTATGAATGCGAACGCGAAGAAGGAGAAAATTAAGCATCGCGAACGCGAAGAAGAATGGGGCCTGCAACAGCTGAAGAAAAATCTGAAATTTTTCCAAATTTGAAACCACTACGATACACTCCCGAGCACTCGGGGCTCCTAACCCAACACATGCACTAACTCAACAACATCCTACGAACTTAACCATGCGTTCAAATCACCAAAATAACATCAAAATTAATGAATCAAACCTCAAAATCAAGAGTTTTCTTCAAACTTCATTAAGTTTCAAATTGAGAACTTTAAGCCCGAAACAGGTCAAACAATGTCCGATTTCAACCAAACTTTACAGAAACATCTTTATCATATATAAGACATGTACCGGCGGGCCCGATACCAATACGTTCTAATCAATTTTTATTTCAATTTTCCTTAAGAATTTCAGAAAAACAATTTCCTTTAAAATTTTATTTCTCGGACTCGGGACCTCAGAATTTGATTTTGGGCATACGCCCAAGTCCCATATTTTCCTATGGACCCTTCGGACCGTCCAATCACCGGTATGGGTCCGTTTGTCCAAAATGCTGACCGAAGTCAAATTTATTCATTTTAAATATCATAATTTTAGCATTTTTACAAAATGTCACATTTAAGCTTTCCGGCTACGCACCCGAACTGTGCACGTAAATCGAGGCGACTCTAAATGAGGTTTTTGAGGCCTCAGAAGAACAAAATTGATAAGAAAATAGGTGATGATGTCACATTCTCCACCTCTAAAACAATCGTTGGTCCTCGAACGGACAGAAAAAGGAAGTACCTTAGTCAGGGAACAGATGTGAACAGTGGCTCCGCATATCGGACTCTCAAGTCGATGCCTGAGGTGGCTGACCTCTCCACTAAATACGAACAAAAGAGAAACTCTTGGATCTCAACTGACGAAATGCCGGTCCAAACTAGCTACTGGCTCCTCTTTGTAAGATAAGTTCTTGTTCAACTGGACAGTGCTGAAATCTAACACATGGGCTGGATCGCCGTGATACCTTCGAAGTATGGACACATGAAACACTGGATGCATGAGTGATAAGCTCGGTGGTACGGCAAGTCTATAAGCCACCTCTCCCACTCGATCGAGAATCTCAAAAAAACCAATAAACATGGGGCTAAGCTTTCCCTTTCTTCCCAAATCTCCATCACACCTTTCATAGGTGACACTCAGAGCGATACCTGCTCACCAACCATAAAAAGCCACATCTCGAACCTTGCGGTCTGCATAGCTCTTTTACCTAGACTGAGCTGAACGAAGCCTATCCTGAATGATCATGACCTTGTCCAAGGCCTCCTCAAATAAATCTGTACCTAACAACTGAGCCTCTCCCAGCTCAAACCATCCAACCGGAGACCGACACCGCCTACCATATAAAGCCTCATAAGGAGCCATCTGAATGCTCGACTAGTAGCTCTTGTTGTAGGAAAATTCCACTAAAGGCAAGAACTGATCCCACGAACCTCCAAAATCAATAACACAAGCTCGAAGCATATCCTTTAAGATCTAAATAGTCCGTTCGGACTGACCATCCATTTGGGGATGAAATGTTGTGCTCAGCTCAACCCGTGTGCCTAACTCTCGTCGAACTAGTCTCTAGAAATGCGAGGTAAACCGTGTACCCCGGTCTGAAATGATAGATATGGGCACTCCGTGAAGGAGAACAACCTCCTAAATATAGATCTCAGCTAACCTCTCAGAAGAATAGGAGACTGCCACAGGAATGAAATGTGCTGACTTGGTCAGCCTATCAACAATGACCCATATTGCATCGAACTTCTTCCGAGTCTACGGACGTCTAGTTACAAAGTCTATCGTTATCCGCTCCCACTTCCACTCGGAAGCTCAATCCTCTAAAATAAACCACCAGGCCTCTGATGCATGTACTTAACCAGCTGACTATTCAAACAACGAACCACATATCATACAATATCCTTCTTCATTCTATGCCACCAATAATGCTGCGCCATACAAATAGTGCCTCCAAATCTTCAATGCGTGAACAATGACTGCCAACTCCAAATCATGAACTAGATAGTTTCTCATGAATCTTCAACTGCCTTGAAGCCCAGGCAATGACCTTGCCATCTTGCATCAGCTACAGAGCTTAGGAGTTTTTTTGTTGTACCTTTCATGACTTAATGATGACTTCTATATGTTGTAAAGAACATGTGAAAGAAATTATGATCATTAAATTTCTAGGAGCATAGCCTCAAATTGTAATATGACTGATAAAGGTATATGAGGCAATTGAACCCTTTGGAGTATTGGCTCAAGTGGTAAAGTGAGATATGAAGTAAAAGTGAAAGAATGAGAAAGAGTATTTAAATTGTTCCTTTTCTAGGATATTGTTGCTTATTGATTCTTTTCCCTTGCCGAGATATTGAGATTATTGATGTTGTACCTTTTTCGGGATTTAATTGCTTAATTATGCTCCCTTACCGGGATTTCTATTATTGTTTTGTTTGCTCCCTTATCCCTTGTTTGTGACTGTTGTTTTGGTGAGGAAGAGCACGAAGGGTGATGTCGTGCATTGTTTGCTTATTGTGAGAAAAGAGAGTAAAGCATAAAGGGTGATATCTTGCCCACGATGTACCATTCTGTGCCGATTCTATTGATTATATGTGAGGACAGAGAGTAAAAGTACGAAGGGTGATGCCGTGCACATTTCTATTATATCATTATTTGGTGAGGATGAGAGCAAAAGCACGAAGGGTGATGCGTGCACATTTTTATTATATCATTGCTTGGTGAGGATGAGAGCAAAAGCACGAAGTATGATGTTGTACACTTGTCCTTGATTTCCCTGATTCCTGCTGATAATTGAGTTATGTCGTTCGTTATGTTTATTTTACTGATTTTCTGTTGTTACTTGACTTTATGTTGATGTCATTGATTTCCCTTGCCCTAATTATTTTATAATTGTTGCTTGGGTGAGAAAAAGTGTAAAGTACGAAGGGTGATGTTGTGTATTATTTTGGTGAGAGAGTGTAAAGCACGAAAGGTGATGCCGTGTAATGTTTTGGTGAGATAGTGTTAAAGAACGAAGGGTGATGTTGTGCACTTACGTTCGTTATGATTCCTTGTTATCTGTTTGTGTGTATTAATTGTCTCACTCCACAATTACTGTGATTCTTTATATTAGCATTTTTCTTTATCGTGTCACTAGTTATTATAGAATTCATGCTATAATTGCTACGTGTTTTTATGTGACTTAATTGCTACTTGCCAATTAGCACACTAAATATTAAATTGCTTATTTGCTCTTTAAAGTCCATAATTAATTGCTACTTATCATTATTTATTTTCCTCAGTGAATCGTAATTATTGTGTACTTTGTTGTCTTATAAATTTGCATTAATTGTTGCGGTTTTGGAGTAATTTTATTTGCAAGAACTATTAATATATAAAATGGGAGCGGGTGGTATGCCTACCACGAGATATGAGGAAAAATGAAAGCGGGTGGCACGCCTACCACGAGATATGAGAAATAGGATCTGGTTGCACACCTGCAACAAGATGAAATTGAAAGTGAAAGTTGACTTTATTTCTCCTAATCTGTGTTAGAAGTTAAATTTACAGTTTTCTTATTGTTTCTTTGATATTATGATTATCTGCCACCCCCCACAGCATGTTCCATTTCCCCAACTCTAATTGTTTGTTACCTGTTTACTTTTCCACCATATATTATATAGCTGCCCAGGTTTATCTGGAGTCTGGTCCTAGCCTCGTCACTACTTCGTCGAGGTTAGGCTAGACACTTACCAGCATATGGGGTCGGTTGCACTGATACTACACTCTGCATTCTTTTATGCAGACCCCAGTGTTGTAGATTTCAGATCGTAGTGAGATTGCTGGATCTTGCTCATCAGGCGACCCGAGGTAGCCCTGCAGGCGTTCGCAGGCCCTGGCATCTCCTTCTATCTACTTTCCTGTTTCTTACATGTATTTCCAGAGACAATATTATATTTAATTCTTTCGGATCTTTATTTGTAGAATTCTTAGACCGTTTGTGAAACTGTGATACCGGGTCTGGGTAATCGAGACTCAAACATTTGTACAAGGTGTTTATGATCAGATAATTTTTGTTTTTCTTCTGCCTATATTTATTCTGTGGTTTAATATTATATATTCGTAATTGATAAAGAATATAAAATAGGTGAAATGTTAAATAGTTCAAATGATTGGCTTGCCTAGC
This sequence comes from Nicotiana benthamiana, assembly GCA_034376525.1. NCBI lineage: Eukaryota > Viridiplantae > Streptophyta > Magnoliopsida > Solanales > Solanaceae > Nicotiana > Nicotiana benthamiana. The sequence continues at coordinate 32,446,483 of CM067331.1, read as the reverse complement.
TCACATTAGTAGGCGGCATCACGACTCCCGAAGGTAGGAACTTCCGGTCGTGACAATGGTACAGTGCAAAGTGAGATTAACATTGCTTACATTAAAAGTAGCATCATCAATTACATTTGCATAATAATTATATAATTATTGTAAAGATTCATTTAGCTTCATTTAGCTTATTCATACAAGTATATAAATCTGGGATTTCAATTGGTCCAATCTCCATATAAGTATATAAAGCATTCATTAATTGGTGACAATCAGTCATCTTAATAGAAGGATTTAAAACAACACCAATTAAGTAAATCGGGAGAATTGGAAAGAAATATTTTTTGAATTTTTCTTGCATTTTTTCAACAACATCCCTATATTTTTTTTCTTAAATCAAAGAGTAGACAAAAAAAATCAGCTATATAAACTAAAGCCATAGTAACAGTAGGGTAATATGCTCAAGAAAACTCAACAATAGCTATATAAAATTTATGTAAAAATTTAACAACATCATTAATGACCTTCCATGTAGTAGTTGTTCACATACAGTTTGGATCAGTATAATGCGTATTAGCAACTTTAGTTATTGGGAATCTATATTTGTAGCAACAATTTAAATATATATATATATATATATATATATATATATATATATATGTGTGTGTGTGTGTGTGTGTGTGTGTGTAGTTTCATCTAGCAACAATTTCATCTGGCATGAATATGGGTTTAAGGTTATATTGGACAGTGTTTTAAAAGGCGCGGACGTAAGGCAAGGCGTTTTTCATATGCCTCAGCAGGGCATAAGCCTTTTCGGCTTGTTTAAGACCACAAATTCCAAAAGTCTTCATTTTTTCTTTAACTTTGTGCCCAGTCAAACATGTTCATATAAATTGGAATAAATGGAGTATTAAATAGGTAATATTGCATGTTAATATATATCTATATATATATATATATATATATATATATATATATATATATATATATATATATATATATATGTGTACATATAAGCGTTTTTCATATGCCTCAGCAGGGCATAAGCCTTTTCGGCTTGTTTAAGACCACAAATTCCAAAAGTTTTCATTTTTTCTTAAACTTCGTGCCCAGTCAAACATGTTCATATAAATTGGAATAGATGGAGTATTAAATAGGTAATATTGCATGTTAATATATATATATATATATATATATATATATATATATATATATATATATATATATATATATATATATATATATATATATATATATATATATATATATATGTATATGTATATATATATGTATATGTATATATATATATATATATATATATATATATATATATATATATATATATATATATGTATATGTATATATATATATGTATATGTATATATGTATATGTATATGTATATATATATGTATATGTATATATATATATGTATATGTATAGATGTATATGTATATGTATATACATATATATATATATATATATATATATATATATATATATATATATATATATATATATATATATATATATATATATATATATATATATATATATATATATATATATATATATATATATATATATATATATATATATATATATATATATATGTATATACATATATATATATATATATACATATGTATATATATATATATATATATATGTATATATATATATATATATATGTATATGTATATATATATGTATATATATATATATATATGTATATGTATATATATATATATATATATGTATATGTATGAAGTTTCAAATAAAGTAAAATTACATATAAATCCCAAATAATTATATATAAGAGAAATCTTATATTATCTAATGAAATTATAAATCCCAAATAAATAAGTGAAGTTATATATAAATCTAATCAATATATAAAAAAGCACGCATACGTATAATCCCATATTATATTTTGAAAGAGAGCTAGAGAAGCATTGAACTTAAAAAACTAATTGCTTACATATTTACAAACTAATAGTGAAATATAAAAAAAGAGAAATGTAATGAGTTCAAAATAATAAAGTTTTTACATGGAGAAAGGGACAAACCTATTGAATTTGACATACGGAGAGGAATAAAATTTTCTGTTGCAAAAAAAGTAATAAATCATTACTTTTGGTAAATGCAGACTAGCAGAAAGAATTAGGAAAGACTTCTAATTTAGGGTTTTTAGCAATATCAAAAATTTACTTTTAAATTTAATATTTTTAATTCCTTTTAAGAAATATGTCTCTTGGGCTTACGCCTCAACCGAAAACCTCGCCTCAACCAAAAAACTCGGTCGGGCGTACGCCTTGAACTTCTGAGTGTATGCCTTATAGAACTTTCGTTCCCCACCATCGCCTCGAGGCGTTTTTGGTACGTCTCACCCTGGAAATGCCTATTAAAATACTGATACTGGATACACTTATTCTTAAATTCCTCTATTATATATTATCTATTATTTCCTTGAATAACACCAACTGCTCTTCTAACATGAGTAATCTCAGTTGAAAATAAATCAAGGTCACTATTAATAATTAAATTATAAACATGACACGCACCTAACATGAAAATTTTCATCAAGAGATGGTTTTAAATGCATTTTTAATATTGAAATTGTGGCATTATTATTAGAAGCATTATCAAAAGGCATACACAATATATTTTGCTTGAGATTATAAAATTCAATAACTTCACAAACAGTACTACTTATAAACGCAGCAGTATGACTCTGATCTTCATCATATTTAAAAGCGATAATATATTTTTGCATACAAGTAGTATCATCTACCCAATGACATGTAATTGTCAAATAATCGTTTCCATTAATAACATGTCCAGTATCAGAAGTTAAAGAAACTCTACAAGGGAGGTAGCTAAACAAATAACGTATGTATGTTTGATATTTTCCATGAAGTCTAAAAATATCATATCTACAAGTACTTCTAGGGATACCTTTAAATAAAGGATTGTAAATTCTTTGAATGTACATCATAAGATATGATGAAGAAGCAAAAGATAAAAGTTAGACAACCTAAAGCAATCATTTTTACTAACTCCTCACGGTCCTTCATTTTATCATATTTCACAAGACCTCTAGTAGCAGGGTTTAGAGTTGATTGATTTCCATCTCCATCAAATCCCCATTCTATAAGATGCTCAATTCTCATATGTTTACTAAGCGTCACAGTTCCCCTAATTGTCCTCCAGTCTTATACTTAAAAGTATCATTATAAAGTTTGCATTTAACTCTATCACTATTCGGTATGTTTTCAAAAAAAATTCAAACCTTACTTCTTTTTCTACCATTACCAGTCGGTGCCACAAGTGATCTACTACTAGCACCACGACCACCACCCCTGCTATCAGCTCCAACACTATTAGGTGTAAGTGGTATCTCATCTTTCATTTCTAATTCATTATCTTTTATACCAAAATCTTCCTGGAATTGTTCATAATCTATATTATTATCAGATAATATTTCATGAATATTTGGAGAGGTATTTAAATTACTACTAGATGATGAAGCTAAACTACTACCTCTTAGTAACCTTGTTACAGACTTTTTATGCAGAATTAAATATATTGTAAACATTTAACTACTAGCAATAAATAAATATGCAAATAAAATAGTAAATAAGAGAAAACGTTAGAGGGAATGCACCGAATTCGGTAATAAATTGAGCATTTTATGATTTTGCAACTTCAATGTTACCACGAAGAAATGCCAATTGCTCCAATTTTGAAGTTTAATTGTTCAAACTTCAAATAATAAATACTATAATAAATTAAATTCCAAAAAAAGATCCAAATAGTTGATTGTACTTTAATAGGTGAAGATTGCAGAATGAGAATATGAGAATTGAGAGATGAGCGAAGAAATAAGGAAAAGGGAGGGGGATATTTATAGTTTTTCAAGGGGGGTTAATTTTTTTTAAAAAAATAACACACAAATGGGTTAAATATTAAACTCAGCCGTTGGGAAATGGCCATGTTGTGAAATAGACCATTGCCAATGGTTAGAAATCTGAGCCCATATTTTAATAAAATAATTGTTACAGTTAAATCGGACCGGCCAAGACCGGGCGGATCCGATTAACCGGATGAAAAATATTGTTCATTGACCGGGTTTAACTTCCGGTTAACTGGTGGTTCAAAAGTAAACGGTGCAAACCATCCTACCCCTATAACCCTCCGTGTCAGTTTCGGTTTTAATCGGTCAAGGCTAGTCCGAAAACGGGTTGACCTGTCCTGTTAGACACCTTTAAAATAAACCAAAGTCTTTCTACTATACTCATTAATGAAAAGCAGAAAGTGTTTATTTTTACCAAAAGATGATGGATTGATTGGTCCACATACATCCGTGTGAACAAGCTGGAGCGGCTTGGTTGACCTTAACATGGCCTCCTTTGGAAAACTCCCCCTTGCATGTTTTCTAAGGAGACAAGCTTCACACAATTGATTTGGATAGTTGATTGATGATATCTCATGAACCATGTTCTTTTCTCCCATTGATTTGAGCGTTTCAAAATTTAAGTGCCCAAATCACATGTGTCAACAACATAATTCATCTTGCACATTAACCTTCGAACACTTTGCATCAATTGTTTTAAAATTCAGAGAAAATAATATATTCTTTGCCATATGCACTTTAGCAATTAGAATTCCACTTGAATCTCTAAGCCAAAGATGCATGTTTTCATGTGGATGTCATATTCCTTTTCAAGAAATTGGCCCAAACTCAAAATATTACTTTTTAATTTTGACACATAATAAAAATCATGAATTAGCTTGTGACTACCATATTTACAAGAGATCTGAATTTTACATATCCCTTTGATTTGAATCTTTGAGGTATCTCCAAAGGACATATTACTCTCACTGTTTTATTGATCTCGGCAAACTTTTCATTGCATCCACACATATGATTGTTTGCTCCATGTCTAAACACCACGAGCTACAATCATCCATGTCTTCTTTCTTGAGTGCTAGCAACAACGTTGACTCATTTTCTTCTTTCTTGTCGTCAACAAGATTAACTTTTTCTTCAACATTGTTATGACATTCCTAAGAGTAATAGCCAAATTTATCACAATTATAACACTTAATTTTTGATTTGTCATACCTTTATCCATTATTTTATTGATAGTAGTCGCGTCCTCTTCCTCCTCTACATCCACGACCACGACCTCTGAATGCACGGTGGGATTTAACTTTATTGTTGAAGTTGTTTATCATTACTTCTTCCTGTTCCATGGCCACCATAATCCTTGAAGGATGTCTGAGTTTTAAGAAGTTGCTCCAATGGCATTTCTTGTCTCCTCTTGATTTTTTGTTCATGGACCTGTAAAGAAACATCCAATTGCTCCAACATAATTGAGTCTAAATATTTAGGCTCTTCAATAGCACACACCACAAAATCAAATTTAAGTGTTAAAGTGCAAAGGATATTTTCTACCCCACGGACATCTTCTATGTCATCCCCATATCATTTTAATTAATTTATAACATCCTTCACTTTTGAACAATAATCTGAAATGCATTCGGATTCTTTTATTTTTAAAACTTCAAAATCGGCCCTTAGAGTTTGAAGTTTTACCTTCCTCACATTGTCAACTCCTTGGAGAGAATTTTGTAAAATATCCCAAGCTTCTTTTGAGGTGGTAGCGTCTGCCACTTTCTCAAATATGGCATCATCCAAACATTGATGGATATGATTGAGGGCTTGTTGATCCTTCTTCCTTGTCTTTTCTAACACATCTTTTTCCTTTTGAGACAGATCTTCCTTATTATCAGGTTTTGTATACCCTTTGTCTATAATGTCCCACACATTCTGGGAGCCGAGAATGGCATTCATATGTAGACACCATTTTTTCATATTTATATTTTGTGAGACGGGGGTATTGAAAAGACAGTGGACCATTATTCGCCATGGCTCTGATATCACGTTGTTGGAAAAAAATATTTTCGCCCAGGAATAATATCTATGGTAAATAATAATAACGCAAGAGAGCAGCAACGACACCAAATATTTTAACGGGATAAAATACAATACCTCACCAGAGCAATATTACCACTATAATATTACAACTTAATTGTGTCAAGAGACTACTAAAACTTCGAAAGAAATAACAATCTTTATTTTAAATACCTCACTACAATATTAGCCCCACTCACTATTTATCTCACAGACTACAATCTGTGGATTACTCTCTCTAACTCTCTATTTCTTCTCTCTCGTTTTGGTGTATCTAAATAAGAAGAATTGAGCTCCTATTTATAAGAGGAATTGCCAAAGTTTCAGCCAATCAAAGTACTTGATTTATTGCAAGTTGCAAATATCCAAAGTTGTTATGGTTTCAGCCTTATTACAACTTGATTTTTTGTTTCAGTCATAATTGCAACAAGTTGACATTGCAATTTGTCGTTATCTACTTCCTTTTTTTAATTGCTTTTAATTTTGATTGGCCCCACACATTGAATCAAGGGGTGTTAAACGATATTTGTTTGTCGAAAAATTATACTACATTACTAGATAAATTTTTTTAATTATATATATATTTTATTAAGTTTTAATTTTAATGATTAAAAATAATATAATTGCTTTTGGTATAGGAACTCAAAAAAAATCAAAGTTGAAGAAAGAAATTAATCAGAGATTGATTGAAGCATTTAAAAGAATTGATTGAAGTAATCAAAGGAAAGGAATCAGTTGTTAGAAAGGAAAATAAGCATTGAAGATCCGACAAGATAATCAATTAGAAGCTATTACTGGAAGGCTTAGATTTAAAGAGCAAATCCGGGAGCTATCAAGACTTAAATAGAAAGTTGTCAAAGTCCACACATCAAGGAAGAGCAACGGGAATTGACTTATTCTTGGAAAGAATCAATTTCTTTAAAGGATCAAATCTCTTGGGTGAGAGAAAAAAAAACGATAAACATTAGTGAGGCATTGTATCAAAAAAAGAGAAGAGAGATATAGATACTAAGTTATTGGTGTAAAGCTACGCCATTCAATTTGTACTCATGAAACAACGATCACCGAAAGAGAACACCTTGCAACCCAAGAGGACTGGACTAGAATTTATATTGAATCTGAACCAGTATAAAAAATATGGTGTCTTTACTTCCTGCATTTAATTATGCATTTATTATTATCCTATCCTTACCTCAAGTCGACTAATTGTTGATCTAGTCAACTACTAATAAAAGTTGTTAGAAATAAGCAATCCCCTCCCCCAATTCCCCTTGATTTTTTGATGTATCTAATTATTTATATTTTGACATTCTTCGAGAAAAATCCTTGCTACACCACTAATAGTCGATCATTCAAGCGCTTGAACTAATATATAATACATATAAATATATGCATATAGATTATACTGACTCGTAAAAGTAAAAAGTGAATCTGCTGTAAAATTTAAACAGTTGTAAGTTTTATTTGCCCTACGAGCAGACTTTAACACGTAAACTATAGGACACGAGAGAAGTCTCAACGACGCCAAACCTGTGAAGTTGCATGCCTACCATTAAGGCTATCTGCTCTCCCACGAATGAAGACAACATTATGACAACAAAATGGTATCCCAGAAAATTAGGATAACCCTCAATAGTGGCGTCATTTTCTTCAGGAACGACACTGCAAATCCATGTAGAATACAATCACGAAATGTTTCCATTCACCAAAACAACCCAAAAAACTGGAATTAGCGTTATGACAAGTTTTTGGAATTGTCAGAAACTCCAACTCCAAGCACTCAAATAATGACATTGTTAAAACTATTTCTCAGAAGAACTATCTTGTGTATTGGATTGTGTCTTCCTTGTGGTTGTTATTTATGGTAGTTACTGTCTGATATTATTGCATGCTATTTTATTTATGGTTCTTATGTTTAGATAATTATTTACGCTATTTCTGCTGGAGTTACTAATGCTCTTTTGTTTTGTTTTTGTTTTTATTTTTCCTGAGCCGAGTGTCGATTGGAAACAGCCTCTCTGCCCTTTCGGGTAGGGGTAAGGCCCGTCTACATATGACAATCCTCAGACCCCATTTTGTGGAACTATACTGGGTAGTTGTTATTATTGTAAGCCTCAACATCTTCTGTCCAATTAATAAAAAAAAACTTCACTGCTTAAAGGTAATTGGTTATATTCTAAGTATTCTCACGCGTCGACAGTTCCTCATTCTAGTTTTGAAATAATCAAAACACCCAAATTTATTCCTCCAAATTATGTAAATCAAAATCAAAACCAAAGTACCTGTTAAGCTTACTTTGCATTGAGAGCTATCCACCATTATAGAATCAAAGGAGGCGACAATATAGGAAACTTGCATGTGCCCACAATGAAAATGAACATTTTATTTTGGGGTAAATAGGTGACACCACGCCCACAAGGAATTGTCAACTACATTTTATGAAAAGAAGGATAAGCAGATTTGAATGTCTTTGAGCTATTACAGAGCATCTATCAATTGATATACAGTTACCATTTTTATATATTATTTCTGTCCAGTTATATACAATTACGATATTATATCACTAAAATATAATTTTTACAGAAATTTTATACAATATCTTTTATATATTTTATATTATACAATTTATATACAACTTTCCTACTTTATTTCTACCCAATTATATATGACTGCAATATCATATCATGTAAATACAATTTTTATATAATATCTTTTGTATATTTTGTATCTGATTTATACATAGTAAAACTAAATTTCATACAACTAATTATATATTATACAACTTATCTACAATTTTCATGCATTATTTCTACTCAATTATATACAACTACAATATCATACAACTTAAATGTAATTTTTATACTATGTTGTTCAACTTTTATACAATAGTTAAATAAAAAATATATATAAACAACATAATACAATTTTTCTACAGTTCTACTACAATTTCGTAAATATAATGTATGTCATGTCGTCGTCGTCTTCTTCTTTCAATCTGAAATTCAGCCAAAATCAAGTCCAATCTTCTCCAAAACACCCTCAAAATTGAGATATAAACTCCAAATCATATTTTCAATTGTTTGCAACAACATCCAATCCAAACAAATAATAATTTTTGAAAACTCAAATTCGAATTCAAAGCTTCAAAGTTTTTTAATGGCTATTAATAGTGGAATTGCTTCTATCTTTTCCTTTGCTTTACGTTATTGAAATTCGGGATTGAGATAGAGAGAAACATAGAAAGAATTCTCAGTTCTTTGCCACAATGCCCAATTCAAACAAATAATATTTTTTTAAAACCCAAATTCGAATTCAAAACCTCAAAGCTTTTTAATTATTGTCAATGGTAGAATCGTGGATGAGTGCAAGATACGTGGCCGGGGAGGAAGAGGGGAGGGGGGGGAGTGTAAGATATGTTAGAATTATTTTAGGACACTAATTATTATCATTAATTCCCTTAAATGTATATAAATGATAATTGGGTATATAGAATGTACTTATTGTAAAACTTGAGTAGAGAGGGTAATATAGATATATGTATAAGAATATAAAAATTCCTATCATAAAACACTCTATTTTCTCATGGCAAGTGCCTGCTTAATTTTTTTCTTTTTAGAGATAAAATAACTTTTTTTTTCTTTTTAGAGATAAAATAACTTTTTGAGTCATGTAAATAGATAATTGTTACTAGCTCTACCAAGTATAAACACTACAAACTTTGCAGAACCCTTTCACCTAATCGATCGTGTTAAAGTTAATAATAGATTTGGTCACTAGTTATTAGACCAATTATCTCATATACACTCTCTCTCAAACCCAACCAAAGGAGCACATATAATTGACATACTCTCATTCTTATTTAGATTGGGAAGATCTTTCAGTTCGATAGAGACCCGACCACACGAAGCAAGAGAAAATAAGTATAAGCTAGATCAATAAAAGAAAGATATGTTATGAAATAATGTAAAAGACAAGAACTATAACTCAAGAACAAGAGCAAATAGAGAGAGAATAGGGAGAGAGAGAAGTATTCTTATTAATACTTGGGGTTATTTACAATGGTAGAGAGCACCTCTATTTATAGGAAGAGGAATGACTTAGCTTCAAGCTAAAACTCTTAGACATTCACTCTAAATAGACTTCTATTTTATAACACTCCCCCTTGAATGTCTATTCAATAATGTGCCTCATAAAACCTTAAAACCAAAACCCAATGGGAAAAATTAAAGTAAAGGAAAAAGAGTACACATGTTTGAATATGCGCCTATTGGTTGCCTCGTTAAAAACCTCGCAAGGAAAACCCAGTGGGAAAAAACCTTGTAAGGGAAAAAGAGTGCAACGCGCATTGACTCCCCCTAATGAGTACATCAATTTATATCCTTGAGCATTTGCATTCCAATCTTGTGCATCATCTTCAAAACGATCTTTGATAGAGATTTGATAAATAAATCAACCATATTGACTTAAATAAATATTCCGCACCTTAAAATCATCATTCTTGATAGATATGAACATCTTCATATAATGTCGTGGAATAACTCTTCAATATCTCCATAGATGCATTCTTAATGCCATCATGCTTATAGTTATAGCAAGATTCATATGTACACAAATTGTACTTGGGATGTGGTACTTCAAGACCAAGAATTGCATATGCTTCAAGCAACTTAAATCTTTCATGTTAAGTCATGTAAGTCACATAATAGACTTTAGATGCATATCAAGTTTTCACGTCATGCTAAACAAATAAGATATCGAAAACTGATTATACATACCTTTGACTTTATACTTTCAAGCATTTGAACTATAGGTTCAAAACTACATGTCTTTCATATGGAATCAATTCTTCTTGAATTGTATCTCTTCCATTTAGTTACTTTCTTTGGGTCAGCAAATGCGTATAGCATGCTTTGCAATATGTTGCAATTGAATTATCCCTTTTATGAACTTCAGGTTCATATCATGATATTAGGGGATATACATATACAAATGATAATTCATCCCATGTAACCTTTTCTCAAGCGTTTACCATGTCTCCCCCTCATGTTAGTAAAGCTAACTTGTTTCCTCAACTTTGGGAAATCATCTTTGTGCATTATCATGTCAATATACACAGCACATTAATAATAAGATGAAATTATTTGGTTCCTGACCCTGAACCACTTGTGAGGGGAGAATATAATATACTCTCGTATACAACGTATATCAAACTGATATATATAACTTTGTTCTCATAAGAAACAGTTTAGCCATTAAGTGGAAGCACTCAATAATTATCTTGCTAAACCAACTTTGATATAAACCAACTTATCAAGATGAACTATCTTGAGTAGAAAATCTGGAAATTATGCTCGAAGTTAGATTACTGAGCAATTTACCTCGCAAGCACCGGCCAGGCTGCGGGTTAATAACAATTGCGCATGTAACCATATCATAGATGCATCATATGTGGTATACATGGCAGGTGAATGGGCCCATATTCACCTTTGATATTTCCAGAATTTATGGGCTTCAACCCGAACTCTTTAGTTGGTCAGTTCATTAATGAGAACAAGTGATACAAGAGAATTCGTAAAGAACTTTCTAGTTCTTTAATATTCACCTATGTGAATTTGCACATCATACATAAAATGAGATGGCTAACACGAATGTCAACTGAATAAATTATCAATATTGGTAAACTTCAAATTTACACCATGACATGTGCACTTATCAATAAACTTCAGGTTTATTATGACATGGATTTTTATACCAATAGATATCCACTTTATTGTGGCATTCTTTCGTTTGTGTAGTACAAACTGGAGAACAAAGCGGGTAGCTTTTCATATGCAAATTACCCCGCTACAAGTTGTAGTAATAGGAGATATCAAAGCCTTCCTTTATTTATAGTCTCAATATAATCAATCGCTTTCGCGTGTACTTTGGAAACTGAATAAGTTTCTTTGAGACTTACTACAGCACAATACTCAATTGTGTTTCTCCAACATAGTAATAATTGGCTCTTCTAGAGCTCTCAATTAATTTTGTACTACCACAGATTCATCAACATCCATGTGGTGAATATCTTTCTTAAAGAGAAAGTTATACCATTATGGTCATGTCAAACTTATATGCAAGATATGTTTCTTGCATTATCGTTGTCCTTTAATAGTCATATTTCCAAAATACTTTGGCGTACAATAGGTACGTGACCAACGATCATTCATGCCATATATCATCTCAAACCTCCTTCTAGGGGTGAGTGTGGTATCATCTCAAACCTCTATCTAGGGGTGAGTGTGGTATATTTAATACCAATTTCATCTTCATATTCTTCCAATAATGAATATGTATTCGTGAATCAGATGTTGTCACATTCACTTCGAAGATATGTGATTTTGTTATCCTTTTCAAATCTATAAATGCGTCAGGCATTTGATTTGCTATTCTTTGCAAATGGATAATCTTTTGTGCCTCTTTCTCACAAATAGAGGTGTGTGGATCAAGATGAGATAATGATGCATTTTTCCACAAAATTTCCCGTTTGGTTTCACCAACTTCTCCCCCTAATTTTGGGAAAAGTGTCTCATCAAATCGACAGTCTGCAAATCGTGCAGTAAACAAGTCGCCTGTCAATGTTTTGAGGTAGCGAATGATGGAGGGCGATTCAAACCCAACATATATTCCTAACCTTCTTTGCAGACCCATTTTGGTGCGGGATGGCGGTGCTAAAGGCACATATACTGCGCATCCAAAAATTCTTAAATGGGATATATTGGGTCCATGACCCAAAACCAATTGCAACGGGGAATATTTGTGTCAATTCGTCAGTCAGAGACGAACTAGCATTGCTGTATGCAAAATGGCGTGACCCCAAACCGAAGTGGGCAGCCGACAAACTAAAATGTTGCATGCAAAATGGCGTGAACCCAAACCGAAATGGGCAGCCTCGTTTTCATGAAGAATTCAAGATTATTCTCATCTATTGTCTCTATATGATATCCATTTTGAATGATATCTTTAAAACTCAACAAGTTCTTCTTAGACTTGGAGGAGAATATTGCATTCTCTAAGATAAACGTCGTGCCTTTGGGCAGAGTTACAGTTGCTCTTCCGGAGCCTTCAATCAATTTACTTCCCATGGTTTGACATATAAAAGAAAATATACGAACATGAGAATAAACAACTTCAATTCGTTTGTGTCACATAATATTTTCAAAATCTGCTGCTAACAGTTGACTAACAAAATCAGATATGTTATCCATAATTGATTACTTTGCAGTTTGAAAATTTTTCAGCGTTTTTCATAAGACAATCGATTATTAAACACACACAATCGATTGTTTGAACATAGACAATCGATTGTTAAACACACACAATCGATTATTTGTTATTTTTTAAAAACTTCAGATCACACTGTCTTAAGACAATCGATTGTTATGCATAGACAATCGATTGTTGGCTAGTTTTGAAAAATTTCAGACCTCACTGTATAACGACAATCGATTGTTAGACATAGACAATCGATTGTGGATGATTTTTGAAAAATTTCAGATTACACTGTCTAACGACAATCGATTGTTAGACATAGACAATCGATTGTTGACTGTTTTTGAAAAATTCCAGAACACTGTTTTAAAGACAATCGATTGTTGATCATTAACAATCGATTGTTTTGCAGTTTTTATGCGAAATATGAGATAACCGACTAGTTTTTCAGGTTAGTCGATTACCTCTACTGGAAAGTAAAAATATTATTGATATTTGAGCATATTGATATATTCTAAAGAACTAATACTAACATTATGTCATGAACTAACTAATATGAGCTAATACTGATGGCTATTAGTTTATTCATTCACTAACACAAACAAGTAAAATAAAATCAAATAGCTCCATCTTCTTTCATCACGGATCCATCACCGATTAGGTGGTCTATCTTCCCCTCGGGTTGCTCAAAGAAGTCTGCCACATCCAAGTGGGTGATGTCAAAGTTGTCGTCAGAGACAAAATTCGTTTCAGGGCGTTTACTCTTTCGAGATGCTTGATAAAGGTCAACCAAATGTCATGGTATACGGCAAGCCTTTGACCAGTGCCCGTTTCCACCGCAACGATAATATATAGTTTATAAACTATTTGCTTTTGGTTTCTTATCGTATCGTGCTTGTGGCAGAGTGACCAACTTCAGGTTGTCATATCTCTTCTTTAAGCCATTCCACAAGATGAGTGGATCCTTGATGGTGAGATATTCAATCTTCAAACCTTCATCAAGGTGATGGCGCAAGAAAATCAAGGCCTTCGCATAGTTTTGGGTGGATGCATTATTTCTGTCTTTAATGGCGTCTCCAAGACCCATAGCATCTAAGTGGATTTCAGCATCCAACACCCATGTCATATAGTTCTTGCCCAAAATCTCAAGGGCAACGAACTTTCTTTAGTGTCAGTCATAAGACACAATTACATCAAGAGCGTGTTTATACTTACGGGCTCTATTACAATTATCACATTGACTTCAGGGAATGGACCATAATCATGTGTTTTACACAATCTCATGTCAAATATTACTTTCATAAAGTGAAAGATTATTTTGAGAATCCTTATTGTTCTCATTACCACAATAATGACGATTATAACTTCGTCTATTGCCATGTCCACATCCATTGATACCTTTACGGTAATTAGTCTTCTTTCAGACTTATCACATACTGCTACCACATTCTCTAAAGGGAATGGAGCAAATTCAATTGGACGGAATTCTTTGCCACGTCCACATTCATTGATACCTTCATGGTAATATTTTAGTCTTCTTTCAGACTTATCATATACTGCTTCCACATTCTCTAAAGGGAATGGAGCAAATTCAATGGGACGGATTTTCAGTTATTTGCCCACAATCATACATGAATTTAATCATGGCAGGACATAGAGATTTTACCACTTCATGTGGTTATAATTTCTTACAAACTCCATTAGAGTTATAATCAAACTTTGTTTGTATATTAAATCAAATCGTAGAATTTCAAGAATTTGAAAGGGAAAAGTAAATTACTTACCTTTAAGGTATACCAATTATATTTTCAATGTTTTCTTCCTTTTCTCCACTGATGCAGGCGACGGCGGCTCCAATGCGGAGAAATTGACGGCGGCTTAATCTTCTTAAAGAGCTTCTTGAGACGGTAGAGTCTCGTGCTGATAACGTGTTATGAAATAATGTAAAAGACAAGAACTATAACTCAAGAACAAGAGCAAATAGAGAGAGAATAGGGAGAGAGAGAAGTATTCTTATTAATACTTGGGGTTATTTACAATGGTAGAGAGCACCTCTATTTATAGGAAGAGGAATGACTTAGCTTCAAGCTAAAACTCTTAGACATTCACTCTAAATAGACTTCTATTTTATAACAAGATAAGGAAAATATACAAGATTCTAATTGGGCTACTGTCACTAAACGATTGTGGTAAAGTCAGTAATAAATTCAGCGGATCATACACCTTGCGCTAGGATTTGGGAAGGACATTTACTAGACTAAGGTGAGTTTTACACTAGCCTTGCATCTCTTATTGGGACCAGATTAATTAACTTCCACCTACACATAACGCCTAAATATACCCATTTGTTTCACCATTTTAACTGCTCCATCCTCCATTACAACAATCCAATAAAATCCCACAAGTGAAGCCCGAAAAGAGTAGAGAGTACGCAAACCTTACCCATACCCTGATAGGGCAAAGAGGATGTTTCCGATAATGCTCCATCCTCGATTAGTAAAGTAAAACAAAATGGCAGACATAGGACAAGGAAACAGGACTATTACTATGAGTACACAGACCTTAAAATTTAGAGAACTAGTACGATAAAAACAGAAAACACCTAGTGTTAACCCATGACCACGTTTTATATTACAATAGTCCATCAGTTCAAACTGAGATAACCAAAAAAAACACTAGCATGACAGACATAACGGTAAGGTTCTAATCTTTTATAGTTTTGCATATGTAGCCAATCCTCTATATCAAGATATTGCAGATACTTTTCCCAAAACCTCCAAAAAGACCAGCAGATGGTGATAACGAAGAGCAAACCCAAAACCTCCAAAAAGAGCAGCAGATGGTGACAACGAAGAGCAAACCGTCAACGAGGACTGCAAAGAGGGGGAAAACAACAGCCAGATAAGGGAAAATCACCAAAAGAAACCAGGT
This sequence comes from Nicotiana benthamiana, assembly GCA_034376525.1. NCBI lineage: Eukaryota > Viridiplantae > Streptophyta > Magnoliopsida > Solanales > Solanaceae > Nicotiana > Nicotiana benthamiana. The sequence goes on along the minus strand of CM067331.1, from coordinate 32,430,344 downwards.
TAGTAGCATTTTTATAGTAGGAAGCTGGTAAAAAATACAACCCGACCCCAGAAAGCTTTTCTAATCTTTACTCTGCTAGTCACCTACTCTAATCATGACCAGCAACTGTATGTCATGGTATATCCATAACAGCCATAAGATGACAAGTCATATCTCGTCGCTTAGTAGCAACAGCTCAAAGCCTCAAACACCAACTCTCTACCAAACGGGAACTGATTTGAGCTGCTACGTAATAGTATGTCCATAACGGCCCTTCGAACCACCAACAAAGGACAGCTGTATGTGTACATGAAGGAACAAATGCATACAGAGTTCTAAAATATCGAAAGGATGTGCATTGTACAGGCTAGTTCAATTTAATGTTTCACAGACCTGTAGGACCTAGAGCGAGATCTGGCTGAGCTGTCTACATTTCTTCCAGGTCTCTCGAGCCTCCTTCGGGCAGAGTCCGAATCATGAACAATCGGACTATTATCTCTTGGACTCGGGCTGGACCTACCTTTTTTCTGAATGCGTGGAGTATTTGACCAGGACATTTGCCGGGATTGTCTTGAAGATCTTCCATTCAACCTATAATTTCTTTCATCCCTTGGAGAATCAGAAGGAGATTTTGACCTGCATCTCCTTGGAGAATAGTAATCATCCCGATTCTCATGATCCCTGTCCCTGTGAACCATAGTGTACTTAAGCCGCATAATAATAAGTTCAATGTAGTTTTTGCAGTAATCCATGAAGTTGAAAACAGTACAAACAAGTAAAAAGACTAGCACTGGTTTTCAAATGACTGCTATTCCAACTCACAATGCCACGCACTACTCAAAAAATAAGGCTGACACTAAAACAACCCATGAAAGGTAGATTCCTTCAATATCTAATCTACTGAACTACAACCTTTACCTGTATCCTTATTTCATAGTCTGGAAAAAACTACACTTTGATCCAGACTGTTTAAGCACTATATGGTACGGTTCTTCAGCATTTGATCACTTCAACAAAGCTCTTCTTTGCCCCAAATCTTGAGATAGCTTTCCTTGGGCGTTCTCATGAAATGCCAATCAGTAAAAACTTCAAAATATTTGCCTTTCAAGGTCAATTCTTTCTTTGGCCAACTATAAGCTCTAAATTTTCTCTCTAACTGGATATTGTGCAACAGTAAGAAATAAAACATGAATTTAAAGATAAACAAATGAAGGTCTTTGTGACTGAAATATGCCCACACCACTTCAATTGGTTCTCCGAAGTACGATAGAAGGCTCATCCTTACTAGAAAAAAATCCAGAAAAGGAAAATCACATGAAATTTGATGATGGTGATTTGAAACTTCCGGAGATTCATCACATTTCATGAGCAAGTAATCTTTGACTTTATGGTCCCTTTTCTCAATTGTCTTTATTAGGCCAGAATTCTTTAAGTCTCTTTCTCAATTTAGCATCTGCATTAATAAAGCCACCAGCAGATGCCATTCAATAATCTACAGGATAGATGACATATGCCTGCAAGACATTTGACATAATCTATAATCGTGTGTCCCAAATAAGTATTCAACAAAATTAGAAAGCTAAAGAACCTACTAAGCCACCACAACTCAAGGGACGGAGAAAGCCTCAGTATTCCATAACAGATAAATTAAATAGAGAAAAGATCAATTCCTAAAATCAGGCGGATAGAGTGAGGAAACCACCACTTTGGCAGATATAAATATGCAACATCACTATCCTAAGTTAGAGTTCCTAACCTCCAAGGAGAAAAAAACAAACATAAAACAATCAGATACCTAAGTTAGAGTTCCTAACCTCCAAGGAGAAAAAAACAAACATAAAACAATCAGATACCAACCAAGGAGCTTTTTGTGCCAATAAAGGTGATAACAAACAAAAAATATAATCATTACAAAAAATAGGCAAGAAAAATAGATAAAGCAACAACACAGAGCGCCTTGATGATGCAAGGCAAATAACTGCAATTTTACAAAGAAGAAGCTCATTGACGAAGGACATGCACCATAATGCTGAAAAGGAATCAAACAGATCAACGAGCAAAGTCTCTTTAGAGCAACATTTATCTCTAAATGTAGGGAAAATGACCAATTTTGACTTGATAATTGAAATTGTGCACGTTAGGCAATGAAATTGCTGCTACTATGACCACAGGCTACAGATTTATTTTATCCCAATAGATGTTCTTACTAGATTTTGTCCCATTAGAATCAGTAGCAGCCCTTGCTCAAAGACAAACAAACAATAGGAGAATACAGGCAAAACTTCTGTTGTAGAATACAAACCTTGAGTCATGTCGTGCTGGGGAAGTTGAGCGCGAGTAAGCTGCCATAGAAAATTCTAGACCATTACTCTCAAAGGAAGACAATACTCTCGACTCTAACAGTACTAAGTTTACTTCCTTCTTCTCTTTTTCCTTTTTAATTTTGGAGGGGTGGGGGCCTCAATGCAATATCATATAAATCAGCATCAGAAGTTAAATGAGTCATTGAGAAACTAAACAGTTACTTTTAGTAAGAGAGTTAAAATTAAAACTGACAGTGATATCTGCGACTAGGGAACCTTTGTGGACTGTGTCTCCTGTAGCTGCCTCGAGCACTAGGTCCACTAGTTAAACAGAAAAAGTAGTAGACTTAGATTCACTGTGGGTGAATAATACTTGAGCTGGAAAAGAGATTGATAATCAACATGATTGCAACTCAAAGCAAACCACATATATATAGCACCTTGTGCGTAAAACCCTATTCATTTCTTGAGGGGTCTTTCGATTCTCCTCCGCAAAAACAATTCTAATTTCACGTCCACCAATAACTGTACAGTTTAAGTGTGCTTTTGCTTCAGCTGCATCTTCGGCATAACGGAACTTCACAAAGCCAAATCCTCGTGGTTCCCTACATATAAGTTGAAATTATTTTTGGAAAAAGAAATAGATAAAATGTCACAGTGAACTTGCTTATATTGCTGATACCCTAGTCCAACACTTAGACAAAGAAGTTGTACAATACGTTGATAGTCAACGTAAAACTTGTTGATTTATGGAAGTGAGGTTGCTTGATGTGATTAGGTTATGTCTTACATGATCGTTGAGGATGTTAAAAGAGAATGAGGTAGAACCAAAGCCACATGGAATGAGAAATTCATGAAAACTTAGAGACAAATAGAGCATACAGAAAGAAAAAGATCACACATATAGACGATAATAACTAGTTGAGATTAAGGCTTAGGCTTTTTTATATGCTCACTTGGTCTAATATTTGCTAAAGGAGTTTTTCAATCATTGTGGGAGATTTGTGTGACGATAAAAAAATGTAGAGGAATTCTAGTATTAAAGCCTAATTTATTGAATATTGGAATGAGACATCTAGATGAAGCAAAAAGGATAGTGAAATTCATATTGCCGACCCTAACTAGCTTGGAACTGAGTCGAAGTTGGGTTGTTATTGATCATAGTGATATTAACAAATAGTAGGACGTGGAAACAGACCCATATTGCAGAATACAGTACCAAGTGAGAAGCCATATTATCAAGGCGTATGCATACCCAGTATAGTAATTCTTGGGCAGATAGACATCTTTTACAGGACCAAAACGTTCAAAGGGGACCCTGACATCTTCTGGCCTGCAGAACAAGCACAAAATGATTAACTTTATCCACAACTATAGTAACAACTGCTTAGAGACTGAGAAAGAGAGGAAGATAGAGAGAGAAAGCAATCTTCAGTTTATGAAATAGAAATGGAAAACAAATCAACCCAACCTTTAGAAAGATGGAGAGCTTCAACTCTTATTAAGCCATATTAACTGACAGGTAGAAACTACTGTATAAATTCTGCAATCTGCATATCATTTTTTTTTACAAGCTATATTATTTCAAAAGGTTTTTAAAGCCATCTGAAATATAAGAAACCATAAAATCCACATGTATCAATGTTTGTAGATAAGGAAGATAGATTATTGCATAGCATCATAATTCAACCTCTCCATCAGATATAAGACATCTGCTAGTGCTCCAAGGAGCAAGTCTAGGTGTTAAAAGATTTGGATGTAACATGTAAGAAACTTGTTACTACTTAAAACATGATCATTGAAAAAGAATCAAAATAAGAAGTGCCCATTGTCTAACGGATAGGTAGGAGAAATCAAATAAGTGAGATCTCATGTTTAGCGTTAACATAAATCTTCTTGTGCTGAATAGTTGATTGATAGATCAATCAATCCTTAACTTAATTATCTTTTGCAAATATAAGTCAAAAAAAATGAAACTCAAACAACTCACTGATATGATGTTCATTAAATACAATATAGCATTGAGGTGTCCATACAATGTTCATGTGCCAATTGATCCAATTTCCTTGGAAATCATTCATGAAGCTAGTCCCTGGAAACGATGAGAATAAAAAGGTATTGATGGATAATGTAATTCAAATTCGATTGATGTTGCTGAGACAAGTTCAGGAGGACTTCTATGGTGTGAGGGAAGCTCAGGTTAATGACTCTTTCCATTTTGAGACATTCCAAAATGTTAGACAACATTTCACTCGGTGTCATTAAAATCCATCAGTTTGTTGCTTAAAGCAGTGAAAAGTGATAAAAAGTGAAGGCTTATCACTTTATGAGTGAAGCCATACGCTTCAAAGAACTGTCCACTTCAAACAATGACGCGCAAAGAGATTGCAACAACAAGCGGTCAGTTATTTGAATCTCGGCCTTTTCAATTCAATCTCCCACTTGATTTCGGACAATCAAATATCAAGACTCTTTGTTAGCTCTTTGTGCCTCTTTGACTTCTCAAACTGAAGTAAGACTGTCCAACTAGAATATAGTCGGAAGGAGCTCTTTTTGTATTGGAAGTGTTTTCAAATAGCAATCCATAGCGTCGGTAATAAGACATAAGAGTAAACGAAATGATTCAGCTCCCTACAAAAGGTAGCTCAGCTCGATAACTCGATAAGCTGTATTGGACTTTCAGAAGTTAGACTGGCATCAACGTTATTGCATATCGGATGCTGCAAATAGTTATGCCAGTTGCAATTTGATTATTATAATACTATATATAAGTTTGGTAAATTTTTTGTTTCATAAATTGTTAGCTTCACTTCTAGAAAGTGTGCACTTTATTTCTCGTTTTATGCTTCAAATCACACGTACCCAGCGGCTTTTGTGAGATTTTTGCTTTCAAAACCTCCGGTTCTACTAATAGTAATACCCAATACAACTTTTATAACTTTCAGGAATCCCAGTTCATTTTTATTATCGATTTTAATTTGAAATTTCTTCTACAACAACAAAAAAAAGTAACAAACCCATTATAATGGCACAAGTGGGGTAGGGTAGGGTAGTGTGTAACCTTGAAGCTAAAGAGGCTGTTTCAGATTTGAAATTTTCTCTATTAAGCTTATTTTTTAACCAATAATATTGATATCAGACTAATTCCACAAAGGAACATACACTCTTGAGTTTATGTAGGAGAATTCAGGAATCGAAGCAACACCAAAATATATTAGATATGAAAACATAAATTATGATATCCCCCAAAAAGGTAGTATGAGGACACAAAAGCCTCAATGCAAAATCAAATTGAGGTCGACAAAGGCATGAGCTATTAATTGGGCTGCAGGCAAGAGGGCACTGTTAATCGACATGCCTAGTTTTGCTACCTGCTAAGCGCAAATGTCATAAGAACAGCTCAAATCACCACTCGAACAACTGGTAAAATTCAGAAATAACCATTTTCAGCCCCTGTAATTGAAAAATTGTCACTTTCATGGAGTTTGTGAAACTCCAGTACAGCTGCAATTTTTGAAAGACTGGACCAAAATGTGGTCAGTGGGCGCTCTCTCTACCTCAAACAACAAAAAGTTCTATAAAGCACCTAATAAGCATTAAAATCAGGTAAATGCATGTTGAATATTTCAATAACGAAATCGATTTTGCAAAAAAAGATAACCTCTAACTTGCGGGTATGTGTTTATAAAAAATGACTAATACCTGGCGCTAAGGGAGATGTTACGAACAAGAAGGCCAGAGGGTGCGGGAGAGCGACGGTCGTGGCGACGGTCACGTGGTTCGTCGTAGCGTTTACGTCGCACTGGGCTGTAACTCCTGCTACGGCTTCTGTGCCTTCCCATTACCCACGTCGTCGTCTGATCACCGTGAAGGGAAAATCTAAAAACCTAGTTCGATTTGTTGAGAACCCTAGCCCTAATTAGAGGTAATAACTTCTCGGCTCTCCGTGCTGATTTGGAGGTGGATTGACGTGACCTTTTAATAATAATAATAATCTATATCTATTTATATCGGTGGTGGATTCATGGCAAAAATATATTGTGTTGGTGTAAAGAAATAAAATTTATGTATAGATATTATATATTGATTCCTTTTAATTTTTTATTTGTATATATTTTTACGTTTTTTAACAAAAATTTCTAGCTCTATCACTGTATATGTTTATACTTACTAAATTAAAAGTATGACGGTTCGCAGCAAAATTTCGTTTGTATTTTTTATTCTTTTAAAATAAATTTTATAATGCACAAAATTGTAATTTAATTATTTTTCTAATATTTAGGAATTTAATATCGAGCAAAATTTTAGTAATTGAATTTTTTTTCCCTAATATTTAGGAGTTCTAAATCAACCAAAAATTTAAATTTATGTTAAATATCTTTTTTCTAAGAACCAAAAGTTTATATACTATATTAAAAACACGAAGTCCCTTAATAAAATATCACTTACCTTTTTTAACCTTTAAAAATAGATTTCACCCTAGACACAATAGTTTTCTTTCTATATTTTATACTTTTATTATTTTCCTAATATTTAAGAATTCACACTTAACTAAATTTTATGTATTATTTCTTCTTTATTTAAACTATAGAATATACCATATTTGTAAAATAAACCCCCATTTTTTGGTTGACAAGCTTAAAAAAATTGCAAATTTACATGCATTCGGACTTCCAAGGCACGTAGGACATGTGCCTTGAAAATCTCTAATCATTACTTTTATATAATTATATGTCTATCTATCCATATATATAAAATGAATTGGTACTTTTTTTTGTTGAGGATCCTATTTATCTTTTTTTGGATTTTTTTTTACTTTTTATTTATCTTATCTTATTGCTATAAGAATAAATGTCTCAATCATTACTACTCCTCTCTTTTCTATTCTTTATTGTAAAAAACGTCGTAACTATTCCAGCCTTTGATAATTGCAACTCATCATTCCATGAGCTCTAATTTAGATGTCTGTCTTTTGCCATTTGTTTCCAACTAGGTACATTCCAATTTATCTTTTCTTTCCACGTTCTGAGTGTATGTGAGCCGGGTTGATTGGAAACAGCCTCTCTGTCCTTTTGAGTAGGGGTAAGGCTTGTCTACATATTACCCTCCCCAGACTCCACCTGGTGAAAGCATACTGGGTAGTTGTTGTTGTTGTTGTTGTTGTTGTTGTTCTGAGTGTATGTGAGTCATTTTGCGGCCGTCATTTTGAGGTCTTATATACAAATTTCCAATCATCATCTTATAACTATTCCAAAAAATTTAAATTTACATTTTCTGGTTTTGACTTGTGATCTATTTTCAGTGATATGAGAAGGCATGAATAAGCAATTGTTCATTGTTGATGCATCTATGGACGAAGCTACTTATGCAATACAATGTTATGCTTTACTTGAGTATCTTCACCCAAAAAGATAAATATGGTCGCTCGAAGGCATCCATTTTTTTTTTCTTATAATAATTCATATATTTAGACGACTTAATTTTACATTCTTTGTTTGCCCCTTTTAGTTTTTCGTCTTTAATTTGTTCTTTTTACATTGTTTTGTTTATGTAAGCAATATTTTCCTTTTCCTTTAGTTTTTGTGGGTGTGCTTATTAGAGATGTGATGAGATAGGGATGTTAAATAGTAAATTTTCTCATTGTACGGAAATTAAACAATTTTTAGGTTTTATTTTGGTTTCTGAAAAAATAATGTTAAGATAATTAATTGTATTTTGTCTAGAACGAAGTGATTGGTTAAGCAAAAAAATTGAAAACAACTATTTGTGTTACTTATGGTTCGAAATTTCAGGATTTTGTCCAATTTAAAGGAGTGAATTGTGTTCAAATAATTTTTCGTTGTAAATATTAAGGGAACGTTTGATTTGTTAGAAGTGGTTTGCAAATCCTTAAAGGTACATAATTTCTTTTGTTTAGTGAATATGTAATTAAAAGTTATAGGTGTTAGAATGGGTTAAGAATGAAGGTTCAAGATCACAAGAATAAAATTAATATTCCAAGATGCCTACTTTTGATTATGAGGAATATTGAGAAACTAACTGTTGGTGTGACTACTAGCGATGGTCTTCCAAATATCTCTCTAATTTTGTTGCCTATGAACACTTCATGTTGGTAATCAAAAAGTTTTATTAAATTCATTTGTATAAACTATACCTTTTCTATATACAACTAATAGTATTTTAAACGTTTTTGTGTTTATGCTGATTTGCAGTTATAACATGAATCTTAAAAACTTTTAGTTCTAATTTTACCTTTTTATTTTTAAATACTCCTTAAATAATTATTAATTAGACAGAATTAAAATAATCCACGTACGAATAAGCATATGACTATAATTAACCCCAAATGTTGTTTATGAGCATTTTCCGTCTCATAGAAAGAGGGAAAATATTTAAATAAATTAATTATAATTTTTTTAATATCTTTTGTGACTACACGAAGCGCGCGCTAAGCGTGAATAAGTTCACTCTGTAGGCCACGGAATTGCTTTGTCTTTTTTTTTTCTTTTTTGCCTTTAAAAATATATAATCTCTTATTTTCAAAATGTAAGACTGAAACTGTTGCAATGAAATTCCATAAACTACGGAAGAATGAAACGGTTGCAATTAAAATAAAAATAAAGGAATACGTAAGAATTGTCAATAGTGGTCGCAAAGAAATGTGAATAATGATCGCAATTATTAAGAGGTATGATGGCAATGAAAAGTAGTGAGGGAAATAAAGAGTTTTATTGTAATAATTCCATAAAAGTTTTATCGTAATAAAACCCCTAACATCAATCATGGACCTCAATCTTTCACGTTTTTAATTCATTACCTTTTAAACAATAAAAATGTCCAGAAAATTTTGTTAATTCCTATAAAAGAATACGTGTTATTGTATTTTATTTTTATTGGTGAATTTTATATAACATTTAAAAAATACGGAAAATTAACTGAATCATACTGATATCGAAGTAAAACCGACATAATTGGAACGATTTTAAAAAATCTAATTTTAGTTATATATGATAAAATAACTAAAAAATTTAATATTATATAAATTTTATAAAATAAACGACCGAACCGAAACATTAGAGTTAAATTGACGTAACTCTCTTTCATTCAAATATCATGTGATTTAAATGTCGCGTGATTTCGAAGAAGATTTAGGATCTCATAGTTCATACTCAATTCTTTATTTTTGCTTTTATTGAATGAGATATTGACTTTCTCAATCTGCCATGACGAGTTGCAGGTAATGATTTGATATGCGTATGCCTTATTATTTTTTATGTGCTAGCTATTTTATGCATTTGATTTTTTTTTTCTTATTAGCATTTTCGGGGATAAAGTGGAGGTTAGTAATGGAAGTTCTATGTGACAAAAAAGTATTATTGTTACTAAAAGGTAAGTTTTATAGAGCAGTGATTAGATCGGCCATATTGTATGGGATCGAGTGTTGGCCGGTTAAGAACTCACACACCCAGAAAATGCAAGTAGCTGAGATGAGGATGTTGAAGTGGATGTGTGGGTATACAAAGATAGATAAGATTAAAAATGAGATATTCGAGAGAGGGTGGGTGTGGCACCCATGGAGGACAAGATGCAGGAAGCAAGACTCAGATGGTTCGGGCACATATAGAGGAGGAGCACTGATGCACCAATGAGAAGTTGTGAGCGACTAGCGGTGAGGGGCACGAAGAGAGGTAGAGGGAGACCTAAGAAGTATTGGGAAGAGGTGATCAAGCAAGACACGACGCGACTTAAGATTACCGAGGATATGACCCTTGACAGGGGATTGTGGAGGTCAAGCATTAAGGTTATAGGTTAGGGGAAGTTGGAAATATTTCTACAACACGATATAATGAGACTAGACAGTTAGGAGTTAGGCTTAGGATGCTACTGATCAGCTACTGATACATGGCTTTATATTATAGATATTAGTATACTTTCCTTTTTCTCGAATTTTTTATATTTCTTATATTGTTGTTACTTTATTATTTTATGTTATGTTGTGTATTGTATGTTCTTTATTATGAGTCTAATGCTAGTACTAATATATTGTCACTTGTTTCTATCACTTGTTTCCTTCTTGAGCTGAGGGTTTCCTGAAAATAACCTCTTTGCCCCTCGGGGTAGAGGTAAGGTCTGCGTACATATTACCCTCCCTAGATTCTACCTATAGGAATATACTGAATTATTGTTATTATTGTTATTATTGTAATGTTTCCGGGGATATAATAAAGAAAAAAATGAGGGTACCCTTTTTATGAGATGAAAATCTAAGGCATTGACAATTCACGGAGTATTGTTTAAATCCTAAGAGTCATACCGCTTTTTGTGTATTTTTTATGAAATTATATTATTTCACTTCCATCTATTTGATTTTTATCTTCTCAATCATGAATTTAATATATCTAAATAGCATGTGGGAATAGGGGTTGTGCACGGATCAGATCGGATTTAAAGTTTGGATCGGATCGAATTTTAGGTCATATTATGCCTCAAAGTTGCAAACTAATATATATATTTTATTTGTAAAATAAGCAATACATTAAGAAAAATTCATGTTTATGCAATTATGAAAGTACTTGTAACGATCCGACCGGTCATTTTGAGCCCTAGCGCGTCGTTTCAGTAGCATGAGGCCATGAGTAGCTTCATTTCAGGTGTTATGACTTGTGCCGGCGGTCGGAATTGAATTTCGAGAAGTTCAGGGTTGATTTGGGAAGAGAATTCTCATTTCGTAAGCTTTAAGTTGAAAGAATTAACAAAGATTAGATTTTAGAATAAACAACCTCGAAATCAAGATCTGAAGGTCCAGCAGGTTCGTATGATGATTTCAGACTAGTGCGTATACCCGGATCGGGTCTTGGATGACATGTGAGCGTTTTGGCGCCTATTGTGGAAGTTGGTATTTAGAAGAAATTTCATAAGTTTGGTTTAAAGTGCATTTCAGTGTTATCGATGTCCGTTTGGGATTTTCAGTCTATGAATAGCTCCACATGGTGATTATGGAGTTGGGAGCGCAATCAGAAGTGAATTCAGAGGCCCATAGGTCATCTTGGAGTCATTTAGCTAAAGATAAAAATTTGAAAGTTTTTGAGAAGTATGACTGGAAGTGGACTTTATGATATCGGGGTCGGAATCCGATTCCGGAAGTGGCAGTAGGTTCGTAATGTCAAATATGACTTATCTGCAAAATTTGAAGTCAATTGGACGTGATTTGATAAGTTTAAACATCGAAAGTGGAAATGAGAAATTTCAAAGTTAATTAAATTTGGATCGGGGCACGATTCATGGTTCTAGCATTTGTTTGGTGTGATTTGAGTTTTCGAGCAAGTTCGTATTATGTTCTTAGACTTGTGTGGGTGACTTGCGCGATCCTCGCATTTGTGAACCTGGTGTCGCAAATGCGAAATTAGAGCCCGTGTCCAACTATTAATTTCGAGACTTAGACCATTTAGCTCATTTTCTTTATCCCCTTAGGCGATTTTTGGAGCTTTAGAGGGCCTTCACCTAGCACTTTGAGGTAAGTATTTTCTATACATCATAAGTTAAATACATAGATTATGGGTATATTAACATGTGAAAATTTAGAAAAATCAAGGGTTTTAAATGAAAAACCTAAAATTTGGTAAAAACGAGATTTAATCACAAAAACTGTTAGATCCTTATGTTGTGATAATGCTATTTACTCTACAACCAAAAAAGGGTTGTTTAACTAACTCCTAACATACAAAAATGTAGATATATTCAGGGAGTACATTGAGGGTAGCAATTTATATACTGTAGGGTGGGCTGCCATTTTGGCTTCTTCAGTCCAATGATGTGCACCTGGATGCGATCTGCCGTACTCTGTCTGTAGCTTCTTTGCTCAACTGTCTAAATCTTCTTTCATTCCTTTCAATCCAAATATTGCATACAACATAAGTATTCTTTCCTTATAAAGTTTTTTTTTTCTAGAAATATTTTGATAGCTCTAACTTTTTTGGTATCATTTGTTAATTGTTAGTAGGCAAAAGAATTTCTATCTCTAAGCAAATACTCCCACTTCTCGGAGTTTTTTCCTTTGTTGTAGCTAGCTTCTGCTAAATTGTGGCGGTTTAGAATCGTCACTATGTGTATTTATGGTGGTTTTCGAAAATACCTAAATATTGCTCGCCAAAATGTTAAAATGTGTTATAAAATAGAAGTCTATTTAGAGTGAATGTCTAAGAGTTTTAGCTTGAAGCTAAGTCATTCCTCTTCCTATAAATAGAGGGGTCTTACCCCATTGTAAATCACCCCCAAGTATTAATAAGAATACTTCTCTCTCTCCCTATTCTCTCTATATATTTGCTCTTGTTCTTGAGTTATTGTTCTTGTTCTTATATTATTTCATAACACGTTATCAGCACGAGACTCTACCGTCTCAAGAACCATTCTCGAGAAATCTAAGGTATTTCCCTCTTCCTAATTTAATTTTCGATTGTCTTAACTTTTGTTTGTGCAAGGTTTTGCTTCAAAGAAAGAATGAAGAAAGAAGGAAAAGAAACAAAAAAAAGGGAGGAAAAGAAACGAAAAACAAAGAGAAAAGGAAGAAAACATTGAAAATATAATTGGTATACCTTAAAGGTAAGTAACTTATTTTTCCCTTTCAAATTCTTGGAAATTCTATAATCTAATTTTATATACAAACATAGACAACAAAGTTTGATTATAACTCTAATGGAGTTTGTAAGAAATTGTAACCACAAGAAGTGGTAAAATCTCTATGTCCTGCCATGATTAAATTCATGTATGATTGTGGGCAAATAATTGAAAATCCGTCCCATTGAATTTGCTCCATTCCCTTTAGAGAATGTGGAAGCAGTATATGATAAGTCTGAAAGAAGACTAAAATATTACCATGAAGGTATCAATGAATGTGGACGTGGCAAAGAATTCCGTCCAATTGAATTTGCTCCATTCCCTTTAGAGAATGTGGTAGCAGTATGTGATAAGTCTGAAAGAAGACTAATTACCGTAAAGGTATCAATGGATGTGGACATGGCAATAGACGAAGTTATAATCGTCATTATTGTGGTAATGAGAACAATAAGGATTCTCAAAATAATCTTTCACTTTATAAAAGTAATATTAGACATGAGATTGTGTAAAGCACATGATTTTGATCCATTCCCTGAAGTGAATGTGATAATTGTAATAGAGCCCGTAAGTATGAACACGCTCTTGATGTAATTTTGGTTTATGTCTGACATTATGAAAAGAAAGTTCGTTGCCCTTGAAATTTCGGGCAAGAACTATATGATATGGGTGTTGGATACTTAAATCCATTTTGGATGCTATGGGTCTTGGAGACGCCATTAAAGACAGAAATAATGCATCCACCCAAAACTATGCTAAGGCCTTGATTTTCTTGCGCCATCACCTTGATGAAGGTTTGAAACTATGCTAAGGCCTTGATTTTCTTGCGCCATCACCTTGATGAAGGTTTGAAGATTGAATATCTCACCGTCAAGGATCCACCTATCTTGTGGAATGGCTTAAAGAAGAGATGACAACCTGAAGTTGGTCACTCTGCCACAAGCACGATACGATAAGAACCCAAAAGCAAATAGTTTATAAACTATATATTATCGTTGTGGTGAAAACGGGCACTGGTCAAAGGCTTGCCGTATACCATGACTTTTGGTTGACCTTTATCAAGCATCTCGAAAGAGTAAACGCCCTGAAACGAATTTTATCTCTGACGACAACTTTGACATCACCCACTTGGATGTGGCAGACTTCTTTGAGCAACCCGAGGGGTAGATAGACCACCTAATCGGTGATGGATCCGTGATGAAAGAAGATGGAGTTATTTGATTTTGTTCTACTTATTTGTATTAGTGAATGAATAAACTAATAGCCATCAGTATTAGCTCGTATTAGTTAGTTCATGACATAATGTTAGTATTAGTTCTTTAGAATGTATCAATATGCTCAAATATCAATAATATTTTTATTTTCCAGTAGGGGTAATCGACTAGCCTGAAAAACTAGTCGATTATCTAATATTTTCGCATTAAAGCTGAAAAACAATTGATCGACAATCGATTGTCTATGTCTAACAATCGATTGTCGTTAGACAGTATAATCTGGAATTTTTCAAAAATCATCCACAATCGATTGTCTATGTCTAACAATCGATTGTCGTTAGACAGTGTAATCTGGAATTTTTCAAAAATCATCCACAATCGATTGTCTATGTCTAACAATCGATTGTCATTAGACAGTGTAATCTGGAATTTTTTCAAAATAGTCAACAATCGATTGTCTATAGTTAACAATCGATTGTTTTAAGACAGTGTGCTCTGGAATTTTTCAAAATAAGCCAACAATCGATTGTCTATATTTAACAATCGATTGTCTTAAGACAGTGTTATCTGAAGTTTTTCAAAAATAACAAATAATCGATTGTGTGTGTTTAACAATCGATTGTCTATGTTCAAACAATCGATTGTGTGTGTTTAAATAATCGATTGTCTTATGAAAAACGCTGAAAATTTTCAAACTGCAAAGTAATCAATTATGGATAACATATCTGATTTTGTTAGTCAACTGTTAGCAGCAGATTTTGAAAATATTATGTGACACAAACGAATTGAAGTTGTTTATTCTCATGTTCGTATATTTTCTTTTATATGTCAAACCATGGGAAGTAAATTGATTGAAGGCTCCGGAAGAGCAACTGTAACTCTGCCCAAAGGCATGACGTTTATCTTAGAGAATGCAATATTCTCCTCCAAGTCTAAGAAGAACTTGTTGAGTTTTAAAGATATCATATTGAGACAATAGATGAGAATAATCTTGAATTCTTCATGAAAACGAGGTTGCCCATTTCGGTTTGGGTTCACGCCATTTTGCATGCAGCAATGCTAGTTCGTCAGCTGCCCACTTTGGTTTGGGTTCATGCCATTTTGCATGCAGCATTTTAGTTCGTCGGCTGCCCACTTTGGTTTGGGTTCACGCCATTTTGCATGCAGCAATACTAGTTCGTCGGCTGCCCACTTCGGTTTGGGGTCACGCCATTTTGCATACAGCAATGCTAGTTCGTCTCTGACTGACGAATTGACACAAATATTCCCCGTTGCAATTGGTTTTGGGTCATGGACCCAATATATCCCATTTAAGAATCTTTGGATGCGCAGTATATGTGCCTGTAGCACCGCCATCCCGCACCAAAATGGGTCTGCAAAGAATGTTAGGAATATATGTCGAGGTTGAATCGCCCTCCATTATTCGCTACCTCGAAACATTGACAGGAGATTTGTTCACTGCACGATTTGCAGACTGTCAATTTGATGAGACACTTTTCCCAAAATTAGGGGGAGAAGTTGGTGAAACCAAACGGGAAATTTTGTGGAAAAATGCATCATTATCTCATCTTGATCCACACACCTCTATTTGTGAGAAAGAGGCACAAAAGATTATCCATTTGCAAAGAATAGCAAATCAAATGCCTGACGCATTTATAGATTTGAAAAGGATAACAAAATCACATATCCTCGAAGTGAATGTGACAACATTTGATTCACGAATACATATTCATTATTGGAAGAATATGAACATGAAATTGGTATTAAATATACCACACTCACCCCTAGAAGGAGGTTTGAGATGATGTATGGCATGAATGATCGTTGGTCACGTACCTATTGTACGCCAAAGTATTTTGGAAATATGACTATTAAAGGACAACGATAATGCAAGAAACATATCTTGCATATAAGTTTGACATGACCATAATGGTATAACTTTCTCTTTAAGAAAGATATTCACCATATGGATGTTGATGAATCTGTGGTAGTACAAAATTAATTGAGAGCTCTAGAAGAGCCAATTATTACTATGTTGGAGAAACACAATTGAGTATTGTGCTGTAGTAAGTCTCAAAGAAACTTATTCAGTTTCCAAAATACACGCGAAAGCGATTGATTATATTGAGACTATAAATAAAGGAAGGCTTTGATATCTCCTATTACTACAACTTGTAGCGGGGTAATTTGCATATGAAAAGCTACCCGTTTTGTTCTCCAATTTGTACTACACAAACGAAATAATGCCACAATAAAGTGGATACCTATTGGTATAAAACCCATGTCATAATAAACCTGAAGTTTATTGATAAGTGCACATGTCATGGTGTAAATTTGAAGTTTACCAATATTGATAATTTATTCAGTTGACATTCGTGTTAGCCATCTCATTTTATGAATGATGTGCAAATTCACATAGGTGAATATCAAAGAACTAGAAAGTTCTTTACGAATTCTCTTGTATCACTTGTTCTCATTAATGAACTGACCAACTAAAGAATTCGGGTTGATGCCCATAAATTCTGGAAATATCAAAGGTGAATATGGGCTCATTCACCTGCCATGTATACCACATATGATGCATCTATGAAATGGTTACATGCGCAATTGTTATTAACCCGCAGCCTGGCCGGTGCTTGCGAGGTAAATTGCTCAGTAATCTAACTTCGAGCATAATTTCCAGATTCTCTACTCAAGATAGTTCATCTTGATAAGTTGGTTTATATCAAAGTTGGTTTAGCAAGATAATTATTGAGTGCTTCCACTTAATAGCTAAACTGTTTCTTATGAGAACAAAGTTATATATATCAGTTTGATATAAGTTGTATACGAGAGTATATTCTTCCCTCACAAGTGGTTCAGGGTCAGGAACCAAATAATTTTATCTTATTATTAATGTGCCATGTGTTGTGACATGATAATGCACAAAGATGATTTCCCAAAATTGAGGAAACAAGTTAGCTTTACTAACATGAGGGGGAGACATGATAAACACTTGAGAAAAGGTTACATGGGATGAATTATCATTTGTATATGTATATCCCCGAATATCATGATATGAACCTGAAGTTCATAAAAAGGGATAATTCAATTGCAACATATTGCAAAGCATGCTATACGCATTTGCTGACCCAAAGAAAGTAACTAAATGGAAGAGATTCAATTCAAGAAGAATTGATTCCATATGAAAGACATGTAGTTTTGAACCTATAGTTCAAATGCTTGAAAGTATAAAGTCAAAGGTATGTATAATCAGTTTTCGATATCTTATTTGACATGGAAAACTTGATATGCATCTAAAGTCTATTATATGGCTTATATGACTTAACTTGAAAGATTTAAGTTGCTTGAAGCATATGCAATTCTTGGTCTTGAAGTACCACATCCCAAGTACAATTTGTGTACATATGAATCTTGCTATAACTATAAGCATGATGGCATTAAGAATGCATCTATGGAGATATTGAAGAGTTATTCCACGACATTATATGAAGATGTTCATATCTATCAAGAATGATGATTTCAAGGTGCGGAATATTTATTTAAGTAAATATGGTTGATTTATTTATCAAATCTCTATCAAAGATCGTTTTGAAGATGATGCACAAGATTGGAATGTAAATGCTCAAGGATATAAATTGGTGTACTCATTAGGGGGAGTCAATGCGCGTTGCACTCTTTTTCCCTTACAAGGTTTTTTCCCACTGGGTTTTCCTTGCAAGGTTTTTAACGAGGCAACCAATAGGCGCATATTCAAACATGTGTACTCTTTTTCCTTTCTTTAATTTTTCCCATTGGGTTTTGGTTTTAAGGTTTTATGAGGCACATTATTGAATAGACATTCAAGGGGGAGTGTTATAAAATAGAAGTCTATTTAGAGTGAATGTCTAAGAGTTTTAGCTTGAAGCTAAGTCATTCCTCTTCCTATAAATAGAGGGGTCTTACCCCATTGTAAATCACCCCCAAGTATTAATAAGAATACTTCTCTCTCTCCCTATTCTCTCTCTATATTTGCTCTTGTTCTTGAGTTATTGTTCTTGTTTTCTGAAAACCATCGTAATTGTGGACTACATAAAATAGTTTGTATACCGTCACGAATTAGCTTTCATGCCGATTGTTGAGATGATCGACGAATTGTAAGAGAATGGTGGCACCTAAAAAACTTATGACTGGATTAATTGCTCTATACATGAATTTTCGCGTAGAAAATGTTAATTAATATTAAAATTAGTGGAAAGCAAATAAATTAAATTTCATAATTTTATGCTCATTATTTTTTAAACTAGATTTCTAAATTCTATGCCTTATTCTTTGGTCATTTCTTTATGTTATTAAATACATTACACATTTTTAATTTAACCGTTTCCAAACATTATCGATTATTCCATTTACACATTAACATACAAGAAGATGTATCGTGCTGAGTAAGTACTTGAACTGTGAGATCATCACAACCAGCTGACCAAGTCAGACAATATAATAAAATAAAAACTTTTTTCATGGGCTAAGTACACACAATGAAAATAGAAGTCAATATTAATTGATTTATACATTTACGTTAAATTTGATCAAATTGATTTTGCCTTAATTCTTATTAGATTTTGTAAATATTTTTAAATTTTGTCCGATTAGTTAAGATTTGCTCTTCTTATGTAGAAATATTATGTAGAAATAAATGACAGTGGAACCATTGTTGTAAACATTTGAGATAAGATTTTGTTTATCAAGAAATATGATAAGAAATTGAGTCATATGACAATATAATAATATTAAGTATTGAATAATATAATAAAAATCTAATAAGAATTAAAGCAGAAAAATTTGATCAAATTTAACTTAAAGGTATGAATCAATTAATATTGACTTCTATTTTCATTATAAATAGATTCCAGGACTTTCTAAAAATAAGAATCTCTATTTTAGAATTACTAACCACATGATCCATTTTATTCCATTTCATATATATTTTATTTTTAGAATGTTCTATATTGAATAATATAATAAAAATTTTGAAGAACAAATAGAGAAAAAAATAAAAAATTTCATCATACAAAAGAAAAAGGATAAATTTTATTTAAATTTGAGATGATAAAATGTTGCTTAAGTATAATAAGCCAAGTGACAAGTTAAAATGAAGTCACTTGGCAATATTAAGACAACATAAAAAATTTGAATTATAAATAAAAAATATTTAATGAAATTATAATTTTGATATGGTAGAAATCTATATCTATATTATATTAAAAGGAGAGTAGTATGCATTATGGTTAAATCAAGTGACAACCTAAATGAAGCCACTTGACAATAATTTTAAGACAATATCTATAATTATAAAGTATAAACGGAAATATAATTAATGAAAGTAATTGAATGAATCTTATATAAATATTTATTATATGATTAGACAAATTTAACTTAAGAAGAACAAATCTTAACTACCCGGACAAAATTTAAAAATATAAACAAAATCTAATAAGAATTAAGGTAAAATAAATTTGATCAAATTTAATTTAAATGTATAAATCAACTAATATTGACTTCTATTTTCATTGTAAATATCCAAAACTTTCTAAAAAAAAAAATTTATTTTAGAATTACTAACAGCATGATTCCTTTTCTTCCATTTCATATATATATATATATATATATATATATATATATATATATATATATATATATATATATATATATATATATATATATATATATATATATATGAAATATTATGTAGAAATAAATGACAATGGAACCATCGTTGTAAACATTTGAGATAAGATTTTGTTTATCAAGAATTATGATAAGAAATTGAGTCATATGACAATATAATAATATTAAGTATTGAATAATATAATAAAAATATAATAATAATTAAAGCAAAAAAATTTGATCAAATTTAACTTAAAGATATGGATTAATTAATATTGACTTCTATTTTCATTATAAATAGATTCCAGGACTTTCTAAAAATAAGAATTTTTATTTTAGAATTACTAACCACATGATCCATTTTATTCCATTTCATATATATTTTCTTTTTAGAATATTATATATTGAATAATATAATAAAAATTTGAAGAACAAATAGAGAAAAAAATAAAAAAATTTCATCATACAAAAGAAAAAGGATAAATTTTATTTAAATTTGAGATGATAAAATGTTGCTTAAGTATAATAAGAAATACTATGCATGTGCATAAAGCCACATAATTAAAGTCTATAGATAAAACAAAGTTTAAATAATAAATAATATAATAAATAAGAGATCATGCGAGGATATTATACTAAGAATTATTTTAAAAAATAAAACAATTAAAATATACAAACTCAAAAATATTATTAATAAATTTAAATAAGTTAAAAATTTCAAACAATAGTTTAAATATAAAATAAATATTAATTTAATATAAACAATATATATCTATTCTATATTATATTAAAAAATAACAGTGGATAAGAATATCAAATAAAGTGTAAAGTTAATAATACAAATTACATAAAATTGTGATAATATTACATATTAGATGACATTATAGAAGAAATAATAAAAATTTTAAAAATTATATTAAAAATAAAAAAATTATTTAAACTTGAGATTAGAAAGTTCTTAAAATTATAATAAAAACACTTAAAAATATGGATATGACCATAAAATTGAAGTCTTGCTAGATAAAGAAAAATAAAGATTTGATACCAAATTAAATATTTAAACATTTTAAATAAATATTTCACGTAGGTAACTTTATTAATAAAAATTAAAAGCTAAATTTGTATCTTAAAACTAAAAGAGAAAGAAAATTTAATTGCACATAATACAAAAATAATTATATGAAAATCAAATAGCTTTGAAATATTATAAAGGAACTTATTTATTAAGTTTTAGACTAGTTTAAAGTAATATTTTAAAATAAGATGTGATATTATTTTGAGTTTGAATCAACTATTTGTGTAAAAGCTAATTAAAACTTTTTAGTAGGGAAAAGAATGTATAAAGAGGAAAATAGAAATAGTGCAATGATACTTATATTATAAATTTATTTAAAAAATATTTAAATTAAATTATTAAATAATAGTAAAAATTATTGATAGATTTAAATGATGAAAGAGTTCTGAGTAAGAGGATGATAGTATAAAAATGCATTAAAATTTAAGAATAACAATTTATATTATTGATGATTATTAATAGGGTAATAAGTAATACATTAAGTTAATTTATAAGCTAATAAACGTTCACATTATAGTATAACAATATTAAGTAATAAATATTGCATAACTATAAGCAAAGAACAAAAAAGAAAAGAAAAATTATGTCTAAAAATATAGAAGGATAAGACCTATTTCAGTTTGAGATGAAAAATAAAGTGGTAATAAGAATTTTTTCAAAATAATATTATTAAATATGCTCAAACAAAACATATCACATTATTATATGTTAAGTATTCCTTAATATTGACCGCAAAATAAAATACAAGTGCTAACATCAAGGGGTTGGATTATTACAGTATAAAAGAAAATAACTTTTTTCTATCTATTCCATATATAAAACCTTATTACTAAAAATGTGCATATTTTCATTATTACCTGCCATGTTTGTATTTTTGCTACAAATTTATATCATTCATTAAATACCTAATATTAAGAACTGATTCCTTCCAAGTTGAACGCCTATAAATCTGGAATAAATATTTGAATAGCTTATTTCTTCTAAATTAGGCGGCTAAAATTTTGGACTAAATATTTTTTTATATTCACATCAAATTGATAGTGTAAAATCTGGAGGATATGCAAATCAGAATCTTTCATCTTCCTTGATTTAAGCTTTTTCTCGCTATTTTGTTCCTTGTATGAATTTTTGATCCCTATGTTTTTCTCCTTTGGTGTCATAAGGTTGATATATTAAATGAAAATCAAACAGAAGCTAAGAAGTAAAGGAAACAAAAAGAGAGATAACAAAGGCAAACGGATGAAGAAAAATAAGAAAAATCAATCAAACGCACATATGGTTCTCCAATGCCCTTTTTATTTATTTTTTATTTTTTTATCTTTTTGTATATCTCCATCCAATTTTTTCTCCTATTCTAAATTTCTAATTGCAGCAACCCAAAGCCAAACAATATTGTTTTAATGGTATCTATAAATTATTATATTTATACAACAATTAAACTGTAATCTATATTGAAAAAAAATGTTGACTACAAAATTTTCTCATAATTTATAAATTTTCTATAAAAAATCTACAAATAAACTATACAATACAATCTATGTTGAAAAAAAATATTGACTACAAAATTTTCTCTTTATCTACAAAATTTCTACAAATAAACTACAAATCAGTTTATATATTATATAAAGTTGTACTGTTTTTAAGGGCATCTATAAAATTACTGCATTTATACTACAATTAAACTATAATCTATGTTGAAAAAAATATTGACTACAAAATTTTCTCTTCATTTACAAAATTTCTACAAATAAACTGCAAATCAGTTTAAGTATTGTATAAAGTTGTATTGTTTTTAAAGGTATCGACAAAATTACTACACTTATACTACAATTAAACTACAATCTTATGTGAAAGAAAAGTTGACAATAAAATTTGCTTTTCATCTATAAAAAACTACAAATAAACTACAATTGCACCCACACTGTCACACTTATATTGGGTCAGATGTTTGTTAACCAAGTTTTTTTCTAGTTTGGTCAAGAACTTGTGTGTCAATGCCGGATAAGTGTGACACTTGAAGAATCTCTATCTTTAAAGAACCTCTAAATTGCCTAAAAGGATAATTTATTTAATATTGAAATAATATAGACAAAATGGAGCTGGAGGTTACAGAAGATTCATATGGCTACCCCACAAATTTACAATTGAGAATTGTTGATTGATCGATTGAGAAAGTCTTCTGTATCATATATCTACTCTCGATCTCATAGTTGTTAAAATTCAGAACAATATCTGACAATTACCAGAAATTACAATAGCCGAAACAATGAGTTTCATATTGAATATATTTGGCTAAAAATCTGATTATACTCAATGTGTCTCATCTCTGTATTTTTTGAGAAGAAGAAGGAATGGAGAAGAGAAAGAAATATGAGGGAGAAAATGACGTTGGTCAGATATTAGGAATTAAGGGGAGAGAGAAACATGTGATATATGGATACCTTTAATTAAGGAGTAAAATCTGCCCATTAATTAGACCCTTAATTAAGTATAGGATTGGTAATTTGGTATACGGATTTGTAATTAAATCAAACCTTAAACATGGAGGGTAAAAAGGTTTCCTATATGGCAAAGGAAGGTAAAAATCCCTTAAAAAAATAAGTTATTCACTATGAGAATTGAAAAATGATTTCATATCTTGCTTTTTAATTAATATCTAATAATTATTTATAATTTTCATGTAGAAGGTTTAAATTTTAAAATTATTTGCACATAATTCAAATAATTCAAATCAAAATTTAATATAATTTATACCGCACAAAGCGAGTACTAAAATTAGTTAAAATTAAAGTAAAAGGATGCGTAAGAATTGTCAACAGTCGTCGCAAAGAAATGTGAATAGTGATCGCAATTATTAAGAGGTATGATGGCCATGAAAAGTAGTGAGGGAAATAAAGAGTTTTATTGTGATAATTCCATAAAAGTAAATATCTAGTAATAATTCAATAAAAGTTTTATTGTAATAAAACCCCTAACATCAAGTATGAACCTCAATCTTTCATGTTTTTCAGTTTATTATCTTTTAAATAATAAAAATATCTAGAAAATTTTACTAATAAAGAACGCGTGTTGTTGTATTTTATTTTTACTGGTGAATTTTATATGACATTTAAAAAAATACAAAAAACTAACTGAACTGTATTGATACTGAAGTAAAACTGACATGATTAAAACGATTTCAAAAAATCTAATTTTAATTATATATAATAAAATAACTGAAAAATTAGTACTATACAAATTTTATAAAATAAATGACCGAACCGAATCATTGACACCCTTAATTGATCATTCAAATATCACCTAATTTAAATGTCACGTGATTTCGAAGAAGATTTAGGATTTCTCATAGTTCATCCTCAATTCCTTATTTTTGTTTTTATTGAATGGGATATTGACTTTCTCAATCTGCCATGACGAGTTGCAGGTAATGATTTGGTATGCGTATGCCTTATTATTTTTTATGTGCTTGCTATTTTATGCATTTGATTTTTCTTTTATTAGTGTTTGTGGGGATAAAGTAAAGGTTAGCAACGGGAGTCCTGTGTGATAAGAAAGTGTCATCGTTACTAAAAGGTAAGTTTTATAGAGCAGTGGTTAGACCAGCCATGTTGTATGAGACTGAGTGTTGGCCGGTTAAGAACTCACACACCCAAAAAATGCAAGTAGCAGAGATGAAGATGTTGAGGTAGATGTATGGGTATACAAGGATAGATAAGATTAAAAATGAAGATATTCGAGAGAAGGTGGGTGTGGCGCCCATGGAGGACAAGATGCGGGAAGCAAGACTCAGATGGTTCGGGCACATTCAAATGAGGAGCACTGATGCACCGGTGAGAAGTTGTAAGCGACTAGCGGTGGGGGGGGGGGGGGGCACAAAGATAGGTAGAGGGAGACGTAAGAAGTACTGGGAAGAGGTGATCATGCAGGACATGACGAGGCTTAAGATTACTGAGGACATGACCCTAGACAGGGAATTATGGAGGTCAAACATTAAGGTTGTAAGTTAGGGAAAAGTTGGGAATATTTCTACAACACAATAGAGTGAGACTAGACAGTTAGGAGTTAGGCTTAGGATGCCACTAATCAGCTACTGATACAGGGCTTTATATTCTAAATATTAGTATACTTTTCTTTTTCTCGTATTTTCTATAATTCTTATATTGTTGTTACTTTGTTATTTTATGTTATGTTGTGTATTGTATGTTCTTTATTATGAGTCTACTGCTAGTACTAATATATCATCACTTGTTTCCTTCTTGAGTCGAGGGTTTCCTGGAAACAACCTCTCTGCCCCTCGGGATAGAGGTAAGGTCTGCGTACATATTATCCTTCCCAAATTCTACCTGTGAGAATATACTGAGTTGTTATTATTGTTGTTATTATTATTGTAGTATTTCCAGGGATATAATAAAGAAAGAGATGAGGGTACCCTTCTTATTGTTAGATAATACGCTTAACGCTAGAGGGGGAGGGGGGGTGAATAGCGTTATAATAAAAATAGCGTAAACTTGCGGAATTTAAAAATTGCAGGAAATAAATGAGTGCGATAAGTAAATAAATAAGAACGAACGCACCGATATATCCTGGTTCACCACAACCCGTGGCTAGTCCAGTCCCCGAGAGACTCTCTCGAGATTTCCACTATCTTCGTCAAGCTTACGGGTGCTTAACAAACCGTTACAGTTGCTCAAGGATACCGCACCTTAAGACTTCACTTGCATGAGGATACCTCACCCCAAGACTTCAACCACTAAGACTTTGGGTACTTAGCAAACCCGACAAATGAGAAGATATGTTCTTCTCAAAACAACTCTCTTTTACAACAAATACTCTCTCAATAGAGTGGATAAAGAGAAACAAAATAAGCTCTATGAACAACACAAAGTTGTCTATCAAATGACTCAACAAAAGCTCTAAAATGATGCTTGAAAATGATCAATATGTATATCAATATATGCAAGAGTTGTGTGTTTAAAATGAGCTCAAAAGACCTCTTTTTATAGGTGAAAAAGTAGTGCTGACCGTTGCTTAATTGACAAATAAAATCCCTGATTCTGTGCTCAAACAATCGATTGTTTGGAGGTGACAATCGATTGTCTGACCAACGTTCAAAAAACAGATTCCTGATTTTAGGCTAAACAATCGATTGTTAAACCTGAATAATCGATTGTTCTTCGACGTTCAAAAATCATAGGATTCTGTGGGAACGGTCAAAATATAATCGATTGTATGAAGGTGACAATCGATTGTTGATAATCGATTGTATGACAAGACAATCGATTGTTTTGATGTTTAAAAACTTCGGTTGCACACTGTCTCAAAATAATCGATTGTTAAAAGTAGACAATCGATTTTTGACTTCATATAATCGATTGTGTACTTCATATAATCGATTATGTTGTTCCAGTGTTCAAAACTCTGGCAACGGATCGATTATATACATTGATATACACTTGATATACACTGTGTATACCAGAATTGAAAACTTACATCAAAACCCATTTTGGTTAAAAATGAAAACGTTAAAATCATTTTGTTTGAAGTATATTAAAAATATTTATGATATATATGATTTAATAAAATGATTTTATACATATTTATGATGACCTAATGTTGAGCCAAAAGATAAGATAACTTAAACGTTGTTCTTACATTGGTTCTACCTAACGACCTACGTCTTGGGTCTTCGGTCTTGAACTCTTTGGCTCGACTTGGCTTGTCTATGCAATCCCGTCATCAATATGCTTCTCGCCATTTGATAGTTTGTCATATTATATCGTTGTTTGACGCTTGAGTTCATTGTTTGTCATTCATCAAAACCTATACCTGAAAATCATACTCATACAACCAAAGCGCACACATCATAGATATACATGATTTCCAACACTTATGAGATGAAAATCTAAGGCATTGACAATTCACGGAGTATTGTTTAAATCCTAAGAGTCATACCACTTTTTGTGTATTTTTGATGAAATTAATTATTCCACTTCCATCTATCTGATTTTTATCTTCTCAATCATGAATTAAATATATCCAAAATAGCATGTAGGAATAGAGGTTGTGCACGGATAAGATTAGATCGAATTTAGTATATTTCGAATTTAAATTTCAGATTTTGAATTCTAGAAAATGCAATATGAATCCGATCCTTATATCGGATTAAAATCGGATTTAAATTTTGGATCGGATCGAATTTCGGATCATATTATGCCTCAAAATTGCAAAATAATATATATATTTTCTTTGCAAAATAAGCAATATATTAAGAAAAATTCATGCTTATGCAATTATGAGAGTACATGTAACGACCCGACTGGTCATTTTGAGCCCTAGCGCGTCGTTCAGTAGCCTGAGGCCATGAGCAGCTTCATTTCAGGTGTTATGATTTGTGCCCGTGGTCGGAATTGAATTTCGGGAAGTTCAGGGTTGATTTGGAAAGAGAATTCTCATTTTAGAAGCTTTAAGTTGAAAGAATTAACTAAGATTGTATTTTAGAGTAAACGACCTCGAATCGAGATCTGAAGGTCCAGCAGGTTCGTATGATGATTTCGGACTAAGGCGTATGCCCGGATCGGGTCTTGGATGACCTGGGAGCGTTTTGGCGCCTATTGTGGAAGTTGGTATTTTAGAAGAAATTTCATAAGTTTGGTTTGAAGTGCATTTCAGTGTTATCGATGTCCGTTTGGGATTTTCAGTCTGTGAATAGCTCTGTATGGTGATTCTAGAGTTGGGAGCGCAATCAGAAGTGAATTCGGAGGTCTGTAGGTCATCTTGGAGTCATTTGACTAAAGATAGAAATTTGAAGGTTTTTGAGAAGTATGACTGGAAGTTGACTTTTTGATATCGGGATCGGAATTCGATTTCGGAAGCGGCAGTAGGTCTGTAATGTCAAATATGACTTATCTGCAAAATTTAAAGTAAATTGGACGTGATTTGATAAGTTTAAACATCGAAAGTGGAAGTGAGAAATTTTAAAGTTCATTAAATTTTGATTGGGTCACGATTCATGGTTCTAGCATTTGTTTGGTGTGATTTGAGATTTTGAGCAAGTCCGTATTATGTGTCTTTGACATGTGCGGGTGACTTGTGCGACCCTCGCATTTATGAACCTGGTGTCGCAAATGCGACATAAGAAGAAATAGCTATTTAGGGAGTGTGTGATCTTAAAAACTAAGTGCAAGAACCTAGAATCTTGGGCTAATGAAAGTGACAGTAAAATAGGGAGCTGAAGAACCAGGTTCTTGAACTTGACACCAGTGTCCTAGAACTTAGATCTGAAAATTTAAAACTAAAATTAAGAACATGCAATAAAAAAACTGGTCACACACATCTCACCTTAGAAAAATATCTAGAAAAAATAAAGGATTAGTTGTACAAGAAAGATGACCAGATAAGAGTCCTAAAAGAAGATCTAAGGAATGTAAAGCATGAACTAGACAAAACCTGCAAACGGAATAAGGCTTTTTGATGCACTATCTTGGCTACGAGAATATCATAGTTACAACAAGAGAGGACTTGGCTATGGGGCACAAGTACCTAAGTGGGATCGCAAAAGCAAGAACCTCACTCTTTCTGAAATAAAATTCGCACACATTGTGGCAAGACTGGTCATTACAAAAATGAATGTAATGCAAAAGAAAAGGTCAGTCAAAAGAACAAAGCCTTTGTTCAAGAGAAAAATAGGCTGCCTGGGTGGGCTAAATGGAATTTGATTTACCCCTTTGACTATAGAAAGGGGCCCAAACTACTTTGGGTTCCTAAGACTAACCTCTGATTTCTTTTTGCAGGTCCAAGTGAAGGGAAGTAGCCAAATATGGTACATGGATAGTGACTGCTCAAAACATATCACTAGAAGCAAGAACCAATTCCTTTCACTTGAGGACTTAAAAGGAGGTAATGTCTCCTTTGGAAATAGGAAGAAATATGAGATTATTAGGGTTGGAAAGGTAGGTAAGACAGACTCACATTCCATTGAGAATGCCTACCTGATAGATGGCTTGAAATATAGCCTAATCGTGTATCACAACTGTATGACAGAAGTAACCTTGTAGCATTTACCTCTACCAAATGCTTTGTGATTAACCTTACCACAGACAAGATTGTTTTGTTGGGAAAAAATATTAATAATATATACATTGTAGATTTGTCTACTCTTTCATAAAATGATCTCACTTGCTTAAGTGTGTTGGACAATGATCCCCTCATGTGAAACAAAAGACTTGGTCATGCAATTCTGAATCAACTCAACCAATTAGTCTCCATGTACTTGGTGAAAGGGTTACCTAACATTAAGTTCAAGGAAGACAAAGTTTGTGGGGCATGTGCAAGGGGGAAGCATGCAAAAAAATGGTAAGCACAACCAAGATATTGGAACTGGTTCATATGGATCTATGTGGTCCAATGAGAATATTGAGCAGAGGTGGTAAGAAATATGTGATGGTACTTGTTGATGATTATTCTAGGTTTACCTTGGTACTATTCATAACATCTAAAGATGAAGCATTTGACATGTTTGCTAACCTTTTTAGAAAGACTCAGGAACAACTAGGTAATCAACTTCATTAAGTCTGATCATGGAACTGAATTTAAAAATGCTAAGTTTACTGAATTTTGTGATGAGCATAGTATAGATCATAACTTCTCTGCCCCTAGGACTCGTCAACAAAATGGAGTAGTTGAAAGAATAAGACTCTTGAAGTTATGGCTAGGATTATGCTTCTTTCTAGTAAATTGCCCTATAGCTTCTGGGCAGAGGCTGTAAACACTGCATGTTATATCATCAATAGATGCATGAATAAACCTCTTGCATAGAAGACTTCCTATGAGTTATTTAAAGGGAGAAAACCAAATATATCCCATCTTAGGAAATTTGGATGCAAGTGATTCGTGCACAATAATGGAAAGGACTCCCTATGTAAGTTTGTTCCCAGAAGTGATAAATGAATATCCTTCACATAGCAAAGCATATAAAGTATTCAATAAAAGAACTTTGTGTGTAGAAGAAAGTGTGTATGTAGTGTTTGATGAAACTAACACTCTTTCTGAGAGATAAGAACATGAATATGAAGCTAGTGAACTGGTAAAGGATTTGATTGAAGTCTCAAATCAAGCTAAAGTGACACCAAAAGAAGGAACAGGTGATGGAACAAGTTCTTCCGTCCAAGGCAACCTGATAGCGGGAGCTGACAAAAGAGGAACTGAAACCAATCCTCTAAAGGAACCTGTTCATGACCCTATTCCTCAACAATAGAACATGGAAGAAACTGCTAGATAATACGCTTAACGCTAGGGGGGGGGGTGAATAGCGTTTTAATAAAATTAGCGTAAACTTGCGGAATTTAAAAATTGCAGGAAATAAATAAGTGCGATAAGTAGATAAATTAGAACAAACGCACCGATATATCCTGGTTCACCACAACCCGTGGCTAGTCCAGTCCCCGAGAGACTCTCTCGAGATTTCCACTAACTTGTTAAGCTTACGGGTGCTTAACAAACCGTTACAACTTGAGGACACAAGCCTCAACAACCTTTGCTCGGAGATACAACACTCCAAGACTTCAACCAAGGAAACACAAGTTCCTTCTTACAACACAATGGACTAACACTTCCTTTCAAGTGTACAAAAAACACTTAGCACTCAAACAAGACACTCCTTTAAGAGTAGATATGAGTAAAAAGAATACGCTCAAGATCGCAACAACTTTTGACAAGAATTTGGCTCTCAAAAGCTTATGTAATGAATATAAAATGATAAGCAATAAAGTATGCAAGCTTTAGCAATTGTATGATCAGTTGTTGTATGTTGTTGTTCTTAAAAGACTGAATTGAAGATGTATTTATAGTTGAAAAACCTTGTATTACCGTTGCCTAATTGCCAATTAAGAGTTGCTGAAATTACTCAGTGACAATCGATTGTCAAGTTACCACAATCGATTGTTTGCCAGTTCTTCCAAAAATCAATCCCAGATTTTACGCATAACAATCGATTATATAAGATCAATAATCGATTACTGGCAACGTTCAACAAATCCTTTCCAGATTTTACGTAAAACAATCGATTGTCAACAATCTACAATCGATTACTCAGCAGTGTTCAAAAAATCCTTTCCAGATTTTAATTAAAACAATCGATTATAGGAAATCAATAATCGATTACCTGACGATATTTGAAAATATTTTGGCAACGGTCAATTATACAATCGATTATACTAAGTTAACAATCGATTATATATCAGTCTTGAAAAATCAATTTAGACACTGTCTCTTGACAATCGATTGTCATAAGTTCACAATTGATTATTTAATAACTTTGAAAAAGTCTGGAAGACACTGCCTCAACACAATCGATTGTCATAAGTTCACAATCGATTATTTTGTGACTTTGAAAAATCTGATGGACACTGTCTCTTCACAATCGATTGTCATTAGCTTCACAATCAATTATTTTGAGCTTTGAAAAACTTTGATGGACACTGCCTCATCACAATCGATTGTCATAAGGTTCACAATCGATTGTCATGCAGATTTGAAAAATCTGATGCTCACTGCCTTAACACAATCGATTGTCATTAGTTCACAACCGATTGTCAAGCAGCTGACTTAAACATAATCGATTATCATAAGTACATAATCGATTATCTTAGTCCAGATTTTAGAGGCGTATTTATAAATCATTTTGACAAAAGTAAATATGCATTATTTAAAATCATTTTGCTCTAAATTAAATATGCATGATTTGTTAAAAGTATTTTTACGAGAGAAGCCAAGTCTTGAGTTTAAGTTGTCGGATCAAGACCACAATTAAATACCGACTCGTATAAAACTTAATCTCGATCTTTGTCTTGTGCTTGAATCTTGTTATATATCAATTTCGCGCTTGTGCTTGGACCGCATCATATGTCAATTCGCGCATAGTTTGTCATTCATCAAAACCTACAAATATGAACACACGTTTAGTATAATGCCTTGAGAACGTGTTTCCAACAATTTCCCCCTTTTTGATAATGGCAAACTTTAAGCGGGATATGCATATTAGGCAATTCATAATGACGATTCAAGACAAGTAAAGATATACAACAAGTATATAGATATGCAATTTGTTCCCCCTCAATATATGAATTCCCCCTCAATCTATGCCGATAAGTATTGAGTGAGAGTGCATACCCGTTATCTTCCCCCTTTTGCCATTAGCAAAAAAAATATAGAATAATAAAAAAACTTGTTTATTTATTAAAAAAACGGTTACATAACGCGAACAATAAAACATAGAAAAATAAAATGGAAAAACAAGTAAAGAAATTATTCATCATCATTTCCCGCCTCATCATCCGGCACTGCTTCATAGGGAACAAGACCGGCATATGGATAATGAACATGGTCAAAATATCCATGGATCTCATGTGTCAATTGACCGACAGAGGTGGTCAATGAAGCAATTTGGTCGGAAATGGATTGAAGAGAAGGTTCTTGAGGCTCACGCGATCGACGAGTTGGAGGAGGAGCAGGAGCTACATGATCGCCGTCATGGGGAAAGGAGGATTCTGAAATTTCCCACTTCTTGGTGCTCTTTTTGAGAGGACCGATGGAAGTGTTGAATCCGGAAGCTTCAAGAAAATTCATAATAAGGAGGGCATAGGGAAGAGGTCTATCATCTCCTATGGCATCACGCATGTGAATTTTGACGAACTTACACCAATTGATGTTAGCTCCGGTTATAATGGCATGCATGAGCTTAGCGTCCTCTTGGGAAAGAGTGGTATGATTATGCTTCCGAGGCTTGAGGACTCGGGTGATGAAATAGAAAATCAAACGATACTCGGGGAGCATTCCCGTGATAGTAGGGCGACGAGTAGATAGATTAGGATCATAAGATGTAAGACCTATTTGGTTTAGGAGAGTTTCTCATCAAATAAGGCGCCAGCCTCTCTAATGTAGCGAGTAATGTTTTCGCCACGTCGAGGAAGATGGGCAATGGAATGCAAGTTTTCATTGGACAAAAGAATTTGAACACCATTAATATTTGACACAAGCTCACCATCGTCATCCTCATGAAGGTTTGAGTAAAACGCTTGAATCAATGGATGATTAATATAAGGATAGGTAAGATATAAGAAGTCAAGAAGTTGACATTCCTTAAGCATGTTTGCAGCAGGGGCATATGATTCAAGATACTTGCTTGTTGAAAAGCGAGGAGGAAGAATGTCACGCTTTTCGAATTTTGTCAAAAATCTAGTAAGCTCGGTTTCAGTATTGAATTGTAAAATAGACCCATCTTGATAAGGGAAAGTTGGAGGTGGAGGAGCAGAAGAAGATGCACCTTGTCTACCTGAACGGGAATGTTTAAAGTGTCCGCCCGACATTTTCAAAAAGTAGTAATGAACTTTGTAAGAAACTTGGAAGATTTTTTTTTGAAAGTTTGGGAGCAAAGATTGATGCTTGAGTGAATAAAATTGAAGACTTATGATGCCTATTTATAATGGGAAGAATGGAATTTCATTTATGATGAAAATCTGCAGAAATTTATGAGCCAAAACAATCAGAAACGGTAAAAATAAGTTGCACTGACCGTTAGACAATCGATTGTTGACACGAAATAATTGATTGTTGAGCAGATTTTGACTTGAACTCGAAACTGACACAAAATCGATTGCAGGACCCAAACGGTAACAAATATTTGAATTTCTGACAAAAAATAATCGATTGTTGAATTATGATAATCGATTGTTGTGATACAGTGAGCACGGTGATTTTCAGACTCGGAAAATAATCGATTATATTTATGAAACAATCGATTGTTTTAGGAAAGTAGTACTGAATGGCTGAGACGGTAATCGATTATACAGAAAAAAAAATCGATTATTAAACACAAATGCATAATAGGCATCAAATATAAATAATCGATTAGTGATACTTGCTAATCGATTGTCCGCACAGTAAAATAATCGATTATTTGCTGTAACAATCGATTGTTCTATGCCATTTCTTTATAATTCCCCCTGTATTTAGGGCGATACCTGCAAAAGAGAATTAGACGTCTCCGACGCTCAAGTTAGTAATTTGTAGCGAAATAATGCAATGAGAACGTGATCTCTTAAGAAGTGTGTCCTGAGGTGTTCTTAAGAGAGTTTCGGGTACTTACCTTTTCTCCGACGTCGCCAATTACCTGTTCGAGAGGGTGATCTTTAATTGTCCTCCACTCGTTAGGCATTTTCGTTTCTTTCTCCAATTGTGGCGTTTCCTCTGTTGATTGTTCCAAGATTTCATCTTGAATTTCCTTAGGAGTTTCTTCTTGTACTTTGTCTTTTAAACTATTTAAAATACCTGCAAGATCATAACAAGAATTCTCTCTCGCCAAGCGAGCATTATTTTCGGAAAACACAATATGAGGGGATTCCTCCACAGTTTGGGTTCTATTATTAAATACCCTATATGCTTTGCTATGTGAAGAATACCCAATAAAAATTCCCTCATCGGATTTGACATCAAATTTTCCCAATTGATCTTTTCCATTGTTATGAATAAAACATTTACAACCGAATACTCTAAAATGGGAGATATTTGGTTTCCTTCCCTTGTAGAGTTCATAAGGGGTTTTCATGAGTATTGGCCTTATGACTACTCTATTTAAAATGTAGCATGCGGTACTCACGGCATCCGCCCAAAAATGTTTGGGAATCTTAGCCTCTTCGAGCATGGTTCTAGCCATCTCTTCGAGACACCTATTTTTCCTTTCCACCACCCCATTTTGTTGTGGTGTTCGTGGAGCGGAAAAGGTATGCTCGATACCGAGTTCGTCACAAAAGTCCGCAAAGAGATTGTGATCAAACTCTCCCCCATGATCACTTCTAATTGAAGTGACGGTTGTTTCCTTTTCGTTTTGAATACGTATAAGAAAATATTTAAAATTCTGAAAAGCATCACTTTTATGGGCAAGGAATAAAGTCCAAGTAAATCTGAAATAATCATCAACAATAACAAAGGCATAACGATTTCTACCAAGACTTTCAATGCGAGATGGTCCAAACAAATCCATGTGAAGCAATTGCAATGGTCTAGTAGTTGAAACAATGTTTTTCGATTTAAAAGATGCTTTTGTTTGCTTCCCTTTTTGACAAGAATCACAAATAGAGTCATTTTCAAATTTCAAATTTGGAAGACCAACGACTAAATTTTGTGAAACCAATTTGTTCAAAAGATGCATGTTGATGTGAGCTACTCTACGATGCCATAACCAAGAATCATTCTCTTTGCTCATTAAACAATTTACATATTCGGGTGAAGAATTTGCAAGATCAACCATATAAATGTTATCCATTCTAAAACCACGAAGGATAATTTTAAAATCGCTACGTCTAAAAACTAAGCATTCATCCGAATCGAATAAAACAAGATTTCCCTTGTCACATAATTGACTTATGCTCAAGAGATTATGTTTTAAACCTTTCACAAGTAATATATGCTTAATGGAAGAAATTTCATCCTTACCGACCGATCCGATGCCGATAATCTTTCCTTTGTTGTTATCACCAAAAATAACACTTCCCCCTTCCTTGTGTTCTAGTTGAAGGAATTTGGATTCATCTCCCGTCATGTGCTTGGAGCATCCACTATCAAGGTACCACAGTACACTTGATCCCTTCAAACATACCTACAAAACAAATTAATGAGTTTTAGGTACCCATGCCATTTTGGGTCCTTGGGGGATAGGCAAATCATAGTGATGTGATTGAGTGTTATGTCTATGTCGTGTAAAACAAGCAGGAGCAATATGTCCAATTCGTCTACAATAATGACAAGTCACGTTAGGATTATGCATATGTCTAGGTTGAGCCAAATGCGTTCTAGGTGATCTAAATTTGTTTTTCCTAGAATCGTTGAAATTCCTAGAATCATTTCTAGGTGGTCTAAAATCATTTATTCTAGACTCATTTATAAATATCCTAGAATTGTGTCTAGGTGGTCTGAAATTATTCCTTCTAGACTCATTCATAAAATTCCTAGTATTGTGTCTAGGTGGTCTAAAATGATTAGTTTTAGACTTATTAACAAAATTCCTAGAGTCGTTTCTAGGTGGTCTAAAACAATTAATCTTAGACTCATTAGCGAGGTTCCTAGAATTCTTTCTAGGTGGTCCGACCTCATTATTATCATCCTTTTTGATAACTTCAATTTTAGGACTATCAACACTACGTTTTTCTAGTGCGTTCCTAATTTCTATGTTCTCTAATTTTAAAGAACTACAAGAAGAGCAACTGGAACATTTATCAATTGAAGAGACTTCATTCAATTCCTTGATTTTAATTTTGAAATCAACAATGTCATTTTTCAAAAAATTATTTTCTTTTTCCAAAACTTCAATCTTATTTTTCAGAAAACCATTGTCATTTTTAAAACACTTATTTTCTTCTTTCAGCTTCTCATTTTCACAATTCAAATTTTCAAACTCTTTTTCTTGCAAAGAAAGTGTTTTCTGAAAATCTGTTTCTTGCAAAAAAAGTGTTTTCTGCAAATCTTTAATAGTTTTGGAAACATTAACAAACTCACTGTATAATTCATTATAAGCATTTTGCATTTCTTCAAATGAGTGAGAGTTGGAAGTACTTACCTCTTCTTCTTTGTTGGCCATGAGGCATCGGGCAGTCGATTCATCACATGAGCTGTCCGCTTTTTGAGACGTGCTTTCATACGTTACCTCAAGCTTATCCCACATCTCTTTGGCAGTTTTGCAGTGGGAAATTTTCCGATAGTCTTCCTGATTCAAAGCTCTATACAACATATTGATTGCCTTGGTGTTGTATTCACTTACCATGGCTTTCCCAACTTTTGTCGTCATTTGTTCACCATGCATGATGATTTGCCATATACGAAAGTTGTTTGATTTGACGAAGATTATCATTCGCTCCTTCCAATATGAGTAATTCGTTCCATCGAAAAATGGAGGGCAAGTGGTGGATTGTCCTTCATTCATCGTTCCTGCGTTCAATAATCTCAATAGAAAAAATATATATTGCTCTCAACCGGTTAAGGCTTTCAGAGAGTTAGGCTCTGATACCAATTGTTAGATAATACGCTTAACGCTAGAGGGGGGTGGGTGAATAGCGTTTTAATAAAATTAGTGTAAACTTGCGGAATTTAAAAATTGCAGGAAATAAATAAGTGCGATAAGTAAATAAATTAGAACAAACGCACCGATATATCCTGGTTCACCACAACCCGTGGCTAGTCCAGTCCCCGAGAGACTCTCTCGAGATTTCCACTAACTTGTTAAGCTTACGGGTGCTTAACAAACCGTTACAACTTGAGGACACAAGCCTCAACAACCTTTGCTCGGAGATACAACACTCCAAGACTTCAACCAAGGAAACACAAGTTCCTTCTTACAACACAAGGGACTAACACTTCCCTTCAAGTGTACAAAAAACACTTAGCACTCAAACAAGACACTCCTTTAAGAGTAGATATGAGTAAAAAGAATACGCTCAAGATCGCAACAACTTTTGACAAGAATTTGGCTCTCAAAAGCTTATGTAATGAATATAAAATGATAAGCAATAAAGTATGCAAGCTTTAGCAATTGT
Organism: Nicotiana benthamiana; assembly: GCA_034376525.1. Lineage (NCBI taxonomy): Eukaryota > Viridiplantae > Streptophyta > Magnoliopsida > Solanales > Solanaceae > Nicotiana > Nicotiana benthamiana. The sequence continues at coordinate 32,392,936 of CM067331.1, read as the reverse complement.
ATGATCAGTTGTTGTATGTTGTTGTTCTTAAAAGACTGAATTGAAGCTGTATTTATAGTTGAAAAACCTTGTATTACCGTTGCCTAATTGCCAATTAAGAGTTGCTGAAATTACTCAGTGACAATCGATTGTCAAGTTACCACAATCGATTGTTTGCCAGTTCTTCCAAAAATCAATCCCAGATTTTACGCATAACAATCGATTATATGAGATCAATAATCGATTACTGGCAACGTTCAAAAATCCTTTCCAGATTTTACGTAAAACAATCGATTGTCAATAATCTACAATCGATTACTCAGCAACGTTCAAAAAATCCTTTCCAGATTTTAATTAAAACAATCGATTATAGGAAATCAATAATCGATTACCTGACGGTATTTGAAAATATTTTGGCAACGGTCAGTTATACAATCGATTATACTAAGTTAACAATCGATTATATATCAGTCTTGAAAAATCAATTGACACTGCCTCTTGACAATCGATTGTCATAAGTTCACAATCGATTATTTTGTGACTTTGAAAAATCTGATGGACACTGTCTCTTCACAATCGATTGTCATTAGCTTCACAATCGATTATTTTGAGCTTTGAAAAACTTTGATGGACACTGCCTCATCACAATCGATTGTCATGCAGATTTGAAAAATCTGATGCTCACTGCCTTAACACAATCGATTGTCATTAGTTCACAACCGATTGTCAAGCAGCTGACTTAAACATAATCGATTATCATAAGTACATAATCGATTATCTTAGTCCAGATTTTAGAGGCGTGTTTAAAAATCATTTTGACAAAAGTGAATATGCATTATTTAAAATCATTTTGCTCTAAATTAATTATGCATGATTTGTTAGAAGTATTTTTACGAGAGAAGCCAAGTCTTGAGTTTAAGTTGTCGGATCAAGATCACAATTAAATACCGACTCGTATAAAACTTAATCTCGATCTTTGTCTTGCGCTTGAATCTTGTTATATATCAATTTCGCGCTTGTGCTTGGACCGCATCATATGTCAATTTGCGCATAGTTTGTCATTCATCAAAACCTACAAATATGAACACACGTTTAGTATAATGCCTTGAGAACGTGATTCCAACAGAAACATCAAGCAAAAATCAGTTGGTTGTAAGACCTCACAAGTATCTAAGTTCTCATCCTATTGAGACATATTTACTAATCCAACCTCTAGAGTCAAAACTAGATCACAATTAAAGAATCTATGTGCTTTCGATGATTTCTTATCTCTTATTGAACCTAAAAATGTTGTTGAGGCTTTGCAGGATATAGATTGGATAAATGCAATGCAAGATGAACTCAATCGGTTCGAGAAAAGTCAAGTTTGGCATCTATTTCCAAGACCTAAGGACAGATCAGTAATTGGCACAAAATGGGTCTTCAAAAACAAACTTGATGAAGATGGAACGGTTACAAGAAACAAGGCAAGACTGGTGGTCCAAGGTTATAACCAAGAGTAGGGTATAGATTATGATGATATTTTTTCTCTAATTGCATGACTAGAGGCAATAAGACTCCTCACAGTCTTTGCAACACACATGGAATTCACTCTTTATCAGATGGATGTCAAAAGTGCCTTCCTGAATTGCTACCTAAAAGAAGAAGTGCTTGTGAAACAATCTCCAGGGTTTGAGAGCAAGGAATGTCCTTAGCATATGTACAAATTAGACAAGGCTCTCTATGGTCACAAGCATGCTCCTAGAGCATAATATGAATGATTGTCCAAATTCCCGCTTGAACATAGCTACAAAAGTGGTAAAATTAATAGTACTTTATTCTTGAGAGAAAAAGGTAAGGATATTCTTGTGGTACAAATATATGTTGATGACATAATTTTTGGGGCCACCACTAACAAACTAAATAAGTATTTTGCCAAACTAATGGGGAGTGAGTTTGAAATGCGTATGATGGGTGAGCTTAATTTTTTCTTAGGCTTGCAGATCAAACAATGCCTAAATAGAACCATGATGCATCAGTAGAAATATGCAAAGAAGCTGATCAAAAAAGTTTAAAATGGATGAATCAAAGGAAATGGACACCCCCATTGCAACAATCACTAAACTAGACATAGATGAACCAGGTTCATCTGTTGATTAAAAGTTATATAGGGGTATGATTGGTTTACTTTTATATCTTACTACTAGCAGACTTGACATAGTTTTTAGTGTAGGGCTTTGTACTCACTTCCAGGTTAATCCAAATTAATCTCACTTGACTGCTGTCAAGAGGATACTGAAATATTTGAAAGGCACTACTGATCTGTGTCTTTGGTACCCTAAATGTAGTAATTTCAATCTAGTCGGGTATGCTGATGTTGATTATGCAGGTTTCCTTGTGGATAGGTAAAACACCTCAGGTATGTCTCATTTTCTTGGTTCATGTCTTGCGTCATGAGCCACTAAAAGAAAAATTCAGTGGCCTTATCCACTGCTGAGGCTGAATATGTTGTTGTTGCCTCTTATTATGCTCAATTGCTATGGATCAAACGATAGCTGGTGGATTTTTGGCTTTGAAGTTGGTTGCATTCCTACATTCTATGATAACACTAGTGCTATAAGTATGACAAAGAACCCTGTTCATCATAAGAGGACTAAGCATATAGATATTAGACACCACTTCTTAAGAGATAACTATGAGAAATGATTAATCTCCATAGAATTCTGGGTTACTGATATCTTCACTAAAGTACTAAGTAGAGAAAACTTTGAGAGGAACAATTTGGAATCAGAGATGATTAAGATCGCCTAACCGGTCCAGCTTAGAATGCACAATGAAAAAATATGAACTTGTGAAAATATCTAGATTAATTTTTACTCAACTTCATACTGTAATTAGTATACTCTTGTGACATGTGCTAATATGACTCACTGATCTCTTACAAAATTTTCTCTATTATGGTAAATTAAGGCATCGTCAAGAGAATTCTAAATGAAAAACCTAGTTCATCAGTATTGGTTCATCTGAATGCTAAGGTATGTTTTCTATACTCTGCACAAGTAGAAATATAAACATTTAACTCATGAGCAAAATTTCTACAATGATTCAAATCCTTAGAAAATTCTATCTGTTTGCCTTTGAACTAGTTCCATCAGCATTAGAAACCTACACCATAAAATTTGCCTAAACTCTAGGGAAGTTTAACCACTTATTCAAACTTGAAATTTCAGGTTGATTAGACCTCTAATTGACGACTGCCAAAGCTTCCATTCTCCATTAAATGTGTATTTCTTTTTAAATTCCATCATTACCTCATGCTATCTTCATAATCCCAAAATAGTCAAAAACTTCTCTTCACTTTCACTTGCTTCATTATAAAAATTTCTAACCTATTCTCTCAAGAAATCAGCTATAATGTCAAACCCACAAGACAACCCTAGAACTCCTCCACCACCCACTCCCTCCAATTCACCTATACCTTCTCCACATAGTATATATCCTAAACCCAAGCTGAGAAGAGTGAAAATGCTTTCTCGAAAAACAGTAGAATATGGAGATCTCAGGAAGAAATTAAATGAGAAATTAAAGGCAAGCCAGGCCCAAGACTCCAACTCCAACTCTGATTCTGAGTCATACAAATCCACTAGTGAGGGGGAAGAAACTGTGTCTTCTGACTTGGAGAAGTCTTAAGATTCCCATTCTAAGGTAATTTCTTCTGTGTCTAAAAATATAGAAACTAGGTTTGTTTTGGTTAGGCCAATCAGGGATATACAACTACCTGAGTTACAAAGGAGTGGAGGTAGAAAGAAATCTAAAAAATAAAAAGATAGAGAGGGTGCATGTTGTGAAGAGAGGGGTGATGGGAAAAAATGGCTAATCATTTATCCACTACTGATTTGTTTGTGCCTGCTATCTGTGGGGGTGAACATTAAAAGGTAGAAGAGAGTGGAAAGAAGTTAGGGGAAATGGTTCTGGTGAAGCTGCTGAAGGGTTGGTTAACTCAAGTTTACAAAGAGATGAACCTGGTTCATCAGTTGAAGAAACCCTAGCAGACCTTTTGAAAAAGGTTGGGGTGAGTTATGATCAAAAGAAAAGAGGACCTACTACTCCAAAAGCCCCTAGTGCTCCCAAATATTCTAAGAAAATAAAGTCTTCCTCCCTAACACCTACTGACACTTCCTTGCCAAAGGGAAGAGCCACAAGAAGTAGGGTGAAATAGAGAGGCTGATCTACAAAAGGCTTTGGCTGAAAGTAAGAAGAAGAGAATGGTTAAAGGAAAAAGGAAAGGTTGCAGAGTCCTCAGAGGCTATTGAAGTTGAGGAGATGGAACATGTCCATCAATAAAAGGTCACAACAGTGGAGGTTCAGACTACCAAGCCTAAAAAGCCAAAGACTTCCTCCAAGAAGTCTTCTTCTGTGTCTGCAGCTGCTGGGCCTTCACTAGCCAAGGGAACAAGGTCTGCAGTGAAAAGTAAACAAATAATAATTTCTAACAATAAGGAATGGAGTGGAGAAGAAGAAGATGATGAGTCTGATGGTGAACAAGACAAGCTTGCCATGTTTGGCAAAAGAAAGATTTTAAAGGGTAGGCTTCTGAAAGACCCGGTAGAACCAGGAATGATAAGACTGGTGGATGCCTTAGCTGCTCAGGGGTGGAAGAATATGGTCCTTCAAATGGATGGTAGGCTAGCCAGGAATGAGATAATTGAGTTTATGGAAAATTCAGAGGTTAAGGATAGCAAGGTTCGCCGCCTGGTGAAAGGAGTTCAAGTGTCCTTTGAGAAAAACTGGGAGAGATCTGACTATACTAGGAAAATGTGGCTTTGTCTGGACTCCCTTCCTACTGCCCTTGAAATTACGAGGATATTTTGTGATACTGAAGATATGAATAAAGACAGGGCTATGCAAAAAAGTAAAATGAGGCCTGAGAATAAGGTCTTGTTTGAGTTTGTCAACAAGTGCCTACTGCCTAGACAAGAGAGAAGGCATATTGAAAATTATATGGACTTAGTGTTGATGGAGTGCCTGGAAAGAGGAGTGCAAATCAATTGGCCTGCACTCATCATCAAGCTACAAGACATGGTCATCAATTGCTCCAAGGCTCATGCTACCCCTTTTATGGCTTTATTCTGACTATAGTTCTGGATAGATGTAATGTGCCTCTGAAGAAATGGGAAATGGCCTCAAGAAAGGATTATTTTAGCATTAACACTCTGATTGCTTGGACTATTTAGTAGTGCCATCCCAAATGAACCTGGTTCTTCTAAAGACTAATGTCAATGGAAACGTCAGGGCTCTAGTTCAGGATTGTGAATCCAAGGATGCTGAGATAGCGAGGCTCGTGCGGCAGAGGTGGAATATGAGAGGGATGCTTTCAGAGCTGAGCTTACCAAAGAAAAGGAGAAGAATGATGGAATTTTTCATAATATGCTGAATCTTCTCCAAGCCCAAAACCAACCCTCTAGCTCACCCAAGCCTTAGGAATCCTAGCTTTTGTCTCCAGAACCTTTTTAGTACCTTCAATGACCTATATCAGGGATGTTTCTATATGTTTTCTTTGTTCATGTTTTAAATATTTTTTGATTTCTAGTTGTGAAGTGTGATAGCACCATATCTTCTACTAATGAAATCTCTTGTTTTTTTTATCTTGATTAGTGTTAATCTTTCCTTGATAGTTTAAATATGTTGACTTGATTACTGGTGATTAAACCGTGATTACACTTGCAGTTGCCCCAGTGGCCATGAGTACTTATTAAAATCTGGGACTCACACTTTATATGCAACTTTTCGATGATGCCAAAATTGGGAAGAGATATTGTGCTTTACACATTCTGAATAAATGATATTTATAACCTAATTAACCTGGTCCTTGATGATAAGTGAATTTTCTAAACTTTGTATTGATGGTTAAGCAGAGTTATTACAGGATCCAAATAAGTAAAAAGCACAGAGTTTGTCATCATCAAAAAGGGGAAATTTGTTGGTCCAAGAACCGGTGAAAATTTTAAGATTGACATAAGAACCATTTATGGACTAGGTCCATCTTGTGAAGCGTAGTCATGATCAACCTGTACATGTGAGATGCACGTGAAAGAGATAAATCTAACTGAGCAAGAAGCAATATCTCCTGATCTGATAAAAAATGTTGTATATTGGATAAGGAGAGAAAGATTCCTTACATGGAGAGAACACAATTTAGGATGAAGATAGTGTTAGAGTTTGAGATCACCATGAACTCTTTTACAACAGAAGAGTACCAATTGAATCCCAGTCAAACTCTGATTACTAACCTATTAAATGTCAGTGTTGTTTTCTTTTATAGGCAATGCACATAAGCAGAAGTTAAACTTAAATTGAGAGCAAAAGAGCAGGGTGATTTTGCAAGCAGTTTATGTGATTTGAGTGTGCAATCCTGAAGCTACTTGAACGAGATAAAAGAACCAATTCCATGTGTCTATATTTTATTCTAATTCAATTGTAGTAGGTGACTTCTACATTGTACCTTTCAACTTTCATAGAAGTAATTGCATTAGGTACCTAGAGTGTTCAAGTTAGAGTTATCTTAAAGTTGTCGCAACAGTTGAGGTTTTGTGCCATAATGAGATTAGAGTTAATCTTTAGGTTTACAAAGAGTTTTGTAAATGCTGTTTTGGCTCAAGGATTTTCGTGGAAGTTTGGGAAAATCCTATTGAGTAGTAGGTCGTCGTTTTTTCACCTTTTGAGCCAGGTGTTTTCCACGTAAAAATCTTTGTATTCTTTATTTTCTGCATTTATTATTCCGCAAACAGTAGTAGTTGGAACACCTAGAAGAACCGGATTCTTCTATAGTCCAGTTAAGCGAAAATAGGGTAACATACAAATCACCTCCCCTCTTGTGTGGTATTGACGCTTAAAACCTCACTGGTCACTATGCCTATATGTCATACTCAACAATTAACACATAGCATAAAGGATAGAACTCCTAATCCCTCAAGAGAAAGTTAGACCAAACACTTACCTCGATGCCACGAACTCAATTCAAGCCTCAACTACCGTTTTGCCTCTTGATTCCACCACCAATTCGATTATATCTAGAAACACGTTTCTTAAATATATCAATAAATGCTAAATGAATCAATTATAATGCACGAACTAGGTTTTCTAAAGTTTTTCCTAAAAAGTCAAAAGTCGACCTCGGGCCCACATGGTCAAAACCCGAGGTTCGAACGAAAATCCGACTACCCACGAACCCAAATATATAATTTATTTTGAAATCGGACTTCAAATCGAGGTCCAAATTCCCAAAATTTAAAAATCCTAAGTTCTACCCAAACACCCAATTTCCCTCATGAAAACCCTTGATTTTGAGTTGAAATAATGTAAAAAGATGGATTAGATTGAAATAAATGATTTAGAATTGACTTACAAATGATTTGGATGAGCAGTTGTCTTTGAAAAATCGCCCAAAGGTGTTTAGGTTTTGAAAAGGTTGTAAAAGTGGTTGAAATCCCGTCTGAAAATCATTTTAGCAGGTGTCTGATGGAGCAATTATGAACCCCTTAGAAATCGTTCAATTCGCAAATGCGATGATTTTGTCGCATTTTCGACTAAGTGAAATTCTAGCCACTTTCGCATTTGCGAGGGACCTTTTACAAATGCGATATCACAAATATGATATATACGTCGCATTTGCGACCAAGGCAGCCCAGGTCGACTTTCGCATTGCAATACTATTTTGTATTTGCAAGCGAGGCTTCGCAAATTGCGAAGCCTACAGACCTGCAACATACCACCAATTTCCTAAGTCTAAATTTCACTCCATGGCTCATCTAAAACTCACCCGAGCCATCGGAGCTCCAAACAAAACATACAAACAAGTCCAAAAATATCATACGGTGAGTTCGTGCAATCAAATGATCAAAATAACATTTATAACTATGAATTTAGCATCAAAATCAAACTAAAATCTCATGAACTCCTAATTTCAAAATTTAACAATCGAAGGTTCGATTCACGTCATTCCAAATCTGTTTCTTACCAAATTTTACAGGCTTAACTTAAATACCATATAAGACCCTACAGGGACCGTGAACAAAAATACGAGCCCGATACCGTCAAATTCAATTACATTCAAATTTGAAAAAACTCTAGGAATTTCAGTTAAATAATTTTCTTCAAAAATTCATTTCTCGGGCTTGGGACCTCGAAATTTGATTATGGACATACGCCCAAGTTTCATATTTTCCTACGAACCCTCCAAGACCGTCAAATCATGAGTCCGGGTCCATTTATCCAAAATGTTGGCCAAAGTCAACCTAAATTTATTTTAAAAGCAAAAGACATCATTTTCACATATTTTCTCATAATGGCTTTCCAGATACATGCCTGGATTGAGCATGCAAATTGAGGTGTCACAAAGAGGAGGTTTTGAGGCCTTGGAACACAAAATTCATTTCTAAAACAAGTGATGACCTTTTGGATCATCACATTCTCCACCTCTAAAACAGTCGCTCATCCTCAAGTGGACATAAGAAGGAAGTACCTGAGTCGGAGGAAAAGATGGGATAGCAGTTCCACATATCGGACTCGGACTCCTAGGTCGATGCCTCAACGGGCTGACCTCTTCACTGAACACAAACAAAAGAGAAACTCTTGGATCGCAACTGACGAACTTCCGGTCTAGAATAGCTATCAGCTCCTTCTTATGGGACAAGTCTTTGTCCAATTGGACAGTGTTGAAATGTAACATGTGGGATGGATCGCTGTGATACTTCCAAAGCATAGACACATGAAACACTGGATGCACGGCTGATAAGCTGGGCGACAACGCAAGTCTCTAAGCCACCTCTACCACTTGATCAAGAATCTCAAATGGGCCAATGAACTTAGGGCTAAGCTTGCCCTTCTTTCCAAATCTCACTATGCCCTTCATAGGCGACAACCGAAGCAACACCCACTCGCCGACCTTGAATGTTGCCTCACGACCCTTAGGGTCGGCATAAATATTTTGTCTAGATCGGATGTATGAAGCCTATCCTGAATGATCCTGACCTTGTCCAAGACATCCTGTACTAGATCCATACCCAGCAACTGAGCCTCTCTCACTTCAAACCACCCAACCGGCGACCGACACCGCCTACCATATAAAGCCTCATAAGGAGCCATATGAATGCTCGACTGATAAATTTTGTTGTAGGAAAACTCCGCTTAATGCAAAAACTGATCCCATGAGCTTTCAAAGTCAATAATACAAGCTCAGAGCATATCCTCCAAAATCTAAATAGTATGTTAAATTGCCCGTTCGTCTAAGGATGAAATGCTATTCTCAACTCGACTCGTGTGCCCAACTCACACTACATTACCCTTCTGTAATGCGAGGTAAACTGTGTACCTCGATCAGAGATGATAGACGCAGGCACACCATGAAGATGGACAATCTCCCGGATATAGATCTCACCTAACCTCTCAGAAGAATAGGAGACTGCCACAGGAATGAAATGTGCTGACTTGGTAAGCCTATCAACAATAACCCACACCTCATCGAACTTCCTCTAAGTCCGTGTGATTCCAACAAAAAAGTCCATACTGATACGCTCCCACTAGAATCAACTATCGAAGTCCATAAACATTAGGCACACAAATACGACCCTACATCCTCAAAACTCCATCATCTCCCACTGTGATCTGCTTGGCACCACCGTGTTATACCGTGTCCTTTTGGACACACAAATAGAGATCATCATATTGTCGATCTTGAATACGCTCAACTGATGAAGAGCGAGCGACTGTGCAAGCTAACACACGGCTGGGCCCAGAGGCATCCTACTTGATGAACTGATTGGTCAAAGCCTGAACATCTAAAGCAAGCAGCCTTTCACCGACCAGAATATATGCAAGACTGCGTATATTTACTGACTTCCTATTTAAAGCATCAGCCACTACATTGTCCTTTCTCGGATGATATACGATGGTGATATCATAGTCCTTTTAGTAACTCCAACCACCTCATCTGCCTCAACTTTAACTCCCTTTTCTTGAGCAAGTATTGTAAACACTTATGATCCATGAACACCTCACATGACACGCCATGTTAATAGTGCCTCCAAATTTTCAGCGCGTGAACAATGGTTGCTAACTCCAAATCATGAACTGGATAATTCTTATCATGAATCTTCAACTATCGCAAAACATAATCAATGACCTTGCTATCATACATCAACACCATACCAAGTCCAATACGAGATGCGTCACAATGACCTGTATATGGCCCTGAGCCAGTGAGCAAAACCAATACTGGTACCGTAGTCAAATCTGTCTTGAGCTTCTGAAAGCTCGCCTCACACTCGTCCGACCACCTGAACTAGGCACCCTTCTGGGTTAACTTTTTCATTGGGGATGCAATAGATGAGAATCCCTCCTCAAACTAACAGTAATAACTTGCCAAACCCAAGAAATTCTGGATCTCTGTAGCTGACGCGGGTCTAGGCCAGTCCTTGACTAGCTATATCTTCGTTGGATCTACCAGAATACCCTCTGATGATACTACATGACCCGAGAAATCAACTGATCCCAACAAAAACTCACACTTCAAAAACTTAGCGTACAACTGTCTATCTCTCAAAGTCTAAAGAACAACTCTCAAATGTTGCTCATGCTCCTCCCGGTTCGGGGAATAAACCAAAATATCATCAATGAATACTATCACGAACGAATCCAAGTAAGGCTTGAACACTTGGTTCATCAAATCCATAAAAGTTGCTGGGGGCATTTGTCAACCAAAATGACATCACCAAGAACTCATATTGCCTATACTAAGTACGAAAAATTGTCTTAGGGACATTAGATGCCCTAATCCTCAACTGATGGTAGCAGATCTCAAGTCAATCTTCGAAAATACCTTGGCACCCAGAAGTTGATCAAACAAATCATCAATCCTTGACAATGGATACTTATTCTTGATTATAACATTGTTCAACTGCCGGTAATCTATACACATTCTCATTGATCTGTCCTTCTTCTTAACAAACACTACCGGCACACCCGAATACGAGACACTAGGTCTAATAAATCCCATAACAAGCAAGTCTTGCAACTGCTCCTTCAATTCGGGGAGGGGGGAGGGGTCATACGCTACGTCAGAATAGAAATAGGCTGAGTGCCCGAAACCAAATCAATGCAGAAGTCAATATCATTGTCTGATAGCATACACGACAGGTCTGAAGGAGAATCTCAAGAAACTCATGAACAACAGGTGCAGAATCCGTAGAAGGAACCTCAGCACTAGAATCACGAATATATGCCAAATAGGCCAAACACCCCTTCTCGACCATATGTCGAGTCTTCATATATGAGATCACACTACGGGTAGTACGACCAGGAGTCCCTCTCTACTCTAAACGACGCAACCTCAACAAGGCTAAGGTCACAATCTTGGCATGATAGTCCAAGATAGCATGGTAAGGTGATAACCGGTCCGTCCCCAATACAAAATAAAATCAACCATATCCAAAAGTAACAAATCTACACGAGTCTCAAGACCCCCAATCACAACTATACATGAACGATGGACATGATCTACCATAATAAAATCACCCACCGGGGGTGTAGACACATATACAAGGGCACTCAAGGAATCACTAGGCATGACTAGATACGGTGAAAAATAAGATGACATATAGGAGTATGTAGATCCTGGATCAAATGTATTTGAAGCATTTCTACTACAAACCAGAACAATACCTGTGATAACTACATCAAAAGACTCAGCCTCAAGCCTGGATGGAAGAGCATAACATCGAGACTAGGCCCCACCATCTAAACTACATCTCTCGGATGGCCTGCTATTGGTTGGCCTCCACCCCTAGCGGCCTGATCTCTAGCTCTAATACATATACCTCCAACTCTGGCACATCTACCTCCACCTCTTACTGGGAGAACGGGCTGTGGAATACTCGGTGCCTGAACCATGGAACGAGAACCCTGATGCTGAGAGCTGCTCGATGCTCGAGGGAAAAATCAAGCAATATGTCCCATATCACCACAAGTATAACAAGCCCTCAACTGCTGAGATTGCTGACTCTGATGACCTGAATGACCACCCCGAAAGCTCTGGAGCAGTGGTGCACTGATAGGAGCTGGTGGTGCACTATAGGACTACTGATGAGAATACTACATATAAGAACAACGGCCACCTAAAGCATTGTGAGAAACCTGAAGTGCTGACTGAAAAGGCCTAGAAGGATGGCCTCAACAATCCCTGCCTCTAAACGAGGCCTCACTGAACCTGCTTGAATGACGAGGCCTCTTATCAGACCCCTGACCACCCCCTGTGATAGAACCATCTCAACTCTCCTGGCCACATTGGCTGCATCCCAAAAGGAAATCTCGGTCCTCGTCTCCTTAGCCATCTAAAGTCGAATAGGCTGAACGGGTCCCTAAACGAACCTCCTCACACACTCTTTCTCAATGGGAAGTATAAGAAGATCATGACAGGCCAAATCAATAAACCTGGTCTCGTAATGAGTAACAGTCATAGAACCATGTTGGAGATGCTCAAACTCCCTCTGATAGCTCTCCCTCTGAGTGATAGGAAGAAACTTCTCCAAAAATAGTGAGAAAATTGATCCCAAGTCAAAGCTAGTGACCCAGTTGGTCTAGCCAAACAATAATCTCTCTACCAAGTCTCTGAAGACGTAGCCGAACCATTACTGATATGTGCTGCTGTTCGACTGAAGAAACGGTATGTGGCCTCACCATTCGTGAATGAACAAGAGCGGAAGTTCAATTATCATTGAGAAATCAAGTCGCACGATTGGAAAGAATAGACGTGAAGTTTGTTCTAACTCTGTAGCCTCTGAGGGATAAATACAGACGTCTCTGTATCGATCCCTCAGACTCTACTAAGCTTATCCGTGAATTGCGAGACCTAACTAACCTAGAGCTTTGATACCAACTTGTCACGACTCGAATTTCCCACCCTTGGGAGTCGTGATAGAGCCTACTAGTGAAAGGTAGGCAAGCCAAACATTTGTATTATTTACCTTTTTTCCATTTTAATCCTTTAGAAATTAGGAGCCAACATTATGTAAACATTAGAATTTAATAAGCAGAAGAATATAATGAAACCATTTAAATATTACCAATACAAATCCTTAAACATCACCTACCCAGAACTGGTGTCACAATATCATAAATTATCTAGAAATACTACAAATAAAGGTCAAAAAAATTAATGTATCACTGTTTGAGGAATACATGAGAGAAATAGAATGAACAGATAGAAGGAGACGCCAAGGCCTCCGGAAGCCTGCATAACTACCTCAGGTTGCCGGTTAGACTGAAGGCAACAGCCTCATAGTGGTCCAAATGCTACAGCACCGGGATCTGCACACAGTGTAGAGTATAATATTAGCAAGACCGACCCCATGTGCAGGTAAATGCCTAGCCTAACCTCAGCGAAGTTGTGACGAGGCTAGGACCAGATTACCAAATAAACCTGTGTAGTTATATTATATATAGTGAACAAAAAAAGCAAAACTTCACAACTAAAGATAGAAAGGGGGAATCATACTGCAGGGAACAACAAGTATCAACAGAAAACCAATACTTAAATATAGAGAAACCATAACTCAGTTATTAATAAAAATCAGGAATTCAAAGACAAGTACACGACATCACCCTTTGTGCTTTGACATTCTCTCACAAATAATATGCACGGCATCACATTTCTTGATTTAACACACTCTCATAAATATCATGCACGACATTAAACTTCATGCTTTACACTCTTCCTTACCCAAGAAACAATCACAACCAATTTGGGCAAGGGAATCAATAATATCATAATAAAATCAAGTAACAACAGAAAATCAGTAAATAAATGTAAAGAACACCATAACTCAATTATCAACAAAAATCAGGAAAATCAAGTACAAGTGCACGGCATCACCCTTCGTGCTTTTACTCTCGCCCTCATCATAAAAATCAATATAACGATATTACCATTCATGCTTTTACCTCACATAATCATGGCACGAAATGATCCTTTGTGAATTATCACTCATATAAAGGCACTGAATTGTACATCATGCAACATGGCATCACCCTTCATGCATTACCACTCTCAAAAAAATATCATTGTGCCCCACCACCCTTCATGATTTAACACTCTTCCTTACCCATCCAATACGGGCAAGAGAATCAATAAAACAACAGTCATATCCCGGCAAGGGAAGCAATATCAAAAGCAATAACATCCCGGCAAGGGAGATAACATTAAAAGAAACAACGTCCCAGCAAGGGAGACAATATCATAATCCTCTTCTCTTTTTCACAGTTGCTTCGCAAATAAATTCCCAACTTGAGCCAATACCCTATAATGTTCAATTGTCAATAACACTTCCAAAATTCATTTTACCACTTGATCCAACACTCTTAAATGTTCATTCACCAATATTACTTCCACAAGCATTGTTAACAATAGAAATCATCACATGAGGCATGAATAGTACAAAATGTTAGTGTAAGATTTACGGGCTTGCTTGACACCAATATATAGATACTTGTGACCATGCCTATATGTGGTACTCAAAAATTAACACATAGTACATAAGACACAATTTCGAATCCCTCAAGTTAAGGTTAGACCAAGCATTTACCTCGATGCCACGAACACAATTCAAGCCTCAACTACCACTTTACCTCTTGATTCCACCATCAATTCGCTTGTATCTAGCCACAAGTTACTTAACTATATCAATAAATACTAAATGAATCAATTCTAATGCATGAAAATATGTTTTTAAAAGTTATTCCCAAAAAGTCAAAACTCGACCCTAGGCCCACATGGTCAAAACCCGAGGTTCGAACCAAAAATCGACTACCCACGAACTCAAATATATAATTTATTTTGAAATCAGACCTTAAATCGAGGTCCAAATCACAATAATTCGAAAATCCTAAGTTCTACCCAAAACACCCAATTTCCCCAAAAAAGATGGATTAGAATGAAAGAAATAAGTTAGAATTGACTTACAAATGATTTGGATGAGTAGTTGTCTTTGAAAAATTGCCCAAAGGTGTTTAGGTTTTGGAAAGGTTGTAAAAATGGTTGAAATCCCATCTGATCTCTGATGTCCTAATTGTGACCTGGGTTTGCAATTGCGAACCCCTCAGAAACTATTCACTTCGCAAATGCGAAGATTTTTTTGCATTTGCGACCAAGTGTGAGGAACCCTTCACAAATGCGATATCACATTTGCGACCAAGGCTTCCCAGGTCGGCTTTCGCATTTTTGAGCTTGCATTTGTGAGTTAGGCTTCGCAATTGCGAAGCTTGCAGACTTGCAACATACTAATTTTCTAAGTCCACATTTCACTCAGTGGCCTATCCAAAACTCACCCGAGCCCTTTGGGCTCCAAACCAAACATGCACGCAAGTCCAAAAACGTCATACGGACTTGCTCGTGCATTAAAATTCTCAAATTAACATCAATAACTATGAAGTTATCATCAAAATCAAAGAAAAATCTCATGAACTCTTAAGCTCAAATTTTAACCACCGAAGGTCCGATTCACGTTATTTCAAATCTGTTTCTTACTAAATTTTACAGGCTCAACTTAAATACCATATAAGACCTTTTCCGGGCTCCGGAACCAAAATATGGTCCCTATACCATCAAATTCAATTACATTCAAATTTTCAAGAACTCTAGGAGTTTCAGTAAAACAATTTAAAAATTCATTTCTCGGGCTTAAGATCTCTGAATTCAATTCCGGGTATACGCTTAAGTCTCATATTTTCCTATGGACCTTCCAGGACCATCAAATCACGGGTCCGGGTCCATTTATCTAAAATATTGACCGAAGTCAACCTAAATTTATTTTAAAATCAAAATTCATTATTTTCATATATTTTCACATAATGGCTTTCCCGATACATGTCCGGACTGAGCACACAAATCGATGTGAGACTAAAAGAGGTTTTAAGGCCTTGGAACACAAAATTAATTTCTAAAATAAGTAATGACCTTTTGGGTCATCACAATACAACACAACCTTGCAATGTGGAGATATTGTCGTGTATTTTAGTGGATGTCCACGGGGAATGAACAGATTCGTTTAGCTAGTGGATGAGCATGAGCTCAAGATGGGTTACTGATTTCATAGTAATGGTGCATTGCAACGTTGTTGGGAGATGACGACATGTGATTTCTACAAGGGTTATCTCCTATGAGCATATCAGGGGTTGCGTAGTTGGTGAAGCTTCTGCAAATAATCCTACTAGCTATCCAGTAAGAAGTCAAATATGTGAAAATTTCTTGAGATTCAGAGTGTTCATGAAATGCTAACCGAAGGATTTTGAGAAATTTGGCAGTGGATTGCACAAGGTTATGTCAATGAGAGATAAAGAATCTTGGTGGGTTCCAGAGTTGTGTAATAGTGGCTTTAAGCTAAGTGGAAGAGTCCCACCGCCTACGGCTGGATTGCATGGTCGTCCATTTGAGAGATTTCAGGTTATTAGCATATGGATGGGTTATTTCAGCTAATCTACAGGAACATAAGAGGTAAGTGGAGAAAAATAATTGTCAAAGGTGTGCTATAGTTGGCCTTATTGACTCACGTTCAGACTTGGAGAAAGGTACAAGAAATATGCCTTGTGTAGATACGAATTTCAAGGAAAGTGATTCGGTCGAGTGCTTCATTGAGAGGGTGTTCATGTGCTAGAAGATTCATGGAGTTGATTATATTTGGGATCGAGTCATAGTAGGTGGCTATCAACAATGGTCCTAGTGAATTCAAAGGATTTAGACTGTGGTGCCTAAGGATTCAAGCTTGCAGAATGGTTAAGAATCGAGATTTTGTAGTAGATTATGATAAGAGGATCAAAATAATTTATGATATTTTGACTTGCAGTGTAACATCGGGAGGAAAAAGGGAAAAAGTCTTTGGATTCATAGAGGGATTATCAGAATGGGTGCATCAGTTGAAGATGCAAATGTGCGTGCAAGGAAGGTATGAAGCGGTTCATGGGTTGGGAGACAATGTGGTCTCATGTAATGGGGTCACTCAAGATAAGTGTAGATTTAGGTTGGTGATGTAAATAATGGAGCTAATATTATCTCTAAGGAAAGTTAAGGATGAATTAAAGGAAGTTAGATTTGCCCATGGTTGAATTGACATAGTGGTGACGGTACGTGCGAGGCTTGAAAGCTGCCGTGATTGATTAAATTTGGAAGTATTCAAGTATTATGGCATGTTACGTGTAGGCGGATCCCAGAAGGGTTATGGTTTCTTAGACTACTACTTGATGATTTTAATGTTCTACAGTTATGAAAAGTTACTCGCGTGTTGCTATAGTCCTCTTGGAATGAGTTAAGCAAAAAGTTTCCAGGTGAGGAAGTGTTACCATATTAGTGGTTCATGAGTTATGACGAAAATCTTGTGTTATCACATATTGGCATATTGGGTGCAGTTAGTGATATGAAATTTGAAAGTGAGGATCCAAGTTACAGTTCGGTGTTGAAAAGGATGTCACGAGCTTGGATAAACAAGAAAGAGATTTGAATGTTTAGAGTAAGATGGAATTGTCTTCAACGTCACATGAGATTGCTGTATTATGAAAAAGGATTTGCATCCTGGTTAAGGATCCTTGATCACTTTTCAGCGTTAGTACGACCGGTGGTATGAATGTACAGACTTGTTATCTGTTACGGAAGGTCGTGGGAGAATGCCCCACGGGAAGGTTATATAAGTGTGGCATGTAGATATTTGATTGATTGAAGAATTAAATCAAGTGTGAAGATAGTGGTAATATCGTTAAATTGAGAATTAATGCCTGGAAGGAACTCAGTTTATTAGGTTATGGATTGTGGAGGATTACTCCGGTTATGATGGTTGTTCTTGTGTGTTAGGGAAAAACATGGGTTATTATGGACCCAGGAAAGATTATGGACCTAGTTTGGTATGATCAGAATTGGCCTGAGGCCTGCAAATGGAATTAAGTATGAATATGGGCTCTAAATCAGGCCGGATGTGTTCATTTCAGCATAGCTCTCCTTATGGAAGAGTATTCGGATGTTGTATGTTATTTCGTCGTCGGCTATTTTATGTAATGCTATATTGTGCCATGTGAGTTGCGAAATGGCTTGATAAATTTCTTGTGTGTTGAGGTTCCACGTAGTGATGGTGTTATGTGAGCAGGATAGCTCTTGAGATTCAGATAATTTATCACACTTCACTTGTACTTGAGTTTTGTCGCTTACGCGATATCTGACTCCCAAGGGATGGTATTATGCACTTAGCATGCTTGTGATCGATATTCAGTATTTCGTTGTAATGAGCAATTTAGCTCGGTGTATCTCTTTGTGTGAATTTTGTGTATGGATCTGCTGGTACACCCGCCATGGGTATGTTGTTTGGATGGAGTTGCACGCCGAAACAGTGTGACATTGAGTACATTTACCTATATCTGTTTTTATGTGTTTTGTTTCTCATTTTTTGGGGAAGCTTCGTATTAGTTGTGTGAGTTGAGTAGTCCTTTCTAGAGTTTGTTTTCTTTAATCACATTCGAGATTGTAGCATGTAGGCATGTTGTAGCATCATATGGGACTTCTGATCATGACCGGTGTGGCTTATTGCCTTAGCAGTTCGTACTGGGTGAGACGAGATTATTGGATCTAAGATCAGCGCGGTCGGATTATATGAAGTATATTGAAAAGCAAAGATCATTATTTTGTTTAGAAATAGGTGAGTGTCCCTGTCAAAGGTATAGACCCAATGATTTGTTGATTCGGCAGTTGGTTACAAAATTCTACACACATCTTCCAATATGGTGGTATTGTAAGAGTTAGTGCAAGACCCATGTATGTCATGAGATGCAATGGGACCATCAGAATTGTGGGGAATATTGGCTATTATGATCAAAGAATGTTATTAGGGTCTCTTGTGAATTATGCGGTACATGGTGTGAATTCAACAAAGATATGCATTCATGTTTGGATACATTGTGTGGTAATCGATACGACGTTCATATGTTGGGAACAGGCTTGGCAGAGAATTTCGAATGTTGGAATTGGGGCCCTAAGCTTATTTTACTTGAATGAAAGAGAATATCTTCAGATGTGCTCGAGCTAATGTGCTCAACTAGGTTGTGTTAGCATGGGTAGGTACTCGAGGTGTTAAGTAGTGATTTTGGACAACTCCAGCGCAATTCTTAGCACATTCGAGGACAAAAGTATGTTTAAGTGGGAGAGAATGTAACGACCCGACCGATCATTTTAAGCTCTAGTGCATCGTTCAGCAGTTTGAGGCCATGAGCAGCTTCACTTCAGGTATTATGGCTTGTACGCATGGTCGGAATTAAATTTTGGGAAGTTTGGAACTGATTTAGAAAGAGAATCCTCATTTTGGAGGCTTTAAGTTGAAAGAATTGATTAATATTGGATTTCTGAGTAAACAACCTTGAAATCGAGATTCGAAGGTTCCAAAAGTTCATATGATAATCTCGGAGTTGGGCATATATTTGGATCAGGTTTTGGAAGACCCGAGAACGTTTTGGCACCTTTTATGGAAGTTATCATTTTTGGAAGAACTTCATAAGTATGAGTTGAAGTGCATTTCAGTATTATCAATGTCTGTTTGGGATTCCGAGTCTGGGAATAGCTCTATATGGTGATTCTGGTGTTGGAGCGCGATCAGAAGTGAACTCGGAGGTCTGTGGGTCGTTTTGGAGTTATTTGGCAAAAGTTAGAAATCTGAAGGTTTTTGAGGATCTTAACCGGAAGTGAACTTTCTGATATCAGGGTCGGAATCCAATTTCAGAAGTTGGAGTAGGTCTGTTATGTCAAATATGACTTGTGTGCAAAATTTGAGATCAATTGGGCATGATTTGATAGGTTTCAACATCAAATGTAGAATTTTGAAATTCTAAAGTTCATTAAGCTTGAATTGGAGTACAATTCGTGATTTTAACGTCATTTGATGTGATATGAGGCCTCGAGCAGGTCCGCTTTATGTTTTGGGACTAGTTGGTATGATTGGTTAGGGTCGCAGAGGTTTTGGGTGGTTTCCGGATGGTTATGGATCAAATTTGGAATTTGAAGAAGAATTTAAGCAGCTGGTATCTGGTGTAACCACACCTACGAGGTTTTGGTCGCAGGTGCGGAGCCATAGAAGTGGCCTTGGTGTTGCAGAAGTGGAAATAGGTGGGAGCTGGGGGCGCAGGTGCAACGGAGCTTCCGCATAAGCGAGACCGCAGAAGCAGTTTTGGCTCCGCAGAAGCAGTCATGGGCAAGTTAGCTGAGATCGCACCTGTGATGGGAATTTCCGCAGGTGCGGAGCCGCAAAAGCAGCAGGTGGACCATATGTGCAAGAAGCGGGCTGGACAGTATGTTCTTTTAAAAGCGAGGGTTTGGCTCATTTTTACCATTTTTTCTCCATGGGAGGCGATTTGGAGTAACTTGGGAGAGCCATTTTCACCACCAAGCTTGAGGTAAGTGGTTTATGCTAGTTTTGAGTTAAATACATTGATAATGTATATATTTTAGCATGAAAATTGGTAGAACTTGGGATTTGAGGGAAAACCTAGAAAATTGATATGTTCAGATTTTGACCACGATTTTAGGCATGAAATTGAAAGTAAATTATATATTTGAGTTTGTGAGGTTGTGGGAAAACTTTATCTTTGAAATTCTTTAAATCCGGGCACGTGGGTCCAAGAGCGTTTTTGTCAACTTTTTGATCGGGGTTAGAAATTATAATAAATTTGATTATTATGAGTAATTGAACATGTATTAATGGGTTTGCATAATCATTGGATAGTTTTGGAACGTTGTGCATCAATTTGAGTCTTCGTAAGAGCATGGAATGCCGATTATAGAACTTCAAGGCGATGTGAGTCTCCTTTCTAACATTGTTAGAGGGAATTATCCCCATAGTTGAATTAATTGCATACGTGCTTCTATTTGTGGGGACTACGTATGCACGAGGTGACGGGAGTCCGTGCGTAACTACTTTTATGCTTAAGTACGGATAGTTTAGGATCCAAAAGCAGACTTTACTTGTAATATTTGCAATCTAGTTGACAATTTAAAATGTTTAAAACATATTGAACATATAAATGAATTTCTAAATGACTTCTGCATCGTTTCTTGATTTAAAAAAAGGAAAAGTACCTTTTCTTGAATAATTGCTCCTTGATGAATTCTTTAATGATTGATTGAATTTGTTTATCTATTGTGGAACAGGTCGAACACCTCGGTAGATTAAATAGATGCATCTATGCTTCGCGCCATTCGACCCTCTGGTAGTGCATAGTTTAAATATTTGTTGGATTGGGCCGTACGTCATCGACATGATTTGCTTATGCTTGTAATGCTTGCTTGAGATTTACAAACTGATATTGCCTCCCTGGTCTGAGATAAATTGATAAATAATGGATTATGAAATTGGAGACTTCTAAAAATAAAAAAAGATGATTACTTTTCTCTTGACTTACTTGAGTTTACAATCATTTTTAATAAATTTATGATTATTCACATTATTAATATATTATTATTGGACCATTAGTAAGTGTCGAAGTCGACCTCTCGTCTCAACTTCTTTGAGGTTAGGCGGGATACTTACTGGGTACACTTTGTTTTTGTACTTATCATACACTTGTTGTGCATTTTTGTGTGCACATGCATATGTACCCCTAGAGACCTAATGGGTGTAGCAGCATGGATGATATGGAGACTCAGATAAGCTGCATCTCTCGAGGCGATCCGCAACCGACATAGTCTCTTTCAGTGTGTTGTATTTACTTTCTGTCCAATTTGTATTCCGGACAGTTATTGCACTTCATTTGATTTCTTAGAAATAGCTCATGCACTTGTAACATCGGGTTCTGGAGTAATTATGGAATTATTAACTATTAAATTTGTTAAAGACATCATCTTATTTCAATAAATTTCATTATTTATTGTTTAATGTATACAAGGAATGATTTCAATAAATACTAAAATGGGAATTGAAAATTAACTTCTAAGTGTTGGCTTACCTGATAGTGGTGTCCTGCGCCAATACGACCCTTAGTGGACTTTGGGTCGTGACAGTAAATATAAGTTCCAATTGAAAGACTTGTTTTCTGCCCAGTACATGTCGCGGATGCAAGATATGACCATGAATCTACCTTATGTACTAAGCATGTGAAACTATAATGCTTTTCGCTAATCGTTATCTGTAGCCACATACCTCGGAGGAACAAGCTTCTAACACAATAGTCATGCCCTTTATACTATATCTTGCAATAGAGAGCATGATCAATTACCAAAACTTTAGAGCATTCATGTTAACATATACTGGTTCTTGATAATTTTATGTCTCAGATTAGGCAGTTGGATCTTATCAAGTCTATAGTAGCCTAGCATTTCTGGGCAAATTCATAGACGGGAAGACCATCTTCTCTTGTACCTCATGGCTTCATTTAGACAGTACACCTGCCACATAATTTTCCTATCTAAAACAGTGCCTTATGACAACATTATGCTGAAAAATAATACTTTGAGCTTCCTTGATTGTGTTCTCGATCAGCCAAAGAGGATTGAACATGTTGTTTAACATATCAACAACCATTTCTAGTATTATTCTGTCATATCCATTGGACTGACACCATAAAAGTCCAACCAAGGCTGCTCTTGCTTCTGCCATGTTGCTAGTGCCATTGCCCAATGCTTGTGCAAAGGCCATAAGCATTTCCCCTCCATGATTTCTCACAACCCCACCCACACCAATTAAACCATCCCTCAGCTTACTACCATCAGTATTGAGTTTTATCCACCAAAGTTAGGACTAGGAGACAGATTCAAAAGAGTTTCACATAACCCAGACCAAGAAATATAATCAACTATTGGTATGTTATGTTTAAAGGTTACCCACTTAAGGTGAGAAAGAACCTGAAAATAAATTCTATTTAAGGAAGTTTTAATACCTCCATACCTCGGCGCACGCCTAACTTTCCAGATCTCCCAGCAAAGTATAACATGAGTGATTTTGATAATGAAATGGACCACCTTGTTTTTAGCTTTGGAGCTCCACCACCTACTGATTATATTGAGAATAGGACTGTCATCCCATCTGATCCCCAATGGCGCCCCAAAGAACTTCCATGTATCTCTGGCCATCTCCCCATTAACAAAAGTATGATGCATAGTTTCGGTGTGTGGAATTCTGCAACACATACATCTGGAGACAATTTGTCGTCCAAAATTTTCTATGATGTCATCAAATGGTAGCTTCTCTTTAATAATTCTCCATATCAAAAAGGACATTTTATATGGAAGATTTTTGTACCATACTTTCTGTAATATTGGAGTATTGTTTTTTGCTTGCCTCACTATCTGCCAAGCTGAGGAAGTTGTGAACAAGATACTATGTGAGGGCATCCAGATAGTAATGTCATCAATAATAGGATCTCCAAGCTTACATGATTGAATAAGCTCAATAATATCTTCAGGCAATTATTGGAGCTCGTCAAAAAGTGTGGACCTACTGATCCAAACCTACCTGAGCATCTTCATATTATAAGGTTCATGAAGTTGGACCAGGCCAGCCAGAGCACCAATACCAGGCCAATTATCCCACCATAAACTGACATTCCCTTCATTGCATCTTCACAGTATATGTTTTTCAGCTTTTTGTCTGATATCTTGTAGATATTTCCAACAGTTAAGAGTCCTTTTGATCCTTCTTTTTCTTGGCAGGATGAACTCTACTACAATATTTAACTCTTAAGAATTCCGCCCACATATATTTGCAAGTTCTAAATCTCCATCATCTTTTCATAGCGAATGATGTAACATCCATTGTGCTTTTAAATCCCACACCACCTTCCTCTTTGGGATAACATAGATTTGTCCAAGAACTCAAATGATGTCTTTGTTTGCCGTCTGCCTGTCCCCACTAAAATCTGGCCAAATGTATTCCAATCTGTTTGATAACTGTCTTTGATGGGGCTAAGGCTGACTGTAGGACATTTTATCAGAACTGCTCTTCCACCTATTGATAGTAATTTTCCTTGCCAACCATTAGTCTTTCTCACAATCTTATTCACTGAATTACTGAAATAAGAGATCATCTTTCTTCCCATGTATAATGGACATCCTAAATATATGATAGGAAAGTGAGTAAGTTTGAAGCCTGTGATGTTCCTAATCACTTCTATTGACCACGATCTGCATCAGCACCTACTAGGAAGCAACTTTCCCACAATTGATTGATTGCCCTGAACATCTCTCGTATTTCTTTAGCTGTTGCATGATCAATCTCAATGAATCTTGTTTTCCATAGGTGAATATCATTACATCATCAACATAAGTAGGTGGATAATTTGTGGTCCATTTTTATGCATTGTGAAGCCTTTAAAGAGATCATTGGATATCAGTTGGTTGGGTAATCTGGAAAGAACTTCAGCCCTAATAATAAATTAAGCAGGTGATAGGGGCCGCACTTCTCTTCATTTCTTAACAGGAGTTGATTTTGCGAGCGCATAATTCTAGATTGCGGCTGCATCTCGAATGTCTTGCGGTCCGCACAATTCTGGGTGCGGCCGCACTAGGTTCCTTTGCGGACCGTAAATTTCCTGAGTGCGGTCGCATAGCTAATTTCTGCGGCTGCATAATTATTGTGCAGTCCTCTGCACAATAATTGTGTGGTCTGCACATTCCACTGGGGCTCTCCTGATTTTCCTTAACATTCTGCGGCCGGTCTGCACATGAGCTTTTATGCCTGATTTTTGTCCTTGTTCAAAATTGCTCCTTTTGAGTTGGTTTTTATCTTTGTGGCTTATTTTAAATATTCGTGCAATTAAGTATATTTCATCAGTTTTCGGGAATATAATTAAACACTTTTGGACTAAAATGAAAGTAAAAAGGTGTTAATAAGTAGCCAAAATCCCCACGTATCAAAACCACAGATAAATAGCAGCACGACACACAGGGATAAGCAGTAGAGGATCTTCTGAGATACCGTCTCGTAGTCCCAAAAGTAAATATGCAAGGAGATATCCCGAGGAACTGCCTCGTAGTCTTTAAAGTAAATGTGTAGGGAGATCACCCGAGGTACCGCCTCGTAGTCGC
Source organism: Nicotiana benthamiana (assembly GCA_034376525.1). Lineage (NCBI taxonomy): Eukaryota > Viridiplantae > Streptophyta > Magnoliopsida > Solanales > Solanaceae > Nicotiana > Nicotiana benthamiana. Next base: position 32,367,885 of record CM067331.1, on the reverse strand, counting down.
AAAATTAAATGTGTAGGGGGATCTCCCGAGGTACCACCTCGTAGTCCCAGAAGTAAACACATAGCTCGAAATCGATAAATACAACAACTAACAGCAAGAGTTCTGCAGTTTATACTGATATAGATTAAGGAAAAATAGGAAATCAAGCAAGCATGCTGCATTGAGTTCAAATAAGCATTTAAGACACGTAGATATGCGATATTAGGATAAATATGATTACTACACATGCTGGTATAATTCAACTAAGATGAAACAAGTTACTACTCAGTAAAAACCATATTTTCAACAATTAGCCCGTATGCACTCATCACCTCGCGTACACAACATTCACATATCACAGAAGTATCACAATAGTAGCAAATCCTAAGGGGATTTCCCTCACACAAGGTTAGGCAAGCCACTTAACTCGAACTAAGCTCAATTAATAAGTAAGAAAGACTTTTCCACATTCTTCCAACTCCGAATGACACAAATCCAGCCAAAAAAAATTACATACCCGTCACACCTTCTTTTTATACACCCGAAGGTAGTACAAGGGAGTTTTTCCAATTTAAGTAACATTATTTAAAATGTAATTATTTATTTGATTATCAGAGTCGCCACTTGGAATATTTTATCGGTGTCCCAAGTCACCGATTTATTTTAAATCCCAAATCGAGGAAAAGTCGACTTTCCTTTTGAAGTCTGCGAACTAGAAATTCTGAATAAAGAATTCTGTTAACCCGAGAGATGGTGTTAGGCACCCCCGGATTCTGTGGTTCTAGCATGTTCGCTTAACTATTATAGTTGGCATATTATCTAAGTTTAATATTAAACTTAGATAATATGCCAATTATAGTAGTTTAAGCGACCATGCTAGAACCACAGAATCCGGGGGTGCCTAACACCATAAACTTAGATAATAGGCCAATTATAGTAGTTTAAGCGACCATGCTTGAACCACGCCACATAAAATACACCCGCGGTCCATGATATATTTTATTTGACGTTGTTGAGATTTGAATTTGTGTAACTTGAAATACACACCCGAGTTTAGAAAATTATTATTTTTAAAATAGCGCGCCTAAAGCAACTACGCACTTTCAAATTTGCGAGGGCCATGGAAAATTCAACTAATGACACGCGTCGATTTGTAAGGATTTAGATTAATTAACTAAGGGCCATGCATTTTGAGATTTGATTTGGCACGGCACACCTCGATTCCAATTTTTAAAGGAAACTCAAACTAAGCTTTTGAGGGCCACAACTAATCTTACTTATCATGGCACGCCTCAAATCTACTTTTAAGAGATCGATTAATTAAGGAAGATTTAAATCATTCTAATTATTTTTAGGCCAATACTCAATTCATTAATCGAAAAGGCGACATAAATGAGGTCCAATCCATTTTTAATTCAAAGACTTGGGCCTGGCATGAGGCTTAATATCCTGACAAAGTTACAAGGCTGCGAAGGCGCCGGTTTCACAATGGTTATGTCCAGGCCTAAAGAGGGAGCCCAGACCTTAAAGAACACGCACCAGCTGGAGACCAGAGGCTCGAAGATCAAGCCCATACAAGAACATGGATGGCATTTAGAATTTAGAAGCATCAAAACTGAATTAACAGTAAACCACGTGCAAGGAGCTTTATGCAATAATAAATCACCATTCAAGACAAACCACGACCAAATTCAAATTATCTAGAATTAATATTACAATATGTACTAAACTATTAAACCGTTATCAATCTCAACATATATATCAAAATATTGTACTATTAGTCATACTAAACCTCAAATTCATATGTTCTTCAAAATATTTCATACTTAACCAAGCTTGATTTTAATGCTTAACCCTGTACTTAAAACAAATTCAAGCCAGTCTGAAAGAACAAACATTGACTTCTATTTAGCAAGGAAATCATAATTGTAATCTAGACATGATTAACAACTTGAATAGACATGAAAAGCAAAAGCATGCTTAGTTTAAGATTTCTATTATAGCAATCCATACATATCCCAATAACCACTTTAATAACTTTGAAAACCATATGAACAGAACTTCAGTTCATTCCAAACATAGTTCACTTAACTCTCTCCTCATTTCTCATAGTAGTAGAATCTCAGAATTTAGCACATCATTCATTGAATCCAAACTTTACAACTACACTCTCAAATAGCACTAATTTATTCTTACAGCACATTAATAACACGGGAAAAACTAAAATAACATGTATAACTTCATATTTCCAGCAGAAATGCTGCAGAAAATGGAATAAACAAAAGAAGCAAAACTCAAAACAAAATTTGTATTCAGCCAAGTTTCCACTCGAAATGCATGTTTAAAATCACTTTCTATTTATGATTTGAAGAAATACCTGGAAATAGCACAAACAAACCAAAAATTGTGCCTGGAGTCGTTTAATATTCTTTCAAAGTTTCTAAAGCTCCGTCGTTTGTAACTCTTTTTTCAGAATTTTAGTCTCTAAAAATCTGATTTATGAATGAAGAAAAAGTGCCTTTATAGGCAATCCTTAGGACACATAAAAAATGTAGTTTTTGCACTTTTATCCTTTTGAAAATTTTATTTTTTATGTTTAATCCCTAGCTTAAAAATCAATTTTTCATCTAAGTCCTAATCCCAGCTTCTAGAAAGCTTCCTAAGTTGGTTACAAGAGATTCCTTCCCCTAGAATTCGTAGACTACCCCTTAAAACCCCCGTTTTTACCACTAAAACCTCATGGGTCTAATTGAACCAAAGCTTAAGCTCTAAAACTAGGCTGACCAAAACCAGATTGAATCCCTTTTGGGATTTTGAATTCCAAAACCCAATTCGATCGGCAATAAAAATTACCTAACTAAATGACCTACGTAGTCATAAAGATTCCTAAGGTCGGCTCAAAGAAAGGTAGAAACAAACAAAATTTAAACAAAAATCTAACACAAGAACAAAATCATGCTAATTAAGAAGAACTTAATACTAACATGCATAAACAATGACTCTGAAGAAACTGAAAAAACAAGAGAGAATAAGAAAGGAAGCAAAAGAAAAGAAAGAATCAGAAGGTAATGAGATGAAAGGAAAAATCTAAATAAAAAAATTAAACAAAAGAAAAAGGGGAAATACCTAAAATAGCTCAGACAGAAAAGAATGGCAACAAATCTTCAAATCTTACAATTTAAGCCGAGTTTAACATTAATCATGAGTTCTTATCAAGAACACACGAATAAAATCCAAGTAGACCTCAGTTTTAACTGAAATCTTGATTCGGGAGGTTTTGGGATTTTTAAGGCTCAGGTCACATTTAAGATTCGACGTAATCTGGAGTGATTCGAGGGAATGGTCGGCTATTTGGGATGGGGAGGTGAAGGGGAGTTTGTGGTGTTATTTTGGGGCTTATTTGAGATAGTGTCGTCGGTTACGATGGCGGAAATTCAAGGCTTGGAATCATAATAGGCATAGCAAATGCCCGAACTGGTGCTGCTGGAGCGTCCACAACTGGGACCTAGTCATGAATTAGGGCGACTGGTGGATCTGCAGGTGCTGCCCTAGATGTTGTGCGTGCTACACCCCTACCACGGTCTCGGCCTTTAGTGGACCCAACTGGTGGTACTGGCGGCCATCCATCCTGACCGGTAGCACGTGTCCTTAGCATCTTTGAGAGAATAGAATAATAGAAGTTTAGTACTAGAATCAACATATTCGCACTACAGGAATTCAAGAATGAGAAGTTTTCCTTAAAGGTTCTGCAACCTCCCTAGGATAAATATAGACGTCTCCATATCGATCCGCGAGACTCTACTAAACCGGCTCATGACTCTTGAGACCTGTGTAACCTAGGCTCTGATACCAACTTGTCACGACCCCTAATCCCCCGATCGTGATGGCGCCTATCACAATACTAGGCAAGCCAGAACAACAAGTAACCACAGTAAATTCTTCCTTATAAACCATTTTTCTAACACTGATTAAGTTTCAAATTTGCATAAGAAATATCTAAATAGCTTAAATATGCAGAAAGACAATATAACAACACACCAACACAGGCCAATCATCCGGTGTCACAAGTCTAGAGCCTCTGAATACAACCAGTCCGACTGTCTAAGACATGGTAAGTCTAAAAAAATGTAGAAACCAAGGACAGAAAGGAGGAAAATAGGGTTGCAGACGTCGTGCATCTACTTTGCAGTCACCGGTAAGCTCTAAAAATATTGAGGACCCTCACTCGGACGCTCTGGCACCTGGATCTGCATACAAGGTACAGAGAGTAGCGTGAGTACGCCAACTTAGTAAGTAATTAAAGTAAATAAGGTCTGAGTGCAGTGACAAGCTGTTAAAAATCATATATAAGAGTATACAACAAAGTACCAAATCAAACTCAACTTTTTAAAGCTAGTTACTTCGTAAAAACATCAGTTACAATCGAAATACTTTGAAATCATTTACTTAGCAGTTTTAAACAGAGGCTCAATATAAAATAAGAGTGAAAACCAACAGAAGTGTCACAAGTGGGCTCCTAGAGCAAGATATCACTCATAAATACAGCCTCTCGGTCACCCATGACTCAGCTTTCGTCACACAGTACTCACACTCACACTCTAGCTCAATAATATCTGATAAATATTAATAATCATAATAATCATTGCGGCGTGCAGCCGGATCCATAGTTTATAGTCGACTACACTCACTAGGGGTGTACAGACTCCGCAGGGGCACCTACAGCCCAAGCGTCATATCGATGCGGCGCGTAGCCTGATCCAATATATATATTGATGCGGCGTGCAGCCCAATCAATATAAGTATCACTACGGCATGCAACCCAATCCATAATATATACATATAATGTTCTTGCAGCGTGCAGCCCAATCTGTAATATATATATATATATATATATATATATATATATATATATATATATATATATATATATATATATATATATATATATATATATAATCCTCATCATTAGATCCTCAACCTCTCTCAGTCATTAACCTCACAACCATTCGTGCATAACAGTGGAATTCAGGGAAACTCAGCCCAAACAATTTTCACATTTTAAGAAGTAGAGTGATAAAATGAGGTTTAAACAATAAACAGGTAAAACATGACTGAGGATATGCTTCCAAACAAATAGAGTGAAGAAAACAGTAAAAATGCCCCTAAGGGTCTCAACAGGTCGGTACAAGGCCCCAAACATGGCATACAACCTATAATATAGTGTCAATCTCTAAAATACACGATATCATAAGAGTTCAAATGAAATACGCGGCTTAATAGTCACTACGGGATGGATCAAGTCACAATCCCTACCGGTGCACCCCTTCACGCTCGTCACCTGGCATGTGTGTCACCTCATTTATCAAAACAATACAAAATACCGGGGTTTTATACCCTCAGTTCTAGATTTACAATGGTTACTTACCTCAAACCGGATGAAATACTACTCCACGACGCCTTTGCCTCTCCCCTCGGCCTCAACTCGCGCCGAATCTACCCAAAATTAGAATAATAACATTAGAATATGCTAAGGGAATGAAGCCCATGCGAAAATAATCAAATTACAATACAATTCCCAAAATTGATCCAACCTGATCCCCAGGCCCACGTCTCGAAATTCGATAGAAATCACATTAACGAAATCCTTATCCTCCCATGATTTCATACATGCCAAGAATACCAAATTCGACCACAAATGGCCCCTCAAATTCCAAGAAGCCCTAACTCCCTAATTTTAGGCTTCAAATCCCCTAAACTTCATGTTTAATTAGGTAGAAATCACGATAGGATCAAGTGTTAAGTCCATAATTCTTACCTCCAAGAAGTTCTCTTTGATTCCCTCTTCAATCTCTCTCAAAAAACTCCAAAACTGAGTAAAAAATGGTGAGCTTAGGCCAAAAATCGCAAAAATGGCCTTTTTAAACACTTTGCCCAGCTAAATGAAATCATTCTTCGTGAACACGGTCAAAGCGTCGCGTTCGCGAAGCACAAAATTTCATTTGACCAAATGTGATGCCTCAACCGATAAGACCTCCGCGAATGCGGCATAACCATCGCGAACGCAATGAACAATGATCCAGCCCTTTGCGAATGTGGGACTCTCATCGCGAACACAAAAGCTGACATTCCCTCCTCACACCCCAGCCCTTAACGAACGCGAGGGTCCACTAGCGAACACGAAGCACAATTGTGTGCAACACTAATAGTAGATTTTCTGCAATCTTTTCAACTTGAAATGATCCGTTCAACCACCCAAAACTCACCCGAGACCCTCGAGACCTCAACCAAACCTGCCAACATATCACATAACTTCATTCAAACTTGTTCCAACCTTCGGGAGAGTCAAAACAATATCAAAACACCAAAATCACATCGGATTCAAGCCTAAGATTTCCAAAAACATTCAAATTCGCTTTCAATTAAAAAGTCTATCAAATCTTGTCTGATTGAACTGAAATTTTTCACACATATCACAAATGACACAAAGGACCTACTTCAATTTTCGAATTTCATTCTGACCCCTATTTCAAAATCTCACCTATTAACCGGAAAACGCCAGAATTCCAATTTCGCCAATTCAAACCTAAATCTACTTCGGACCTCCGAAACACATTCTGATCACTCTCCTAAGTGCCAAATCATCTTCTGAAGCTATCCAAACCATCAGAATTCACATCCGAGTCCTTTTTCACATAAGTCAATATCCGATTGACTTTTCTAACTCAAGGGCACTCAAAAAAGACTACGTGTCTCAAACTTACCAAAATCTCTCCGAACCTGAGCAAACCAACCCGATAACAGATAATAAAACTGAACAAGACAATAAGAAGCAGAAATGGGAGAAACAGAGCGTAACTCATGAAACGACCGGCCAGATTGTTATAGGTATGCAATTGCTTTTGGCTAGATTTGGGTCATTCAGAGTCGGATATTCGTGGAAAAGGCATTGTTACCGATTTATTGAGCTTGGTTTGAGGTAAGTGGTTTACCTAAGCTTGTGGGGGGGGGGGGGGGGAACACCCCTTAGGATTTGGTACTGTTGTGATTTATGAGCGCCATGTACGTGAGGTGACGAGTGCGTACATGACCTATTTGTCATAAATCCAATTTTTTCTAAGTAATAATATGTTTTTTCTTAATCGATATATACCAGCATGTGTAGTTATCGTGTTTAGCCTAGAATACTATGTCTACGTGCCTTAAGTGCCTATATGAACTCTATACAGCATGCTTAGTCAATTTACTGTTTTTTCCTTGACTTTACTTAATCTAAACTATAGGATTTCTTGGTGTAACTGCTATTTCCCTTGTTTGAGCCACGTATTTACTTTGGGACGATGGAACGGTATTCCGGGAGATCCCCTGCATATGTATTTTGGAACTACGGGACAATATCCCCGGGGTATCTTCCTGCATATCTAATTTGGGACTACGGGATAGTATCCCGGGAGATCCCCCTGCTTATTTACTTTGAGACTATGGGACGGTACCTTGGGAGATCCCCCTACACATTTACTTTTTGGACTACGAGATGGTATCTCGAGAGATCCCGTATTGTTATTCTTTTATACTACATTGTTATTCTTATGTAATTTTCTTTTGTTAAATTGCAGGCTCTTATTATAGTGCGATATCTTTATTCTGCCTTATTTAATTTATATATAACAGCAGGGCCCTAGCCTGACCTCGTCATTACTCAACCGAGGTTAGGCTTGGCACTTACTAGGTACTGTTGTGGTGTACTCATGCTACTCTTATGCACATATTTTCGTGTGCAGATCCAGGTACCTCGTACCAGCCTCGCTTTTAGTTGCATACTTGATGCTCCTCCGCAGACTTCAAGGTACATCTGCCCGCGTCCGCAGACCTTGGAGTCCCCATCTATCTCTTTTATGATGTTCTTCCTTTACTTCTTATTGATATTGATGTATATAATAGTTAGACAAATTTGTAAAAGCTTGTGTCGTATGATTCTGGGTCTTGGGGAAATTTTGTATCTATATAAGCTTTGGTTTGTACATGCCGAGCGGCATTTGTATCGGTTACTTACATATCTGTGGTAGTTAGTTGTTAGATTTATGCTTTCATTTTCATTATCCGCAAATGTTAGGCTTACCTAGTCGTAGAGATTAGGTGCCGTCACGACATCTCACGGAGGGAAGATGAGGTCGTGACAAGTTGGTATCAAAACTCTAGGTTCATAAGTGTCGTGAGTCACAAGCAAGTTTAGTAGAGTCTTGCGGATTGGTACGGATATGTCTGTACTTATTTTCGGAAAAGTATGGAACTGTTAGGAAAATTTCACTTCTTTTGATTCCTTGTTGTGCGAAATTGTTTACTTCAAAATTCTAAACTTGTGTCTTATATTCTTTCACAAATGGTGAGTACACGTACAACTGGATCAAACGACCAAGCACTCGCATCCCCTGCTGGAGCCGCCAGAGGCCGCGGACGTTTATGTGGTGCAGCCAAAGCACCCGTACGGGCGACTACAATTGAGCTGCTCATACGGTGCCATCTTTACACATAAATTTATTGCAAATTCAAAGTTTTGAAACTGTACTCCTGTTATATTTAGGAGTCTGTGTTTTTTAATCACATGTGAAAGTTTTCAACAAGTTTATATTTAGGGGTCTCTGTTTATTTAATCATATGTGACCGTTTTCAACAAGTTTCAGCATTCTCGTGAAATAAGTAAAACGTAAATAAAAATTATTATTTTTTCCGGTTCACAATAAATGATTAATTTGCTTTTAGCATGCTCATTAAAAAAATACTAAATTCTATACAAAAATACCTATTATGAGTAAACTACCCCTAATTAAACATTTAATGCGAGGAGTGAGAAATTTTTTTAGGAATATGTATATAGGGGTTATTTTATAAAAACAAATTGAATTCTTTCTTAATTATATAAGTGAACACTTATTTTGAATCAAAATGAAAAAATAAATTGGTCACTTATCGTGAACCGGAGGGAGTAACTGTTATTAAACTATTACACATATTAAATTAGCATAAATATACCAAGTGCTTAAGTGAAGTTGAACGAAGCAAATGACACTTTTGCTTATCGTTAATACTATGACACTTTTGTACAATGAAGCAAATGCTATAACAAACTGAATGAAGAACAATTAGAGTGGATCAAACACCTAAACACGATTAACACATCTATCATTTTATCACTTTGCAATTTTTTAATTAAGTTTTATATTATAATGCAACACATATTTTGAATAATATTTTTTTTTATTAATATGAGGGACATGCGCAACGTGCATATGCTAAAACTAATAACAACAACAACAACAACAACAACAACAACAACACAACAACACAACAACAACACAACAACAACAACAACAACAATAATAATAGTAATAATAATAATAATAATAATAATAATAATAATAATAATAATAATAATAATAATAATAATAATAATAATAATAATATAGCAGCTTTCACAATTTTCACATGTTTTAAGAAAAAATAAAATATATTTACCGTAAATTTAAAAATATGGGTTTTCAAATAAGATTTAGCTTGTGTTTTTCTTTAAATATTATAGAGTGAACTCTTTTCAAAACTTTGCCTTGAGGTCAATCTTCTTTAACATAGCATTTTGGTCTCTATTGTTTTAATTTAGAAAGTTGATTACTTCTTTCTCATAGAGATAATAGTATGACACTCCTTCTCTCCTATTTTGGATTATCTAATTTTTTTTGCAAACGACTTTTGGGTTAAGTTAGGGGTGACAGATATTAATATGAATCAGTTAGCGCAACAACTCTCTCTTCTTCTGATCAAATGTCGTCATTATTACTCCATTTGTTCGCCTCTCGCTGTCTAAAACTACTGTCCATTTCGCTTTTAGACCAAGAAATCATTTGGCATTTATCCCCTGTTACTTTTGTCCCTAAACTTTGGTGCACTGACGTCGAAATAATTAAGACAATACACCAATACGTTGTGGTCTTAAATATTTTATTTATGTCTCCTACTTTTGTTTTATATTTATTTTAAATAAAAACATCTTTATATATTTACTAATATTCTTAATTTTCAACATTTCTTAGTTACACCCTTAGTGACATTCGCTAATAAAAAGGACACGAAATGTTTAATATGTAATATACATCTCTTTTGTTTAATACCAAAAAATCAAAGTCTTCTTTACAATCTTAAATGTTAGTTCAAGCCCGTTTGGACCCAAAACAAAACAAATTTACTTCTTTCAAAAAAAAGTTCACTTTTTCCGAATCACTGTTTGGCCATAAAATTTTTTATTTTCACTTGAAAATAAATTTTTAAATTTTTCAAAATTTTAAAAAACTTCAAAAATTTATTTTATTCAGATTACTCGCAAAAATTTAAAAACATCCAAAATTTTATTGATATTCAAACATGTCTCTGATTTTCAAATAGCATTCACTTAAAAAAAATCACCTTTTTAAAAGATTTTACACTTCTTATGTCCAAACGCCCACTTAGAATCAAATGGAGGGAGCAGTGACAACTCATGGAAATAAGACGACAAATTACTGCGTGGTACCTTTCCCCTCTTTGTTTTTCATCCAATATTGTGATATTTATTTTGAAGTATGTGTGATGATGTCGACTTGGAGAAGGCGTATGACAAGATCCCGAGGGAGGTGCTATGGAGGTGCTTGGAGGCGAAGAGTGTGCCAGAAGCCTATATCAGAGTAATCAAGGACATGTACAATGGAGCTAAGTCTAGGGTTAGGACGGTGGGGGGCGTATCAGACCATTTTCCTGTGGTAATGGGGCTCCATCAAGGATCGGCGCTGAGCCCCCTGTTGTTCGCCTTAGTGATGGATGCTCTGACCCGACATATCCAAGGGGATGTGCCTTGGTGTATGCTCTTTGCTGATGATATAATATTGATAGACGAGACGAGGGCCGGTGTTAGTGAAAGGTTAGAGATATGGAGACAGACCCTTGAGTCTAAGGGTTTCAAGATTAGCAGATCTAAGACAGAATATCTGGAGTGCAAGTTTGGCGAGGAGCCGAGTGGGGTAAGCGGGGAAGTGATGCTTGGTTCTCAGGCCAACGACAAGAGGGAGAGTGCGAGATATCTTGGGTCTGTGATCCAAGGGGACGGAGAGATTGACGGGGACGTCACCCATCGGATAGGAGCGGGGTGGTCAAAGTGGAGGCTTGCTTCAGGGGTCCTGTGTGACAAGAAAATCCCGCACAAACTAAAGGGGAAATTCTACAGAGCCGTGGTTAGACCTGCAATGTTGTATGGGGCGGAGTGCTGGCCCGTGAAGAACTCACATGTTCAGAGAATGAAGGTTGCGGAGATGATGATGCTTAGGTGGATGTGTGGGCACACCAGGCTGGATAAGATCAAGAATGAAGTTATTCGACAGAAGGTAGGGGTGGCCCCGGTGGACGAAAAGATGCGGGAAGCGAGGCTGAGGTGGTTCGGGCATGTTCGGAGGAGGGGCTCCGATGCCCCGGTGAGGAGCTGCGAGCGCTTGGAGATTGTTGGTGGTCGGCGAGGGAGAGGGAGGCCTAAGAAGCATTGGGGAGAGGTGATTAGGCAGGACATGGCCAGAATGCAGGTTACCGAGGACATGACTCTTGATAGGGGAGTCTGGAGGTCTAGAATCAAGATTGTAGGTTAGGGGCTCATAGGTGATTAGTGTTTTAGTATGGTAGTTCCTGCTTGATATTACTGCATGCGACTGTATTTATGTTGCTTATGTTTTTATAACTATTTACGTTACTTTTGTGGGAGTATCTATGCTTTATTATTTGATTTTGTCTTGCTTGTGTTTCTAATTTTATCTCTGTTTCTTAATGCAGCTTTCCCATTTTTACTCTACTCGCCGAGGGTCGATTGGAAGCAGCCTCTCTGCCCTTTCGGGCAAGGGTAAGACTCGTCTACATATTACCCTCCCCAAACCCCACCTGGTGGGAGTATACTGGGTAGTTGTTGTTGTTGTTGTTGTTGTTGTTGTTGTATGTGTGATGATGTCTAGTGAAAAGGAAAGATTCAGAGCTTGAACTCAAATTTTTTAATTAAAAATGGATAGATCATCTTAGATGAACCTCTTTGTGGTAATAAAATAATAATTAACTTTAAAGAGACAATTAGATGGAAGTTGTAATTATTATTCCTTTATTTCTACTAATTTTAATATACATGCATTGTTTATATTGTCTATTAATTTTTGATAAAATATAATATAATATTTATTTAAAGGATAAATAATTCTTCTCAAACTAACATAGTAATTGTATTCAATATACTCTGAACATACATAGATGAATTTAGTTAAGTTAGTTGTACATTATTTTATAATTATATGTATCTTGTATGTTTCGACTCAAATTTTCATATTAGATTGTGATGGCGCCGAACACCATTATTAAGCAAGTCAACACTAATTAAATAGTAAATCCTCATTTATGTAGTTAGTACGTAATAACTTCCATTATAGATTTAAGAATTTAAAATATTAAGAACTTAAGCGTATTTAAATGAAAGAAATAAATGTGAATATCAATCATGAAGACAAGTCAAAACATCATAATTCTACTAATGTGTGTGCCAAGACCTGGTGTCACAAGTGTGTGGGCAATATAGTAGAATATACATAACCATACTATCATGTATTCTAGAAAAGAAATAGATGAGAAACATAAATACAAAAGAAAGCCTCCAGCTAATGCAGGTCGGCTCAAAAGGACAGCTCACCGGAAAGTCTCAAGCTGACAAGTCCATTCCACGCGCCAGATTGATGGCCATATGCACGTGCCTCAAAGTCTATACAATCAAATACAGAAGTATAGATGAATACATAGAAATATGTACCCAGTAAGTATCTCCTTAACCTCGCAGAAGTAGTGACGAAGGGTCGACCCTGACATTTACTATGGCAAAAAAATATAATAATATGAAGCTTGATATATTTAATTCACAATGTACATAGTTGACAACAAACTCAAATAGGAATAATGTTTGACAATTCTTTCATCCAATTAATAAAACTAGGAACTTTTCTTAATATAAGTGACCCATCCAGCAATAAATTATACAAATTATAAGCGTTCTGGTTCCACTATCATACGCAACTATCACTGAGGACGTTCGGTCCGATCCAATATAAAAGTAAAATATGCATTGTCGAGTGTTAAACGGCAAATACCATAGATGCATCTATTCACCCCGCTCGCGAATCATACATACAACGCGTTAAAAGCATAACCCCACTCGCGAATTATACGTGCGACGCGATAAAAGAATAATTTTCATCAGTTAAAACACAAAAGTTCTTTAATTCCTTTTTATAACAATGAATGCAATACTTGAAGCATGTAAATCCTTAGATTTCCTTCAAATTAATTTCTTTCATATCATTAGCATATATACGCAATTATAGCGGCCACAAATCATGATGTAAATCCTAAAACTATCATATACGGACTTTTGTCACCTCGTGCGTATGTAGCCCCCCACAATTAATCATGTATTAATTAAGTTCACTTATGGGGACATTTTCCCCTGCAAGGTAAGAAAAGAGACTTGTCTTGTTTCGAGCCTAATTCCAACTCAAGAATGCGTTCAACTTTTAAATTGGAGCAGCACAATCCGAATTTATTAAAATAGTGTATCCATCATTATAGGTTTACAAAATTCATAGCGTAGCTATTAAAGCAATTATCCAACCCTAAGGGTAAGGTTCCTAAAATTCAACCCCAGGCCCACCTGCCTTGGATTCCAGAAATATTTTAAGGAAGTTGTTACCCATAACCTAAGGATAAAGAATATATGATTTTACTTCATTCCATAACGAAATTTATGGTTAAATATTGTTTTATCAAAACCCTAGATTTTTCTCTAATCCCATGATTTTCACTAATCCTTACATGTTAATCTATCCAAATTCCAAGTATTTAACTCACATATAGTAGGTATTACTTGCCTCCAAGAGCTTGGGGAAAATCCTCTCTCAAGAGCTCCAAGATCGCCCCACTTTTAAGTGGAAATGAGTAGAAAATAGTTAACACCCGCAATAAATGATGGTCACTGCCTCCACTGAATTCCGCATCTGCGGTCCTGGGTCGTGCCTGTGGAAAAGAGTCTGTTTCTGTGGAAACTCCACTAGCTGGTTGGGTCGCTTCTGCGTGAAGTAAACCGCTTCTGCGGATCCTGGGTTGGCCACCTAAGGCTGCGTCTATGATGTCCTAGCCGCTTCTGCAGGCTCGCACCTGCAGCTGGCCAACTGCAGGTAAGGTTATGACAGAAGCCTGAAGCTTCAGCCATTTCCCACATTTCCAATTCAGCTCGAGCCTCGTCCGATTGACACCCGGGGCCCCGCGCAAACATACCTACAAGTTTAAAATGATAAAGCAGACTCGATCGAACCCTCGAAATGTCCTAAACAACGCTAAATCTAAGAATCACCCCTTAAAACCAATTGAATCAAACTTATGAACTTCAAGTTCTTCAATCTATCTCCAAAATGGCGAATTACACGTATACTACTCGAATTGATACCAAATTTTGCGTGCAAGTATTAAGTGACATTACGGATCCATTCCCAATCTTAGAGTTCCGTTCGAACCTTGATAAAACCAAATTTAACGAACTTTAAAATCCTTAAGGAATCAACTTTCACTATTATGTGCCAAAATTCTCCCAGATCATCAAAAACCCGAGACGTACATATGCCCATGTTCGAAATAATCATACGACCTTGCTGGAACCTTCAAATCCGGATTCCAAAGTCGTTTACGCAAAACGTTAACTAAAGTCAAACTTGGCATTTTAATCCAACCTTAAGTAACTAAGTGTTCCGATTTCAACCCAAACTCTTCCAAATCCCAAACCAATCATCCCCGCAAGACATAAATAAGTTAAAGTAAGTACGGAAAGTCTTACTCAGGGAAATGAGGTTTTAGAAAGAAAAATGACTGGTCGAGTCATTACATTATCTACCTCTTAAACAAACATTCGTTCTCGAACAGGTTTAGATTTATACCTAAAGTGCTAAATAACATGGATATCTGCTATGCATGTCCTTTTCGGACTCCTAGGTCACCTCCTCAACTAGTTGGCCACTCCACTTGTCCTTTACTGCAGAAATCCTCTTGGATCTAAATTGGCGATCCTACCTATCAACAATGGCAACTGCCGCCTCCTCAAAACTCAAGATCTCGTCTAGCTAAACACGTGAGACAAGTCGGCGTGATACCTCCGAAGCATAGACACGTGAAAAACTGAATGAACTCTCGATAAACTAGGGGTAAATCAAGCTCATAAGCAACCTCTCCAACTTACCTCAACACCTCAAATGGGATTATAAACTTGGGGCTCAACTTGCCCTTTGTCACGACCCGAATTTCCCACCTTTGGAAGTCGTGATGGCGCCTACTCGTAGAAGCTAGGGAAGCCACGAAATTTAAAAATCTTAACCCTTTCGTTTTAGTCCTTTTTAACAACTTTTAATAATAGGTGATCATCATTTAAATAATAGCGACAGACTTATAGTAATATAATCCTAAAATAATATGAAAATACCAACATGCGTCTCTACCTAGAAATCGGTATCATGAATTCACGGACTGTCTATGAACAATACATACAGCTGTCTGAAGAAAGGAAATACAATCTATCTCAAATACAAATAAAAATAGAACATAATAACTGATAGAAGAGACGCCGGGCCTACGGACGCCTGCAGAACTACATCGGGATCTCGGTGGACTGAAGGCTGGCTCCCCTACTACTGCTGACCCAGTTCTGCTCCGATATTTGCACAAAGTTCAGAGTATAGCATCAGCACAACCGACCCCATGTATTGGTAAGTGTCTGGCCTAACCCCAGCGAGGTAGTAACGAGGCTAGGACCAGACTCTAGATAAACCTGTGCAGTTATATAATATACGACAAAAAAATAAATAGGAAATAAGCAGTTTAAATGGGAGGATGTACATACTTCGGGGAACATATCAATTTCAGCAGAAACTTAAGAGAAATATGAGAGGACAATCCAAAATCCACAACAAAGCAATAATAATATTGTTGCGGCGTGCAACCCAATCCCTTATCAGTTACAATGTTGCAACGTGCAACCCAATCCACATATATAATTGTTGCGGCATGCAACCTGATCCAATAAAATATTTATTACAGCATGCGACCCGATCCAATATATCATTTTTGCAGCATGCAACCCGATCCATATAATATACTTGTTGCGGTGCACAACCTGATCCACATAATATAATTATTGTGGTGTGCAACCCGATCCACATTTATAATAATAATGTTGCGGCGCGCAACCCATTCAAAAATATACAATACTCAATAACCATAATAATCGTCCCAACAAGGGATCAAAAATAAACTACACTTTCCCGGCAAGGGAACTCAACAATACAAGTATATACGCCCAGCAAGGGTGAATTAGCTATAACCAATCTTAGCTCAACTCCTACTCATTTCAATTATCACCATTACTCAATCATAAATAGATTCCACGAAAAAACTAAGTCTTTGCTCAATATCAAGGATTTATGTGATGACCCGACTCGGTCATCTAATGAGTTACCGTTCCATTTCTCCCATTTTCTGCTTCTATATGCTTCATTATTAGTGTCTTGTGTGATCGAGTTGGCTTGGATTGATTTTAAAAGGAAATGAGACACTTAGTCTCTTAAAGGAAGGCTTAGTTTCGAAAAGTCAACCGAATGTTAACCTATGTGTTAGAGGGCTCAGATATGGATTCTGATGATTCGGTTAGCCTTGGGGGATGACTTGTGACTTAGGAGTGTTATTGGAAGTGATTTTGGCGGTCCGATGTAGAGTTAGGCTTGAATTGGCGAAGTTAGTATTTTGGCGATTTTGGGTTGTAGGTGAGATTTTGATCCGAGGGTCGGAATGGAAATTCAAGAGTTGTTGTAGCTTCGTTAAGTGACTTGGGATGTGTGTGTAAAATTTCAGGTCATTCAGAGGTAATTTGGTTGGGTTTTTTATCGAATGCATGTTTCGGAAGTTTTAGAAAAACTTAGGCATGAATCCAATGTAATTTGATGGTTTTCGTGTTGTTTGGCGTGTTTTGATGAATGGAGCAAGTTTGAATGATGTTTTAGGATGTGTTGATGCTTTTGGTTGAGGTCCCGGGGGCCTCAGGGTGTTTTCGGATGGCCAACGGAAGGTTTTTGGGACTTTAGATGCTGCAGAAAATCGCAAGTCAGTGCTGCAGAGTTGTGCTCTATGCGATCGCATAGAAGAATTTTTGGGGGCTGGTCAGTTGGTCAATGCGATTGCAGGGTTGTGGTCGCGATTGCGTAGAGTCGAGAGTTCATACAGTGCGATCACATGAATGTTTACGTGATCGCATAGTGTTAATTTGAAGGATGAATTTTTGTGCATTGCGATCGCAAGCCTGGGGCTGCGATCGCATAGAAGAAAAACCTGGAACAGGGTAGAAGCTATTAACATTTTGTTCTGCGAACCTAAGTCATTTTCCATCATTTTTTAGCACTATGAGAGCTATTTGGGAGAAATTGAAGTGGGTTTCGACTGGGAGTGCTTGGAGGTAAGTCCTATGAACTAAAAACACGATTATTATGTGAAATTAACCTAGAAATTCATGGAAATTAAGCCTAAAATAGAAGAACTAGGGCTTGGAAATTTGGAATTTGTAATTTGGGATTTGAGGGGTCATTTGGACTCCAATTTTAGTGTTCTTTATATGCATAGACTCGTGGAGTGATAAGGAACCCGTTGATGTAAGAATTTCTGAGTTTCGAGAAGTGGGCCCGGGGCTCAGGTTTTCTGCTAATTTCGAGATTTTTGATAATTTCCAATTGTTTTCGCTTGGGCTAGGCTCCCTTACCATATTGTAACGTATTCGTTCTAGTTTTGGATGGATTCGACGTGCGTTGTGGCCAATTCGAGGGGCAAAGGCATCGTGAGTTAGAGATATCGCCGGTTCGATGTGAGTAATGATTGTAAATGATATTTTGAGGGTTTGAAACACTGTATTTGCACATCGTAGAGCTATATTGAGGTGACTTGCATGCCGGATAGCGAGCGTGGGTTAGAGCACCGTTGGGGATTGTGGCTTAATCTGTCCTGATTGAATAACTTATTGTGTATTTGTCTGAAATTCACTTGTTATCATCATAATTTGGGCTGATTTCCATATTTGGGCTTCGTGCCAACTATTTGACTTCTTCGGGGATGGTTGTTGATAATTCCTTATTGTTTCGAGTCTATACTTGAACTCAATCATGTATTTTCTACTATTTTAAAAATTCAGCCAAGCTTATTTTTTTGACACTTGAAATTATCCTTCATATACTATTTTTGGGCTGAGCAACATGTTTTACTATTGCCCGATGGGCTTATGTGATTTTCACTTACTAAGGCCGAGAGCATGTGTTGTGAGGATACTTTGGATTGGGCTGCATGCCACAACAATATATATATATATATATATATATATATATATATATATATATATATATATATATATATATATATATATATATATATATATATATATATACACGAATCAGGTTGCACGCTACAACGATGTTATACTGATACTGATATGAGGCCGAGGGCCTAGATTTGATGCCACGAGATGGCTTGATATTGTGCTTGGGCCGCAAGGGCCCCTCCCGGAGTTTGCACACCCCCAGTGAGCGCGTCGATGATAAATCGATTGGGCTGCATGCCACAACGATGTGTGGAGCGGGCTTCACGCCGTAGCGGTACCTGTACTGGTTGATGTATTTGTATTATCTTATTTGTTTGCTATTATCTGTTGTTTTTGTGCTACTTCTTGCACTATAGATATGATATTCTTGCATTCCTTGATAACTGAGTGTTGTGCCCCCGAGGTAGAAATTCTGTGCTTATCTGCACTATCTGTTTTGCATTCGTTTGCAAAACCACTGAAAAATGTCATTTTTAAAAGAGGTTTTTAAACTGAGCAAAGGTGTTTCGCTAAAGATTTCATAGCTTCACTATCTTTCCAAAAAAGGTTTACACTGCTTCTATATAGCATAATGATTTGTCATACGTGATTTCTTATTCAGTTGTTATTTACCTTTGTTACTCACTGAGTTGGAGTGCTCACTTTACTCCATGCACCTCGTGTGCAGATGTAGGTATCTATTCACCCGGTAGCAGGTTTTGGACGATCAGAGGTAGAGTTATATGAGCAAGGAGGTGATTGCCAGTGTTCGCATCACAATGTTTCTCCCTTTTGTTCATTATTCCGGTTTTATATATATTTTGCCCTTGCAGTGAATTTACATTCTGATAGATGCTCGTGACTTGTGACACCCCGATTAGGGCTATGTTGGGTTGTACTTCCACTAATTTATATTATTAAATCATATTGTAGCTGTTTATTCATGTTAAAATTATAAAGGAAGGATGAGTGGGGTTAGTTGGTTGGTTTCGTCTTCACGAGAGGCTCCATCACGACCAGTGCAGGGTTTGGGCCATGATAATTTACCTACTAAAACATCCATGGTATCAATTAAGAATACAACAAGTATTAATTTAAGACTCAATCATATTCGACAGCGACATATAGATACTCGTCACCATGCCTATACGTCGTACTCAATAAGAAGCAATTAGCAAATAGGACTCAACTCCTAATCCCTCAAGCTAAAGTTAGACCGAACACTTACTTCGAACTTTCACGGCCAACTCAATCCTCAAAAACCGCCTTTCCTTTTGAATTTGGTTTCAACATAATCGTGTATATACATAATCAACTTAATAACATCAAGAAATGCTAAACAATCCAATTCCAATGCTTAATTATAGTTTTTTAATCATTCTCCCCAAAACTCCAAAAATCGACCCCGGGCCTGCTTAGTCATAATACGAGGTTCGGACCAAAATCAAATCACCCCTTCACCCACGAGCCCAAATATATAATTAGTTTCAGAATTCGACCCCAAAACGAGGTCTAAATCACCATTAATCAAAAAGTCTAAACTCTACCCAAATCCCTAAGTTTTCTACCCTTAATTACATGATTTAAGCCTAGGAATCTAATGGGTGTAGATAGAAACGGAAGATAACAAGTTAAAAATTGCTTACCCAAAGATTATGGTGAGGAATTCTTCAAAAATCGCCTAGGATCTTTAGAGAAGAAGGGGTTTACGAACTTTTATGAAAATTTCGTAATACTACTGTTTCTGGTCTTATAAAATAACTAGGCTAATTTACTCATCTCGTTCGCGACAGGCCCATCGCATTCGCGATGAGTCAGGCCTGTTGGGCCTTCGCATTCGCGGAATACATCTCGCATTCATGGAGCTTTGGCTCCTTAAGCCTACACATTCACTGGCTAGTGGCCGCGTTCGCGATGAACAAAAATGTGACCCCTCCCCAGAACCTTACGCGTTCGTGAATGGAAGGGCACGTTCACGAAGGGTTTCCCCCTTCAGCTTCGCGTTCGTGTCTCAACTTTTGCATTCGTGAAAAAGAAATTGGGCACCTGGGATGTTTGCCTAACGTGTTCACGAGAGGGACCACACAAACGCAAAGGTAAAATCCCTAGGCACTTTACAGCCAAAAACCTAAAAGTTTTAAATGTTTCAAAACGTTCGAAAACATATCTGAAACACACCCGAGCCCTCGGGGCTCCTAACACAACATATGTACTAACTCGATAACATCATACAAACTTATCCGTGCGATCAAATTGCTAAATAACCTCAATAAAGACGAATTAAACCTCAAAATGGAAGGATTTTTCTCAAACTTCATAAAACATCAACTTTAACATTTTAGGTCCGAATCACGTCAAACGACATCTTTTTCTCACCAAATTTTACAAAAATGTCTTAATTCATATATAAGACATGTACCTGGTGCCAAAACCAAAATACGGGCCTGATACCACCATGTTCTAATCAATTTTTATTTCAAATTTTCTCAAACAATTTCATAAATCAATTTCCTTTAAAAATTTATTTCTCGAGCCTGGGACTTCCGAATTTGATTCCGGGCGTATGACCAAGTCCTGTATTTTCCTACGGACCCTCTTGGACAAATCACGGTTATGGATCCATTTACCCAAAATATTGGCCGAAGTCAAATTAATTCATTTATTAGCCAAATTTTATTATTTTTCACATGTTTATATTTAAGCTTTTCGCCTACGCGCCGGACTACGCATGCGAATCAGGTGGCTCTATATGAGGTTTCAAGCACTCAAAAATATATAATTTAATTAAAAAGCAAGACATCCTCCACCTATAAAACAATCGTTTGTCCTCGAACGGACAGTACAAGGAAATACCTAAGTTAGGGAAAAGATAGGGATAACTGCTCTGCATATCGGATTCAAACTCCCAGGTCGATGCCTCAGTAGGTTGATCTCTCCACTGAACACGAACATAAGGAAAACTCTTTGACCTTAACTGACGAACCTACTGGTCTAGAATAGCCACCGGCTCCTCCTCATAGGACAAGTCCTTGTCCAGCTGGACAATGCTAAAATCTAACACATGGGATGGATTGCCGTGATACCTCTAAAGCATGGACACATGAACAGTGTATGCATAGCTGATAAGCTCGGCGGAAACGCAAGTTTATAAGCCACCTCTCCCACTCGATCAAGAATCTCAAATGGACCAATGAACCTAGGTCTAAGATTGCCCTTCTTCCCAAATCTCATCAAGCCCTTCATAGGCGACACTCAAAGCAATATCCGCTCACCAACCATGAAATCCAATTCGCCAACCTTGTGGACCGCGTAACTCTATTTCCTGGACTGAGCCATACGAAGCCTATCCAGAATGATCTTGACCTTGTTCAAGGCGCCCTGAACTAGATCTGTACCCAACAACTGATCCTCTTCTAGCTCAAACTATCCAAACGGAGACCGACACCGCTTACCATATAAATCCTCATAAGGAGCCATCTGGATATTGGACTGGTAGTTTTTGTTGTAGGAAAACTCCACTAAAGGCAAAAACTAATCCCACGAGCCTCCAAAGTCAATGACATAAGCTCGAAGCATATCCTCCAAAATCTGAATAGTTCACTCGCATTGCCCGTGCGTCTGAGGATAAAATGATGTGCTCAACTCAACCCGTATGCCTAACTCTCGCTGAACTGCTCTCTAGAAACGTAAGGTAAACTGCGTACCTCCGTCCGAAATGATAGATACGGGCTCACCATGAAGATGAACAATCTTCTGGATATAGATCTCAACAAACCTCTCGGATGAATAGGAGACTACCACAGGAATGAAATGCACTGACTTGGTTAGCTTTTCAGCAATGGCTGATACTGCGTCGAGCTTCTTCAAAGTCTGCTGAAGTCCAACAATGAAATCCATAGTAATCCGCTCCACTTCCACTCGAGAAGCTCAATCCTCTAAAATGAACCACCAGGCCTCTGATGCTCGTATTTAACCTGATGATAATTCAAACATCGAGCCACATACGTAGCGATATCCTTTTTCATTCTCTGCCACTAATAATGTTACCGCAAATCCCGATACATTTTTTCGGTGCCGGGATGAATAGAGCACCGGGAGATATGGGCCTCATCTAGAATAAACTCTTGAAGATCCATCCACATTAGGCACACAAACTCGACCCTCCAATCTCAAGACTCAATCATCACCTAAGGTAACCTACTTGGCACCTCCGTGCTGCACCATGTCTCTAAGGAATGGGAATCATCATACTGTCGATCACGGATACGCTACAATAAAGAAGAACGAGCGATCGTGCAAGCTGAACAGGATTGGGCTGAAAAACATCCAACCTCACGAACTGATTGGCCAAGTCCTAAACATCCAAAGCAAGAGGTCTCTCACCAACCGGAATATAAGCAAGAATATCCACAATGGCTGACTTTCTACTCAAAGCATCAGCCACCACATTGGCCTTTCCCGGAGGATATAAGATTGTGATATCATAATCCTTCAACAACTCCAACCACGTTATCTGCCTCAAATTAAACTCCTTTTGCTTGAACAAATATTGAAGACTCTTGTGATTCGTGAATACCTCACATGCCACGCCATCCAGATAATGCCTCCAAATCATCAATGTGTGAACTATGGATGCCAACTCCAAATCATGAACTGAATAGTTATTCTCATGAATCTTCAACTGCCGCGAAGCATAGGAAATGACCTTGCCATCCTCCATCAACACTTCACCAAGCCTAATACAAGAAGCATCACAATAAACGGTATAAGGACCTGAACTTGTGGCAAAACCAACACCGGTGCCATAGTCAGAGTTGTATAAGCTTATTAAAGCTCGCCTCACACTCATTTTACCATCTAAACTAGGCAACCTTCTGGGTCAACCCGGTCATCGAGGTTGCAATAGATGAAGACCACTCTACGAACCGATGGCAGTAGCCCAATTCCAAGAAACTCTGAATCTCTGTAGTTGATGATGGTCAAGGCAAGTCCTTGACTGCCTCAATCTTCTTCAGATCAACCTGAATACCCTCTACTGATACAACATGACCCAAGAATGCAACTAAACTCAACCAGAACTCACACTTCAAAAATTTAGCGTACAGTTAACTATCCCTCAAAGTCTGAAGAACCACTCTGAGATGTTGCTCATGCTCCTCCCGACTGCGGGAATATATCAAAATATCATCAATGAAGACTATCACGAACGAATCCAAATAAGGCCTGAACACTCGGTTCATCAAATCCATGAAAGTTGTTAGGGCATTTGTTGACCCGAATGACATAAACAAGAACTCATAATGCATGTACCGAGTACGGAAAGCTATCTTAGGGACATCGGATTCCCTAATCCTCAATTGATGGTAGCCAGATCTCAAGTCAATCTTTGAAAATACCTTGGCACCCTGAAGTTGATCGAACATATCATCAATCCTTGGAAGCGGATGCTTATTCTTGATTGTAACCTTATTCAATTGTCGGTAATCAATACACATTCTCATTTACCCATCCTTCTTTTTCACAAACAACATTGGCACACCCCAAGGCGAAACACTAGGTCTAATGAAACCCTTCTCAAGCAAATATTGCAACTATTCCTTTAACTCTTTCAACTCAGGTGGGTCCATACAATATAGCGGGATAGAAATGCTTGAGTGTCCGGATCCACATCAATTCAAAAGTCAATATCCCTATCATGCGGCATACATGTCAGGTCTGAAGGGAATACCTCAGGAAATTCACAAACAACGGGCATAGAATCAATAAAGGGAACCTCATCACTAGAATCATGAACATATATTGAATAGGCCAAACACCCCTTCCCGGCCATGCACTGAGCCTTCACATAAGAGATAACACTACTGGTAGAATGACCAGGAGTACCTCTCCACTCTAAACGAGGCAGAACTGGTAAGGCCAAAGATACAGTCTTTGCATGACAATCCAAGATAGCACGGTAAGGTAATAACCAGTCTATCCCCAATATAACATCGAAATTGACCATGTCCAGAAGCAACAAATTTACTCAAATCTCAAGACCCTAAATCACAACTACACAAGAACGGTGGACTCGATCTACTATAATAGAATCACCCACTAGCGTAGACATATAAATGGGAACACTCAATAAATTACTAGGCAAAGCCAGATATGGTGCAAAATAAGATGACATATACGAGTATGTGGACCCTGGATCAAATAACACTGAAGCATCTCTATCACAAACCAGAACAGAACCTGTAATAACCACATCAAAAGCCTCAGCCTCGATCTTGGCTGGAAGAGCATAACATCTAGGTTGGGCCCTACCACCCTGCACTACATCTCTAGGACGGCGAGCTGCAGGTTAGCCTCAACCTCTAGCGGCATGAGCTCCACCGCTAGGGCCTCTATCTCCACCTCTAGCACCTTTATCCCTACCTCAAGCTGGCTGGGCGGCTTGTGGAACACCTAGTGCCGGAACCATAGTACGGTAACCCTGCTGCTGCGATTGAGTACCTACAAATTTGGGACAAACCCTCCTGATATGACCATACTCACCACACTCATAGCACCCATCTGAGTTTTGTAGTTGAGGAAACTAAGACTGACCCTACGACCTGAATGAGCACCCCGAAAACTCTGGAGCGGCGGTGCACTTATAGGAGCTGATGGTACACTATTAGGCTGTTGATTAGAATACTGCATGTGAGAACCACAGCCACCTGAAGCACCATGAGAAACTTTGAGTGCTGACGGAAAAGACCCAAGTGGATGGCCTCTACCATACGAATCTCTACCTCCAAGCACGCTACCATTGAATCTTCCTGAATGACGTAGTCTCTTATCCGACCCATGAACACCTCCATATGATAGTACCATCTCAACTCTCCATGCCATATTGGCCGCTTCTTGGAAGGATATCTCGCTCCTAGTCTCTCTACGCATCTAAAGATGAATCGGATGAATGAGTCCATCAATGAATCGTCTCACTCTCTCCCCCTACGTGGGAAATATAATAATAGCATGGTGAGCCAAATCAATGAATCTGATCTCGTACTGGGTGACAATAAACCCCTACTAGAGACGCTCAACTTGCCTCTTATAGGCCTCTCGCTATGTGATAAGGAGAAACTTCTCCAGAAATAGCTACGTGAACTGCTCCCAGGTCAAGTCTGGCAGTCCTGATGGTCTAGCTAAGCAATAATCCCTCCACCAAGTCTAGGCGGATCCAGACAAGAGAAAAGTGGCAAAATCAGCCTCATTAGTCTTAACTATCCCCATGTTCCTAAGAACCTCGTGACAGCTATCTAGATAATCCTGGGAATCCTCATTAGATGCACCGCTGAAAGTAGTAGGAAGAGCTTGGTAAACCTATCCAGTCTCCACAAAGCATCGACTAATATGGTTGCACCATCGTTGGTCGGATGTACCACACCCGGCTGAACCGCTCCAACTAGCTAAGATGTTGGAGTCTGAAACTGGGGAGCAACCTGTTCCAGAGTGCGAGTAACAGGATTCCGGGCTCCTCCTCCAGCCTATGAGACAGCTGGGAATACAGGAAGTAAACCTACCCTGGTGACACTCTCCATTAGGCCCACTAGACAGAACAGAGCATCTTGAAGAACTAGGGTAGTAATAAACCCCTTTAAGACCTAAGCAAGGCCCATCAGAACAGCTGAGGTTGGAACCTCGTCATCAAAATCACCTTGAGGCTCCGTAATGGGTGATGTTTCCCTACGCTAAGCTCTGGCCTTTCCTCGTCCTCGCCCTCTGCCCCTCGTGGGAGCTCCTAATGGGGGCTCGGGCTTCTGATTAGTAGATGAGGAATCGCATGTTCTCGCTATCTGCAAAAGAACAAAGTAGAAATTCAATTAGTATTGAGAAACCAAACTGCACGATAATAGAGAACAAATGTGATGTTTTTCCTAACTCTGTGGCCTATGGGGATAAATACAGACGTCTCCATGACGATCCCTTAGACTCTACTAAGCTTGTCTGTGAATTGTGAGACCTATATAACCTAGAGCCCTAATACAAACTTGTCATGACACAAATTTCCCACCCTCGGGAGTCGTGATGGCGCCTACCCGTAGAAGCTAGGTAGCCAAATTTAGAAATCTTAACCCTTTCATTTTAGTCCATTTCAACAACTTATAATACCAGGTGATCAATATTAAATAATATCGAAAGTTAAAATATAGCGGAAGACTTATACTAATATAATCACAAAATAATATGAAAATACCAAAATGCGTCTCTACCCAGAAACAGGTGTCACAATATTCATGGATTGTCTATGAATACTACATATAGATGATCTGAAGAAAAGAAATAGAGTTTGTCTCAAATACAAATGAAAACAGAACATAATAACTTATAGAAGAGATGCCGGGCCTGCGAACGCCTGCAGGCTACCTCGGGATCTTCGTGGACTGAAGGCTGGCTCCCCTACTGCTGCTGAACCAGTGTTGCTCTATTATCTGGACAGAGTGCAGAGTGTAGCATCAACATTACTGACCCTATGTGTTGGTAAGTGTCTGGCCTAACCCCGGCGAGGTAGTGACGAGGCTAGGACCAGACTCCAAATAAACCTATGCAGTTATATAATATAGGACAAAAAAACAAATAGGAAATAAGAAGTTTAAACGGGAGGGGGTACATATTTCGGGGAACATATCAATTCCAGTAGAAACTTAAGAGAAATATAAGAGGACAGTCCAAAATCCACAACAAAGAAATTATAATACTGTTGCGGCGTGCAACCCGATCCATTATCATTCACACTACTGTGGCTTGCAACCCGATCCATATATATAATTGTTGCGGCGCGTGCAACCTGATCCAATATATCATTGTTGCGGCAGCAACCCTATCCATATAATATAATTGTTGCGGCGTGCAACCCGATCCACACAATATTATTGTTGTGGCGTGCAACTCGATCCCTATTTATAATAATAATGTTGCTACGTGCAACGCGTTCCAAAATATAAAGTCAGAAATAATCATAATTACCGTCCTGACAAAAGAGAATCAGCTATAACCAATCTTAGATCAATTCCTACTCATCTCAGTTATCACCATTACTCAATCATAAATAGATTCCACAACAATAAACTAAGTCTTTGCTCAATATCAAGGATTTACCCACTAAAGCATCCATGGTATCAATTAAGAATACAATAAGTATCAATTTAAGACTCACGGT
This sequence comes from Nicotiana benthamiana, assembly GCA_034376525.1. NCBI lineage: Eukaryota > Viridiplantae > Streptophyta > Magnoliopsida > Solanales > Solanaceae > Nicotiana > Nicotiana benthamiana. The sequence goes on along the minus strand of CM067331.1, from coordinate 32,340,247 downwards.
CATGTTCGGCACCGACGTATAGATACTCGTCATCATGCCTATACGTCATACTCAACAAGAAGCAATTAGCAAATAGGACTCAACTCCTAATCCCTCAAGCTTAGGTTAGATCGAACACTTACCTTGAACTTCCACCGCTAACTCAATCCTCAAAAACTGCCTTTCCTTTCAAATTTGGCTCCAACACAATCGTATCTATACATAATCAACTTAATAACATCAATAAATGCTAAACAATCCAACTCCAATTCTTAATTATAGCTTTTTAATCATCCTTCCTTAAAATCCAAAAATTGACCCCAGAAGCGCTTGGTCAAACACGAGGTTTGGACGAAAATCAAATCACACATTCACCCACGAGCCCAAATTTATATTTAAGCTTTCCGGCTGCGCTTTCAGACCGCACATGCAAATCAAGGTAGCTCCATATGAAGATTTCAAGGCCTCGGGAACACAGAATATTATTTAAAAGAAAATGATGGCCTTTTGGGTCATCATACCCTTCTTCCCGAATCTCATAATACCATTCATTGGTGAGACTTTCAAGAGAACCTTCTCGCTGACCATGAATGATACATCACGCGCCTTTTGATCTGCGTAACTCTTTTGTCTCTAAGTTGTGCGAAGTCTTTCTTGAATCAACTTTACCTTTTCCATGGCATCTTTCACCAAATTTGTACCATACAACTTAGCCTCAATATGCTCAAACCACCCGATAGGAGAATGACATTGATGACCATATAAAGTGTCGTATGGAGCCATCTCCATGCTAGGTTGATAATTGTTGTTGTAAGCAAACTCGGCCAATGACAAGAAATGATCCCACTGCCCTCCAAAGTCAATCACATTTGCTATAAGCATGTTCTAAAGAATCTGAAGTGTCCCTCCGACTGCTTGTCGGCCTTCCGGTGGAATTTTGTGCTGAGATCTACCCAGGTCTCCAACTCGCTCTGCACGCTCTCCAAAAGTGGGAAGTGGACTGAGGGCCTCTATCTGATATGATGGAAACAAGCACACCATTCAATCGAATTATCTCCCGAATGTAAATCTGGGCCAAACTCTCGAAAGTATAAGTAGTCATAGCCGAAATGGTGTGTGCTGACTTGGTCAACCTGTCAGCAATAACCCAAACTGCATCATACTTCTACAATGTCCACAGTAACCCAACTACAAAGTCCATAGTAATACGCTTTTACTTACACTAAGGTATTAGCATCTGTTGAAGTAGGCCACCTGGACTCTGGTGCTCATATTTAACCTGTTGGCAATTTAAATACCTCGCCACATACTCAACTATATCTTTCTTTATTCGCTGCCACCAATAATGCTGCCTCAGGTTGCGGTACATCTTCGTAGCACCTAGATGAATCGAATATCCTGAGATGTGTGCCTCCTCTATAATCCTCTCCCTCAAGCCATCAACATTAGGAACACATAGGCGACCCTTGAGTCGCAGGACACCATCTTCACCAATAGAAACATCCTTGGCACTACCCTGTAGCACCGTCTCTCTAAGAACTACCAATTACAGATCATCGAACTACCAAGCCTTGATCTGTCCTAACAATAAAGACTGTGCAACAACACATGCAAGGACTCGTCTAGGCTATAAAATTTCCAACCTTACAAGTCTATTAGCCATGGACTGGATGTCCAAAACCAGTGGCCTCTCCTCCATTGATATGTATGCCAAGCTATGCATACTCTCTACCTTCCTGCTTAAGGCATTTGAGACCACATTTTCCTTACCCGGATGATAAAAAATAGTTATGTCATAATCCTTCAGTAACTCAAACCATCAATGCTGCCTCAAATTGAGATCCCTCTACTTGAAAATATGTTGTAAGCTGCGATGATCAGTATAAACCTCACATAACATTGTGGGGTTGTTACAAGTGTGGAGATCTGGGTCACATAAAGAGGACCTGTCCCAGACTTCGGGAGGTAGTACAACAGGGTCATCAGCCTATGATTGTAGCACCAGTAGCCCGGCCGCCCATAGGTGGGGAACATATTGCTAGGGGTCGTCCTAGAGGTGGAGGCCAGGCAGGGGGAGTTCAGCCAGCTATTGTTCAACCAGTCATTGCTCCATCTAGATTCTATGCCTTTTCGGCCATACCAGATATAGTGGCCTCAGATGTCCTGATCACATGTATTATTTTTGTATGCAATAGGAATGCTTCGGTATTATTTGATCCAAGGTCCACATATTCATATGTGTTATCCCTGTTTGCTCATTTCCTGGTTATTCCCCATGAGTCTTTGGGTACTTCTATTTATGTGTCCACTCATGTGGGCGATTCTGTGGTCGTGTATCGGATCTACTAATAAAGTAACTATTCTCACACTAACATAGTAATTGTACTCAATATCTTCTGAATATGCATAGATGATGCATTTAGTTAAGTTAGTTGTACATTATTTTATAATTATATATATATCTTATACTCCCTTTATTTTAATTTAGATGAGACATTTAGCTTATCAAGAGTAAAGTTATGTGATGTTTGACCAACATTTTAAAATATCTTTTTTCTTAAATCATATTGACATGAGATAAATTGTAACGGATAGTATTTCTCCTATAGGTTTTGCATATTTAAATTTAAATTTTAAAATATTAAGTTAAACTAATCTAATTTAACTTCAAAGTTAAGTTAAATTGATTCTTAATGAGAAATATGTGTCATCTAAATTGAAATAAAAGGGGTAATATGATATAAAAATATGTTAAACTGTGTCTTTACTGACATCTCTTTATGAATACTTTATACGAGTAAAACCGGGCTCATGGTACACCTCGATCCTTGACTTGATAAGCCAAACTAGAGACATGATAACAAGGGGCCAAAATTGAAGTAAAGGTCTCATCGATTCAGAGTCGGGTAGCATGACACCTATCCTCGAGAATTTTGTGATCGATCCTAGCCTTGAACGACTTGAAAAACATTGTCCGACAATCAAGCACGGACAACAGAAGGTCGTGATAGCCGTCCTCGGTCGGATATGACAGTGGAGATCTCGGCACGTATTGATGGGGAATTAATAATCAGTTAATCAGAAGGTTTTTTTAACCTTTTATAGAGTTATACCTAGAGTGGGACTCCCCTACTATACAAAGGGGGTACGATAATTCACAACACATATTTTAACATGCATTCCAAAGAAATATTTTTTTTGTGATTAGTTCTTTTTCCCATTCATCACTATTAGTCATCGCAAGCCTGGATTGCGGGTGAATATTTCACTAAGACCAGAACAATCCTCCTCGTGTGTTTTGAATTCAATTCATCTTTGTTTATTCAATCTAACTCAATTTATCGCTTTGTGTCAAATTAATCTGCATGTCCTTAAGATCATTTACAAATTTAATTTTTATCCGATTTTGAGGGTAAACAGTTTACCGCCTACCGTGGGGATATGGATAATAGTGGCTAATTTATAAAAACTTATATAACATACCATATTTTACACTTGTTATTTGGAGTGTCTTTGATTTGAGGTTAAGGTTTGAAATGTAGAACTCCCATCTGCCCCTCTAAAAGTGGATGCTGAATCAGGCCACCATGGCGAGAACAGTAATACAGCACCCGATAACGAGGTGCCCCCCCCATCGACCTCGACGGAGTTCTAGCCATGGACCCGATTGACGCTAGCTAGCATGTGGCCATCAATGCAAGTTTGCTTATCGATCCATAAAAAAATATTCATAGGGAAGTCCGATCAGTTGCAAAAAATAAGCACGACGGCAAAGATGATGGGATCAACTTGTAAGTGATTTTAGAAATGCTACATGCTCAACAGGAAGCAATAGCTGAGCTCCAGAACTAAAGTCGTGCCCTAATCAGGATTGAGCCTGAGCCGTCTGGGGAAGTCACATGTAGAAATAAATTAGTCACGAAGAGGCCAAATGAAAATAAATTGGGATCCAAACTCGGGATCATAAATATGCTCGAGGAGCTGACAAAATGGGTAGAATTAGGAGAAAAGAAAATCAAAGACAATGACAAAAAGATGGAAACCTACAATTCTAGGTCGACCAAATTCCAAGAGCGTCATAGTTATTAAAAGTCCTGGATTCCAAGAAGTTTGTTCAAAACCTTTTCCTCCAAGGGTAGCTCCAAAGTCAATCCCTAAAAGTTCTGCATGCCTGAGATCTCTAAGTACAATGGAACAACCAATCCAAATGAACATGTGACCTCCTACATGTGCTTTATAAAAGGGAACAACTTGGAGGATGACGAGATCGAGTCTTTCTTGCTGAAAAAGTTCGGGGAAACTCTGTCAAATGGAGCTATAATATAGTATCACACCCTACCTCCTAATTATATTGACTCATAGATTCCTTCATAAAAGCACACGCCGCAGAAATCAATGTTTAGAGTTGGAAGTTAAACCTTTTCAAAGTGAAATAGAGGGATAATGAGATGCTCCGAGAATTTGTGTCCCGATGTCAAATGGATGGATGGACTTGCCTCCGATTGTGGACGATTGGGCCGTCCTTCACCCAAGGACTCAATGCTCGAAGCTCGTCGGCTTCACAACTGTTGAAATAAAATCTAGTGGAATATTTGGTTGTTACTTGGGTTGGCATGCATAACTGGTACCAATGAAAAATCAGGATCAAAGATGATCAGCTTGGGGCCCCTTACGGGTCCGTTTATCCTGTCAGAGCTGTCGATAGAGTCAAGAGAGACGTTGATCTAGAACCAAGATCAAACTGGCATCGGTATCAGCCATACAATGGATACCTAAGAGGTAGTGGGTCTATGCAAAATCATGTGAGAAGTGAAAGGAAGAGTGATCTAAGTCAAAACAATTGGGGACTCACGAGGAAAAATGAATGAGGGGATATTTATAAGAGTTCAGCAACATATCGCATCCAGGGACAACCAAATGGCTGACATGCATTTAATGTCATTATGACATCACTGAAAAGATGTTTCATATGTTTTTTCATTTCTGTCACGACGTATCGAAGTAGGAATTGGGAGATCATGTCGTTTTTCGTCATTTACTCTCCGAAAAATGAGGAGACTATCTATATATGGGTAAAATCGGGCTCATGTTACACCCTGGTCCCTGACATGATAAGCCAAACTCGAGACATAATAACAAGAGGCCTAGATTGAGGCAAATGTCTCATCGAGTTGGAGTTCGGGGAGATGAAGCCGACCTTCTAGAAAATCAGGATCATGGTTTACGATTAGTCCTAGCCTTGAACAACTTTAAACAACATTATTAGGAAATCAAGCATGGCCAACAGAATGTCGTGATCCCGTGAACGGCCATATATCACGGTGTAGATCTCAGCACATATCGATGGGGAATCGGTAATCAGTTAATCAAAAGATTTGTTTACCTTTTATAGCGTTGTACCTAGAGTGGAATTCCCCTACTATATAAAGGGAGTATGATAATTCATAAAACATATTGTAAACATGCATTCCAAAGCAATATATTATTATTATTTTTCTCTGTGATTAGCTATTTTTCTTGTTCATCACTGCTAGCCATCGCAAGTCCGGATCGAGGGTGAATATTTTACTAAGACTGAAACTATCCTCCTCGTGTGGATCAAATTCATTTTATCTTTGTTTCAATCTAACTTAATTTATCTTTTTATGTCAAATTAATTAATGTATCCTTAAAATCACTTACAAATTTAATTGTTATTAGAGTTTGAAGTTAAACAAATACATTTTATCTTTTATTATTTCATCCTTGTTTCTTAAAGTTTGCATGTTAACCAGTTTAATTCTTAATACTATGACTTATTTTTTTCTTTTAATTCAAATACTTAATTACATTTTTTAATTACTAAAAGAAATAGTTTCTTGTTTGAGGATTCAAATTATTAATATCAGCTCCATACCATATATCAAGTATTTAATGATAACTATATTTCTATCCATAAAAAATCTTTTGTCAAATGATAAATCAAAAAGTTGTATTTTGTATGTGTCATAGGGTTAGTAAATCACTTTTCTTTCTCTCTTTCTCTTGCTATTATTATTTTTTTGTAATTATTATTTCTAGTTAGGTTTTAAAATCTATATCACTAATTATTTCCAAAAAATTATAATAAAATTAATAGTCAATGGACCAATCTCACATAGACCCCTCATAACAAAATTATTGATTTGACATAAAGGACAAGGAAAAATGCTTCCTCTTTCTTTCATTTTTTATTTGTTTTATTTACATCATAATTTTTCACGTAAAATTTTGCACAATTGTGCAATCTGTTTTGCACTAAAAACGTCCAAGTGGATAAAATTCATACGCATAAATTTGGTGTTATTTAATCATACTTTAATTGTAAAATTTATTGTATCAATCCGGCTGGTCGTTTTAAGAATTAACACTCCGATCTCCGATTAACTACTTTTCTCGTGTGTGTTTCTACTATTGTGAGTTATCGTGAGGATTCGTTTTGAGTTTCGGAGTGTTTCGGGACACTTAGTCCCTCAATGAAAGCTTACACTTAAGAATTTGGACCGTAGTCGGAGTAGTATGAAGACGGCCTCGAAATGGAATTACGTCGATTCCGTTAGCTTCATTGGGTGATTTCAGGATTAGGGTCGTATTCAGATTATGTTTTGGAGGTCCATATCTAATTTAGGCTTGAAATTCCAAAAATTGAATTTTTGACGTTTCCCAATCGATGGTGAGATTTTGATATCGAGGTTGGAATCAGATTACGAAATTTGGAATAGCTCTTTAGTGTTGAATATAACTTGTGCGCCAAATTTGGGATCAATTGGACTTGGTTTTGTTGGTTTCGGTATCAGTTGTAGGATTCTCGAAATATCAAGTTCATTAGGTTTGGATTGAAGGGTGATTCATAATTTTAGCATTATTTGATGTGATTCGAGGGTTGAAATAAGTTCATTTAGTGTTTTAGGACTTGTTGGTATGTTTGGTTGAGGTCCCGGGAGCCTCGGATTGATTTCGGGTGGTTAACGGACCTTTAGACTTAAGAAGAAAATTACAGAAATAGCAGAAGTCTTAGTTCTAGTTTCCTTTTACGTGTTCGTGAGTGGGGTATTGCGTTCACGAATGGGAACTGGGCAAGTGAAAATTTAACACTCCGCATTCGCGATGTTGATCCCGCGTTCGCGAAGATGAGAGGTCATATGCTTATGCATTCGCGAAGAGGGTCCCGCGTTTGCATAGGAATGAGAGAGTGGCAATCGAATTCAAGACTGGGTCGTCACGTTCGCGATGAAGGAATTCTGGGCCAAATCAAGTTGCTATTCGCGAACTCAAGGGGCCGTCCGTGTTCGCGAAGAAGAAATTACCTGGCAGATTATAAAGTTTAAAAATCGAGGGTTAGCCATTTTTATCAAAACTAGAGTTTGGGAGCTCGGTTTTGGATGAGATTTTGAGGGATTTTCGGAGATAATAATTGGCTAATGATTCTACACTTGATTTTGGTTATATCCCACTAAACTATTATTTATTTTATCATTTAATTTGGATTTGGGGTGAAAATTTAGGAAAAATATAATTGAGTTCTTCAACTAAGATTTCGAGTTTTGATTGGGATTTTGACATCGGATTTGGATAATTTTGGTACGAGTGAACTTGTGAGTGAATAGGGGTTCATAATTCCTAACTTTTACCCGTTTTCGAGATGTGGGCCTGGGGAGAATTTTTGGGTATTTTTTTTATTTTATTTCCTTAGCTTCTATTTCATTAGCTAAATTAGTTGTTTGTAGTTGTATTTACGTAATGATATTAATTTGATTAGATTTGGGCTGCCATGAGTTGGATACTCATGGCAAAAGCGTGATTTTTGGATTGATTTTTAACCGGTTCGAGGTAGGTGAATTGTCCTAACCTTGTGTGGAAGAATTCCCTTTTGGATTTGGTATTGTTATTATATCAGTTTCGTGTACGTGAGGTGACGAGTGCGTACACGTAATAATTATTGAAAAATCCCGTTTTTATTAAGTAAATGTCTATATTTTCTTGTAATTGACAATACTTATACTTGAAGACTCTTGCTTAATTTAGGAAAAGGATGATTATGTAATTTAATTGTCTTACCTGCTTTCCTACTTGTACTCTGTGCAATATGTTAGAGTATAATTTCCTATTTAATTCTCGAAGAGACCTATAAATTCTTTTGATATCTCATGAGATCCCCTTGCATGTTTACTTTAGAACTACGAATCGGTAATCAGGTAAATCCCCCCGCATATTATGTTTAGGAATACGAGACAACACCCAATATATTTCACGTACTGGATATTTACTTTGGGACTAACGATTGGTATTCCTGGAGTTTTTTCTGCATATTTATAATTCGGACTATGGGACGATATCCCCGGAGTCCTCTACACATTTATCTTTGGGACTACAGGACGATATATTGGAAGATCCTCTGTTGCTATCTCCGGGTACTGATTATATTCTGTTTGTAATTTACTCTTTATCAACTGTTAGTGTCTTTATTTATATTGTCGTACTTATTACTAGTTTACCTCATTATATATATATAAAACTAGTAGGGTCCTGACCTTTTTCGTCACTACTCTACCGAGGTTAGGCTTGACACTTATTAGGTACCGTTGTGGTATACCCATGTACTTTTCTGTACATGTTTTTCGGGTGCAGATCCAAGTTCTTCGCCTCAGCCATAGTATCTGTGAGGCGAGGTGATATTCAGAGACTTCGAAGTATATCTAGCGCGTCGCAGACTGAGGAGTCCCTCTCTATTCTCTCTTTCAGCTATAGCTCTTTTGTATTTTTCTTTGATTAGACATTTTGGAGTTAGAATAGTGTGTAGTATCTATAACTTATAATTTCATGAGATTCCAGAATTTTGAGAGTTGATTCAGTTTGAGAGTGTGAATTTGTTTATGCCGAGAGGCATCTTAAAAAATTTTATTATGTTTATTCCGCAACTTTTGCTAGTTTCATCATTCGTTTTCCTTTTTCCGCAATTTGTTAGGCTTACCTAGTCGTAGAGATTAGGTGTCTTCACGAAAGTTTACGAAGGACGAATTTGGATCGTGACATTTATATAAGGTAAAAATTTAAAAAGTTTAAAGTACTAATTATAAAGACTTCCTACTTAATTCAAACAAGGAAAATTTAATAAGTAATAAATTCGATTTAATTTAAAAGTCCAGAGTATTCGATTTAATTTCAAATGACTATTTTGTGTAGTATTATTTTACTTTACAAAAGTAAAAAAGACAATAACATTTTGCTAAATATTTTTGTGCTTTTAGGATATATGCGAGTACCAACTTGTTAAATGATGAATATTAAAACAAATCATAAATATTATTAAACAACTTGTTTGAATGATAAAATAAAATTTGAAAAATAGAAACTTTCAAAAATGATGAATATTAATCATATTTAGTTCATAAAATAATGAATCGGATAGCTACGCATGATAACAATGTAACAAAGAATGTATTGGAAGCTCAATTACATTATGGATGTGTTTGGTATAACGAAAAATATTTTTCGGTCGAAAATATTTTCCAAAATAATATTTTCTTGAAAAATGAGTAATAATCTTATTCATTTTTTGGTGTTTCGTACGCAAATTAAGAAAAATGACTTCTCAAGAGTATTCATAAATAATTTAGATATAATAAACATGAAGCCATAAACTTTCAAACCAACAACCTTATGGACCCAAAAAATTTATAAACTTTCGAACCGCTAAACTTTCAAAACCGCATAATTTCGAAACAATAAATTGTATAATTCCTAAATCCATAAACTTCCAAATACATAAACCTCCGAACTCATAATTTTGGAACTTGCAAAATTTTGAGTCTTTAAACCGATAAATAATAAAAATAAAACTGAAATATATATTTAAAAGATTTTTTCGGAGGGGAGAGGTGAGGGTGGGGGTGGGGGCAGGGGTTGGGGGGCTGGGGGTGCAGTAAAACGAAAAAAAATAAAAACTTAAATTACAAAAGAAAAGTAAAAAGAATTGTGGGGGGTGGGGGGTGGGGGCAGGTGTGGAGGTGTATGGGGGGGGGGGGGGAGTTGGTGGGTGGTGTAGAAAAATAAAAAACTAGAAATTTAAAATCACAAAAAAAAATTAAGCCAAAAAATATATGTTTTTGCGGGGGAGAGGGGAGGGGGTAGTAGGGTGGGTGGTAACAGAAAAATTAAAATTTAAGAAAAAATAAAAACCTTTTTTTAGAGAGGGAGTGGGGTGGGTTGGTGAGGATGGGAAAGATTGAGAAAGAGCTTCCGAAAATATTTTCCCTTTTCTTGAGAAGGAAAATATTTTCCTCTAATTGGAGAAAAATAAATTGATAAGGAAAAATATTTTCCATAATATTTAGGCCAACCAAACATAAAAAAATTAAAAACTATTTTCCAAAAAATATTTTCGTTCGTACCAAACCCACCTTATGTATCCCCTTCTTTTGTTTTAATTTCTATCAACGTGATTGTTTAGGTACCATATATTATAAAGAGATCAGCTACAAAAGAAAAAGAATTAACGATGAATAACTAATGTAGTTACAAAATAAAAATTCGCGTAAATTCTATTTAGCGATGAATTAGCTACACATTATCCAAAGATCCTATTAGCTACAAGATGAATTTCGAGCTAATTTCTATTAATAGTAAATTATATAATAAATTTTCTTAATAATATTATTATTTTCACTTTTACCAAATCTATTTAATGGCGATATGCATTAAATTTAAATGATATTCTAGCTTGATTCTGTTTCATTTTTTAAATAATAATTTTAAAAAATTCACGAATAAATCCGTATTAAGAAACTAAACTCAAAAATTACTATGAAACAAGAAAATAGATAAGAATGTAGAGAGCAAGAGATGTGAGCTTCTTATTTCTTTCAAGTGTTTCAAGTGTGTACAATATGATGCACAAACCCTCTATTTATAGGATGATACAGGCAATACAAAGGGATGACGTGAACATGGTATTAACTATTGAGAACATGGAAAAATATCATTGAAGTGTTGAGAATTACATCTATAATGGTAAGAAGTAGTGGGAAGTTAATGGAGAAGAGTAGTGGGTGTTACATGAACTCAAAACATAGGCCGACAAGGTCATACAAGTATCCATGCACCTGACATTTGTCTACAAATCTCTAAGAGTACATAAAATCATAAAAGTCGGGACAGGGCTCCACCATACCAATCAGTACATATCCAAAGCATACTGACCAAATAGGCAACTCCGGAGCAAGTGGAGTGCGCAAACACCTTCGCTGAGCTGATAGTCTAATAAGAGGACTGTCAACCTATAAATCGGGACCTGCGGGCATGAAACGCAACGTCCCCAAGAAAAATAAACGTCAATAGGAATAAAGTACGGAGAATATAAGTCAGGAAAGTATAAATAAGTACAATAATGTAAAGAGTGATAGAGGAGATACAACCTGTAACATCTTAGTGCCTCTGGGACTACTGACATGAAATGCATAATACTTATATATACATAAACTTTTGAAAACATACACCTCTGTAGGCATCATCATTTTCATATTGTACCCGGCCTCAAAGAGGACTCGGTAATAACGTACCAGGCCATCATATGGCTCGGTAGAGTTGTACCCGTCCATATGGAGCTCGGTAAACCTAATTGATCAGTGGTTGCACAATAAATACCATACCGGACCGACTACATCGCAACTCGGTAGAGTAAAAGGGATTCATAACACTCCCTCTTGGATGTACAAAGATAATGTGCCTCGTCAAAACCTTACTAGAAAAAATCCTATGGGAAAAATTCCTAGCAAAGGAAAAAGAGTAGACATATCTTGTAATACGCATTACTTGCAGCCTCATTAAAAACATATTCAGAAAAATCCAATAGGATAAAACCTTAGCTACGGAAAAAAGAGTACAACACGTATTTACCTCCCTCTGATGAAAATATCACTTTATTTCTCGGAGACGATGAATTCCAAGCTTGTATAACAACTTCTCTAATATTGAGATCGGCAATGCCTTGGTGAATTATTCCGCCAAATTATCACTTGAACAAATTTCTTGAATATCTATTTCATCGTTCTGTTGAAGATCGTCTCTACAAAGAAACTTTGACTAAATGTATTTTATTTTGTCTTCTTCAATATATCGTTCTTCCAATTGTGTTATGTAAGCAGGTCTTCAATATTATCAGAATCTTCTCTTCAAAAAATCACATGTCCATTCGTGTTGAGTCGCTTAATTTATAAAGATATTAGTATCTTGGTATGAATAATGAACTTCACGTAATTTCCTGCATTTACATAACCAACAATACTTTAACAATATTTATTAGAATAAACAAATATATCAGTGGTTCTTTTGTAATATATTACTAATTGCATTCTAATATCTCCATATTGAATTAAAGTTAAATCTTGCTCGTATAACGTTATACTCAAGGTTCTAGCAAGAAACATTAGTGCACCCATTGCGCTAAAACACAAAAATAAATCATATATATCATGCATGGATGGTTGAAGCTTTATTTAATAAAATTTTTGAGAACCTCTATATAATTCAAAACAGTTTAAATCCTTCAAGGATTTTTATTATACGCATATCAAGTTTCTCATGTATTGCCATATTAAAATATAAAAACAATTTCATCCACCACATGATAACCTGTCTCCACATAACTAATGACAGGGTATTTACGATAAACCGTGTGCCACAAGTTATCTTTATGTCTGTCGACTTGATTTTTCATTTCATTTTTTGCACAATAGACTATACGTCCAATTTTATATTTTTCAGGTGAAGTTAATTTTTATTGCGTATTTATCATTTGGCCAATCATTTATCTGTCCAGATTCTATGACATATGTGAGCTCATGATTCTCGTCAATAATAATATTAAGTGCTATATTATATGAACAATATCGTCAATGATCATTTCACATTGGTTCCATCATCACACAATAAAGACATAACTTATCGAGATCTAATTATTTTCAGGTACCTGAGCCTCTTCCATGAGGTCTTATGGAATGTTATATCGTAGTGCTCTTTTAAAATATTTGCCTCTTTATGATGACCATCTTGATCATTTGCTCCGATCATTCTTCAAGGAGTTTTATCTTTGAAACTAATGTATCATAAACTCTGTCCATCATAGACTATATTTTAGTTGGAGCATTAGCAGCTGAAATATGACATTTAGCTTTGGGTCAGCAGATTCCCCTGGCAATATTTTACAAATGAATTATTACTTGAACTTCAAGTTCGCATTTTCTTATACGAGGATCTAGGTACACTCATAATAATTGATTCCATGTTTTACTTTTTCAGCTGCCCATTTTTCCCCTAATACTGGGATCACCAACACATATTCCAAATCTTCTTTGGGAACCCATCTTTGTGCATTGTGGTGGGATAATTAAATCATGTCGCATATTTATATTTTAGATGGAAGTTATTTGGTTCCTGACCCTGAACCAATTGTGACAGGGAAATTTTTTCATAACTTGTTGGCTAGATGTGTACAAATATTGTTATATATTAAATAATACACCTCATACCAAATTTCTCTTTGGGAGTTTTGTTCTCATCACCAATGGTTTAGCTATAGTCGGAGGCGTACAACTTCTGCTAAACCAACTTAGATTCAAACCAACATTATCAACATAAATCATCATAATTTATATTCTGGAACTGTGCTCTAGTAATTTGAGCATTCAACCTTGCAAAATCCAAATTGTAAGTTGATAACAAATGCACATATGACCATACAATAGATGCATCTATTGAAATCATATAATAGTAAATAGTCGACATGGCAGGTGACTGGGCACATGCATAATATATATACATATATATCGACTTTTATATGTTTCAAAAATCAATTAATACAATCCCAACCCTTGTTGGTATACTTAATAATTTATCATGAGAACAAGTTGTATTGGAGAATTCTCGAAGAATCTCCTAATTTTTAATATATTCCAATGTGAATTATCGATCATTTTTTGCATCATAATTGAACTGGAATAGCCAATTGGCTGTGCCAACTAATATTTGTTTCAGTAAACATTTAATATGCTATGGCAAATGATTCAATCATCATGCTTACAATAGATGCATCTATTAAGACCATATAATAGTAAATAGTCCACATGGCAGGTGACTGGGCCCATATATATATATGTGTGAGTGTATCGACTTTTATACGTTCCAAAAATCAATGAATACAATCCCAACTCATGTTGGTATACTTAACAATTTATTATGAGAACAAGTCGTATAGGAAAATTCCCGAAGAATCTCCTAATTCTTCAATATATGCCAATGTGAATTATCAATCATTTTTCTCATCATAATTGAACGGGGATGGCCAACTGGTCGTGCCAACTAATATTTGTTTCAGTAAACATTTAATTTACTGTGGCAAGTGATTCAATCATCATGCTTATACATATGTAGTACAAATAGAAGAAAAGTCCGTTAACCTTTCATATTTACCCGATATGATTATAGTAATATGAAGATAATTAGTCTTCCTTTCATTTATAGTCTCATTATGCCAATTAGGGGTGTTCAAACTGAATTGAAAAATCACACCAAATCGAAAAACCAAATCAAACCGATTAAAAAATCCGATTAGGTTTGGTTTGACTTGGTTTGGTATTGAGTAAAAAAGAAACCCGAACCAAACCGACATATAAATATATAAATTTTATTTATATTTTTAAGAGTTTATAGTGATTTTTCTTTAGAAAATGTAGAAATATCTGGGATCCTCTCATGTATATAACTCTGAAAGAGTAAATTAGCGAAAAAATATTGTTAGACGACTAAGAAAATAACTATCATGTGTTACTAAAAATATTCTCCATTAGAATATTTTAATAGATTATATATCTGTCAATCTTTTTCCATAATTACTAAACATATATTCACTTATCAAAGCTTTATTTCTAATTTTAATAAAGTAAAATTGAAACAATTCATGTAACAAAAAAACCTGAAAACTCGAAAAGCCCGACCAAATTAATCCAAATCGATATAGTTGGTTTAGTTTGGGTTTGGTAAAAATCGAACCAACCCGATCCATGTACACCCCTAATGCCAACCACTTTGGCGAATGTATTTGAAATTCAAAAATTCTATTTGAGACTTAATTCTATTTATTTGAGTAGTAACAAATTAGCTTTTTTGGAGCTCTTAATTAATAGTATACTATAAGACTTTTTTTTCACCGTCCATATGGTACATATCTCCTTCACTGGAAAAAATTAAATTATTATAGTCATGGTCAATTATCATAAGCAAAATTAGTTCTTGCTTTACTTTTCCTTTTAATAACTTTTTATAAGGCATGTCAAAATATTTTTGGCATACTACATGTACGCGACCAATGACATATTCATGTAACCACATAGTAATATTAATTATCTTTCTTTCTCTCAAACCTCCCTTAGAAGTGAGTTGTGGGGTGTATCCAATCATGTATTGCACGTTTTTATTCATTACTTTCATCACATATTATTACATTCACCTTTAAGAACAAATCTGCATTCTCAATGCTTATCATAAGTCACATTTTTTTCAAATAATGGAGTATAATTATTGCGACATGCTTTATAAATTTTTCATATCAATTTGATGGTAAATATTTCGTTCACCTTTTGAAAAATAACTTCGAGAACCCTTATTGTTCTACTTTATAGTTACCATAGTGAGGACAACTATTATTTCGTTACTTGCCATGCCCTCGTACATTCATACAGTCATAAAAAAATTATTTTCATTAGTCATTATTAGATCATCAATATGGTGCATTGAGACTCAAACCCAATATCTTACTTATATAAAGGCATGTAAGGCTATAATGTATTGGGACTCGAACCTAACTCTTATCATCATACTGCACCAGGACTCAAATCCAATCTCTTATTCTCGTGGTGCGTTGGGACTTAAATTTACCGTCATATCCTCTGTTAAAAGTTTACTTGTATTCTCCCTCGAGCATTTAAAAATATACCATATCGTTATAAATTAAGTTTTAATATGTTATAAAATATTGCTATTCTTACTTTTAGTGGTCATTTGGTTGATGCATAACTGAATCTTTAAAAGCATTATAAAAAGGTAGTGGCACAATTCATTTATCTATCGTAACTTACATGTCATATAACAATCTAAATTATCTCATTTTACGAAGTTCTTTAATTGGAAAGAAAATTATTGACAATATTTTTAACATTAATAAAAAATGTCAATACTAAAATGACTCTGCCATCTTGTTGCCTCCCACATTGGTTATAAAATAGGCGTAGCCATATATTTTGAGTCACAAGAAAACAATTTTAGAATTTGTTATGCAATAGAATATACTAAGATTATCATATAAAAATAATAAAAAATTGGGTTGCAGAAACACAAACTCACTTAATTTTCTAATTTGCTCTAAAGTTAAATCTCAGTAAAAATGCTAGTGAATTTCCATACTACAAGATGGAGTAGAAATTATACAATGCAATTTACTTAAAATATTATTCACAATATGATCAGAGATGTTACAAATAAAGGCATATCTTTCTGTTTCTTATTTCAATGGACACAATTAACAAAAGAATATTTTAATTAAATACTGCACATAAAATTAATGCAAAGATATGAAAGAGTATGGTTTATATGGATACAAAACTTATCTCTTCATTATCATCTAAGACATCTATCATTGTACTTGATCTTAATGTCTACTTATGATTCACCTAATTTTGACGTAGACGATCATGAAATGAGCCATTCATGCTGATAATATATTAAGAAACTAAACTCAAAATAACAATATAAAACAAGAAAATAAGTAAGAATATAGAGAGCAAGAGATGTGAGCTTCTTATTTCTTTTAAGTGTTTTAAATGTGTACAATGTAATCCATAAACCTTCTATTTATAGAATGATATAGGTAATACAAAGGGATGGCATGAACATAATATTAACTATTGAGAAGGTGGGGAAAAATTACGGAGGTGTGAGAGTTATATCCGTAATGATAAAAAGTAATGGGAAGCTAATGGAAAAGTACAGTGAATATTACTCTTTTGGAAGTTATTAACATCCACCGTATTTCATTACAATCAATACTTTTTTCCCCAATAATACTTATTATATCAAAACCTAACTGTAGGTATTCTTTGTAGCATGTCGTAGTTAATCCATTTGATTTTTTTGAGATATTATTAATCTTAAGTAAAAGTTTATCAATTTTAAATTTTTTAAAAAATTTATTCAAGCTAAAACAACTATTACGTGAACTGCTAATATTATTCTACATAATTAATATTGACATTTGACCAAAGAGAAAGACTTTATATATGATTTAGTCTTGGAGTATCGTCATCTTCTACTTGTACAGTTGCTTTTAGGTCTTTTTATTCTAAAAATAAGGTCAACTCATCAATATGACTCTAGTTATTTTGATTAAGCATGTATAGCACAACACTTTAATTGTAAAGAAAATATATTAAAGTTAGAGCGAATAAGAGGAAAGAAGGTGGAAGTAATTGATTTAGGGTGTGTTTGGCATGAAGAAAAAGAAAATATTTATATGAAAAATGAGTGATTTTATCATTTAGTTTCTCTTGTTTGATTGGTAAGTAAAAATATTTTTTAGTGTTTGGTTAGAGAGTAGAAAATAATTTTTTTTTTTGAAAAATAACTTTTTATACTACTCTACTCACCCCTTTCTTTCAAGTCCCTATGTTTCTTGTGCTCCCCCCGCCCCTCCCCTTCCAAATACCCAATATTTTCAGGACTCTATTTTATTCAAGAATTTAATTATTCTTCTAAAAATTCACACAAATCCAAAAGAGTTAATGTGTTGCTTTACTTTTTTATGCAATTGAAATTTGTGCTCTATAACTAAAAAATATTTTTTTTTGTCAAAAGAAAATGCCCATTCTACATCATAACATAAAAAAAGAGTACCCTATCTATAACATGAAAAAAAATACTATTAATTATAATATTTAATTTCAACTTAGGAGGCGGAGGGGGGATTGGGGTGGCTGGACTGAGCTGGTGCGGGTGTGGGGGTTGGTGGGATTGGGAATAAAGTAGGAATGTTAAAAAAAAATTAAAAAATATTTTCCCTTCTCTCAATAAAAAATTTTAAGAGAAAAATATTTTTCAAAATATTTAAGCCAACCAACCATGAGATTGAAAAATATTTTTCTTCCGATCAAAAACACACCCCTAGTTGCCACTCATTTTATCCATTTTACCTCAATCAAATTCCTTAAAAAACATGAAATTTGGAACTATGTGACGAATTATTATTCATGAAAAATTGGGAACAAAAATTCAAATAATTTTCTTATTATTTATAGCAATTACTAGCTAATTATAAATGCTATTGTAGATACATAATCAATTTTACTAAAGGCCAGTAAAAACTAAACATAAGATCTTTGTATGATTATTATTTTTTAATTTAATGGTTAGGGGGTATAACACATCATATTCATGATCTGCTACACGTAATCTTGATTATATCAATGAAAATTCAACTTTTATCATAATATAATATCAAATTAAGATGCTTAAACTAACAAAACAAAAATAATTAGCTAACGTCGAAGCCTTTTAAGATTTCTCTGTATCGAATTGGATAACTTAGTTTATGCTAATTCTTCATAATTAGATCACGTGAACTTATTCTTCACCATCCATTTTTTTCCTTTTCACTACTTCGAAAGATCACGTATTTAGCTTTTATTTCTTTCTCCTTTCTTTTGGCATTCGAACATAATAATACTATTCCTTTCTTCCGCAAAAATAATATTTTTCGAATTTTGAAAATCAAATACATTATTTTTTTTATTATAACTTTATCTTATATATTTTAAAATATTTTGAATTTCTAATTAGTGTAATTTATTGTATTTTTTACATAGTTTCTACATATATAAATTTTATTTTAAAGACATAAAAATTCTATATTTAAATAATGATCAAAACTAAAAAAATTAAAATCCAAAAGGCATAATTCCTTTCGAGACAAAGGGGTATTATTTTTTCCCTTACTTTTCCGACACGTATAAAGATGAAAGGGTTCCATTAATGTGTAATATATGCCAAAATGTAAGGCTGATATATAACTAAAGGGTACTCTCCATTTGCACATGATTTTCAGCCTTTCAATTTTGCATGTGACTTTCACAAAAGTGATCCACTTAATAGTTTCTTATTCTTACCAAATACCAATCCACTATACTTTTATGCTGCAAAAAAAATCACATGTTAAATAACAAAATCATAGTTTAAGTATACTATTTTATGAACAGCTATTTTTATTTTTATTTTACTATCACTATTAGAAATTAGGTAATTTTCGTCCACATTTCCGACCGCTTTTAGTTGAACGAAAAAATAATGATCGCAAAATCAAGCCGGCTGCAATTGGTCGGAAATTTCCGACCGAAATCGGTCGGAAAATATAATTATTTAATTATATCTTTCCGACCGAAATCGTCGAAGTATTAAATATTAATACGATTATTTAATTAAATAATTTTTGTAAATTATTAATTTACTAAAGAAATAAATATAAATTCATAATTTCCGACCAATTTCGATCGGAAATTTCAATAATCTGGGGAATTTATTTGAAATTTCCGACCGATTTCGGTCGGAAATACCGCTAAAAATTGGGCAAGAATTGCCTGCTTTTAGCCTCCTCCACCTCCCAATATAAACCAATATACATCCTATAATGGCAGCTTACATTGCTGCCATTCAACCATGAAAATTCAATAAAATAGCAACTAATAACCACCACCAACAACAACTAACCAACAACTAATAACCACCACCAACAACAACTACCCAACAACTAATAACCACAACAACTACTAAAATGTTCAATAACAAAATAACAATATAATCATCATTCAAATAACCAACAACAAAATATTAACAAGTTCACAACTTTGTTTTGACATTACACAATATTCAATGAGTTTTTTTATGTAGCATCATCTCCATTTACGGTCCTAGAAAATCATTTCCATCTTCGGTTGTAGGACCTTCATAGTTGGCAAGTGGGGAAGGAGGAGGAGACCGAGGAATGGGGAAAGCACCACAAGCAAGAAGATTGGCTAGCTGACCTTGAAAGAGATCAAATTGTTTGTCCCTCCTTTCTAGCTGACCTTGAAGGATTTCAAATCTCTTCTTTTCACTAGCCTTGGTCTCTTGAAGCTCTGCTGTCAGCTTTGCAATCTTCTCTTCCGTAGCAGATATAGCCAAAGTATCAATCGCCTCGCCTTAGGCGGAAGTCCCTATACTTTGCAATCCAGCCATGTAGCACCAAAACGAGTTATCTGAAAGGTCGTATGCTATCCCCTTTTTAGGACCACCGACAGTATCCAACCATATCATCTTCTCTTCTTCGTCTGAAATGGGCGGTCGCTCGCCTTGCTCATTCGGTGGCAAGCTGTGAGTGTACTCCTCCAAATTGATCTTGTACCGACCCTTTATTTAGAAGATAGAAAATTAGTAATTATATAATATTATAAACATTTATAGTAGTTATGAAACTTACATGTGTAGTCTCTACCTAGTCCCCCACCCATCTAGTTGGATCTGTCGGTGCTTTCTTCTTTCGGATGTGAGTCTCCATGAAGAACTCATCATGACTCATCTTCTTCCCCAATTTTTTTACCTACAAATATAATAAAAGTGTTTACGAAAGTTGTAGCTATACTCACATTTGATTACTTTTCTTTAATGGACAAACGATATCGGAAAATAAAAATTGATATACATAATGAAGGAGTATGCAAATAATCTTCAGTGGCAGAGGCTATTACAGTTTCTAAGTGGACTGAACGATTCCAATTCACAAGCTAGAAGGTAGAATCTAATGAAATCAGTGGAACCTACTTTGAATCAGGCTTACACTCTAATTGTTGAACACGAAAGTGAAAAGAGTACGCCGGGAACCTCATATCACACTAGGATGAACTCAATTGCTGAGGGAAATGGCATTACAGCTTCGCAGAGTTCAGCAGTAAAAGAAGGTTTACTCCAGAAGAATAAAAGGAATTACAATCTATTTTGTGAACATTGCAAGATGAAGAAAAAGTAAAGAGAAATGTTACTAGCTCATTAGTTACCCGGCAGACTTCAATGGGAGAAGGAAACAAGGATCACCTACTACCTATGAAGGAGCATCCATTGGTAACCAAGAGACAATTCATGGTCATTCTCATCAATGAGCACATGCCACACAACATGGAGGATTCACAGTTCAAGCTAAAGGAATCTACAATATAACGCAAACATGTATGATTGTATGCATAGGAATCTTCATGTAGGCACAACACATGGAAACAACAACTATATGCAGATGCAAAGGCAAGGAACTCATAATCTTGTGCAGTTTTAAAATGCACAATCTCAGGGACAGACATCTCAGGAACTCATAATATTTAATATTGAGAGATATATAAATATAATTTGATAAAAATAGACCGAAATATTTTAAAGAATTACCAAATGTCTCCTCGTATCCCCCATGCTCCTTGAACCAAGACAGTGCAAGGAGCCGCCCTTCTCAGATGCTCAGGCCTTCTTGCCATGTTCTCTCTACTTCTTGAATTTGTCGGTGGTCCAATACCTCTCCGGCTCCACCCATATATCCGGTAGAACCCTTGAAGGATTCTTTTTAAACTTTCGAGGAGCTAAAGGAATCAGAGAGTCTCTTACGCAATTTGTACTCCCAATTTTCACAAATTTCATGGTTATACTGGTCCTCCCAAGAACACTTAGTCTACAAATAAAGTAAGTAACATTAGATGAAAATATTATTAATATAACGTTTAAATAAATAAGAATTGTATTAAAACCTTAAATTGGTTGAACATCTGTCGTACGATACTTTCTGGAAAGTCACTACAAGTCAGATAGGGTGTCAAATACAACGTGGCAAGTATATCAGTGATTATCTTTGTAACCATCCTATTTGGAATAAACCTGCAACATTGCAATTACATTAAATAAATAAGAGTAGCTTTTATAATTTGGCAAAAATAAAGAAGTAATAAATAAATCATACCCATTGCCCTCAGGCCTTATGATCAACCTATGGTAGTGATCATAACGCACATCATCAGTATCATCATTCGGATCATCTAAAGCATGTGCAGAAGAGGGGGCATCTGGCTCAGTGCTACTATCCCAAACACGATGTCTAGAAATGCTAGGAAATGAACTTTGTGGACAGGTAGACGGGGTCTCAAATGAAGATGGTTGTGATCCACATCCCTGCACCGATCTAGACCCACGTTGTGATCCAGACCCCTGTTGCGAACCAGACCCCTGTTGCGATCCGTCCGTCTGAAATCTAGATGGATGCGATCCTGCCGGAGATGAAGCAAATGGAGCAGATGACAGGTGTATCACATGGCTATGTGACTGGTGACTTGATGCACCCATGTAACTATTGGTAAGATCATTAGGAGGAAGCGGGGTATAGCCCTGTGGCGGAGAATTGTGATAATACTGCTAGACCGACGAATGGTAGGTAGTATAATGAGTAGATGGATGTGGTGGAATAGATCTGTGCCTAGAAGATTGCTGTCGTCCATCAGCAACAGAGGGATGAAAGTGTGGAGTGGAAGGAAGGGATGGTGTAGCACCATCATCATGATCAATAGGCCTTTTATCTTTCCTAGACCTACCTCGACCCCTACCGGCTATCTGTATAAAGAAAATGTTAGAATTGAGAATATAAATCTACTAGCTACAATATTGCAATACTTCAAAATCTTATTAGTCAATGCACCATGAAATGTGGACTTTTACATCAAATGTGTGTTCTACCAAAACCATCTGCTCACCGTTTCCTTGAGCTGAAAAGGGAGATGGGGAAGTAAACAAGGAAAGTAGACTCATATTAGAAAGAAAATATAAACCAAAGTGTTTGGCATGTTATTAGTAGTAATATAAGTTAAGAGCACTTGAAAAAACTAACAGGCTAGTCGTCTTCATCGACGTATCCTTCATCGTCTGAAGATTCTTCCTCTTCACTTATTTCATTTTCATCTTCATCCTCATTTTCTGTGATTTTTATTTCCTCCATATCAACTTCTTCTAATATGCGTTGAGGATGCTCCAAGTAATTTTCTAACTGATCATCCACCATTTGGTTAACATTTGAGGTATCGTTTTGGTAAGCAACATCTAGTACATTCTCAACTTCCACCCTGTCAACAGGCTTTGTTTTGATTACAACCAACCAATCAGCCTTATCCCTCCGTAATATATATGGAGCATAGTACACTTGCCTAACTCTTTCTACAATTATAAAAGGATCATAGCGATCATACTCCCTCTTTTTATTAACCTTAATTATGTTGTACTGCGAGTGTAAATTTGTACCTCTTTTAGGTGTTGGGTCAAACCACTTACATCGAAAAAGTATGATCTTCTTATTTGGCCAACCTGAATATGACAATTCTAGAATCTCTTTGATTACACCATAATAATCGTTTTCCCCATCCTGTTTGCCTTCACCGCCTTTGACCCACACCCCACTATTATTGCTTTTTTTATTCTTGGAGCATTTCTCGGTGTGAAATTTGTAGCCACTCACAAAATATGTAGACATAGTCGTAACCGTAGATGCAGGTCCCCAAGATATGTCTTGCAAAAATTTATTAACACCATTGTTTGGATTATTGACCTACATGTAGTGTTAAATAAATCACAAGTGATCAAGTATATTCACATGTATAATCACATATGAGAAAGTATGTAAGATGCACTTACACATTCTTTAAACCATGCCTCAAATGTAGAATATACAGCAGCATGACCAAATTGACTCACGAAGTCACTGAGCGACATTGAAAATTATTTGTTAGTTGCATCAACCAAATTAAATAGTAGCCCCTGTAAATTAATCTTACGTCAACACTTACTTAAGAAAGGGTTGAACTTCCAGATAATTTAGCAACACATGAATTGAAGCTGATTTGTACTCCATACTAGTTAGGCCCCTTTGTGTTCGATCTTTAGAACTTCAGCCTAGTTGATTGAATATGGACATTTATGGATATAATGGATCAATATCATTTATCACATTGTGCCGATTGGGCCTATTTATAGCACATGGCACATGACTGTCAAAGTAGTAATAACAAAAATGGGCAGTTTCTTTTGCAATATAGGCTTCGCATATGGATCTTTCAATCCTATTCCTCTACTTAACAAATCGTTTACACTTGCCGATAGTCTTGCACATTGCAATGTTACACGATAACGTTAAAGAAAATTACAAGAATAAATCAAGATTTGATCATTACCTCACAAATGGATACATCCACCTGCATTTAACCGGGCCTCCAAGTCGCGCCTCGTGTACAAGATGAATTGGAAGGTGTTCCATCACATCAAAGAAACCACACGGAAAAATCCTCTCCGGCTTATTAGTGATTATAGGACTGTTCTTATCCATTTTGAAATAGGTTTATTTCCCTTAATGTGGTAGAACATAAGTCTTTGAAGAACAAACTTATCTCTGTGATTGGTTTCCATATATTTTCAGGCAATCCACAAAATGAAATAGGGATTAAGGTTTCCATGAATATATGACAGTCATGACTTTTCATATGAGTCAGCTTTCCCTCAACCATATTGGCACATTTTCCCATGTTTGATGCATAGCCCTCGAGCATCTTTAGATTTGTAACCCACTCACAAATCTGCCGTCTTTGTTCCAAAGTGAATGTATAGCTGACCTTGGGCTTGAACACCTTACAATTGTTCACATATTGCAAATGTAATTCAGGTCGCCTGCAATATTCTTGTAAGTCCAGTCTAGCCTTCGGGTTATTTTTTGTCTTATTCTTATCATCCATCACTGTGTTGAACAAATTCTCAAAATAGTTCTTCTCAATATGCATGACATCAAGATTATGTCGGAGAAGATTATCCTTCCAATATGGAAACTCCAAAAATATGCTCTGTTTTGTCCAGTTAAGAGTAACACCATATCCAGGAAATCTAGAAGGTGGGGTCTCGGTAACTTTAGTAAAGTTCTGAACCCTCTCCCAAATTTCCTCACCGGAATAAATTGCAGGTGGCAAATCATGTTCAACTGTATTCTTTTTGAATGCATTCTTCATCCTTCTGAACTCCTGATCAACCGGCAAGAATTGACGATGACAATCAAACCATGACTGCTTTCGGTCGTTTCTTAAAGTGAACGATTTACCATTTTTCATGTAGTAAGGACATGCTAACTTTCCGGCAGTCATCCACCCAGACAACATTCCATTCGCAGGAAAATCATTAATGGTCCATATTAAGTTAGCACGCAAGTTGAAATTTTTCTTAGTTGATATATCATATGTCTCAACTCCATCATACCACAACTGTTTAAGCTCATCAATAAAAGGTTGCAAATATACATCAATCAAACTCTTTGGATTGGGGGAGCCGGGAATAACATAATTTAGAAATATATATGGACTAGTCATACACATCTCAGGCGGAAGATAATACAGAGTATTAAAGACCGGCCAGCATGAATATGGTGTTGCAGAAACTAAAAATGGCGTGAAACATCGGGCGTCCTTCTATTTTCATAGTACTATCTCATATGAGGAGCAGAACTCATCGATGCGTACAACCTCTTTAATCTAGGAATAAGTGGTAAGTAATGCATTGACTTCACAGTAGCCTTCTTCACGCTGGAAAGCTGCTTAAAATGAGTTTTTTCACAAAATTTATGACTTTCTAAATCTGCATCACCCTTATAATACAACATGCAACCATCTTCACAACAATCAATTCATAGACGAGAGTCCTAACTTAGAAACCAATCTTTTAGCTTTATAGAAATCTTCGGGTATGTTAAAAGCTGGGTCAACTAGTTCACTAATAAGGCCAATGAAAGAATCCATTCCTACTTGAGAAATATTGGTATTTGATTTGATACTTAATAATCTAATCGCAATAGACAACTGAGAGTGCATACTCCCTTGTTTTAGCGGACGACTAGCATCTTCTAACTGTTCATAAATATTTTGCTTCTTCATTAGGAGGTTGTTCAACACTTCCGTTGGTTTCAAATTTGAAGTGCATCCCAAGAGAATCCGCAACCATTTCATGGTATCTCGGATGTTCAATGGTATTCCGCATCGACCTACTACTTTCACCAACAACTATATTATGAAATATACCATCAGTACCACCAATCTCTCTATGACTAGTCCACACAAAATAATTATCTATAAACTCTTTTTGATAAAGATGAATCTTAACATCTGCCGGTTCAAAATAATGCAAACACTTGCACTTTACACAAGGACACCTAATCAACTGTCCAATTCGAAACGGTTCAAGTGACATTGCATGTGTAATAAATTCCTCAACCCCTTCTATAAATTCCTCCTTTAAAAACCGACAATTAGGATAATTCATATTATACATCCAACTACGAGATTCCATCTACATAAAGAACAAATAAATTATATTAATCATAGTTAATTGTGATCGCAGCAACAATGTTGACAAAAGCAAATGACCATAGTGTTGACAAATGATTGTAGCAACAAACTATTAACACAATGGCATTAATATATCTAGTACTTATAATTGAAAAAAAATTGGTAGATTTAGGTGACATTAATGTCCAGGTTAATCCACTTCCTGTTTCTATAATAGAAAGTCACACAACTATTTTATGTGATAGTAAAGTCACATGTATTCCCTTTTTGGTTTCATAGGTATTATTTAAGTTAAATGATTAACTGTCAGACTTGTGTCTGGTTTCAATGGGGCTTATGTGTATAGCTTCGTCTGTACACATCGAAGAGAGTTTTTGAAGAACTAGAAGTGGCTAAAGACGAGTACATTCAGGCAAACAAAAACTAGCCCTTCCAAAGAATGTGGAATCTTATATTAAAGACAAAGAAGCATTGTCTTTGAAGTCGACAAGATTTGCACAAGAAAGGGGATTCAGCCCCGGCAAATGCGATGCAGTGAAAGACGTTGCGGACTATGTGGCCGGTGATTGAGGTAAGAAAAAGTTATAGTACAGAAAAATCAGTTCATGGGGTAAGAAAAATTCTTGGCTGAAGTCATAACTAGGTTGTGTTTTAAAGAAAAAAGGATTTGGAACATTAAGTGAGCTTGTCATCGATATGACTAATTTCTAACAACCTTCTTGTAGTTCTGCAACTGTAATTAAGCATAAAGGAGCAGCAACGCACCTTCTTCAGCTAAAAACTTCTACATTTACAAGCAATGATTTACCATAAAGTGTAATTCATATTCAAGGTTAACATCAAGCATTGACTGATATATTCAGATGATATATAATCGATAGACATTCCTTGAAAATCATCTTTTAAAATTAGACAGAAGAAACATTTCAGGAAAAAAAGCAACAAAGTACAAAACATATATGACCAAGCTTTTCAATAAGCAAGGTGTCTGATAAGCTTATTGATGATCTAATTTTGCAAAAGACGAGCATGTTGGATATCGACCCAAATAAGGCAGCCCACATGACCATATATCAGCGGCGAATAACAAGACATTCCCTGAAACTTTAGAGTCCTGAAGACACCATTTTTAGGATCATATGAAACCAAATTGCCATCTTCGCAACGAATCAAGAGCTCTCCATTATTCAACATGCATAATACTCTCACCAAATGCCGAGTTACAGAATTTGGAGTTGGTGTATAAGCCACAATTATGAACTACTTCATCCAAGACTCTTTCAGATTGTCTTTTTCCATTAGTAGGCAAGCATTATACAAAGATGAGCACATGTGTTTGTTTTATTAATTCTACTGTAAGCTCAATGTCACAGAATTCTTCTAAGTAAGTTCAGATTGTAAGAACAGTTCCCATATACTCCTAAAAGTTTCAGCATAATAAGGAGCATGCATACATCTTACCACTTTAATACTCAGAGTGATTACTCTATTCAGAACTTCTAAAGGGGGCATTCCAATTAGTCAAATTATCAGAAACAACAATCTAAATGGAAGAATTACGTTTTGTTAAATCCTAATGATATCTAGTTACATCAATATATGGATCATCAGGCCTTTCCCACTATCCAATTGGAAAATAAGTGAATGTTATTCACTGTAACTTTGCAAGGAAAACATGTTACAATCGACTAACATTTGGGCATATAGACAGGTTCACTTAAACCTGTCAAACGGGCCGGTCGGACCGGACCGGACCGGTGTAAACCGGGACCGGACCGGACCGGTTACTAAGGGGCCGGGTGGGCTGGGTTCGGGGGAGGGGGTTGGTCCGTTTGGATTTTTTGTAGTTGGAACCGGACCGGACCGGTCCGCTATTGATGAACAGTGGACCTAACCGGGTAAGCCGGCCTGGACCGGCCCGGAACAACGGTAAAATTTTTTTATTTTTTTTTTAATTTCCTGACTTTGTGGGGGCACTAGCAACAGCCAAAATTGGTCCAGATCCGTTGGCCAACGAATATTTTTGAAAAATTGGCCATTTTTTGGTTATTTGTTGTATTTATTAATTTACAATATTAACCCTTCTTAAAATATATAAATACCCTCCCCCTCTTCTTCATTTCTTCACTCAAAATTCTTACCTCAATCTCAATTCTCAATTTCTCAATTTCTCAATTTCTCTCTTCCCTTCAATTTGCAAGATTTCATATTCTAATTTTATAATTTTTATTTGGCTCTCTTTTCTTGAGTTTACTTTACCGAAAATTGTCATTTGGAAATTGAAATTCGAAATTTGAAGTTCAAAGTTAATATGCTTGGTTGATGTTTGTTCGTGGTAACACCGGAATTGCGTAATCAAGTACTCAATTTATTGTCGAATTCAGTGCATTCCCTCCAACTCTTTCTCTTATTTAGTATTTTAATTGCATTTTTTTTGAATAAAAATAGTAATTTCATTTCATCGATAGATTAAAATATTACATAGTTTACCAGTAGCCGCTGACTAGCTACTGTTCAAAACAGTTTAAAATGAAACACTCCCATATGCTTTATATACATTAAATCAAGACAAACATATAGTTCTTCCCTTCTTTTTCCTACAGGTAGTGATCCAGTCTTCGCAAAACATCCTTCCAGTTTTTAAGAGAGGTTCCCTGAATATGCACATGAACTGCTATCTCTTTGCATGTATCCTTTATAACTGAGCTTCCGCCTTGGAATCTAATCTTGTTCCTTTCCCGCCACAGACAGTATATTAACATTCCAAACACACTGGTGGTTATTTCAGCACGTCCATTTTTCCTTTTTGCAATGTTGCTAATCCAGTCGACTTTACTGTTTCAGTCGCAAATGGTTCTCTGGTATCCCAGCCATACGAGCAGTCTATTCCATAGCCCCCAAAATATCGGGCAAGCAAAACATAGATGGTCAAAAGATTCATCTACTTGCTTGCAGAATACACATTGTTGAGGAATCTGTATCCCAAGGAGCATTAGCCTCTCCACTGTTGCCAGTCTTCTGCGCAATGCTAGCCAAACGATAAATTTGAATTTTGGGTGTAGTTTTAGCTGCAGCACTATGCTTTTCCATTATACTTTAGGGGTTTGAGGGAGCTGGAGTCTGTAGAGTTTGTTTATGTTGAACAGTTCTCCCCTCTGTAGCTGGATCAATCGACATTTCAGGTTCCTCTGTATACCCTAGGTATTTGTTATCATTGATCTGGTCTCAAAAATCTTTCTCACAGCCCAGGCAGCTGTTTTAGGAGTTGGTACATCCTCTATGGCATTGGTCTCAAAAATTAATTGCATATTTAATTTTAGCTTATACTTTAATTTTTACAATATGTTTAGTGTTGCTAAAAGAGCATGTAGAAAAGTTACTGGTAGGGGTGGAAATAAAAAAAGAGGTAGTCCTATAGCTTCCGGTTGTAATAGTAATGACCCAATAACACATGTTTCTGAATCATCGCCTAATGATAATGTAGATATAGATTATGAACAATTACAAGAAGATTTTGGAATAGAAGATAATGAAATTGGAATAGAAGATGAGATACCACTTACACCTACTAGTGGAAATGTTGGTAGTGTTGGAGTTGGAGTTGCTAGTGCTATAAGGGGTAGACCACCAGTGGCTCCAACTTTTAATCGTAAAAGAAGAAGTCTGGTATGGAAATTTTTTAAAATAATAGAAGGTACTAATAGAGTTAAGTGCAAACTTTGTAACGAAACATTTAAATATTTGACCGAAGGAAATTTAGGGGGGACTGTGACACTTAGTAGACATATGAGATCTGACCATTCCATAGAATGGGGCAATAATGGGGATGGAAGTCAAACATTTATTAACCCTAATACTGGAGGTCTATTAAAATATGATAAAATAAGGGATCGTGAGGAATTAGCAAAAATGATTGCTTTGGGTTGTCTATCTTTTTCTTTTGCTTCTTCATCGTATCTTATTATGTATATTCAAAGGATTTACAATCCTTTATTTAAAGTTATCCCTAGAAGTACTTGTAGAGCAGATATCTTTAGACTTCATGGACAATATCAAACATACATACGTTATTTGTTTAGTCATCTTCCTTTTAGAGTATGTCTAACTTCTGATATTGGCCATGCTGTTAATGGAAACGATTATTTGACAATTACATGCCATTGGATAGATGATAATACTTGTATGCAAAAATGTATTATCGCTTTTAAATATGATGAAGATCAGAGTCATACTGCTATGTTTATAAGTAGTACTATTGTTGAGGTTGTTGAATTTTATAACCTAAACCAAAAAGTTTTGTGTATGTCATTTGATAATGCTTCAAACAATAATGCCGCAGTTTCAATTTTAAAATTGCATGTGCAACCACCTCTTGATGATATTTTCATGTTAGGTGTGCATGTTATGTTTATAATTTAATTGTTAAAAGTAGTCTTAATTTATTTTCAGTTGAGATTACTCATGTTAGAAGATCAGTTTGTGTTATTCAGGGAAATAATAGACAATCTAGAATAAAAGAATTTAAGACAAAGTGTATCAAGTATAACCTTACACCTAGATTCATGCCAAACGAAATTGTTACTAGATGGAATTATACATATATATTTTTAAAATGTTGCTATAAATGTAGATTTCCAATAACTGAAGTTGCTAATGCACATTATACTGATCCTAGGCGTATGTTAACAAGTGATACTTGGGAGGTCATTAATGATGTTGTTAAATTTTTACATAAATTTTATACTGCTACTGTTGTGTTTTCTGGCGCATATTACCCCATTGTTACTATGGCTTTAGTACATATAGCTGAAATATCTTTTCTGCTATCTGAATTTAAGAAGAAAGAAAAATATAAGGATGTTGTTGAAAAAATACAAGCAAAATTCAAAAAAAAATTCTTTCCAATTCCTCCGATTTACTTAATTGGTGCAGTTTTAAATCCTTCTATTAAAATGTCTGATTGTCACCAATTAATGAATGCTTTATATACTCATATGGAGATTAGAGAAACTGAAACCCCAAATTTATATGATTCCATGAACAAGCTAAATGAATATTTACAACAACTATATAATTATTATGCAAATGAATGTGATAATACTGCTCGTGCTTCTGGCAATGTTAATCCCGCTATGCAATGTAACAGTTCTGCTAATGTGGATGATGAAGAAGGCCTTGATAGTTTTAATATTTTTTCTATATTTTGTAACACTCAAACCAGTAGCAGGAATATTGATGAGCTTCAATTCTACTTGGAGAAGCAAAAGGAGCCTCGCACAAAGGAATTTTCACCGTTGGGGTGGTGGCATGAAAATGAAAAGCAATTTCCTGTTCTTTTCGCTATGGCTCAGGACGTGCTGAATGTGTCAATTTCTATTGTTGCATCGGAGAGTGCATTTAGCTAAGCAAGACAAAAACTTGGAGACACCCGCCACTCATTGGGAAGCAATGCTTTGGAAGTTTTAGTATGTTTCGGAGATTGGATTAGATCGGAACGAAGAAATCAAGGAAAGGAAGATGATGATAACCCAGAAGACGAGGAACTTGGAGATATATTAACCCATGGAAACCCATCCGAATTTAACAGCCAAAAGAAGGTCAACCAGTTCATATTGATTATGATGAACTTGCTAGGGCGATGCAAAACATTTGAAATTACTACTTTACTAGTTTACTTGTTAGAAAAAATGTAAACATTTCATTTTCTACTTTTTCAATTTAAAATTAAGAAATAAAGTAGCACTTGCAATAAGTGCAATTTTTTCCCATCTTACTTGTATTCATTCAATTATTACAAAGTATTAATATAACTTAATAGTTATACTATACATAATTCCAAAACAAAGTGAAAATATACTAAACCTGGCCCGGCCCGGCCCCCTCAACCTCGTAATCCGCATGGTTCAATTTTTACCCGAACTAACCAGCCCGCTACTAATCCGTTACTGTGCAACCCGGCCCGGCCCGAAATCTGGACGGATCAATCTTTTTTTGACCCGGACCGGACCGGTTGGCCCGTTTGACGGGTTTAGGTTCACTAGCCAAATGTAGGATAAGAATTGAGTTTTCAACCAAATGTAGAAAACATAAAGACAACGCTTGTATTATCTAAAACCTTGCAACAGATTATAATTGTATGGGCAGATAAGAGAGCTGTCACAATTCACAATTCGTCCAGAAAATATTGGACCTCACATTAATTAGCCAAAAACTTTTAGCTTTCTTTCTTACAGTTTTACCATTCTATTTAATTTCGTGGTTGGAGAGGATGAATAACTCCTTCTGGTTAATGTTACTACCACTTTCCATAAAACAGTGGTAATAATGGTTGGTTAATCACTATGGCACGTACCTGTAACTCGGTATAGAGGAACCACAGTTGAACCAGGCTATACCAACAGGGCTCACTCGATCACCTCGACATTTCAATATCCACTCCCGAACAGGTCTCACAAGCGAGCTCTACAATTGATTCAAATCAACAAAACCTAACAACAAATGAAGTTTAAGAAACCGGAAATTGCTTTTCAATTAATAGAACTTCAGCAACTATGAAACTGAAAATCGAACTTACGATTGATAAAATATTGAGTAATACTGAAGGATTGCATATAGATGTTCGTAACACGCAGCGGAAGACAATAACAATCCTAGGTAGATTTTTCATGTTTAAAATTTATTTACGTGTCAAAGATCGGATCTAAGACGTATTTGGTGAAGAGAGTTCTTTTTCAAAATTTCTTCGATAGTGCGAAGACTCTATGCGTATGCACACCGAGACCGATCCTTGCTATCAACTCTTTGATCAATGAAACCCGCGAACAAATTGAACGAAGAATATTGTGTTGAAATTTTTCTCAAAAAATCTCAACTCAAATTAGAAGAACAAGAAACACTTTTCTTGTAATTGTATTTTCTCTCTTGGCTTTGTATTGCACTCCCACTTTTACAAAGTAGGTTTTCTTCTCAAGAAAAATTAAAAATAAAAAACCGAAAAACTAAAAATCTTTGCAAATTTTCTCCATCACCCTTTATATAGAATCACCTACAAACCCTTTTCCTATTTGGTTGAGGTAATAATTTTCCTAGGGTAAAAGTTTATTCCAAAAATAAAATTATGGAAAATTTGTATTGAAAATCCAATTTTCCATGCATTGTACACGTGAGAATTTATGGACTTTTTATTGTCCAATTCTAAATTGGATTTTATTAATATTAACTTTTATATTAATATAATATTTTCCTATTGAAAATATTAATCCCATATCAAATAGGATAAAACTTCAATTAACAATCCAATTCACAATTAGATTTATTAACAAGCTTTTATTAATATTGTATTTTATATACATCTATTACATAAAATAATATTAATTATATATATATCACATATATTTCAACCAAGAGATATTATTTAATTTCTATTCCAAGTAGAAACTTCAATTTATTCACAATATTAATTATAATCTTTGTGCTAGCAAAGAATATAATAATATTTCATTTGGACTAATAACTAAATTTATTTGACTAATTCAATTCTTCAATTTAATTATCAAATAATAAATTAATTAATCCTTTAGCCAAGATCAGAACACTCGTTAGTAAGCGACCCCATAGGTTCAATACTAAACAGGTAGTAAATTGATCATATCAATATACTAATCAAGGGTGGCATCTAGCAACACTCCTTAACGACCAGATAGAATGAAGTATACAATTTACTCTCAAGAACCAGTAGAAGAATAATGTAGCAATTCCTTCAGTCCTTATAGCTCTGGATCACCCTAGGATATGGTTCAACTGTCAAATCCTAATAGACGATTAACTATGTGTTCACGTCAAATATAATCGACCATTGAATGACCTAAGAAACCCATTTCTTCTTTCATTCAATTGCCCAAGCCAAGGTCTTAGTTTGGTCGTTTATAATTCATGACAACATGGAGCTTAAACTCATTACCAAGAGTTGACAGATTCCGTCTTGATCAATCACTAATTCTACAAGTATTTAATCGTACCCAATATCCTTTCAACTATCGCCCTAGGGCCATAGGTGTCTAGTATCAAAGCACAATAAATAACTTGTCAATTACTATGACGATCTCAAGTCAAAGGAAACGGTTACATCACATTCTTCAAGAAAATATCCTATTGACAGTTTATGGTAATTCTAACCATTAGGAATTATCCAATGAGTCGGTACAATGATCATATCTCTATATGCATCATCTATCTATGTGATTTAGTTAATGAGATCAACTAATCTTTATCCGATAAAGACGATCACATAAATATTGATCTAACCGAATTACTAATGTCCAAATTAATAATCCTACGATCAAGAACAAATTTAGATTAAATTGTAAAAGACTTTGCTCTCATTATCATGATCACTATCACGATGACAAATCTCAAAATTTAATCAAGGACCTTATCAAAATAATCAAACAATTGATAATAATGATAAAAGAATATCAAATGCCATATATTTTATATCAAATGACATTCACAAAAATATGTTCAAGTTATCAAATATGATATTGGATCTAGGGCATATCTACTATATCCCTAACAATCTCACACTTGCACTAGAGCCAATAGCTCTTGTACTTCATCCCCAATTTCCACTTATGCTTGTCAAACTCCTTTGTGCCAAGCGCTTTGGTGAATGCATCTGCATCCTTTTCCTTTCCATCAACCTTTTGAATCTCGACGTCTCCACGTTCAATGATCTCTCTTATCAAGTTATACCTTCGCAGAACGTGTTTGGACTTTTGGTGTGATCTTGGTTCTTTTGCTTGAGCAATGGCTCCAGTATTGTCACACAACAATGGAACCGCACCTTCCATTGAAGGAACCATACCAAGTTCAGTTAAGAACTTTTTAATCCATACAGCTTCCTTAGCAGCTTCACTAGCTGCTACATATTCTGCTTCAGTCACCGAATCAGCTACTGTAGCTTGTTTGGAACTTTTCCAACTCACTGCACCACTATTTAAGGTGAATACATAACCAGAAATAGATTTGCTATCATCCCTATCTGAAGAGAAACTTGCATCAGTATAACCTTCAAGTTTCAACTCAGAATCCCCATAGATGAGGAATTGGTCTTTAGTCCTTCTTAAGTACTTAAGAATGGTCTTCACCACCTTCCAATGTTCCTCACCAGGATTTCCCTGATATCGGCTAGTCACTCCAAGTGCATAAGCCACATCAGGACGTGTACATGTCATGGTATACATGATAGCTCCCACTGCACTAGCGTATGGGATCCTACTCATGCGTTCTCTCTCTTCAGGTGTTTTAGGACAATCCTCCCTACTGAGAGAAATTCCAGTGCCTATCGGTAGATAGCCTCTTTTGGAATTATCCATGTTACACCTCTTTAAGATAGTATCAATGTACAAAGACTGAGAAAGTCCAAGCAGCTTCCTAGATCTATCTCTATATATATTTATTCCTAATATATAAGCTGCTTCTTCCAAGTCTTTCATGGAAAACTGTTCAGATAACCAAATCTTGGTATTTTGCAATGCCGGTACGTCATTTCTTATGAGCAATATATCATCAACATACAACACTAAAAATATAATTGTGCTCCCACTAACCTTTTGCACGCACAAGGTTCTTCTTCGCATCTAACAAAATTGAACTCTTTAATTGTTTTGTTAAATCGAATATTCCAACTTCGAGAAGCTTGCTTTAATCCATAAATAGATCTTTGTAGCTTACAAATTTTATTATGATCAGACGAAGATGTGAAACCTTCAGGTTGTGTCATGTACACATCCTCTTCTAGCTCACCATTAAGGAAAGTTGTTTTCACATCCATTTGCCATATTTCATACTCATAGTATGCTGCTATAGCAAGCAAAATCCGAATATATTTGAGCATTGCCACGGGAGAGAAAGTCTCGTCATAGTCGACTCCTTCTTTCTGACGATATCCCTTGGCAACAAGACGTGCTTTGTAGGTCTCGACCTTTCCTTCTGCTCCATTCTTTTTCTTAAAAACCCATTTACAACCTATAGGTTTTATATCTTTTGAAGGTTTAACTAAAGTCCATACTTTATTTTCCTTCATGGATTCCATTTCGGATTCCACGGCGTTTTGCCACTTCTCATAATCAGAACTTTGTATAGCCTCTTCATAGGTCTTAGGGTCATCATCATTATGATCAACCTATTTGATAAATCATCTTGTACCAATAAATTTAATCTAGTTGGTGCATGATGTTCTCGTGTAGACCTTCGAAGAGGTACTTGTACAACCTATTCACCTTGTGTTGGATTTCGTTGTTGCTCAATTTAGTTTGGAACTGGTTCATTAACCTGTTCTTGAAATTCATTTAGTTTTTGAACTTCAACCGTTGAAGATGGCAATTTCCTTGGCAACTTCAAAACATCCAATAAAGGGTCTTCAACTTGGGTCTCATGATCTTCCTATTGTGTTGATTCATTAGTTTCTTGATCTTCATCAAGTTCTATCTCTCCATTATAATTTCCTACCGAAAGGAATTCCCTTTCCAAAAATGTTGCTCCTCTAGACACAAACACTTTATGGTCAGAAGGGTGATAGAAATAATATCCCCTTGTTTCCTTGGGATACCCAATGAACCTACACTTATCAGATCTTGAGTCAAGTTTATCAGACTGTAGTCTCTTAACATAAGCTGGACAACCCCAAACCTTAATATGTTTGAGGTTAGGCTTACATCCTTTCCATATCTCATATGGTGTTGTAGAGACTGACTTAGTGGGAACTTTATTAAGTAAGTATGTTGCTGCTTCCAAAGCATATCCCCATAAATTTATTGGAAGATCAGTGAACTCCACCATAAATCTCACCATATCTAATAAGGTTCTATTTCTCCTTTCAGACACACCATTGTGTTGTGGTGTTCCTGGAGGTGTCCACTGTGAGAGAGTCCCATTCTCTTTGAGATATCTCGTAAAATCTTCACTAAGATATTCTCCACCTCTATCAGACCTAAGTACTTTGATACTTTTACCATTCTGCTTCTCAACTTCACTATGGAATCTTTTGAACATTTCAAAAGATTCAGACTTGTGTTTCATAAGATATACAAATCCATATCTTGACATATCATCAGTGAAGGTAATGAAGTAAGAATATCCACCTCTAGCTTGAATTTTCACAGGCCCACAAACATCTGTATGAATTAGTCCCAATAATTCAGAAGCTCTTTCTCCACTTCCAGTAAATGGAGATTTGGTCATTTTTCCTTTGAGACAAGATTCACAAGTTGGATATGATTCAAAATCATACTCGTTAAGGTACCCTTCCTTGTACAACATGTTGATTCTTTTCTCTCCAATATGACCAAGCCTACAATATGTTTGATTTACATGATCATCTCTTTTCCTCTTAAGACTTGAAACATGCATAATCAAATTAGCATTCACACTAGGTAAGACATAAACATCATGTTGGAGATAGCCATTCACATATAAATTATCACTATAATAAATAGAGCAAATACATTGCCTATATTAATGCGAAAACCACGTTTGTCTAACATAGAAGCTGAAATTATGTTCGAAACAAATTTAGGAACGTAATAACAATCATCCAACATAAGTACTTTGCCCGTAGGCATTATTAAAGAAATTGATCCTACAGCTACGGCCGCAACTTTTGCACCATTTCCAACTTGTAGACTAACCTTGAAAACATTTTTCATTAATGTCTCACCTTGTTTCTTGTCCTTTAGAGTTGCAAGATACTCCTTGCAGTTTTTCTTCCAATTATTTATGATAAACCTTGTTGCCTTGAACATCATTCTCTGGAGGGATTATCTTTGCATGCTTATCGATCACATCCATAAGCTTTTCATGCATGAGAGCAATTCTCAATTTTCTATACCAGTCATCAAAGTTTGGTCCTACCAATTTGTTGGTCTCAAGTATTTCACACAGTGATATAACAGACATATTGAGAAATCTAAAATATAGAAAAGAAAAAGCAGTAATATAAGAACATATTTGCATATATCATAAAGACATGGACTTTTATCTAAATGATATTTCCACTAATTATTTTAAACTAAACTATTTACCCTCATTATAGTTTACGAGATCTTTATTTCTTTTAGTGGAGTAAAGGAATCCTTTAACAATATGTATGAGCCCCTTGGAAATCAAGTCGTTTCTCACATATATTTTAAAGGTAGGTACTCTTACCAATTGTATCCCCATACAATTTCTTTAAATAGCTCTATGTCAAATAGTCCCCTGGTAGTCAGGTCGATCCTATTGGCATAGTTGAGTTCAACCATCATGATAGCAAATAACTTATTAAATTTTATACTCCCCCGGGTAGTCCAGGCGTCTAGTGTAAAATTGAATAATTCTTTCTAATGCAATAAATAATTTTAACATATTCTCGAACTATAAGTCTCCTGGTAGTCAGGCCGCTCCTTATAAACAAGAAATAAGTAAAATTAATTATCTTGATGAATAGCTTTATAATAAAATATCTTATATTTTATTATTTAAGAACTCAAATTTTACTAAGAGGGAATTGTTACAAAAATGATTTTTTTTTAATAACACGAAGATCAAATCTTTTATAGCATGTGAATTTAGTTCAAGTTGTCTACTTGCTTAGTCCTAAATTAATTTACATCATATGCAATAAATAATTCTAAATTATGTAATGGACAAGCACATGGCATAAAACACAATTCAACATCCTCTAACATATTTATCTTATATATCACATAAAAAGAATTCATGCTAGAATATTATTAATTAACATCTCATGAACTAATAACAATTAAAATAACAATAGAATCATGTAACCTATTATAGATTCTCGTTGTATCTAATACAAAATTTCAAATTCAAGTTATGAACGACCTCAATAGTTACATGAATGCATATTTTATCCACAATAAAATAATATCAACATTCAAATGATTTGACTATTGCACAAGGTACACCTATTATGGTTTGAACTCTTCAAATATAATATTAAAATATTTTTAAAATAAATTTTAGACACAATAAACCACGGCTCTGATACCACTGAAGGATTGCATATAGGTGTTCGTAACACGCATCGGAAGACAATAACTATCCTAGGTAGATTTTTCATGTTTAAAATTTATTTACGTGTCAAAGATAGGATCTAAGACGTACCTGGTGAAGAGAGTTCTTTTTCAAAATTTCTTCGATAGTGCGAAGACTCTATGCGTATCCACACCGAGACCGATCCTTGATATCAACTCTTTGATCAATGAAACCCGCGAACAAATTGAACGAAGAATATTGTGTTGAAATTTTTCTCAAAAAATCTCAACTCGAATTAGAAGAACAAGAAACACTTTTCTTGTAATTGTATTTTCTCTCTTGGCTTTGTATTACACTCCCACTTTCACAAAGTAGGTTTTCTTCTCAAGAAAAATTAAAAATAAAAAACCGAAAAACTAAAAATCTTTGCAAATTTTCTCCATCACCCTTTATATAGAATCACCTACAAACCCTTTTCCTATTTGGTTGAGGTAATAATTTTCCTAGGGTAAAAGTTTATTCCAAATATAAAATTACGGAAAATTTGTATTGAAAATCCAATTTTCCATACATTGTACACGTGAGAATTTATGGACTTTTTGATTGTCCAATTCTAAATTGGATTTTATTAATTATATATATCACATATATTTCAACCAAGAGATATTATTTAATTTCAATTCCAAATAGAAACTTCAATTTATTCACATTATTAATTATAATCTTTGTGCTAGCAAAGAATGTAATAATATTTTATTTTGACCGATAACTAAATTTATTTGACTAATTAAATTCTTCAATTTCATTATCAAATAATAAATTAATTAATCCTTTAGCCAAGATCAGAACACTCGTTAGTGTGCGACCCCATAGGTTCAATACTAAACTGGTAGTAAATTGATCATATCAATATACTAATCAAGGGTTGCGTCTAGCAACACTCCTTAACAACCGGATAGCATGAATTATACAATTTACTCTCAAGAACCAGCAGAAGAATAATATAGCAATTCCTTCTGTCCTTATAGCTCTGGATCACCCTAGGATATGGTTCAACTGTCAAATCCTAATAGGCGATCAACTATGTGTTCACGTCAAATATAATCGACCATTGAATGGCCTAAGAAACTCATTTCTTCTTTCATCCAATTGCCCTGGCCAAGGTCTTAGTTTGGTCGTTCATAATTCATGACAACATGGAGCTTAAACTCATTACTAAGAGTTGACAGATTCCGTCTTGATCAATCACTAATTCTACAAGTATTTAATCGTACCCAATATCCTTTCAACTATCGCCCTAGGGCCATAGGTGTCTAGTATCAAAGCACAATAAATAACTTGTCAATTACTATGACGATCTCAAGTCAAAGGAAACAGTTACATCACATTTTTCAAGAAAATATCCTATTGACAGTTTATGGTAATTCTAACCATTAGGAATTATCCAATGAGTCGGTTCAAGGATCATATCTCTATATGCATCATCTATCTATGTGATTTAGTTAATGAGATCAACTAATCTTTATCCGATAAAGACGATCACATAAATATTGATCTAACCGAATTACTAATGTCCAAATTAATAATCCTACGATCAAGAACAAATTTAGATTAAATTGTAGAAGACTTTGCTCTCATTATCATGATCTCTATCACGATGACAATTCTCAAAATTTAATCAAGGACCTTATCAAAATAATCAAACAATTGATAATAATGATAAAAGAATATCAAATGCCATATATTTTATAACAAATGACATTCACAAAAATATGTTCAAGTTATCAAATATGATATTGGATCTAGGGCATATCTACTATATCCCTAACAAATACATGATACAGAAAATCGAGCAAGTGTTATAACGCCAAGAACCGAGACTTCAACTTCCAGCAGTAATCAGGCAACTCGAACTCGAAAACTCGAGCCATCTCCATTTTTCGCAACCAGAACTGTGTGCGTGCGTGTTTTGGAGTTCGTGTGTCGAAGACTGTGCCCATCGCAGCTCTTTTTTGCCACTAATTTTGCTGAAGAAGATGAAGAACGAAGGTGGGGTTCCTCTCAATTCCCCAGCTCTTTTTTGCGCTGATTTTTGTTCTCTTTGTGCATTGCATCGAGTTAGGGATTTTAGGTGGGGAAGTGGGTTTGGGTATTGGGTTTTTGGGTCGACCCGGTTTGGAGTTATAGTATATATATATATATATATATATATATATATGTATGTATGTATATACATATATATATAGATATGTATATAAAGAGAGAGAGACGTAAATATAGTATAATATAGTACAGTATATCTAATATAGCATATATATATATATATATATATATATATATATATATATATATATATATATATATATAATATTAAATATTATTTACTTAAAACCTCTTTATTATCATACAATATTATAAAAATTTTGTTCTAATTCATATAAAAGCATTAATTCTCGATTGGTTAATTAAATATACAAAATTTTTGTATTCAAACGTTCCAACCGAATTCAGTCGGAAATTTAGAAATATTTTAGTAAATAATTATTTTTGTACATTAATTCTGATGACTATGGTAGTGTAATTATCAATGTAATTATCAAATTAAAAGATAAACAATCACGCTATATAATATAATATAGTATATATCTAAGTGTATAGTATATAAGGTATATTCGATAAAACATTAGATATATTAAGATGTATGTGTGTGTGTGTGTATATATATATATATATATATATACACACACACACACACACATAGATAGAGAGAGACATATATATAGTATAATATAGTACAGTATATCGAATATAGTTTTTATATATATAAACAATATTAAATATTATTTATTTAAAACCTCTTTATTATCATACAATATTATAAAATTTATATTTAATTCATATAAAAGCATTAATTCTCGATCGGTTAATTAAATATACAAAAATTTTGTATTCAAACGTTCCGACCGAATTCAGTCGGAAATTAAGAAATATTTTAGTAATTAATTATTTTTGTACATTAATTCCGACGACTATGGTAGTGTAATTATCAATGCAATTATCAACTTATAAGATAAACAATCACTGCTACATATTATAATGTAGTATATATCTAAGTGTATAGTATATAAGGTATATTCGATAAAACATTAGATATATTAAGATGATTATGTGTGTGTGTGTGTATATATATATATATATATATATATATATATATATATATATATATATATATAGAGAGAGAGAGAGAGAGAGAGAGAGAGAGAGAGAGAGAGAGAGAGAGAGAGAGATAGAGAGAGAGAGACGTATATATAGTATAGTATAGTACAGTATATTGAATATATCTTATCAATGTAATTATCAACTTATAAGATAAACAATCATTGTTACATAATATAATATAGTACATATCTAAGTGTATAGTATATAAGGTATATTTGATAAAACACTAGATATATTAAGATGTATGTATGTATGTGTATATATATATATATATATATATATATATATATATATATATATATATATATATATATATATATATATATATATATATATATATATATATATATATATATATATATATATATATATATATATTATATTATAGTATAGTATAGTATATATCAAATATAGCTTTTATATATATATAAACAATATTAAATATTACTTATTTAAAACCTCTTTATTATCACACAATATTGTTAAACTTATATTTTAATTCGTATAAAAGCATTAATTATCGGTTGGTTAATTAATTTATCGTGTTTTCTCTGCTCATATACTATATATTGACTTATTTTTTTATTTCCCTTTGTTTAATACTAAATCTATTTGGAGAGTTAGTATATTTCTTTTAATTATAATTCTTCTAAGATGTTTAACTAAAAAGAATTATGAATTGTACTACTCATTATGTACCTCATAAAGTATGAGAAAAAAAATCAAAATTCAAAAACAACAAAAAAAGTAGATGTACTATATAAAGGCTAAATGAATGCAATTTTTTCGTTGACTTGACAATGAAGGAATGAGTTGGAATCTAATTGGTCTAAATTAAGTAACCTTTAATCCTCAGCAAAGAAAGCTCAGTTTGTACTATACTAATAATTTTAAAACCGAAAATGTCAAAATAACACAAATAACAAACATACCAATAAATAAATATTTTACCAATTCCATACGCTAATCAATGATATAGTTTATGATATGACCTATAATACTATCATGTTTGCGCACACAGCTGATTTTTGCCATAGAGAATCTCTCTACCCCATTTTCGTGTCACCACCTAACGACACCCACCCACCCACCCACCGCTGACCCTTACGGCTGACCTTCTCTGCATCTCCTTTCCCCCGTCTATTCTTCCTGCCTTCTACGCCAAAGCCAAAAACCTTTCTCTCCCCCTCCCCCCACCCAACCACCCCCTACGCTTACTAAAACCAACTTCCCATTTTCTAGGACCAGAAAATGCATAATGATCAAGCTTCTTCACCATCACAAACCGGAGCTCCGACCCAATTAAGAAATACCCAAATGATGCTTTCCGGTACCCTTGACGACCCGACAATTTCCTCCTCCCTATTTGATTGGTCCGATTTCCTTGAATTCAACCTCGACGAAGAACAATTGAACATCTCATTCGACGACCCGTTACTTCACCCGCCGGAGACAGAGACAGAACCGGAGGAACCGTTAATATTACCCTCTTCGGAAGATTCACCGCAGAGCCAGGAGGCGGATGCAGATGCGGGTCGGGTCAGGAAACGGGAGCCGAGGATGACGTGCTCGAACTTTTTAGCGGGTAGGATCCCGTGTGCTTGTCCCGAGTTAGATGAGAAGATGGAGGAAGAGGAGCTGGGAGGGATTGGGCCCGAGAAGAAACGGGCTCGGACTTTACGGGCTTCGTCCGGAGCTGCTGGGGCGAGGTGTCAAGTACCCGATTGTGAAGTGGATATCAGTGAGCTGAAAGGATATCATAAGAGACATAGGGTCTGCTTACGTTGTGCTAATGCTACTGCTGTGTTTCTTGATGGACAGAGCAAGCGATACTGCCAGCAGTGTGGCAAGTACGTTTACTTTTTTTTTGTTTTTAAAATGGATTATGTTATACACTGTATAAAGATTTGATTTTTTTGCACTATCAGAAATTTAACATGTCTGATCGCAAGTTAGTTATCATTTTTTTAAAACCAAATTATCAATTATTGTTTATCAAGAGATTTAATTGTAATTATATACAGTTACAGTGTGAAGATCTTTTTACACTATCAGTGAAGTTTAAAAGTGTTATTTAATGTTTTTACCAAATTATTAATTACTGCTTTTAAAAGATGTACATGTAAATTTTAATTACCTAATAGGTGACTTGATTATGTAGAT
The DNA here is from genome assembly GCA_034376525.1 of Nicotiana benthamiana. NCBI lineage: Eukaryota > Viridiplantae > Streptophyta > Magnoliopsida > Solanales > Solanaceae > Nicotiana > Nicotiana benthamiana. Next base: position 32,295,365 of record CM067331.1, on the reverse strand, counting down.
ATCTTATATAATTATGAGTGAATAGAACTTAAATGTCTATTTCACAAGTACACGTTTTATGCTAGCAGATCATAGCCTGGAGTAATGATGAGAGGATATAACAAAACAAGCAGAATAAATGTAGATATAACGGGATCAGAATAGTTTGGGTTTGAGGCGTGAATTGATTGTTGATTGATTTGAAAGTACAACCACGTTTACCACATTTAGCATGCATGAAAAGTAAAGAGAAATGATATAAAACCTCTTTTAGTAATACTATGACTGATCAAACCATTGTTAATACTCAAAGTGATAAAAAAGGAAGTTTCAGAAAGCCTGCCAAGAAATATATGTTGATGTGTTTGCAAAAGATGGCTTTAGATTGAGTCATTAAACTAATCTCATAGGTGATGTTGGTACTTAAAAAAAAGATTAATCTTTGATTGAGCTCTTTGAGTATACATATAGTATGTGGGATTTGCTCACGAGTTTGGTCTTTGAACTAAGGATTCTCTTCCCTTGGAGTTACTTTGACAGACATTTCAATTGTATCTTTTGTTTCACTTGATCACTTCTAGTCTTAAGTGTATTTATATGAAACTGTTGGGTACACATTGCTATCTAGTCAAGAATTTGCCAGATATCCTGAATTGGCGCGTGCCAATTCCAGATGCAACCGATATGTTAATGCTGCTATATACCTTTTCCAGGTTTCATATTTTGTCGGACTTTGATGAAGGTAAACGTAGTTGTAGAAGAAAATTAGAGCGGCACAACAACAGGCGCAGGAGAAAAGCCACTGATTCTTCGAAAATGTCTGTTGAGAAGGAATCTCGGCAGGTCACAATGGCTGATGATATTAGTGGTGATGATGACAATGTCAAAGGTATAATGAACTTGAAACAATTTTGTGGCTAAACAGTTGTCTTCTGCTGGAAAAGCTGTATTTACCTGTCATTCATCTGTAGTAGATGGCATGTTCCATATGTTCGGCTACTACTGGTTTAAACTGAAAATAAGATATTTTTTTTTTGAATGACCAGATAACACATGCACGGGCAGCCAATTAGGAGAAAGGGAAATCTTATTAGAATCTGAAGGACATGTGCCAATAGGTTCTACTCAAGGCATCCAAAATAATCAGAGTGACAGTTTCACGGCTTCTGGTGAGACACAGGGTGATGCAGAAAAAGAGAACTCCAAAAATTCCCTTTCTCCATCCTATTACGACAACAAGAGTGCTTTTTCTTCGATGGTAGGTCTGATGACATTATTTTCCCTTTTCCCATTAATTTCCATTTATTTCTGGACTATAACTTTGAATTGACTGATCATCATTCTTCTTTGAACAGTGCCCAACTGGTCGGATCTCATTCAAGCTTTATGATTGGAACCCTGCAGAGTTTCCTCGAAGACTCCGGCACCAAGTATTAAAGGATTAATATTACAGTTTAGTACATAAGAGAAAGTAAATTCTTTTTCTCCAATAGAGTTCATGGGGTTTGATTGACATTTTACTCTACAGATCTTCCAGTGGTTGGCCAGTATGCCTGTTGAATTGGAGGGCTACATTCGTCCAGGTTGTACAATCTTGACGGTTTTTGTTGCAATGCCAACATTCAAGTGGGGTAAGGTAATATGGTTACTGTTCCTCTCTGATGATAACCAAATTCTGTGTGTGATTGGTCTATGAGTGTTTAGATATTACCATGGATAGTACAATTTTGAGTAAGTGGTGCATCTCCTCTTTGAATGGTTACTATGACCATCTTTACTAAGAGATTGTGTTTTGAGTTTCTAGGTCAGGAATTCCTCTCATAGAACACAATGCAATAGTGAAAATGAAACTCAGAGTGCTGCAGGAGTTAGATATTAGGAAGAGTTACCATACTGCTTTGTGTTTGACATGTCTGCTACATGTGGCTTCTGTAACATTTTGGCTGTGGATTTTCCATGCTATGCTTTTATAGAACATCATTTGTTTCTAAATGATCAAGTTCCTCATTGGGTTTAACAGTTGCTGGAAGACCCAGCTGCACACCTATATGAGTTTATTGCATCACCTGGAAACATGCTTCGCGGTAGAGGAAGCTTTCTTGTTTATCTCAACAACATGGTATTTCGCGTTACAAAAGGTAAATTGGTACCTCAAGTTTTCTACCCTTAAGCTCTGTTGACGAACTTATAAGATCAATGAGGTCTAATCTTTATTTCAGAGACCCTACTTTTTCATTTGATGTAGATCTCGTTTGGCTAATACGACTAATCCTGCCATTTCATTTTGTTGACAGTATTTAACTAGGTATGAAGTTTAAGATGCTAGTTTGACCAAATATAAGATAAGAAAAAAAATATTGGACTACTGGTTAAAAAGTTAGTTTGATAGAGAAAACATCACTTAAAATATTAAAAGCTGAATAGCTTGATATATTTGAATTCGTGAAAGTTTGAAAGTTGTATAAAAATGGAATGGCGTTAGGAATTTAGAAACATGGAAGATAGAAAACTGTCATATACATTGGAGCAGACGGAGTATTTAATTGGACCTTTGTTTGCCTTTTCTGTACATAAGGTTGTTAAATAGGTTCCATTTATAAACTTCTGAATGAAACTGAATTCACCATCCCTCCTAGGTTGACTTGGACGCACACCAATTTGAAATTCACTTTTTTCCGCGTAAATTCAAAAATATGAGTTCCCAGATCTCCATATCTTATCGTTCGTGAGTTTAGGAACAACTTTTCCTTTCCGTTTCTATTGTAAATATAGACGGTCCGGTCATTGTTACATATTTATTTTATTAGTATTATGATTATTATTATTATTCTGATAATACCTCCTACCAGCACATGTGTCGAGTGACCTGTCTACCAAGGCTTATACGGATCGGAAGAAATCACCTAATTTCCCCTTTTATGGCCTTCACTGGGATTTAAACTCTCGTTTCCGTGGTCCGTTCTGGTCAATGTTATATTGCACATCGTATTATGATGTACTATTTGTCAATATCACTATCAAGTGACTAGTTAAAATTTTCTACTGAAAAATGTAGTCCTAATTCCTAGTTTTTATAGACATGGTAGTAGGTAGGCCCAACTCCCAAGTGCATATATAATTTTTTCCGGGGTGGGGTGGGGTGGGTGGGTTCAGGGGTTAAAATAATTAGCCAACTTTTGAACATTGTTGAACAGGAAGAGAAGTAAGTTCCATATCAGATGATGTATTTTCAAGGTTTTGCACCTCTCAAGTACAAAGAAGAGAGAAAAACAAAAGCACCCCGCTAAATTTTTTCACAGAACTAGCGAAAGCGTTCTTCAAACTCACGTTAAAAGAATGTAAGATGGAAAGAAACCTCACCCACACGTTCCTCAACCCCTCAAGATTGCAAGAAGCGTTGAATAAAGGAAGAACAATGAAATAAAAAGTAAATTACGTTTTTGAAGCAATAGCTTAGAAAAACTAATCACCAACCTTTATTTTCAGCAAGTTGAGCCCTTTATATAGACCTTACAATGAGTAAAATGGAGAAGGTTAAGGAAAACCAATCCTAACTAAACTAGAATAAGAATAAGGCTAAGAAAACCTATCCTAACTAAAGTTGAAAAAAGAATTCTAGTAAGAATGGGATACCAACTAACAATCCTAGTTTGACTAGAACTACAAATATAATCCTACTAAAATAAGAATTAAATTACTAGGAAATAAGAAATAACAAATCCTAATCTTTAAGGAAAATAAATCCTAATCTTGAGTGGATTCTTCACTTCTTGAATTTCTTGGATTCTTAGCGGTCTTATCTTGCATCATCAGAGTTGGTCCACCCTATGGACAATGGGAAACAATTTTCACATTTTCCATGTATAAATGTATGTCTATGCGTTATCTATGCATAATATCGGTGGGACAAGTCACAAACCCAAAATAATAGATCAACACCGAAGTTGCAATTTTAAATGGTAACAAATATTCTTTATAAAGCAGGTGAAAATTCAGTAGTGAAAGTCAAGCTAAAGGGACCAGCACCAAAGCTTAAGTCTATTCATCCTACTTGCTTTGAGGCTGGCATGCCTATGGAGTTTTTTGCCTGTGGAACCAATCTAATGCAGCCCAAATTCCGGTATGAGTTAGAATCACATTTTTGTCAATCTATATTCTGCTTATATTTGGTTCTGTCGAAGTATCTTGAGTTCTTCGTTAATTGTCAACACTCAACAGGAGATATTATGATAGGAACAGAGTTGTTTATGGACAAAAGAAAATCTCAAGCTTGCTGACTCTACTAAAACTAGCTTATCCGAGCTCTAGAAACTGAGAGTTTGTATATGTTTGCCTTTGTTTTTGAAATTGGTAACATGTTGCATATATCAAAAATATTAGCACAAAGCTTGTGCTGTTAACCAGATACATCCTCCATAATACCAAAATAAAGCACCCCTAGACAAAAACTTACAGGGATTCTATGACTACAAGTATGGATTCATAGCCCTTCTTACCAAAACAAAAAAGTAATATACAATTCATTTTTATCCTCTGGATGGAGTTTCTTGTACGCTTAGAACATCTGGTATAGAGGACATAACTATGGATATGAAAGTGGTATAGAGGTCGAGAATAAAGGTAAAAGGCTAGGTAGCGGAGCGATGTCCTTGTTTGTACATCAACTTTAGTACATTATTTAGTGTCGTTTGTGTATTTTCGTACTCCTTGACTTTTGTTATTACTTGTTGTTGCTTTCATTTGGATTTTTTTGATTGCATTACCTAGTGCAGGTTTTGTATTTTCGCTTTGGTTTTTCAATTGGTTTGCTTGCTGTTGCCATTCTTTTTATCTTTCTTAAGCTGAGGGTCCCACCGGAACGCCTCTCCGCCTTCTTAAAGATAGGGTTAAGGTCTGCGTACACTACCCTCCCCAGACACTACTTGTGGAATTATGCGGGGTTTGTTGTTGTTGTATGTTGGACTTCGATTCCAATAGGGCAGGGATGCAGTAGACATGTTAGAGCTTAGTTCATGCTCAAATTTCATCTCTATTGAATTTGAGTATCGAAATAGCGGATATAGTCATGATTCAATAGGCTAGGTCCACTTACGTTTTCTTTTATTGGTTCAAATGGGTATGCCCATTTTATAATGGAAAATGGAAGTATTTGGTGATTCAAGAAGTGACACATATTTTTTCTGCATGGATTTTTAGGACATGGGTGTCCTTTGATTACGGATAGATTGTTGGACTCTGGATAGTAAATTTTCACTAAAAATAGGCCTGAAGCTTGTCAAGAGCTATTGGGGCCTCATTCTTATAAAGATTTTAAAAATAAAAGCTTTTAGGTGTGAACACTCCAGTTCTAGTCTCAGTGCCCCTTTTCTCCTTCTCTGATCCCAGTAAAAATGAAAAACAAAAAAATCTCTCCAATTTGCAGGCTTAAAACTTGGTGATGTTGAATATAATTGAATTTGATGGACAACCCTCGTTCTATGTCAAACTTGAAATGGAAGAAAAAAGGCAACTTCGTTCAGACTTTTGGTGTTGACCTCTTGCTTCGCTGCACCGTTTCAAAGAGTTTCATGTTTCTTTTTCACTCCATGATTGCTTCACTAATCCAAATCCCAGGTGGAACAATTAAGGTGTACACAAGTTGGTTTGAACAATGATGTTACTAAAAAGCATCCGAAAAGAAAAGGAATAGAAAAAAGAAAGATTTAACTATAAATCATGTCCTACTCATATTGTCCCTTGATTTTTTCATGAAGTACTAGCTGCTTTTGGTGTATGGTACGACCCTCGTGCCCGTTCTATGCTGCTTGCTTGGTGGTAATGAAATTGTTTGCTTTTGATACACTTTTGAAACTATAGCCAATGGGGTGCAAAGTGAAGAATAGGCAAGAGAAGATGTTTCTTTCCTTTTTTGCCGACTCTGATGCAACTCTCAGTTGGGCATAGATTACAAACACCAATATGAGCAATTAATGGGAGTTGTTGAATGGAGGTGAATTTAGTTATTGCAAGGTTCGCGCTGCAATTTATAATTTTTATAATTATATATACTCCCTCCGTTTAAAAAAGATTGGCACCGTTAATATTTGGGAAGTCTGCGAGGTTGTTCTTTGACCATGTTTTTCTTAAATATTTTATAAATATTTTGAATTATGAATTATTATGACTTATAATACTTTTTACGTAGTTCCCTAAAATGGAAAGTTTATTTTCAAAAAATTGAAAAATCTATGTCAGTCCAAATTAATAGTCAAAGTTAAGTACTTTGACTCTCATACTCCGAAGTATGCCAATTTTTTTTGAAATTGAGGGAGTACAAGAATAGGAAAGAGATGATCTTTTTCTCCTTGCTTTTCGGTGCAAACTAGTTATTGTACAAGATGTAGATGCTATTTTAGACGAAATGACAGTTTTGGATAGCCTGTAGTTACACCCGTTGTGCACTGGCTTAGTGTAAATATTTGTAAAATATATTAGTATCTAGGCCTAGCATCATACCCTTGATAAATACTACTCCCTCCTCCCCAATTTATGTGACATCCCAAAAAGTATGACACCTTTCTCTTTTTGGGAACTTTTTAATTTTAAGATCTCCATTTTACCCTTAACGACATGACCTTTTAGGACCCTCGCCATTAATTTTGAATGAGAAGACGTGTGGAGCTTTCATCACCACTCATTTAAAACGATAATTTTGGTACTTTGCATATAATTGGCTATCAGGTCAAAAGTCTTCTTTAATTTGTTAAATTCCGTGCTTAGTCAAACACGATCACATAAATAGGAAGGAGTCTTGCTTTTGAGGGTGTGGAATAGAAAGATAAGTTTGTAGTTAGCCAAATCGTCCTAATGCGTCATGACTGCTCTGTTTGCTTAGTTCAGAAGGCTTTTGATCCGACCAGATTGCGAGCTTTCATGTTCGCTCGCATCTAGTCGTATTTTTAACTCATACATGTATTTGGCCACATTGTATTTATAAATCTTTTTGATGAGCTATGGACTGCTTCTCGTTAAATTTGGCAGGATATTTGAGCATACCAAATTGGAAGCTTTTTTGTTCCCTCGTACGAACTCCTCCCCCCCCCACCCCCCCAACCGGGTGAATATCCACTCATCTGCATTTGCAAGTTTGCTATGCTCATAGATAGTTGCAGTTTCGCTGTAAAATTCTGTAAACTCTTTTTGTTTTGTTTTTGAAAAGCTGAAATAAATCAAACGCCTATTAGTCTAGTATCTCTATTACCTCATGGAGGCTTTAGAGGACAATTCGGGTTATTAAAGCTGTGTACGATAGACCCTCGTGGTCCGGCCCTTCGCCGGACCCCGCACATAGCGGGAGCTTAGTGCACCGAGCTGCCTTTCCTTCATATTATTTTTGATCATTTTTTTTATAAATTAACATTTTGATGCCCTTGGCAGGTTTCTTGTGTCATTTGGGGGAATGTATTTAGGCAATGATATCAGTGTTACACCTTCATGTAGTAAAAATGAAGGTGGATCCGGTAACATGGAGCATCAATTATTAAAGATACATGTCCCTAGGACTGAAGCAGATCTTTTTGGCCCTGCTTTTGTTGAGGTAGAAGTTCTAACCAAATATCTTCTTTTATCCTCTTTACAATTTTTGTATGTTTGCTTATAAATGTATCATTCCTATAATTGCACCGTGCATCATGTCATTGTATTTTCTTGTATATATTCTTAACGGAAATTACTAGAGGAATAATGTTTGAAAAAGACCATTCTTAAAAAGGTGTTAGAAAAATTCTGTCGCACTTTTTTTTGTCGCATTCATTGATTTTAGATGCTCCCTACACTGAAAGAGAAGGGCTTATTATGATCTTCTAGTGTATGGTTGACTTGAGGCATACGAATGACAATCCACATATTCCAGGTTCAAATCCTAGTTAAAACACTCAGTATGAGTCTATTTGTTATTGCCTTTGCGGGCAGCCTTACCCGGCACATGCATTTGTGAGCTGTAGAAAGTTGTCTCCCGGATTAGTCGAGGTGCATGCAAATTGGCCCTAATAACATCATTTATATCTAAAAAAAGGCAAGGGTGCTGCTATACTTTTGTATATTTTACTACAGCATTTTCTTGGTGCTAGACTGCTAGTTTTCGACAAGAGGGGTTGCTCTGATGGTAAGCAACCCCCACTTCCAACCGAGAGGTTGTGAGTTCGAGTCTCCCCAAGAGCAAGGTGGGAAGGATGCCGGGAGTCTATTTGGAAACAACCTCTCTACCCAAGGGTAGGGGTAAGGTCTGCGTACACACTACCCTCCCCAGACCCCACTAAGTGGGATTATACTGGGTTGTTGTTGTTGTTGTAGACTGCTAGTTTTCATTGAAATGAACCTTAAATTTCTAAGGTAAAGGTCTATCCCAACTGAATATGTGCGCTGATGGAGTAATAAAGAGTGCGCAAGATTTCAATTGTTCATGTATTTAATACCTTGAACCTATCCTTGTATTTAACTAATCTTGACTCTAAAAGATTCAACCTGGTCTATCTTGTAGGTCGAGAATGAATCTGGTTTATCTAACTTCATTCCCATCCTCATTGCGGAAAAAGATATTTGTGCAGAAATGAAAGAAATACAACGGAAGTTCTGTTCTGGAGAGTCAGAACACACTGCTGTTTGTTCTCCATGTGAAGATTCTATGTGTAGAAAATCAGAATTCTCAGAATTTATGTTGGATGTGGCATGGTTACTAAGGGAGCCTTCATCAGAAAATGTTCAGATTGTGGCGTCTATACAGATGCAGAGATTTAATTATTTGTTGAACGTTTTAATGGAAAGTCAGTCGACTATTATTTTGAAAAGAGTATTGCCTTATTTTGAAAATATGGTGAATAGAAACATGTTAGCTGGCATCACTGATGCTGAAATGAGGCTTTTTCAGAGGAATATTTATGAGAAAAATAATCTGCTCAAGGAAAGATTGCAGCTAAAGGAATATTGTGCGAGAGATGCAGGACAAATTATGCAGGAGGTAAATACTTCTAGTGAAATCTTCCAAAATCATATGAAATCTATTTTTCCAGTTAACAATGAGGTGACTATCTCATTTCTACCATTGCCAAATTATTTGAGTATGTTGCAGAATTGAGTTCTGCTATTAGTTTCTAATTAAATGCTTTAATTTAGAGTAATCATTTACATTTGTCTTTATGCTGGTGAATCAGAGGGGTTGCTCTGATGGTAAGCAACCCCCACTTCCAACCGAGAGGTTGTGAGTTCGAGTCTCCCCAAGAGCAAGGTGGGAAGTTCTTGGAGGGAAGGATGCCGGGGGTCTATTTGGAAACAGCCTCTCTACCCCAGGGTAGAGGTAAGGTCTGCGTACATACTACCTTCCCCAGACCCCACTATGTGGGATTATACTGGGTTGTTGTTGTTGTTGTTGTTGTTGTTTATGCTGGTGAATCAAACTGTTGGTACATACTATGCCTCGCCTTTGAAGTCCAAGGTGAACTTTTTCTTCCCTAGGCTTGAACATGAGCAAGACTAGCCCCATCTAAAATGATCTTGACTTAGTGTAATGTCCGGTTCGTCTTTTGATGGATGCAAAGCGAGAGATTATCTCTTCATGGATGGAGTTGAGCGCTTCAAACAGTGATGCACAAAGTGATTCGCGCTAAAAATTGTAGGTTCTTTGCATCTCAACTTTGAGGAGTTGGATTAATATAGGTATTATTTTATATTGGATACTGAAATTAGTTCTTTTAATTGCAATTCTATCATTATGGTGTTCATGTATATTTGATATCTTTGAATGTTGTTAATTGTGTGCTTCCCTTCAAAGATGAGTGCGCTTCACTTCTCGCTTCAAACCCCATGGATCTTGTTGCTCTTTTGCACTTTTCGCTTTTAACTACATATTCTATGCGCTTGTGGTAAATAAAAATGGTCATTTAATTTACGTTACAGTTTCGGGTGATGAGTATATGAATCGCTTTTTACCTTCAGAATGTCTCTTAGCAGCTCATTTTTTTGTTCTTACTATAGTAAGACGTGTTTTCAGAGGGTGATGACTCATACCTGATGCTAAATATATTTGTGTCTTCACAATATGTAGGACTTGGAGGTACCACATGAGCATAACCTAGAGTTTGGTTCGGCTTATTGGGAAAGCACTTCAACAGTCCCACTTTTGGATGCAGAATTGGCATTGAGGGTGAAGGAGCAGTCAGGGAAGCCTTGTGGCTTCTTGGTTAGAAAGACAGTTTTGACGTCTCGTGTTCTTGTGTTTGTAATCACTGGTTTTGCTGTGTGTCTTGGTCTATGTGCAACCTTCCTGCACCCCAGAAAAGTTGGTGAATTCGCTATGACAATTCGGAGGTGTCTGTTTGACAACTCTTAAATTGCATGTACACCTTTTAACCGAATGAGCTGTCCGTAATAACAGAATATAGGCGCGATCTCCAGCACTCAGGTCCGCTGCCGTGACTGGTCTTGTATGATGTTCCTGTGTGTGCTACAATTGCATATCAAGAAACTGGCAAATATTCCTGCCTTTGCTACCACTGCCTCTCAAGAAATTGAACAGCATGGAGTGGAGAGATAGTGGTTAGTTTCTGACCCTTAAGACCAAATGCCTGCTGGGAGACATGCTTTGCGGCATTCTCGATGTATTATACAAATTGTGCTCTGTAAGCACAAAAACTGTATTAGCTGTATAGCTTCACTTGTTACTTTGTACAAGTTCTCGGGTAATCACCGTGGACTTCACTATAACTTTATGGTTACTGACATTAGTTGTCCTCAAAAGAGCAGATACACATTAGCATTTGCAGATATTGTTTTGTGCTTAACAACTTTAACGAATTGCAGACAAGAGGGGTTGCTCTGATGGTAAGCAACCCTCACTTCCAACCGAGAGATTGTGAGTTCGAGTCTTCCCAAGAGCAAGGTGGGAAGTTCTTGGAGGGAAGGATGCCGGGGGTCTATTTGGAAACAACCTCTCTACCCAAAGGTAGGGGTAAGGTCTGCGTACACACTACCCTCCCTTTATCCCACTAAGTGGGATTATACTGGGTTATTGTTGTTGTTGTTGTTGTTGTTGTTGTTGTTGTAACTTTAACGAATTGAGGTGGGACTCTGGATATTTTGATGTGAATATACGTAGAAGAGGCGGGCCTATTTGGCCATGAAATAATCGATCCAATATTCCAGTGCTGAACTAAATATTAGTTTGGGCAGAGAGTGTTTGCAAAATTTGCATTTCACGTGAAATTTTGAAATAGTGATGTGAAGGTGTATTTCAAGTGAAGTGTTGGTTTCCATTAGCAAATTTTTTGTGCAACTTTAGCTTCTGCTAACTTTTATGCCTATTTCAATTTCAACTCATATTGTTGAAGCTGGAAATTTTGATTAAGAATCTTGGATCAACCGTCCATAATGAAAATGGAAGGTTAGAAGCCCTGCATTTCCTCTTTCTCTGAATAATACTAATAAAGATGAAAAAAACAATAAACATTAACATCAATAAAGGCCAAAAAGATGTTAATAAATTAAGGAGAAACATCCTTGGGATTATAATATATTAAGATCCAGGTTTCTGTGCGCAGCTCTCTTTATGTCCAATTCTGCTAGAGTAGATTAATTCGTGTGCAAGGCATAGAACAAGTATCAATTCTCTATGAGAATTACTTACGCATACTTGGTGTTTGAACCAAATCACATGAATTTACCAAAGTCGAAGATAAACTGAAAAGTGAAAATATACACAAATTAACTAGAGTTAAGTGATAAGATGTGTATAAAAGACGTGTGATACATTCACCGATATGATGAAAACACCGGGTTTGTGTAGTTTTCTTCTGTTTGCTACTATGTAAATGCATGAAATACCACCATGTACCCTCAATAATCCAACTGTTTAATTGATGAAACCATTTCTCTTTTTGGACCAGGAGAGGGGCGGGGAGGGGAAAGGTGGGGAGATTCTTTTAACATCAACAACAAACCCAGTAGGAGGATCCCATACGTCTGGTTTGTGAAGGGTAATGTGTAAGCAGATCTAACTTCTATTTAAATAAAGTAGAGGTTATTTCCGGTAGATCCTCATCTTAAGAACAATAAAAAAAAAGCAATAAACATATAATAGCAATACCAGATAATAGACAACGGAAGCAAATGGCAGAGCATATAATAACAAACATCTATGAATACGAAAACCATTTCTTAGAAGGTAACGGAGTTTACTAAAAGTGCATCCTAATAATGCTGCCAAATTAGTTAACAAAATTGCAAACATAGGTTTCCTAGGCAAAGAAATACTGTGGCTATTGAATAATCTACTTGAGGAAGTAGACAATCAGCTAGAAGCCATCCTATTGTAGCAAGTAAATCACAACAGAAAATAACACGCTTCTGCATAAAAGAGCTTCGTTCAACTTTTGCCAACTTGTTTAAAATAGAAATATGATGAACCACTAAGCAGCAGTTAGTTAGCTTCTTAAGCTGTAATACAACCTGATATCTATCTTTAGTCTTTGTGGTGATGGATCTTGACAATTATACAATCAAGGAGGCATATGACATAAGATTAATTCTGTTTCCTGAGCAGCTAGATAACAGTTTTGTTTACCGTAAAAATGATAATAACAATTAAATTTGATTTTGTGGTTCTAAAAATACGTAATCTATTTTTATACTAGTTGTTTAGGCAATAGCTGCTAAGTAAAATGTTAGAAATCAAGACTACAACTTGGAAACGGTATGATAATCGAATCAAACAGTTGGAGATCGGGGCTTCGAGCCTGCCTATTCGGAGCCTCGGGGTCGAGTCTGACGTCTCGTCGAGGGTAGTCGATGGGTGGTTCTAAGAGTTATGATAAAATCAATAATGACTCTTTATGGACAATGATAAGCAATAAATGAAGAACAATAAGTAGAACACAATCAATATAAGCAATAAATGGAAATTATAAGATCAAGAGAATGTGTTAGAGAGCAGAGAGAATGTTCTTGTATATTGAATATTGAGTAATAGATGTCTACAAAATGATAAGGACCCCCTTATACATGAGGGGGAATTCTGACATAGTACAAATACACTAATTATAAAGTTATGGGCTAGTACAACAATTTAATGCCTTGATTCATTTTTGGACTAGTCAACAAGGCTTTGTCAGCTCTAGTCACGTGCCTTGGGAACTTCCTACTTTCACCATAACTGTTGGTCTTACTGCCCGAGGTCGAGCGTTGATGACCCTCGAGGGAGTAAACTCGGTCATAGTCTCTAGCCTTCAGGACGTGCTTACTAGGTGTCGTAACAACGGGAAATTAGGCCCTGTGATTTTGCCGTATACAGATAGTCCCCGCATTTCGTAGAGTGGAATGATAAGAGACGACTTTGATATCCATCTCTTCAAACTTCCCGTGATGATCAGGTACCATCTCGGGACTTGTAATGATAACATTCGCTTCTGGGAGCCTATCTCCTTCTTGGTGGAGGTCCTCATGATCGGGTACCATCTCGAGACTTGTAATGATAACATTGGCTTCTTGGAGCCTATCTCCTTCTTGGTGGAGGTCCTCGAGATCAGGTACCATCTCGGGACTTGTAATGATAATATTGGCTTCTTGGAGCCTATCTCCTTTTTGGTAGAGGTCCTCGAGATCGGGTACCATCTCGGGACTTGTAATGATAACATTGTCTTCTTGGAGCCTATCTCCTTCTTGTTAGAGGTCCTCGAGATTGGGTACCATCTCGGGACTTGTAATGATAACATTGGCTTCTTGGAGCCTATCTCCTTGGTGGAGGTCCTCGAGATTGGGTACCATCTCGGGACTTGTAATGATAATATTGGCTTCTTGGAGCATATCTCCTTCTTGGTGGAGATTCTTGCGGGCACCATCTCGAGGCTTGGTTGATGCGGGGGTCTCTGATCCCAAGATGTTGTATCGTGGCGTCAAGTGTATGATATGGTCATGAAATGACCAAGGCGATCCCGCCGGTACATCTTCTCAAAGCGATACGAGCTTTATCTAGTATTTTTGATTGGCCTTTGAGACAGGCGAATAATCGCCACTTTTTCCATATATAGGGTTGTCTTCGCCCTTTTGAAGATTTTGCTATTTCGAGTAGTTATCCTCTTTAGTAGAGCTCTCCTGTCTTATGTTAGGTCCTCCACCATTTCAGAATTGACGCTCTTGCCCAAATTCCTGCTCTAATTCTCTAGTTTTACCACAGTCATGACCGCTACATCAGGGTACATTCGATAGAGAGGAGAAAGTTCCGCTTCTGGTTTTTGCCTGGTTGGCGGAGCGTCGCTGATGCCAGGCGAGTCAGCCTCAGGGCATTTTGCTTCGAAGGGGGACTTCTTGTCAGAAAAGTCTCCCGATGCTCAGGTTCAACGGGGCCATACCTTGGAGTTGTTGAGGAAAGATTGTGGATGGGGGGAGAAGGTAGTACTCCAGATACCCTCCCCAGAGGAGAACATCATGGACCATGCCGAGGGGTTTTCTGAATGTGCACATGTATTTCACGCTGGGTACCCTTGATAGGTTGTGATCGACTTCTATCAAAAGTATCAGGTTACCTTTGTGCAGGTTCATTCGTCATTTTGGTAGATAGTATTGATGATGAGGTTCTTTGCGGAGAAGGCAGGTCTTGAATTCACATCAGTCATCTTACTAAGCTGTATCGTCCTTTTCACCATCATGACTTGATAATCATATGATGCCGCTCCACCATGCCTTTCGTTGTTGATGACTAGGAAGGCAGAAATTGGGAGTGGGTAGGCTGATTCATCCGAGTACGGACTGCCGATATTATCCCTATGGAGTTTCTGCCATTTCCTGATGAATGGAATTTTACATGTAAGTTGAATACTCGTACCTCTGTGGTTTTTTAATTATGGCAAAGTCGGGCTTTGTAAATGTTCCTTTCTTTCCTTTTTTGCAGCAATTACATGGATGCCATGCGAGGTCATTGATCTGCTGGATTGGGCTCGACAGGTGGTGAACTACTTGAGTTATGATAGCGTAAGTGGCAAGCTTTGTCTAGGGGAAGATGAGAGGCGAACCACCACAGTATGTGCTGTGTGATTTGCTCCCTTTTGAAGTGGTGTTTTATTTTCGTGCGTACTAACTCCATTATCATAGGTTCTGGGGAGTCCTCTAAGGTGAGACCGCGCCCTTTCAGAGAGGGAGAAGGATCGCCAGCTTCTGGGCTAAGGATCGATAATAATAGGCAAGAAAATACTTTGTAGGGCGACGATGCTCAAAGCAAGACGAACCCAAACCGGAGGCTTGGAGAGGATGTATCGGCTGAGCCTGTTGTGCCCGTGATCTCTGCCATTAGAAATACTATTTCTCCCCTGCTGCTGTCTTCTTTTCCCATTGAAGGTACTTCGGGGAATGAGGATTCTCTGCCACCGATACTTTCTTCCATCGGAGGTACTCCGATGGATGCTCGAAGTCTAGACCGTATGCACTGAGCGATCGTGTCCCAATAGAGATCGGTTATTCTGGGGATGAGGGAGCCGGACTAGTAGATGTGTGCTCGACCTTCCAGGAAGCTTAGCGGCTTTACTCTACAGTGAGTTTTGGCACATGACCGTATGCACTGAGCGATCATGTCCCAACCGAGATTGGTTCTTCTAGGGATGAGGGAGACAAACTTGTAGATGTGTGCTCGACCTTCCAGGAAGCTCAGCGGCTCTACTCTACGGTGAGTTTTGGCACATGCCTTTGCGTTTCATGCTTTCCCTTTCTTATTAAGCTCCCTTTTCGAAGGCCTTTGACAAGCTCAAGTCCCAAATGCTTTGTCGTGAGGCCGGTTTGCAAAAAACTTTGGATGGGGATTAAGCCCTTAGGCTTCTTTATGATGAAAAGGAAGTCGAGTTGGTATGATCATAGTATGAAGCGAGTAAGAGAAATTGAGAATCAGAGGACTGGAGATTTAAGCTCAAATGAAGAGCGCGGTCCGCGAACATATTTCACAACTGCAGTTGAAGACAACGCTGTGGTGGTTACTTTTCCGCTCCCAGCTAAATCAAGTCCATACCAAGCTTAGAAGAGAAGAAAAGACGTCCGTTCTTGCTTTTACGTGGCTGCGGAAGTCCAAGCGCTGAGGTGCTCATTATTACACTGTCACCGGAATCTTCGTAGAAGCAACCTTTTCCAGTAATTTCAACTGTGTATAGATAGATCTTTTTCAGATTTTTAGGGTACCCTTTTTACTGAAGAGCTCATAAACCATCGTACTTAGCTATTTTGAGTAATTTTAGAGTAACTTTAGCTATTAATCTTAAATTTTATCCTTGTAATAAATATTTATGGCTTATATTTAATCTTCATCTTTGATTTCTACCTTGATTATGAGTAGCTAAACCCATTAGCTAGGGTTGCGATCCAATCCTAGTGTCGATATTTAATGGGTCTTCTATTTTAGGGCTTAATTATTTATGGGTTAGTGATATTTAGCTTGTTTCATGCTTTAATCGTAGAATTGGTGGTTGCAAACATTGATTCATGCCTTTATGACTTAGTCTCTTCTTGTGAAAGAAGATCTATGTCTAGGAAATTCAGGCTAACAAGGAATTGAGGTGCATTCAAAAGATTTGATAGACCCAATTAAAGGGTTAAACTTAGAGATATAAATACCCGACTTGAGCCAATTTTACTTGTATTGTTTGAACACCCAACTGGGCTTGAGAAAGCTAATTAGGGAAAAGTCACTCCGAGAGGTATAGAGTGAGCAATTATATGTAATGGTTATATCACGACCCAAAATATAACAAGCTTGTCCTAAATTTTAGATCCCATTAGATACTCACCTAGGTGTAAGTCACTTCTCTAGTACTTTTTATCACTGGAGTAAACCCTTACAAAAATATTGTACTTAACTTATTTTCAGCATTCCTTAGCATTAAAATTAGAATAGAATAATATCCAAACATGTTTAGAAGTGCAATCAAAAGCAACACATGTAGCTAGATTAGATAGAAAACCCAATTCCCAACCAATATTAACTTCTTGTGGAAATCGATCCCGATCCTTCGGGTAAAAGCTGCATTGACCACTCTTGCCATCCTATTGTGGTGTAGGGTTGGAGCCGATCACTTTTTGGCACCGTTGCCGGGGAGTTAAACGGTTTTGGCTATCTATCTAAGTAGTTGTGTGCCTTGTTTTTCTTTCCTTTTGTTTTACTAACTTGTGTCAGTTAATCAATTCAGGTACAAAATGACAAACAATGATCCTCTCAAAAATGTTATCTCGGGGGAGGAGGCAGATGATAATGGTGAAGATGAGGTGCCTCTAGTACCTCAAGGTCGAAGAATAGGCCGCTAGGCCAATGAAAATTCAGACCCTCCCAGCGCCTCCACGAGTAGCACCTTGAGTTCTTTCAAATGAAGGTTACACAAGTGCAACTGTCCCACCCCAGATCCGGGTTGGCAATTTCAAGATTACAAATGTCATGCTGATCTTATTGGGGCAAAGAGGGTACTTCATAGGTGTAACGACCTGACTGGTCATTTTTCTTTTTATAACCCCGCTCCCTAATTTAAAGCTTTTCTCGCTTGCATTAACTTAATTACAACATGCAGGTATGACTGATTCGGGATTAGGAATAGTTTTGGTTGAAATAGGCTCATTTGATACCTTAAGATTTTCTTAAAATGATAAGTTTGATTTTGGTCAACATTTTTAGCAAATAGACCCAAATTTGTGTTTTTACAGTCCCGTGGGATCCATAGGAAAATATGGGACTTGGGTGTATGCCTAGAACCAGATTCCGAGGTACCTAGCCCGAGTAATGAATTTTTATTAGAATTTGTTAAACTAAAATTCTAAGGATTTAAAGGAATTAAATAATGATTGATCGCATTGATATCAGGCTCGTATGTTGGTTCCAAAGCCCAGTATAGGTCCATTATAGCATTTAAGACTTGCCCGCAAAAATTGGAGTCAATCCGATTAGTATAAATACGTTCGACACGTTAGCAATGAATTAAAGAACTTGAAGTTCATAAGCTTGATTCAATTGGTTTTAGGGGGTGATTATTAGATTTAGCATTGCTTCGTGCATTTCGAAGGTTTGAGCGGGTCTATTTCATGATTTTAAACTTATAGATATGTTCGGGCGGGGTCCAGGATCCCCGAGTGTCAACCGGACGAGGCTCGAGTGAAGTTTA
This sequence comes from Nicotiana benthamiana, assembly GCA_034376525.1. NCBI lineage: Eukaryota > Viridiplantae > Streptophyta > Magnoliopsida > Solanales > Solanaceae > Nicotiana > Nicotiana benthamiana. Next base: position 32,277,237 of record CM067331.1, on the reverse strand, counting down.
AAAATTCGGGATGAGCTGAAGCTTCAGGTTACCGTCATAACCGCACTTGGTGTTGGTTAGCCGCAGGCGCGAAACCACAATTGTAGTCGTCCTCTCACAAATGCGGCTAAGGAAGCCAAGCCAAAGCTGCAGAAGTGGCTCCTTATCCGCAGAAACGGCTTCAAGATCACAGAAGCGGTCCCAAATCGCTTGGCCATTGCGCAGATGCAGCCTCCCTCTTGCAGAAGCGGGATCACAAATGCGATCCCCTGACCGTAGAAGCAAAAATCACTGAAGCAGTGAGATTTATTTAATACGGGCTCCAGCCAGGTTTTGCCCATTTTGCCCTCCTATTTTGGGCGATTTTGGAGCTCTTGAGAGAAGATTTACACCTAGCATCTTGAGGTGAGTTCATCCACCTTATTTCTAAGTTTAGTACTTAAATCTTGGGTAGATTAACACACAAGGATTAAGAAAGAATCATGGGGTTAGAGTAAAACCTAGGGTTTTGATAAAACTTAGATTTTACCATATAATTGGTTATGAAATGAAATAGAAATCATATATTATTGATCCTTAGGTTATAAAGAACAACTTTCTTCGAAAACTTTTGGAACCGGGCACGTGGGCCCGGGGTTGTATTTAAGGAAGCTTGTGTTTAAGGTTGGAAAATTGCTTAAATAGTTAGAATGCGATCTTGTGAGATTGCATTGACTAGTTCCTACCTTGTTTTGGATCGTTCGGCTCCAAATTGAGGGTTTGAGTTTGTTATTGGTATTGGAAGTGCACTTTGGAGCGAGGGGAGTCTCCTATCTAACCTTGTTAAAGGGAATTGTCCCCATAGGTGATATAATCAAATAATTTTCCATTAAATACGGGGGCTACGTACGCACTAGGTGACAAGAGTCTGTGCATAGCTACTAATATGCTAAGTCGGGGTAGTCTAGGAACCAAAAGCATTCCTTATGTGATATCCTTGTAGCTTTATGTTTAGTTTGGATTGTCTAAATTATGGTGATTATGGTAAATGAGAATACTTGGCTTTTTGAAGATAAGTTGATATTTCTGTGAGTGATAGCTCCTCGGTTATATATTCTTGTCTACTTGTTATTATGTTTAATTACATTTGATTGCGTCGCATGTTTGATTTGCGAGAAGGGTAATAGATGCATCTATGGTTCGTACCGTTCGACCCTTGGCAATGCACAACTTACTTTTATGTTGGATCGGGCCGTACGACCTCGACACTACTTACACATGCTTTACTTAATATTTTTCTATGGATTAAGCTTTATTAATGCCCTGAAATGTAAGTGGCTAACTGTGATTTATCCATGAGAAGACCTGTTATTTCTTGCTATAAACTGTTAACTATTTGTACTATCCAGGTTCAGTATAATTTATTTCTTATATTACTTGACCCTAGTAAGTGTCAAGTCGACCTCTTGTCTCTACTTCTTTGAGATTAGACAGGATACTTACTAAGTGCATATTGTTTATGTACTCATACTACACTTCTGTACTTAATTGTATAGGATATGAGGCAGGTATATTTGCTTACAAGTCTGGTGCGCATTCTTGATCAGTGTCTGAGACTTCCACGGTGAGCTGCTCCCTTCCTGTGCCATTCAGTAGCATGATGGAGTCTCTCTTTATTTTGGCTATATATATTCTATTATAGACAATATGATAGATTTATTTCCTTGTATATTCTACTAGTTTCCTATAAACTTGTGATACCAGGTCTTGGCACACACAGTGGTAGACTATTCTTTTGGGGTTGTATAACTATGTTTGCACATTGCAAATTATCACATGCTTTTAACTTCAAATTTAGAAATTTTTGTACTTGTTTTAGTAAATTCAAAATGAGAACTTATTAATACTTCCGCGTTGGCTTTCCTGACAAGGGTGTTGGGCGATCATGACCTATAATGGAATTGGGTCGTAACAACGTGGTATTAAAGCACTAGGTTCACGTCGGTCTCAGAAGTCATGTGTAAACCTAATAGAGACTTGCGGATTGGTACAAAGACGTATGTATTTATCTTTGAGAGGCTATAGGGTGTTAGGAAAATACTCTTTATTCATACCCTATCATGTAGTGGATGGTACACTAAGTTTGTTTCTTCTATTCTCTCACAGATGGTGAGGACACACACGACAGATGATCCAGACCCGAGAAGGGTCTCTCCCCCTTGCTCGAGCCGATGTAGAGCCCGGAGAGAGGGAACCAGACCGAGGTAGGGGATGAGGGTGTCCCAGAGCTGTCCCAGCAGTGCCACCAATAGATCCAGCAGGAGACCTATCATTGACGAGCAGGGCAAGGTGCCCGCAGTTGAGCCTACCCCAACGGACTTTATGACAACACCGGGTTTACAGGAGGTCACGGGCCATATGCTGTGGTTCATGGACACCATGACTCATGCTAGTTTATTTCCAGCGGATCCAGCTAGATCAAAGGCAAGAGTGGGAGCACATACCCCTAATTCCCAGTCTCCTGGTCATGCAGCTATAGTGTATCGGACTTCGGGTACACTACCCACAGACGGGGCTCAGCTAGTTGCTGCAGCTGTGCCCGAGCTTAGACCAGTTGCGGATGGTGACCCATAGAAGTTATTGGATAGATGAGCTAGACTTCACCCTCCTATCTTCGGGGGTGAGTGTCATGAGGTTGCCTAGGATTTCATTGATATACGTAGGGACAGACTGCACAACATAAGGATATTAGATTCGCATGGGGTTGACTTCACTACTTTTCAGCTAGAGGGCAGGGCCCGTAGATGGTGGCAGTGTTATGTCCGTGGTAGGCCAGCAGGTTCTCCTCCCATCACTTAGGGTCAGTTCACACAGTTATTCTTGGACAGGTATATTCCATCCTCTGAGAGGAAAGAATTGCGGTTTCAGTTTGAGCAGCTTGAGTAGGGTCAGACGTCCGTGGTCGATTATGAGGTGAGGTTTTCTAAGTTGTCTCGCCATGCACATATGATACTTCCCAAGGATGTAGAGAGAGTGCAGATATTTGTTGCAGGGTTGCGCCCTAGTATTCGAGCTAGCATGGTCCGAGAGGTGGAGATGTACTGAGTATCAGCTAGTGGTAGAGATTGCTCGCAAGATTGAGGGTTATCGCTAGACGGGTAGAGAGAAGTTTCAGCAGGACAAGAGAGCTCGATTTACTAGAGAGTTTAGAGTTCCCCAACTAGGGATAGGGGCACTCAAGGAGGGGTCAGCCCAATAGGCCCCCGCATTCAGCACCACCCCATTTCGGTGCTCCAGTGAGGCCTTATTCTAGTCTAATTTCGGAGAGTCCTTACCATCCACCATCTATTTAGGGTTCCTCCAGTGGGTATTCTGGTCATCAAGGTCCTTCCAGTGCTTACTTCAGTGCAATTCTAGAGAGTTCATATCATCTTTAAGCCATTTAGGGTTCTCGTAGTGGGTATTCGGGTTTGCAGGCTCAGACTTCAGGTCAACAATATATGGTGCCGAGAGTTTGCTACAAGTGTGGAGATCCGGGTCACATGAAGAGGTCCTTCCCTAGGCTTTGGGTCAAGGCAGTACAATAGGGCCTGCAACCTATGATTTCAGCACCGGTTGCCCAGCCGTCTAAAGGTGGGGCAGGATGGTAGAGGCCATCCTAGAAGTGGAGGCCAAACAGGGAGAGTGTTGATACCCAATTTGTCTCTATATATTTTAATATGAAAAATACTTTCAAAATACCATATGTATCCATGTATGAATATGGCCAAATGTTTCACTATTTTTTCCTTAATTTTTAGAGAGTTTTAGATCATTTTATTACCCTATTTTATCCATAAAAATACAATAATTATTCTCAAAATTATCATTTTTGTGATTCATTTTACTGGATTCTCATCTTTATGCTGAAATATAACAAAAATAATTTTTTGCATATTTTTTACAAATTTATTTGGCATTTAAAAGCTAAATTGCATATAATTACATCATTAGCCTCTTTTAATATTTAGATGCATTTAAATTTATAAAAATTAAGCCTAGAATTTTTAAATTAATAAGGGAAAAGGGTCAGAACTGCCCCTAACGTATTGACTCCAGGTTAAAAATGCCCTCCGTTAACCTATTTTGAAGAAAATGCTCCTACCGTTAAAAATGTGGCATATTTGTGCCCCTAAGTCTAACAACTGACTGTACTTATATTTAAAACAGTTGGGGCATTTCTTTCAAAATAGGTTAACGGTAGGGGCATTTTTAAACTGACTTGTTAGATTTAGGGGCACAAATATGCCAGAATTTTAACGGTAGGGGCATTTTTTTTCAAAATAGGTTAACGGATGGCATTTTTAAACTGGCGTCAATACGTTAGGGGCAGTTCTGACCCTTTTCCAAATTAAAAATTATAGATTATAAAATCATTTTTACGCTTGTAATTTGTTTTAGAAATCAATTTGCTATTTTTCTAAAAATTAAAAAGGGAAAACTAGCTATTTAAATTATAGCCCTATTTGTATTTCATTTATAACCAAATCAAACCCCCAATCCCAGCCCAATTTCAAATCAAAACACCCGACCCAAATCCCAGATCTGCCTACTCGACACAAAAACCCACTAAATCCCGGCCGTGGATCTAAAAGATCAACGACCCTCATAATTCCTTTCCTTTTTAATCTAACAACCCCCAAAACCATACACATTCTTTCATTTCAGCCGCCCTTGAATTCCCTTCTCCCTAAATTCTCTCTGGGACTCTCTCCAACCCTAGCTGCTGATATCAACAACAACCCTAAAAAACTCCCAAATCCATGGCTTTCAAGGTCATTGGAGGCCTGTATCCACCTCCTATGGCTTCCACTCGTTCGATTATTATGGTTTCAAGGCTAGGTCTTGAAAGAGCTTGGTCCAGACCTTTGCCGATTTCAGTTTACGGCTGTTCTCCTGTCGTCTCTGACCTTTCTCTGGTCAGCCATGACTTTTGTAGTCTAACTCTTGACTCTCTTTGTTAGATCGATGGTTTTCAAATCCTTTCTCACCACTTGGGGTTCCTATGAAAACCTAACCTTCAAGGTTCTCTCGATTTCTCTTAGATTTGTTTCAAACCTATATCTGCTCTAAACTTTTAAGCATTTTTCTCAATTTTTTTTAAAACTCTGCTTTTAAAATTCCTTATCCTTCTGATTAAGCTTATGTTAAGTTATTTCGAAACCTTTCTTTGATTTTTGATATCTTTTACTGTGTCTGCTCGTATTATCCTTGAGTTTGCTTGTTAAAACCCTTAATTTCTTCTAACTATTTATTAATTGAATGTTTGTTTGCTTAAGTTTTTTTCAAATCTGTCTGTATATCCTTTTTTAAAACCCTTATATAATGGAAAATCTTATAGTTTTGGGTCTGAGACTGTTCATTTAAGTGAAAAAGTTCTTTTTCTAAATCTCTTGTTCCCTTTGTGTGAGTCTCCTGATTCTGGTGTTTTATCTTCTCTTTAACTCGTCTATGTTGAAAGCCCTAATTTTTCTAGGTTTCTTCGTTTGATTTTGTGACTGGCCTGTTCTTGTTTGAGTTTCTGTGACTATCTCGCTTCAAATGTGGTTCTACTGAGTTCCTTATTCTTAATTTACATTAGCTCTTTGGGCTTGTGTTCGTCTTGACTGGTCAAGACTTGCCTCTTTGCTTGCTGTATTTGGCTACTCATGTCTCACTCTATATTCTGCAACATGACTCACGACTATCTCTTTGATTGACTATGAGCTCCCCGTTTCTTGGCTTGATTTGGAAACTTCTCTTTGACTATTGACTCTCCTATTTTAACTTGGTTATTGTCTTATTCATTGGAACCCATGTTACCCTCCTTAAATAAGTAATTTCAAATCCTTAATTCTCTGATTTAGCATGTGCTGATTTTCGAATGTGTTTTCTTACCTTATTTGGTCAACCAAGTATTTTACTTATTCTTGTTTTTTTAATTGAAACCATATGTACTTACCCCTAATTGTCTATTATGTACATGATGCTCTACTTGATTTCTTTCCTTAAACATTTTCTGCCTATTACCGTTGGTTGATTTCCCCTTAATTAAAGGGAGTACTTGCATTGATTGGATTCTTATTAGTACTTGGTCCCATAATTACTATACAATTTTAAGTCTTGCCTTATTTTACATAGTTTCAAACTACTATATATACATAATCTCTAATTAACACAAACACACGAACACTTTAGTTCTGAACTCACATTTACATTAAAAAACACTCTCTCTTGCTTTAATACTTATCTTGATGGCCTATTTTGCTTGTTGAAAGCCAAAGCTGAATTTCTATTGTCCTACTACCTTCATTTACTACATTTTGATCCTTTTAACTGGTATGTTCTAGTTAAGATTTCAGCATCAACAACAACATGGTTACTTAATGTTTTTGCATTCTTGTCTGCCTATTGCTTGTATCTAATTCAGTACTTTTATTTAGTATGTTGTTATTTATTTTCTCATATTCTGAATCAATATATTATGAATCCTAAATCCCTACCCTAATGTGTTTGATAATTATGGTTTGTTTGGGGCATGACAACATCGAATATTGCTGAACATAATTTAAACTTGGTCCTCCTAGGATCATAACGTCTATGCCCCCTTATATGCTATGTGTTCCGGTTGATTTACAAGCATGGAAACACCCCTATTGCTGTGCATGACCTAAATTGACTCATGCCTAAGTGTATAGGCCCTTGCAATGGATTCCCAATCCCATGCCTCTTTGGTGTGAAATTATCAACTCTTTAAAGTATTAATGACTGTCTTTCATCACCCATTTCCCTTTTCTTTGTTCCCTCAGCTTTAAAACTTAGTTTCTGCACTTCCACTCTCTCTTAGACTTAAGTCATACCCCTTTCACGTGAGCCTTGCTTTAGGATCCATGAGTTCCCTCGGAACTTGGACACATGAGGGATGACATTTCCACACTACCCCATTTTGGTGATGTAATTTTTGGTGGGAGCACTGCCCAGAGCCCTATTGAGGCTCATAGGGAGCTCTGAAACACTCAAGTTTGAGAAAGGTTTTAAAGCAATGACATCTTAAGGCAATATTCCATAGCTCAGGGAGGAACCAAGAATTAGACCTCCCCTAGTTGTATTTTTTATGTATTTTGATGCAATCTAAAATTCTTGGTTTGTAATAATTTGTAATAAACGTTTGGGGGCTAGCTAGTGAAAAAAGGTTGGGTATTTATGCATGCCAAGGGTAAAAACCATGCCTATGGTACTATTTTGAATTTTTGCATATTCAAACTACATTTAGAAACCATGTATAAGGTATTTAATGTTGTAAGCTGCATTTAGTAACCATGTCTAGTGGACTTTTTATTCAACTTTGTATCTAGATAACCAGCCTATTGGGGTCATCTAACATTCTGCACATTTGTCACCATAGATATCATGTTTTTGGGCCTAATTGATTATGACCCAGTAGCATGCTGAAATCAGTAACACATAGAGATCATACCTATAGGGGCCCATAAGTATAATCCTGTTATTTTCTACTTTCACGCAATGTTAAGATCTAAAATCAACAACATATAGAAATCATATCTATAGGGACTCTTATAGAAATCATGCCTATAGGGACTCTTAAATGAACTTGATTCACAGTCAACGGTAGATATCATGCTCCTAGGGATTAAAATTGATAATAGTAGACACTATCATATGCAGAATCTGTAACCAACCTAATTTAATTTTGTCCATTCTGAACCTCTTTTCCAATAATATAATTCCCTTGCTTAACAAGGTTTTGCAAGCTAGCCTATTGGATTTCAAACAATTCATTTTGAGTCCTACTTCTGAACTAAGTAGATATCATGCATATAGGACCCGTCTAAAAACTTAGGCAAGCCTTAGACAATATAAATAAAATGGGACTCACCTATGTTATTTGTTTAAGTGTTACAATCGGCAGGTAGGCCCGATTCTGTTTACTAATTAAGTCATGTAATAAGCTAGGCCTGCTTCCATACAACAATATCCTCTTCCCTCAAGGTTTTTTAGACCTTACTCATTTGTTTAAGTCGCACTACTGGATTGTTTTGTTTGAGGAGGTATACTTGAGCCTTATATGTTTATGCGTTTCCCACTTTTATTTGCAGTCTTTTATATTTTTGTATGTCTTCTTAGATTTTTACCTTTGAAACTGCCAGTCACCCTAATATCCCTCCCTTTTAGGATTACAGTCCTAAGTGCCTCCGGAACTAATAGGAATGGGACAGTTAATAGCATGCGATAGTGGTCGAGACCAATCTGCGGTTTAGTACCTTAAATGAGGTGGGAAATGGTAGATATGGATATGATAATCGGTGCACTAATACCACGTGTAGCCTCTCTCTTGAGGAGTGATGACCGGGTATTGCATTGATGTGATCCATATTAAATATAAACCTAGGACCCCCTTCCTTTATTTTCCCTTTCTTTTTTTTTTGCAATGTAACTCTTATGTAATACCAGCTCTATTAATTGCTCTTTCAAATTTTGTTTACTTTCAAACCATTGTGTATTGAAATCCCCTCTTATTTGAACCTTATCTTCTTATATGTTAATTGCACCCAAAATGCACAATAACTGTCTAGCCGAGAACCACACTAGTGGATCCTGAGGGGTGCCTAACACCTTCCCCTTTGGATAATTTCAAGCCCTTATCGTATCTTCGGTTATTCAAATAAACTTAGAGTTGAACCCTATTAGTGTCCTAATGCACCTTAAATCATTATGTTGCGACTCTTCAAATGCAAAATCCAGTTCCCAAAAGGAAAGGGTTGTCCCAACCAAATGTCATAAACCCAATTTCTGCGTAGGAAAAAAAAGGGCGCGGCAACATGTAAACTCTGGTGGGGACTATCTAGGCTTTTACCATTTCAGACTGTTATTGTGAATTTATACCTCTTTATGTGCAATTACTTGTTTAATTCCTTTAAGCATTCAATTCCCTTTTCAATTGTGCAATTGACTTGTCTTTTGTTTCTTTTCTTTACTATTGCTTTAAATTATGAAATTGTTATATTTATTGCTTTCTTAACGTGCAAATACGCGACAACATGCTTTTAATTATTGCATCTTCATGCTCAACATCATATTCCATTCGTGCCAAACAAATCCCATAGCAACACTAATAATGAGTGGTTGCGCTCTTCCAACGTTATTACCCCCTAAATTTGAAAAAAGGCATATTTGCAGTAAAACTAGTCGATCAATGGTTTAGTCGACGGTTCCGTGCCTTTCCCTCTTGAGATGTCCGCTTAAGGGTACCACTCTAAAATCCCATAGAAACCTTACTCTGTTTAACTGTGCATTTGTCATGGTCAAACCTAGCTGTGTCAATTATGTTGTCCGCATAATGACTCTTTAAGATGGCCTTGTCCAAAGTCCAATGGGTTTCCCTAAATCCCAAACAGACATCATCATGTTCTGTGCATTTATTTGGAGAACTAAATGCTCCTATGCTAATTATTGGTATTAAATAGTCGAGTCTGGTGGGGGTAAGGGCCTAACCTTATTTGTCTTGCAGAAATATGAGGCACGACATTCCCAGATTCGGAATGGTCACCAACATCTACACAAAACTGTTAAGCTGGTGGAAAGATATTCACTCTAGTGATCAGATTCTTGTCCGAAAATATTTGGAAAACCTACCTTCTCTCCTTGAGATACAACCTAACAACAAGATCATAGAAGCTGCTACTTTGTTCTGGATGGAGCCAAAGATGCCGAAACCAGGGAAGGTCCTTCTGGGATCAAATAGATAGGAGTTTCCTTATTTTTATCAAATGTAATAAGTCCAATGGCCATTATTGACTTTTATTTCCTGCCTGTTTAGTGTTGATTTGGGATTCATCTTATTTTCTATCAATAAAATGAGGCATTTAGCATTCTGAGTTCTCCAAATTAATTTGTCGCTAGGCCTACCTCTGGCACAATGAGGCTCCCAAATTAGAACACGCTTTATATTCCTGCACTATATGTTTAAATCTTTCAACATCTTTTTATGATCCCGACTAACTTGTTACCTTTTTTGTTTTTACTTTTATTTATTCTCTTCCCCAAATGTTAGTTCGTGCACTCTCGAAACATCATCTTATCCACGAGATCCATGGGCCCTCCACCCACTCCTCCTCTTAGTCCTATCAAAAATAGGAATAAAGGGAGGATGGAACATTTGAATAACGCCAAAAAGGAGGACTCAATTAAACGGGTAGAGGTCACTCATGGTCATGTAATCTAGGTTTCCAAAGAAAATGCATCCATCTCGAACAAAAGCTGTTGAAATTCCAAAAAGAACTTGATCAGGTTCAGAATTTGGCAAATCTGTCAATTTTCCCTCACTACTCCAGACATCAATTTCCTAAATGCTCAGAACCCTACACCTCCACAGCAACAGAACCATCTTGCTCCTCACTACCACTGCAATACCTGCCATACCTTAAATAACACCCCGCTGCTCATCCCAGAACTCGAAAACACCACAAATGACCATTGCCACACCCACCATAATACCCCCATCTACGTGGAGACTATGCCACACTCCACCCAACCCATCTCAAGGACACCCGAGTCCGATGATGAAGACTGTATCATCAGAAACCTAGCCAAAGAACTTAAGAAATTGACTAGCCAAATTCAAGGTGTTGAAGGAAGTAGTGGAATTGAAGAGCTGAACTACAAAGATCTTTGCATACAACCCGATATCAAACTGCCCGAGGGGTACAAACCTCCTAAGTTCGAGATGTTTGATGGTACAGGGGATCCAAGGATCCATTTGAGAACATTTGTGACAAGCTGGTTGGAGTAGGAAAAGGCGAGAAGATTCGCATGAAGATTTTTATGAGGAACTTGAAAGGAGATGCTTTGTACTGGTACATTAGCCAAAATCCAAAGAAGTGGTCGAACTGGGTAAGCATGGCATCCGACTTTATGGACAGGTTCATGTTCAACACGGAGAATGCATCGGATGTGTTATACATTCATAATCTAAAGAAGAAGCCTATAAAAACATTTCACAAGTATGCTACTCGCTGGAGGTTCGAAGCTGCTAAGGTTAGACTTGCCTTAGAGAAAGAACAAATGAACAAATTCTTTGTTAGGGATCAAGACCCATAGTATTATGAAAGGCTGATGATGATTGAGGGCCGCAAATTTTCTAACATCATTAAGCTAGGAGAAAGGATCAAAGAGGGCATCAAAAGCGGTATAGTTTCAAACCTCGAGGCCTTATAAGATACAAATAAGGCCTTACAGTTAGGTGGTATGTCCAAGAAAAGGGATGTACGAGCCGTAATGGTGGCACAGAGAACCAAATATCCTATCAAATATGAAACCTACCCAATGCCTCCACTCACATATCAGCCTACTCCAAATTACCAAGCACCCTCACCCTCACCCTCTTACCAAACTCCACCATCCACTTATCAGTCACCTCCACCCTTTACATATCAGCCTACTTCACCCAAATATTCCCAACCCGCACATGTTTACCAAGCCTACAATGCTCAACCATCCCACTGTCAATCCCCTCATGCACGCCAAAACTTCCCTAGACCTCGACCAAACATTGATCGAAGGCCTCCGAAACAATGTACAACTATTGTTGAATCTATTGGCCAATTGTATAAAAGACTCAAAGCTGCTGGTTATGTCACCCTTATCCCTACTGTAACTCCCGAGAACCCTTCTTTATCGGTTAATCCAAACAAATCATGTGCATACAATTCTAGCATGAAAGGACACATCATTGAAGAATGTCGTTCTTTGAAAGACAAGATCCAAACTTTAATTGATAACAAGATTATCGTGGCAAAGGAACCTGCTCCAAATATCCGCAATAATCCTCTGCCAAACCACAAGGGTGGAGGTGTTTACATGATTGAAATAGAGAATGATTTTGGGATCCCGAGGGATCAATCAATTTGATCACACAAGGTGATGACCCAAAGAAACCAATAGTTACTCTTAATCCGATCGTGGTCTACATTCAGCCCTCTGGAGACATCGAGGTAAATATGTATGTGCCACTGGAGTTTGAAGCAACGTCCTATGAAAAGACATCAGCTCTAATTGAGGTTGAATTTGTGTCTCTAGTAAATGCACCTACACCACTCGAAGTTGCAGTTTTACCGCCCAAGGTACATGCTCCGTTCGGAGTAAAGATAGCCATATCGATCTCAGTGGCGATGCCGACTATGACGCTATTCCATATGAAGGCTATCCCATAGGAGTATACAGCTGAAGCAAAAAAAAAGGTAAGGTCAGGTTCGAAGAGGCTATTGCGGTATAGAGTATGACGAGAACTGGTAGAGTTTATACCCCAGAACATCTAGCTGAGTCAAGAAAGCATGCCTCTAACCGTCCACCCATCATTGAGACCGAGCTAGAAGATAGAAAAATACAGGCCAAGGAATACTTGGTCATCGACCAACTAAACAAAATACCGGCGCAAATTTCCATCCTTGCTTTGCTACAAAATTTCGAGGTACACAAGAATGCCCTGTTGAGGGTGCTTAGTGAAGCATATGTGCCAAGCAACATCACCGGCTAAGAAATGGTTAACATGGTAGGACAGGTATTGGAAAGTCACAAGATCACTTTTCATGAAGATGAGCTTTCACCTGAAGGGTTGGGTCACAATAAGGCATTACACTTCACCATGCAATGCGAAGACTATTTTATCAGCAAAATCCTGATCGATGGAGGGTCCAGCCTCAACATTTATCCACTAGTAACACTCAGAATATTGGGTAAAGGACTGTACGAGATAAAGAATGGAGCCATCAACGTGAAAGCTTTCGATGGCTACCAAAGATCCACTATTGGTGAGATTAGTATGTGTTTGCAAATGGGGCCTACTTGATTCGATGTTGATTTTCAAGTGATACACGTGCCAAAATCTTACAATCTGCTGTTGGGACGGTAGTGGATTCATGCTGCCGGGGCTGTAGCATCAGCACTAGATCATGCGGTAAAGTTTGAGTAGAATCACTAGGAGGTGATCATTCATGGTGACGGTAGCAATCCTATATACAGTTGCCAAACCATTTCAGCATTTGGAGGTACGTAGGGAGACCACTCACCACATCTAGTGAGTAAATGCTGTTGACCAAGATAAATGGTGGGACAATAAGATCGAGAGTATATTGAATTGGAGTAGGTACAAACCTAGCAAGGGGCTTGGCAAAAACCTATAAAGAATTACTAAGCCCATAAAGCTCAAGAAACATGGTACCACTTTTGGTCTGGGATCTGAGTATAGCTGGAAAGAATTCAACAATCGGTCACCACCATAGTGCAGTCCTTACTACCCACTAGAACAGCCAAGTTCACCTTTGGAGCAGATTTTCCAACAGGCCGACATTTTTTATGGGATAGGCGAGGAAGAGGCACTTGCTGCAGTGAAGAAGATGTTCTTGGAAGATGATGACATGAATTGCTGTGTTGCGTTCGAGGAGGAGGGGAAGGAAGGACTTTCCATACAAGCTATAAGTAGAGGAAAATACCTCAACTACTGGACCATTAGAACCACCAGAACCCGGCGAGCCTCGGGGTAACAAGGCTGAACAAACATCATGCACTATCTTTTAAATTTTTCCTTTCATTTTTTTGATTTCTGCAATAAGATCTTCAATGTTCAAAATAGTTATGGAGTTTATCAAAGCATTTCGATTTTTCTCTTATAAACCAACACTCTTATAATTTTTCTCATTACTTTACTTATACAACATTACTATTACTTATCTTGATGAACCATTGACTATGACATGCAATTATACCACGTAGCAAACGGACATAGATTCAGAAGAAGATGACATACCAGAAGAGATTATTAAAGAAGTTGAGAATTTTGAAAATAGACCTAAGTCCAATCAAGATGAAACTGAGATTGTTAACCTGGGAGACGCAGAGAACGTCAAAGAAACATGAATCAACATCCACTTATTTTCTAAGAGAAAATGAGAATATATTTGCTTGGTCATATGACGACATGACGAGCCTAAGTACGTTTATTGTGGCTCACAAACTACTAACTGATCCAACATGTCTAGCAGTAAAGAAGAAGCTCAGGAAGTTCAAGCCTAATATGAGTTTGAAAATCAAGGAAGGAGTCACCTAGCAAGTCAAAGCCAATGTTCTCAAGGTAGTAGAATACCCGACATGGTTAGCCAACATTGTGCCAGTATCAAAGAAGGATGGGAAGATCAAGGTTTGTGTCGACTACCGGGATCTCAGTCGGGCTAGTCCGAAAGATGACTTCCTTTTAACAAACATACATATCCTGATTGACAATTGCACCAAGCATGAGTTGCAATAATTTGTGGATTGTTTTGCTGGTTATCATCAGATCTAGATGGATGAAGAAGATGCCAAGAAAGTGGATTTCATTATGTCATGAGGAATGTACTGTTACAAGATGATGCCGTTTGGATTAAGAAAATGTAGGGGCCACCTACAAGAGTGCCATGACTACCAAAGTGTGCATTTGGGGTTCGCGCCAGAAAGTTGCTTGGGTTTATTGTGAGTTGCCGAGGAATTGAATTGGATCCATCGAAGGTCAAAGACATTCAAGAACTATCACCGCTAAAGAAAAAGAAGGTTTCCTGGGAAGACTTAACTGCATTAGCCGGTTCATAGCACAATCTATAGTTATCTGTGAGCCAATCTTTAAGATGTTACAGAAGGATGCCGCCACAAAATAGATTGATGAAGACCAGAAAGCTTTCAACAGAATCAAGGAATGCCTATCAACACCACCAGTCTTTGTCCCGTCCTAGCCAGGTAGACCGCTGCTACTCTACATTGCAATAATAGATGGTGCCTTCGGTTGTGTCTTGGGGCAGCATGACAAAATAGAGAGAAAGAAACCAAATTTCATTTTCAATTTCCATAACTATTTCAATAAATAATTTTACTCAAAAATTCATTTCTCGGGCTTGGTCCTTGGAATTCGATTCCGGGCATATGCCCAAGTACCATATTTTCCTACGGACCCTTCGGGACCGTCAAATTACGGGTCCGGCTCCATTTACTCAAAATGTTGATGGAAGTCAAATTTAATCATTTTAATATTCAAATTTAGCATTTTTCTCATAGAATTCAGATTTAAGCTTTCCGATTACGTGTCCAGATTGCGCACACAAATCGAGACAACCTTAAATTAGGTTTTTATGGTCTCGAAAACACAGAACGAATAAAGAAACAGGTGATGACCCCTTTGGATCGTCACAACCACACAATAGGTTTAGAATTCTATGCA
Source organism: Nicotiana benthamiana (assembly GCA_034376525.1). NCBI lineage: Eukaryota > Viridiplantae > Streptophyta > Magnoliopsida > Solanales > Solanaceae > Nicotiana > Nicotiana benthamiana. The sequence continues at coordinate 32,261,999 of CM067331.1, read as the reverse complement.
AACGCCTTGAGGACCGAATTACAAGGTGCCTTTGTTACTACTATGTGACGTGTGCAAGTCCACTTCAGCCCTGAGATAATCAATGGTGTTTATGGCCTCCCCAATGTTGATAACAAGGTCTACAGAGACAAAGCCAAAGCAGGAGGAAACCAGTGTCTAGTAGATTAGTTACATGATGAGGTTACCCTGAAGTGGCTGACAGTGCACAAGGGAGTTGATTCTTACGATTTCATTGTTGAGGAAAAGACATGGCTCTCCATTATCAGTTCAATAGTGTCACCATCTACAAAAGACACTAATGTGACACCAGAAAAGGCACTGATAATTGCTGCTATCATGGCTGGACTACCTGTTAACGTAGGGGAACACATTGTCCGAGAAATTAAGGAAGCCACTCATGAGAGGTCCAAGGGTCTTTTCTTTCAATCCTTGATCACTAGAGTTTGTATGATGCTCGGGTGCCTAAATGCCCCAATGATGTTGAGAAAGTTCCAGGAAAGCTGATGATCTATCCCTTGCTGAAAAGGGGACCCAATGATAAACAGAAAAAAATAAGAATTGATATTATTTCCTCTTCATTTGGGCATTCTCTGAGGCCACCACTGATCCCGACGGATCCTTTTCACCTTCATCAAGGTTCTTTGACCCCATGGGACCACTCCAGCCCAGTCCTCACACTATGCGCCACTTGTCCACTCAGATATATGGAGTAGATGGGCATGTTAGGAAGCTTATAGCTGGCCTTCCTACTGGCCCACCATCCATGGCGGATGTGGTCAAAGAGAAAAATGTAATCACGGGAAAGATGGAGGCCATTAACACCAGGTTGGAGAACATGAGTCACCTGCAAGGAAAGATTGAGAATATGTAGACAAAGTTCAAGGAGCATGATAAAAGCAAATTGTTGTCCAAGATGATGCAAACTAAGTACATTTTGTGGTTCACATGAATCATAGGAGGGTGATGATGATGCAGACTTAGAGCTCAAATTTCCAACCATCTCCAGTTCTAATTGATGCAGTATTCAGGTAGCACTTTCCACCATTTTATTCTATCATGTTTAGTTGCATTGGGGACATTGAAACATCTTTAGTTGGGGGTGGCTTATTGTATAATTGTTGTTCTTGTATAATTAAAGATGACTATGGGTATGGCAGATTGGTACTGCGGTTGTTTTCATTTTGTTATTATCATGTGATGTGTGATATTATTATTTTTAGTAGCTTCTTAAATATATATATATATATATATATATATATTATGTTTTAGTTACTTTATGTTTATTAGCTTCCTAATTTTTTTTTGTTTTTATTAGCTTCTTAAATTTTTTTTTATATAGTATGTTTTATGTTAGTTGTTATATCCTTGGTTGTCTTTACGCCGCAGTTCTTTTTCCAAAGATGCTAATTTTCTTTTTGAACTGTGTGGTTGAAGAAAAATTTTATTGACTTTTTCCGATGCCGGATAGATAGACAACTTTCTTAAGGGAATTAGTCTTGTAATTTAGATATAGCTATGTTAATATTAGGAAGAATAAATGGTTTGGGTTGGAGTTTGTGCCCATTGACCAAGTTATGGCTTGCTTGGTACCAACATGGTTTAAACCTCGGTATATGAATTTTTGGTTGTTGAAAAATAAAAATAATTGAAGTAAAGATTTCATGACTTTTAGACACAAATTTGGGCTCTTTGATTTACTAAATAGCATTCTATGCTATATGTAACCGCTTTGAGTCATTAGTTTCAATTGAATTTTGGATTTGTATTCCACTTGAATGTTCATGCGCCATATGTGGTGAGATTAACTGTGAGTTCCTTTGCATTACTTATAGTCTAGAACTTGCCCGGAATGTGAGTCAAGGCAAAATTATAGACTAACTTGGTTTAAAAAATGATATTAGGCCTTCCTTGGACCGTGATTGTGCCTTAAATTTCCTACCCTTGAATATTTTTCCTAGTCAACCAATTTTGAGCCTTTAACCTTATTCTTTGGAAACCATATTACAAACTTTAATCCTTTGTTCTTTATTGATCTTGCTTTTGGCACCCTCCATGAGTACTTTGAAAGTGTAAACATAGGCTACAAGCCTAAGTTTGGGGGTGAAGGTTGGAAAAATTTTGATATGAAAGTTGTTTAAAAATGTGGAAAGTAGAAAGAAAAATGAAGCCTTCCTTGATTTAAAAAAAATAGAATAAAATGATAAGAAGTTGTGAATAAAGGGAAGACTAGGTGTGGAATGAAAAGTGAAGAAAGGATGGAGAATGTTTTCGAAGGAAGTGGACTTTGATTGTAAATTTTGTAGTGCTTCGGGAGGTTTTGAGTCACTCTAACCAAAATTGTGCCCTACCTCAACCAAAAGCCTAAACTAAAACCGTTTAAGTCCTAATTGATTTTAAACCAAGTTGTCTACATTAGTGGAGGAATACATGAAGGGCAAGCCTATGGTATTACTTGTATGCATTTGAACATCTTTTTGAGAGAGAGTTAATACTTTTCATTTGATATCCCTTTTTTTTTGAATTAAGGTTTATGAGTGTGGGATCCTCTCCTAAATGTGAGGGCACATGAGATTTGAGTCGTGAATTAAATCCCATTTTTAATTGGAAGGAATGACCAAAGAAAGTTAATTGTGATAGAGAGGCAAATTTTGAAGCTTTAGTGTCATGACTTGATTGCTACTTTGATTTGTATTAGTTTGAGCACTTGAAATGTGATGAATTTCATGAAAAGTCTCCAGCAATTCATATGCGTTGGTTTAATTGTTGGTACCAATAGAAGTCATGTGTTTGTGCTTAAAGTAGACCTTTTTGGCTTAGCATGATAAGGATGTAATGTTGAGTTAAATACTTGGGAGGATATTTTGTCGCTTTCATTGCTTGAGGACAAGCAATAGTTTAAGTTTGAGGGTTTAATAAGTTGGCGTTTTACCAACTTATCTTGTCTTTAAACCTATACTTTTGCTAGGTTTGAGTGATAAAGTCGTGTGTTTAATATCGTTTACTTATATTTTATAGGTTGTATGTGACTTAGAGGTAATGGTGAAGAAACCAAGTAAAAACAAGTTAAAAAGGAGCTAAAATAGACAATGAGAAACTGCCTAATGGCTTACTCTTCGCGAACACGAGGGTACAACGCTAACACGAAGAAACATGTAGCTAGTCCTTCGCAAACGTGAAGTACACAATGCGAACGCGATGAACCAGAACCTGAAACTTAACGAACTCAAAGGACCAAACGCGAACACAATGCTTGAGGAAAGCAAACCTTTGCGAACATGAAGATCTGATCACAAAGGCAATGAAGAAACTGGGCATGAAAAATGGGCAGTCTTGGAATTTTACATTTTTGACCCCAAACCCTTTAAGACCCAAACCAGCTCATTTGCAAGAGATCGTTGGCTTATTTTCAGTTCCATAGAGTAGAGAAGAGCAAGTTTAGGAAGCTAGGGTTTGCATACACACTTTGGTCTTGAAGATTTGAAGTTTGTGGTTAAGGATTTCTTACCCATATGTTTATTTCTTCATTCCCTTGTTTTGTATTGTATATCTAACTGTGTAGTATTTTATTCAACACTTGAATATTGTTTATGAAATATTCATGTTTAAAGTGTGGATTAAATATCTTTTTGTGCTTATGTATTGAATGATTCTTATCCTTTTATGAAGTGAGTTATTGTTTCTTTAATTATCCTTGTTCGTTTATGTTTCCAACGGGATTAGCTTATCATAGGACTCACACATTAACTTTGAATTAATTTTGAAAAAGATAATTTGGGGTTGGAAAATATTAGTTAACAAGAACTTGAGGCGTTAACCCTCATTTTACATATTCTACCTAGGGATAGGATTGAACTACGTGTAGCCATATTTTGGAGTGCTTAATCTCTTTATTGTTTTAGGGATAATTCAATTAGGAAGTCTTTTTAGTATTTGGAAGAAGCTAATATAGAATTATTACCCGTGGCTAATTAACATAAACTAGCTAATATTTGTAAAATCATGAAATACATTGGATCGTTACTTGAGTCCAGTTCATAATGCATTTATCCTTGTGGCCCTTGATCATTTTACTTGCTTTCTAGGTTAGTTTACATTTCCGCATTTAGATATAAAATATTTTCAAAACTAATTTTAAGTGTTTGGCATTGCACGATAAGTGATAGAACTCTTACATTCCTAATCTCCTATATATTGTTCTCTATGAGATTCGACCATGACTCATAGTTGGGTAAATAATATTACATGAGACCGTGTCCATTTACTTTTTAGTAGTTGATTTGGACGTCATCAGGTCACATACTCGCACATGTGTGCCTGCACGCTTCAGCGATCTTTCCCTCTCAGGCCCCTTTCTGCATATGCGCTATATTTTTGCACCTGCAATTCTGCAGATGCGCTTATAATCTCGCACCGGCACTTTTATCCCACCTTAGCCTTGGCCACATTTGTGGCTCCTTCTCCGCTTCTGCAGGCTCGCACATGCAGCTCCCACTCCGCAGGTGCGGTTATGACAGTTGAGTTCAACTTCACCAATTCATCCAATTTCCAAACTTGTTCCATTAATCACCCAAAATCAACCAATGGCCCTCGAGGCCTAAAAAATATACCAACAAGTCATATAACCCTATACAAACATAGTCGAACCTTCAAATCACTCAAAATAACATCAAAACACCAAATTACCCTCAGATTCAAGCCTAAGAACTTCTAAACTTCTAACTTCCACAGACGATGCAGAAGCCTATCAAATCAAATCTGAAAGACCTCATATGTTACACACATTTTAAAAATGACACCATAAACATACTCTAACTTTCGGATCCATTTCGACCCCGATATCAAATTTTCCACTACCGACCAAAATCGCCAAATTTCCAACTTTTGTCAATTCAAATCTAATTCCACTACGGACCTTAAAACATATTCCGGACGCGTTCCCAAACCCAAAATCACCTAACAGAGCTAACGGAACCATCAAAGTTCAAATCCGAGATCATTTACACATAAGTCAATAGCTGGTTGACTTTTCCTAACTTAAGCTTCTAATAAAAAGATTAAGCGTCTCAAATCCTCTTCGAAACCATTCCAGACCCAAACCAACTAAACTGCCATATCATAATATAGTTGAAGAACACAAAAAGAAGCAAAAATGGGGAAATGAGGCTACAACTTTCGAAACGACCAGCCGGGTCGTTGTAGTTGCGGTTCCTCTTATTCTTTTTTCCTGTTTGCATTTGTGTCTCTAATGTGATTTTTTGCTCGGTCACTCAAGAACTCTTGAAGATGACCTTATTTGAATAAACAAGCTACCTCTTCCCTTAATTGTCTGCAGTCTTCGGTTCTATGACCATGGGTTCTATGGTACTTACACAATATGATTGGATTCCTTTGAGCTGGATCGATCTGCAGAGGTTTGGGCTACCTAGTATCCTTGGTTCATCCAATGGCTGACACAATACCTGAAGCATCGATGTTGAAGTTGCATTCCGATAACCATAGTGCTTCCTTAGACTCGACATGTTTATTGAAGGCACTCTTACTAATGAGCCGTCGACAGTTTTGACCTCAATCATTCCTTCAATCATTTCGAACGAGATTACATCTGGGTCTATTATTTCTACGATTAGCATTATATGGTCGGTACCAAACCCTGTTCGATCGAGGCTCTCTATCAATGTCTCTTTGAATCCGGCCTTTGGATCTATTTGGGTAAGTGGAACCAGACGAGGCTCCCAATTGATCATCTTCGACTCTAACATTTGATTGGTATCGATTATGCACATCGGCCCAGGTCACCACTGGATATTCAATCAAATTCCACTTTAGTTGATGTGACGCTACCGAACTTCACTCGTTCAAACCTTGAGTAAAGACTTGGACAACCCAATCATCGGTAACCGGGGTTAGGTCCATATACTCTATCTCAAATCAAGATACGAATTCCCTTAGAAATTGATTATCCTTTTGTCTCACTTTGAAGAGGTTAAACTTCCTAGTTGCGACCTTTATTGCTCCGGTATGTGCCTTTACGAACGAACCAGCAAGCATGGAAAAAGAGTAAATGGAATTGGGCGGCAAATTGTCGTACCATATAATTGCCCCATTCGACAAAGTTTCTCCAAATTTTTTCAACAGAACAGATTCAATTCATCGTCTTCTAAGTCATTTCTTTTTATTGCGCATGTATAAAAAGTGACATGCTTGTTAGGATCAGTGGTTCCATTGTACTTGGAAATTTATGGCATGCAAAATTTCTTCTGAATGGGCTTCGAAGCCACACTTGGTGGAAAAAGCTTCTATACGAACTTCTTCAAATCCAAACCCTTCCGAATCGGGGGTGCTTCCGATATTTGATCAACCTTGCAATTGTACGTTTCTACCTTTTTATCATTAGCCTCGATCTTCATTTCTCCCGATTCAATCCGTTTAGTGAGCTCCTCGAGCGTCTTCATGATGGCGGGATCAGTTCCTGATCCATTATCGTTCAACTCCTTCTGCACGGGTTCGACCCTATGAGTAACTTCCTGTGATGTATCGAGTTCAATTCTGCTTGGAGATCGATTCTGGTTTTGGAATTGAGCTATCATGGTATGCTGAGTTTGTAGCATGTCAAATATCATTCGTAGGCTAAATCTGTATACTTCCCCATTTTGTGTGTTCAATCAATTGCCCGGGCATCTCCGCAGACACTATTTTCAGGGTCGACGGCTAAATCTCCATGAATGGAGACAAAAGAACTGACATCAACCGGATCTATGGCTTGTGGCACGACAGGATTGATTGGAATCACTCCGTTTTCAGAAGGCGACTACGTGTTCGTTTTCACCATGAAGACCAAGTCCGGTATCACTGTGAGTGGGTACTGCTCGAGAGCTCGACATGTTGCTTTCTGAATTAAAAAATATTCACGAGAGCAAGCGTAAAAGCAGTATGTGTTATGAAGGCTAAAATATTAAGCAATCACTATTAACCTTAGCCCCACGGTGGGAGGTCCAAACTATTCCCTAAAAAATTGAATAACAATCAAAACTATAATGTGGTTTTAAGGATACATGATTTCACTTAATATTAATTATTAAACTTAAAGATAAGTAATGTAAATTAACAATAATACAAAGCAAACCAACGTTTGGTCTGCCCTCGATCTAATGAACCCCCGAGCTTGGGAGAGCGGAAGAACAGTTAAAGAGCATTAAGTTGACAAAAAAAAGGACGTGAGTTAAAGAGAGAATATTATAATGCTTTGATCTGTATGAATGTTAATTTTTTACAAACGATGGGGATGATGAATCTTAATTATGATACAATTCAAATTACAAAGTAAATCCCATGATTGGGACAAATAATCGCCCTTGATTTGATATGTTCTTGGATTTCCATCGTGATCTTCGACCGGTTACAGATATCTCACCTTTCCGTTATTGCACTTCCCTCGAAGTCGGTCATACTTAGTCTCGATTGTTACTGGCCACGATCTCGACGAACATCTTGATTCTTAAACTCAACACCTTGTATTCGTACTATAGCCCGATCTATTGCGAGGTTGACTCTCGACATGATCTCCTGGTCTTCATTAAATAGCAAAAATCTTATACAGACACAATTATTAGTTGCAAAGAATTTCCAGAAAAGAATAATAGACAAAAACATCAATTTTGTGGTAAACATGGATATAAAATAGGAAAAAGAAATTACAACCAATGATAAATCAGTAATAACTAAGCAAATTCAGACATTACTAGCAAATGCGAAAATACATATGAATCCATAAAAGTAGGTGGTTAAATTATGGACCCTTTTGTTCATACATTTTTTTTTCTTTTTCCTGAATTGTTTTTCAAAAACGTATTTGCCCATGAAAACTTATGAATTTTATGAGATTTTTCGAAAATTAATTTTTCAAAAGCAAAAAGTGATTTTGGCCACTTCAAGTTTTTTGGAAAAAAGTTTTTCCCACTCATAAAATTACAATATTTTTAAAATTAGTGTTCAAATATAATATCAAATTCTAAATATTATTTTTAATTAATTCGAAATACTACTTTTTTTTATTAAAAAAGTCACAAATTTTATATCCAAACACCTACTAAGCTTTTTCATCCTACATTTGTTAAAATCCAAAATGGCTAAATGTATGGACTGTAACCTTATTGTACTGTCTTGTATAATCCTTATCACTTGTATTTAACTTTTATAATTTATTTGGCAAAGTCCCTATTTTATCTATTAAGAAAGGACTAGTATTACATCCATGTTATCTAGCTACTATGTCCTGCTCTGGCATACGTGTACAAAATGGTGTCAATCCCACATTAGTTTTTATTCTTTTATTTTTACTTAAACGGTCATTATTTATTCTTGACGTGGAAAAAGTTACATATTGAGTTTGGCATTTCAAATTTTATATGTGATCTTTGAGATGTGACTATCACTAATAGTCTTAAAACAATCCTTACTGTGAGCTAATTTTTAGTTTTTACTATCAATTTAATCCAAGTTCTATTTTATTTACAAAATTGTATGAATCTTTCTATGGCAAATAAAAAAGGTATTTACATAATAACATAGTCCCACGCCCAAAGACTTAATTCATGAATATCCCAGAAGTCTTACATTTTCTTATTTCCCGGTTGATTATAGCTTTTTTGTTTTATAATTTTGTATTATATTGTACTTATTTTCATATATATAATATTTGAATAGATTGTATTATTTACCGTTATTTCATAATATCATGCACAAACAATACAAAAAATAAATTTGTAATATTATAATAAAAAATAAAATACGAGGTAAAACTATTATTTAAAACGTAAGGCAAAAAATAAAATAAAATAATTTAATAACAAAAAAGAAAAAAATAAGAAAAAAATAAAGTAACAACACAATCACATTAAATCAATTATTCCATAAAATAACATTTTTTGTTATTATAGAATAATAAATTTAATTATATCATATAATAAAATTAATTCAAAACAAATAATACATTTAAAATAACAATACAATAAAATACAACAAACCAAAATATAGTTATTCTACCAAAAAGAACAGAGTAAGAGCAAAAAGTCTCAAATAGGTGTTGCAGGAGTAGACCTTGTACCTCCACGTATATCCTACACACAACCGTCAAAGATTCTCCCTTCCCTTTATCTTTTCTCAAACATTTTTTCAAAACTGTCTAATAAAATCCAAATTTATATTCAGTCAACTCCTCCCAGATTACTTTCTTGAGTAATTTTCTTGGATCGACCACATTCTTCTCAATTCTAAGGTAATATCAAAGTTTTGATCTTTCTCTTTTCTTCTTACATTTGAATTCAGTTGGTGAGTATAACTGTCAATTGTTTCTCTATGTGCTGTTTAAAAAGTTCCAAACTTTTTGGTGTTTGGAATTAATTAAAGGTTTTGTTAAGGTTGCTCAGTTTATTTTGATAGCTAGTGCTTTGGTGGGTGCCTTCATCTGTTATCTATTTGTGTCAATTCCAACCCCCTTTTCTCTTTTTATGAAGTTACTCTAGTACGACATGCTATTTACAACAACAACAACTACCCAGTATACTCCCACCAGGTGGGGTGGGGTCTGGGAGGGTATTATGTAGACGAGTCCAAATTTGAATATTGATATTTCAGTGATGTTTTCTGGAATAGAATTAGACTTAAGTCTTTTGAAATTGGTACCGTACCTCTTAATTAAAATTTTATTCTTCAGTTTTGTGCAGCATAATATTGGCCTGAGATGAGTTTATATGTAGTAACTGATTCATATATCTGATCCTCTGGCCCCGACTTGTTTGAGACTGTGGCTTAGTTGTTGTTGTCGCAGTAGTTTGGGGTAGCATGGTTAGGTACTCTATGCACTTTGGAGGAAAGTGACAAAAGATAGACCATGAGCAGGTCTAGGAGGTTATTGGATGCTTGTGAAAGTGCAAGGGGAGATGGGATTCCGAATATTGATCAAAGAGTTGATGAGGGAACAAGTTGTCTTGATCATGAAATTTCCCAACTCACAAAGATTAGGTCAGACCCACACGGGCGAATACGACAGCTGCTTCCTGGCAAGAGAAAAGCACCATTTTCACCTGTTAATATGTTGGCTGCTAGGGAAGGGATAGTGGTAGAGGAAGATTTTCATCAGCAGATTGTTGTCATCTTTTGAGCCGGTATCTTCCAACAAATGGTCCTTCTGTAGTTGATCAAATGAGGAGCTGTGCTTATGTTTCACAGTTTTCAGCGGATGGTTCTCTTTTTGTCGCGGGATTTCAGGTTTTGGTCTATCTAGCTGAATTTTCTATTTCCAGAAAGTATAGAGAGATCTTACCTATGTTTTATCTCCACTGTCAGTGATGATCTTATTGTCGTTCTTCCTGGAAACAGGAGAGTCATATTAGGGTATATAATGTAGATCGAGGCTGGAAAATCCAAAAGGATATTAGAGCAAGAAGTTTACGATGGACAATCACTGATACGTCGCTTTCACCAGACCAACGTTTTCTTGTAAGTTCGTAAAGACTAACACAATTTTGTGCATAATTAGTCCTTGTCCGTGTAATCACAACTGGGGTTTGGTTTGTTCCTATGATTATCATAAAATCTGGCTACTTTATTTCTTTTTGTTTCAACAGATTCTGCGACTTTGAGAATAGCTTTGTTTTTCTTGTTATATCATGGAAAATATTTCCGGTCTGACATTATCGCAAGCTCTTAATATGGATGCAGCTATAACTTTTTGAATTTGATTAACACAACATCTAATCCACCATGGTTTTCTGTTGTTACTCCTTCTGAGTTGGTTTTTATTTGTTGATTACAGGTTTATTCCAGTATTTCACCCATTGTCCATATTGTTGATGTTGGATCTGGTATGAAACAGTCTGTTGCAAATGTTACGGTATGTTTTACCTGTTATGTCGAAACATGTAAAAGATAGAAAACTATTACTATGTGACAACATATTCTGCATCTTAGCTGCACTATTCTATCACCTTCTATCATCATAAAAGTTAGTTTTGGGTACTCATGCATGATTTTTTAATAATAAATCATTACAACAACAACAACCCAGTATAATCCCACTTAGTGGGGTCTGGGGAGGGTAGTGTGTACGCAGACCTGGGGTAAAGAGGTTGTTTCCAAATAGACCCCCGGCATCCTTCCCTCCAAGAACTTCCCACCTTGCTCTTGGGGAGACTCGAACTCACAACCTCTCGGTTGGAAGTGGGGGTTGCTTACCATCAGAGCAACCCTTCTTGTCTTAATAATAAATCATTGTAGATGTCAAATACAGAGGAAATTCGTATGCCAGTATTGTGGTTTCCAAATGAAGAATCTGAAGTGCTAGTGTATAATTTCTGATCTTTCTATTCGAGTGATGCAGACATCATTTGTTTCCTCTTTCTTTTAGGGTAATCAAGGTGATGGTGCCAATTTAATGTATCCTGTGCAACTTGTTATTTTAGTTGGTTCGGCAAGAGGTGTTAAGTTGTGCCTCGTTTTATAGTAGTGCCGTTGTAATTGACATTGGGCATGCAGTGGGGGGTCTTATTTAAGGGATTCATTGGGTATGAAATGTTGTGTATCATGATTGTCATAGTGTACTTCAATCGTCAATGACCTCAAGCATCCATTTGGGTTATGGATAGCCATAGCAAAAGACATCATGTAGTGTAATAGAGTTGTTCTTAAGTATGATAGTATTAATTTAAACTTTCTTTTGCATTTTGTGAGACCAAAAAAGTAAAATATACACCAAGAATACTGAAATTCTACAATTTCATACTTAAGTTATGCATACTTTTGAACCCTCTTACATCATCCCTTCTCATTCTTTAGCATGCACTAATGCAAATCAATGATGGGTTGAAGGATAAACAACAAACAATTTTTGCCTTTTCTTATAGATATCCATATCTCATTTGGCACTTCTCATTCTTGTCTCTATTTCCAAAAGAGGCTTTATGTGAAGGTTATCATCAACCACATGATGACAGTATCTAATACACGGCAGTTCAGCAATGTTTCTAGTAAATTTTTGACTAGATATCCAAATATCCAAATATAGATAGATAAAAGATTAAAAGAAAAATAGTTTTGAAGCTCTACTGGGTGGCTGACCGCGGAAATTGTAGATCTCTATAGATGGGAAGCTGTTATGTAAAAGTCTGACCCCAGTAGTCCTCTTTAGATCTCCTATAGATGGGTTATGTGTAGATGTTTTACAAAAAGATTTAGTAATTGGGTAGATTAGATTTGGCCGCATTTGTCTGAAAGCTCAATTTAAGGAAAGCATCTGGTCCTTGATAATATGGCCATCCATCTTGACTTGGCTCAAAGCCATTATCAAGACAGCTAAATTTTTGAGCAAATAGTTCACGAGCTTTGGTGTATCTAATTAATCTTGTCTTTCCACTTTTTCTGCAGGAAATTCATGAAGGCTTGGAATTTTCTTCCCTTACCGATGATTATGACGATTATTCATTTGGAATATTCTCTGTAAAATTTTCTACTGATGGGCGAGAACTTGTTGCGGGCAGCAACGACAATTCCATATATGTTTATGATCTTGAAGCAAGAAGGTCAAGTCTTCAAATTCCAGCTCATAAGGTATCGTAATATGTTCTTTTGGTAGTAGCAGATATGGCTAATCAACCATTTTAGTATGATCTCTGTGTGGTGTATTTGCTAAGTTTATTTTCCCGTGAAATCAAAGATTGGGTATGGCCCTGAATTAGGTATCGTGAATAAGTGTTTCCATCATCAGGTGATTTAAATTCAATACTTTCTTGCATCTAGCTTTCCTTTCCCTTTCTTTTTGGTGAGGGAGTTGAACCTACAAAAGTTAATTGCACTGAAGTGAGAACTGGTTCTTAGATTCTACCTGATATATATTCTTTCTATGATTATTATTTTCCTGTGGTATTTCCCCTTATTAATAGTAAGTTCTTTCTGTGTTCTTGCTGATGGGGGCTATTTCACCCAATCACTTTCCTGAAAGAGGACATTAGTATTTGAGCATGATGATGGAATTTCTGACTCGTGGATTTGAGTTTATTTCTGTGCTCAGTATATGTACAGTTAATTGTTTCATTAGCAAGGATGTTCCTAGAGTATCATAGAACTTATTTTGGTGGAACAATTTTTTACCTTGTCGTACCATGTTTCTGAATTTCTTCAAGTTTGCCAATCTCCTCAATAACTTGAATTCACAAGTTTGACCAAAATATCCACTGAACTTGTCAGAGTGGGTGTCTTAGGCTGAATACAATATGTATTTACTCTTTCCGGCTCTTTGATTTTCCCCTAAGCAGACTGACAGATGTGGAGCAATATTGTAATTTGCTGGCATTTTCATTGCAGTCTGATGTTAATGCTGTATGCTTTGCTGATGAAACTGGACACCTCATATATCTGGAAGTGATGATAGCTTGTGTAAGGTAAGTTGTATCCAAATTTGATGGACTTAGTTCATTTCTGGTGACCATTTTCTGGACCATCCATTCTATTACTTACCAACCCAGACTGGCAAAATGGCGTCTTATTAAAGTATATTTCATGATGCTGTTCTGTTTTAATGCTCATATATATGGGTCATATGGAACCTTTTAACTTCTATTTCTGTTTACTGATGGTGGTGTAATCCCATTAATATAAGCGTTAAACCCCTTAATGAATCTGATGGTTTGTAGTTAATAAATGCTTGTTTTTATCAAGCATTGGAAGGTTCATTGGGATTGTCATGGACAGCCAAAATACTAGTGTTATTTCGCTGCTTAGAATTTGCAAGTATGTATCTGTTTGATTGAGGAAGGACTCTTGATCATATTCAGGTTTGGGACAGGCGTTGCTTTGGAACTAGAGGGCAAGCAGCTGGAGTTCTCATTGGACATCTAGAAGGCATTACATATATTGACACGCGTGGAGATGGCCGGTATCTTATCTCAAATGGGAAAGATCAGGCTATCAAACTCTGGGATATAAGGAAAATGTCTTCTAACATTAGTTAGTATGTTTCACTTGATCCTTTTGTCTCCTTTTTTTTTCTTTTCTTTATTTTGTTTTGTCCATCCCCCTTTTCCTACTTTTTCCTCGCCACATCTTCCTCTTCTTCTCCTCATGGGCATAATTAGTTCTTGAAGGGGTTCTTTTCTATCCAATAATGCTCCAGTACTTGACTAATCAGTACATTTGAGTCTTGAGGAAACACTTTTCATTGCTGATTTTCTTTCTCCTCCATCACATATAATTATTTGACAGTTTTTTTCAGATGGTTTATTGGCAAAGAAGGTCTCATTGGCTTTGCTAATAATTCTACTTTCTTTTATGTAGCTCCCCAAGGCCTAGAAGTTATGACTGGGATTACAGATGGATGGATTACCCAGAACATGTTAGAAACAAGCGAAACCCACATGACCTGTCATTGGCTACTTATAAAGGCCACAAAGTCTTGCGCACTCTTATACGCTGTTATTTTTCTCCTGCACATAGGTTGGTGGTTCATGGTTTGTATTGGTCAAGTTTCTCTTTGCTAGGCATGTTTTCTGATTGTCAATTTTGGCCAACGGACTTGCTTCTATAAGTGTAGATGTCAGCTTCGGAATTTTAGTGCCTCTGCATATCAGAATTGTTTCTCTGCAGCAGCTCAAGAAATTCCAGATTTTTGAATTCTTAAGTTTTTTAGGTGTTCAATTGATGTCTAGTTAGTCCTTGTAATTGGCATCACTTTTATCGCTTGTCATGATTTTCTTAACTTCATGGTTCGTGAGACATCTTCACCTATGACCAATGTACTATTTTACTTGGTATCATTAGCAGTTAAAATGAGGAATTACTATATGTATAGTTTTATCATGATTTAGGAATCTATTGACCTGGGAATCGTGCGTTGTATAGTGTGTTGCTTTTTGATGCTTTGATTCTGCTATTTGATGACATCTGCAGAAGAGTGTCTAATCTGCTAAAGTTTTAATCTTGCAGCACAGGGCAAAAGTTCATCTACACTGGATCAGCCGATTCATCTGTTTATATTTATGATGTGGTATGCTTGGAGCTTTATCCCTTATTTAATCTGCTCTTTTTTCTTTTCAACATCTTACTTTCTTGCTTCGTACTTCATAAGCTGATATATTAGGTTCATTAGCTAGAGAATCTTTTGTCTAAGCCCTCTCATTGCTTTTGAGGACTTGGATATATGCATTCTGCATGTAGCTAGGAGTTTCTGCAGCTTTGAGTGGTTGAATATCTTTAGGCCACTTGCTGATGGCTTGATAATCTGAGCGGAACTATAGTCTTGGACTCCATTTTCTCTAACTTGATGATTAAGCATGAAATGATTAGCGTCAGAAATGTTATGTCTCCAATTTGATGATCAATGGTAGGAAAAAAGTTAGCTAGTCAGGGTTCAGGCATTTTTCCAATTTGATTAAGTAGTTTTGAGCATGAAGGCAAATATCACTCTTCACACGAATTGTATGGTCTACTATGCCTTTCATGTAGTTACTTCCAATGTATGTATGCTTTATATATGAGGGTCAAGCTGCACACCTCGCATATATATTTTTGATTTGTTCTATGGGATAATGGTGGTATTTGTGCCAGCTTCCGCGTGTTGCATTTTGGGAACATTAACTTTTGTATGGAAAAAAAGGACCATCTTGGATTATCATGCATTTCTTTCATTCCATTTGTAGGTGAGTGGAGCTCAGGTTGCAAAACTTGATTACCATCAGGATCCGGTGAGAGATTGCAATTGGCATCCATACTACCCCATGCTTGTAAGCTCCGGGTGGGACGGCATTATTGCAAACTGGGAATTTCCTGGTACTGGTGCAAGCTCATCGCCGGTGAAGCCGCGGGCCAGACGGTGGAGGCAATTTTAAACTACCTAGCAGCATCTAGAAAACTATATTTGTTTGGCTGTCCGCTGATTGAAATTTGCAAAGGTCAAGTTTTCTGCATGGGCAAATGTTCTGCTATCGACATGTTTGACACATGTATATGTGTAATTTTGCATTACTATACTCATGGTTGTCCCCAAGGGGCCAATAGGTCAAAGTTGTGGTGTTACGAGTTCGAATCATACTGGTTGGGCATTATCAACTGAGACTGTTGATGATTATGTGAAAAGGAAGTATTGTACGTTACTCTAATAAGTTGATATTACATGGTAAAAATTTCACGAGATGTCCTATTTGGTCGCCCTCACCTATGCCTATTTTTTTAAAAATTTTAAATTGTACTCAGTTTTTAAATAACTTCAGTCCCTTTCTCTTTCCCATTCTTCTCTTTCGTTTTCTTTTTCTTCTTCTTCTTCTTCTTTTCTTCTGCTGCTATGGAATTTCAGTTGATGGGATGATTGTCATAAATATGCTTATCAGATTATTTTTAAAAAAATATTAACAATTACGTAAGTTATGAATATTGTCACGTACGTAAATTAGTAAACAATGATAATTCTATTCTTTTTACGTTTATTGTTTTCAAAATTTATGGTTCAGATACTATTGGTAATATGATTATTTATCTGGTATGTTAGAAAGTTTTTTTAAAAACTTCAGCTTATATATTGTTGAAGTTTTCACAAATGAACTAAATAACTTCAGCTCTATAGCTGAAGTTCGCTAGTTACAAAATAAAAACTTCGACAGTTACATTGTAAAATGAATACTCTAGAGTTGAAGTTCGACAGTTACATCACAAAAAATAAACTTCAGCTTTAGTTACAAAATAAAAGTTTCAGCTCTAGAGTTGAAATTCGCCAGTTACAAAAACAAAATTTCAGTTGTAGGCCAGTTGCAAAATAAATACTTCAGCTCTAAAGCTCTATTTTAGAGTTGAAGTTTGCCAGTTACAAAAACAAAAATTTCAGCAACTAGCAAATAGAGAATAAAATTTCAGCTATTATGCTTAAGTTCAGCAATTACAAATAAAAATTTCAGCATAATTGGTTCAACATATTTGCTACTTCAAGTCCGTCTATTAGAATTTTGAAGTTTTGCGTGATTACTTTTGCTATTTCAGTCTCGTATGTTGAAATTATGTGAAAAAAGCAAGATGCTTGTAATTTTTTTTATAAAACGGACATAAATTAAAACGTGACGTAAAAACTATATAGATATAAATGCCCCTGTTACATGTGTTATTGAATATTTTCTGAAAGATTCCTGTGAAAAACTGCATTTACATTCACCCAGTCGTTAAATGTATGTCACCTCTTTTTTTCATAAGCTTTTATTATTCAAGCATAATTAGTAAATATATATTCTTGTGCACGACGATAAATCTAGTTGGGATTGACACATAAGATCATACACGTGAGGACAAATTTAGTAAAAGGACAGAAATGTTCCTCCACTTTCTCGCCCCCGTTTTTTTTGTTTTGTTTGTAATTTGTTACAAGAAAATTGTGAAAAAGTAGCTAATTTTTATTCAATATCTGTAAAAACAAAAACAATTAAAACTTATATTCAATGTACTTCCCAACAAATTAGTTTCCACGTAGAACTCACAAAAGAATTTTGATAATGGTCGTACATGTAAGAATTCTTCTTCTTTTCGTTAACATGATTTTCAGTATATATATTAACCTAAAGAATTTTATGTTCTCAAAGTCAAAGACAATATCTCCATCAATAGTAGAAACTGATCCCCCAAAATCAATAACAAATGCCCTCATCACATCATCCAGAATGTGAATAGTCCGCACGGACTGTCCATTGTGGATGGTGTTTGACCAAAAACTATACTACTTTTTGTTAAACAAATTTAATGATAATTGAGTTGAATGATGAATTCTAATCCAGCATAATAATTTCTAGATCTAGTTTAGAGTTTGGGTGATATAGTTTACCAAATGCTCGTAACCGTATCAAATAATATGGATGATTCTTCCTTCTGACAATGAAGTATGGCAGTAAATAAGAATATAAATAATGCTCTCTTGGATCATGTAAGTGGAAAAGAAAAATAATCGATAAAATCAACCACTATGAATTGTAAACTTTGTATTTTCTCTTAATGGTTAACTTTTTACAATAGTTTTCTTAGATTCATTCTCTCGTGCCCCCTTTTCATTCTCTCTCTCTCTTTCTATTTATATGGGATATTCTCTAAACGCCCTAAAAAGTACAACAACGGGAATATCCTAGAGAATATTCATGTCATTTGTTTCAAGACTACACTAGCCACTATTCTTATTCTTCGTATTCGACCTCGACCTCTACGACTCGCTCACCAACTGCTTATTGTTGGGCTTTGGTCACCTCGTCCTATCTGCTCAAATCGGAACACAGTCTTTTCACCTTATGATCTTTCCACGCCCAACTTCCTCAGCAAGATTTTGGCGTGGTGAGCGGAGCTTTACAGTCGGCGATTTGTGAAGAAATTTTTGGCGTGGTGATCGAGTAGAGTTGTCCGTTGCCAAAGAAATGATGTGTCATTTTGAGATTCGTGGGTCATGGGGTTGGTACATGATGCATCACAACGCATGCGTCATCATTGTGTATTTCACGATGTGTCGCCTCATTCCTCAAGTCCCTGTCGTTTCGATTTTTGGTCCACTGACGGTTGCTTGCATCGATTCGAATGCCCCGAGGTCTATAAATAAAGAGGGAGAAATTTCTCAAAGAAACTTTTGCACTCTTCTAGATTCTTCAACCCTGCACTTGCTTCCTCCTCTTCTTCTTGTGTTCTTGCTTCTTGTAACCACTTCTATTGCCACCCCTCTACTTTTTCTATCTCCTCAAATACACACCATTGAAAAATGGCTAACGTAACCTCCAACGTTGAGATAGTTTCCGACCCTACTCCATTATCCGTGGCAATGCCTTCTGGTGGCGGAGAATTAGTGTTGGTAGAGGATGAAAGCTTTTCCACTGTGGAGTTCATTCTTCGTACCCTACTTGCAGGTCTCACATCTCTAACGAACCCAACCTTGTACCGGAGTCTACAAAGTCGGAGAGGAAACACCTTGCCGTCCTTAGGGCCAAGTATGACATTCCAGCCCATAAGGACCTAGTTCCGTCAGGAGACGACATGATTCAAGTTTACGGGCCTTTTATTCTTTGTTTTATTCCTATCCATTATATATAGGCTATTCTCTTCCTCTTCCTCTGTTAGCGGAAGAGTTCTGCCGCTACTACCGAATCTGCCCGGCACAACTCTCTCCCTACCTATACAGGATTTTTCTTATGCTGGCGAAGTTTGCGGAGCCGGCTAGCTGCAAAGTCTCTATCCACCATCTTCCGTATCTTTTTGGTCCCAGTTTCCATAGAGGCATGATTATTCACCTCCGCCACCGCAGAACCAAGGGGTTGGTGGGGAGGATAGACAACAGGATGAACCGCCGGTTCGGGGCCTATTCTTTCTTTGTTAAAATCGAGCATGTGGTGGCAAAATCGTTCTGAGGTTGGCTCATTGTCTGCTAATGGTAGAGGAAAAACATTCACCATGGAGGATGACGAGTTTGGTTCTGATATCGACCCCGAGGAGGTACGAACTTTCGAGGAGAGATTCACTCGAGTGGAGTGAGGACCGAGGGGTCCACTCGAAATATTGTCATCCCCGTGGATTTTAACTTATTAGTAGGGGTGGGCGTAAAACCCAAAAAATTGAATTTCGAACCGAACCGACTTAATTTGGTATTTAGGTTTTGGTTTTTTCGGTATTTTGGTTTATTTCGGTACAAAAATTTCAGTATTACGGTAGTTTGGTTCGGTATACAGTATTGGGTTTTTGATATTTCAGTATTTCGATGTAGTGAAATACTAAAATAGTGCAATGTGTATTTTGCAATGTGTGCAGCATGTTTGCATTTCTAAGCTTGCAGTTGTTCATGTATGATTGCAATTGGTTCCTTTGGACTTTTGACTCTCTCTCTCTCTCGAGATCTCTCTTGACCTCGACTCTCTCGCATATGCTGAATTGCATTGTGTTTTTTCACGTCATCATTTTTCCCCTTATCTCTCTAGCGGGAGAGAACACAAAAGAACGGACACAGAATGTTCATTCCCAAAAAATGGCTATATCATCATCTTCATCGTCCATGGAAGATATCTTGAAGCAACGAAAATATCCATTCATCCTCTCTTTTTTCCTTTTGCTAATCTTCGTTATATTCCTCCTTATTTCAAACTCCCAAAAATCTTCCATATTCATTGCCATCGACTTTGCTCAACGTACCTCTCGATCCAAATCGTCAATCCCTGCTAATAATCCGGACTTGAATCCTAACAATATATCAAACAAAAACATCCCGCTGGGTAATAAAATTACGATCAACCCTGAGTCTGAAGTCCCGTTGGATAATAATTATACGATCAATATTGGTTCTAATACATTAATCAATAATGAATTGGAAACGTTCTCTTATGATTGCAGATGCGATTCCTGGAATTCTTCTACTGAGATGTTTATGTAGTAATGAGTAGGAAAACGTGTAAATTGTATCTAAATGATCCTCTATTATGTTTCAGCTGGGAGCTCTACACTTTTGAAGATTTGGTTTAAACCGAAACCATACTGAAACTGTACCGAACCAAAGTAAGAGATACCGAACCGTACCGAAATATTTTGGTACGGAATTTGGTATACACAACTGATAAACCCAATACCAAAATACTGAACCATAATTTTTAAATACCGAACCGAAGTACGGAATGCCCACCCCTACTTATTAGTCAACTCAGAGACCGTGGTTCCAGCTTTCGCCCCTTTGTGCGCGGAGCCCGAGAGCATGACCCTGCAGAACCTGAAGGATGATGATCTGTCGTTAGGCATTTCTGGGATGGCCCTGCGAGTAAGTCTTTTCTTATCGTTTTGATTTCTTCCTTCTACCTTTTGGCTTTGCTGACCTTTCTTTATCTGTTTATTAGACCCTCATCTTGGAGATTAAGAGCGCACTTCGGGAGGAGAAGAGGACAAGAGTCTATTAGAGGATGAAGTCGAAGTAAAGAGAGTACCATACCAAACATAAAGCCCTGGTTCGTATGCTTGGTAAGGACACTATGTTTTCCACCCTCCGTGACGATCTGAGGCAGAAGAGTGAGGAATTGAAGGCGAAGGATAACAAGTTGAAGGAGAAGGACGATGAGCTCATGAAGATTACTGGCAGGTGCAGTGAGCTTGAAGAGACGTTAAGGGGCAAGAACTACGAGCTTAAGGTGAGCAAGGGGGTCATGGCTGAGAGCGTCGATCTCCAAGATCAGATGATGTCTTTATGGGCCGAGCTTGAGCATAGCGCAACTGTGGTTATCGGCTTAAGGTATGAGCTGACTTCCAAAGCTACAAAGTTGGAGCGAGTTGAGAGAGCTAGATCGGCTGTTATGGCAGTGGTGGCGGCATTAGCAGGCAGCCTTCGCATCTGCAGATAAGAGTGTGGTAGTGAGATAAAGATCTTTTCTCTTAAAGAGCCGAGGCTCGAAGAGCGGATAGATCGACTAGAAGGGTATGTTCAGTATTTAAACGAGCAGGTAGCTATTCTTAAGGCTGAGAAAGCGCAGCAGCAAGATTAGTCGTCTACCTCTTATGCTTCAACTTATCCCAATGTCCCAAAAGGCTTGTATGAGAAGTGAGTCCATGTTGAGGCTCATATTGACATATACAGAGGTTTGACAGTGGATGGGAAAGCCACTAAGGAGGAGTTTGAGGATGCTCATGTTAGGGCACGTGCAACTCATGCCGCTTGCAACTATGACCCTTACATGCCCGGGATGGACATCGATGAGGAAGATGTGGATGATTTTGATCTAGATGCTTGGTACGAAGACGAGTACTTGGATAGCAGGGGTGGAGATAGTGTAGTTGGGCCGGGTGGTGATGGTGGCGACGGAGATGATGTAGTGTGATGATATAGTGTGATTTTCTTGTACTTAATTTTTTGTTTCTTTTAAAGGGGAGGGGGGTCTTGTTGGCCCTTTTGTAAGATGCTCTCTATTTTGCAATGGAATGGTTATTGTCCTTTTGTTGTATGTTAATGGATTCTTTCATTTTTGTTTGTATGTTTTTCCGTTTGTAAGAGTTCCTGACTTAGCAGATGGGACCGAGGTCGGATATCAATCAACTTGAGCGAGGTCGAATCGTTGGTTGATTCGCACGAGGTCGAATGTTAATAAATTTGAAAGTAGTGTATGTTAGTCGATTCGAGTGAGGTCGAATGAGAGTAATTCAACCAAGCTCGAATGTGAATCGATTTGAGCGAGGTAAAATGTTTGACCCTTAAAGTGATTTGAACAAGGTTGAATGTAAATAAATTCGAGCTAAATCTATATTAAAGTTGAAAGTCCCATTTCAAGACTTGGGAAAGATTGTATGGAATCTTATCGTTTTATTGCACGCTTTCATTTTATAACTCAAATTTCAATTATTTTAATATAATATTTAATGTAATTTTTTTAAAACAAAAATACTTATTGAGTAGGGTAAATACGGTGAGACTACCAAGGATATGCTAGGATTGATGATCGTGTTTCATCCTTCTCCATAAGTCTTGACTCTTGAGTTAGAGTTATAGAATGGAGAGCCTTTTGCTCCTTTACTGGACCTACCCAACACAAATCAAAATTAGTCAGCTAATACCGAATGCCTAAAGAAAAAAGAAATGCAACAGTATTAACACCTACCAATTAAAGATTTGAGTATGATAAACGTGCACAGCTGTTGTATTTATTCCATAAAAAATGTTACAATTTTTTTGTTTCAAAGTATATATAAAATTGCATAATATAAGTCTCAGCATATATGTCTCGACTTTTTATTCTCAGTGGCAGAGTACTTTCTCTAGCTCCAACCGCATAGAAAAAAAGATTTTCTTTTTTTGTGATGAAGGAGAAACCGAACATGCTTTATCTGGGATTTTCACGTAAAATTGTTTTCATGACAATGATAATTTTGATATTTGTGGCAACTTTCTATAAAGGGGTAGAGAGTGATGGTCTTGATCGTCGCCCTCATCGAATTCTAGTGGATACAGATATGGATACTGATGATTTCTTGGCTCTTTTCTACCTTTTGAAGTTTTTAACCGGTCCGAAATGGACTTGAAGGTATTCTTTTTCCCTCACTGTTCTGTTTTCAATTCTCAAATGTTGAATTGTGCGACCACCTCATCTAGAAGAGAGACCACTCCTCATCACATCACATGTAGTTATATTATTTGATTTAGGCCAAGCGTGCACGGTTTTATTTCAAAAGAACTCACATTGTGAGTATCCCTGCACCTTTTATATGTAGCTTCTTTTATGTTAATCAACTTCCGACATGACACTTTGTTTGCACATCCAAAACGAAGTACAATATGGCCATCACCGAGATTTTATTAGCTCGCATGGTGTGTCTACAATCTTTCCCAAGTCTTGAAATGGGACTTTCAACTTTAATATAGATTTTAGCACTATTAAGATTGTTGCTCTGATGGTAAGCAACCCCACTTCCAACCGAGAGGTTGTGAGTTCGAGTCTCCCCAAGAGCAAGGTGGGAGTTCTTGGAGGGAAGGATGCCGGGGGTCTATTTGGAAACAGACTCTCTACCCAAGGGTAGGGGTAAGTTCTGCGTATACACTACCCTCCCCATACCCCACTAAATGGGATTATACTGGGTTGTTGTTGTTGTTGGTGTGTCACTCGCATCATCCGAGTATTCATAGCTACCAAAGCACAAATTCTTCTTCTTATGCATGAAGTGTTTTACTTCTATATCAGTTTGTTGACCTGTACCATCTCAACTTCTGATGTGGACTTTATATGCACATCCAATATATTAGTATTATAATTGTATTTGTCTAACAGCTCATAATATTACTTTTCCTACAGACAACAACTTGATAAAACCCTTTTGCTGCAGGCTGTAACTATAAGCACAAATGGATGGACTGATGCAGGGCATGCTGTAAATCAAGTGTATGACATGCTTTACATGATGGGGCGTGACGACGTTGCTGTTGGAATGGGAGGCGAAGGAGGAATACTTCCCAATGGTACCATTCTGCCAAATGTTGGTGGATATCTCCCTATAATTGATCAGGTGAAGAAAAGCTCTCTGTGTTCTCTACTTCTCAACCAGTTCTGCTAGTTAAAAGTCATTTGTTTAATGTCAAAATGCCGGTTAGTTATATACCTCCATACTTTCCCTTTTATACAGGGATATGCTTCTAAAGTTTCACTGATTTGTTAGGAAAATGGAATGGCTGGATATTGTAGATATAGACAAGCTATACCTATGGGTCTTGGAGGACGTTTGGACATGGATTCAAACTATGGGTTCCGAAAGAGTTTCCTTCCACAGGTACCATTTTACAGTGTTGCTGAATAGAGGGGTCATGATTCAAGCCCATGACACGTATTGTCCGTTTTGGGCTTAGGCCTGCAGAAATTTGTCTTTCGGGCTATGCCACCTCGAGCTCCAAAAGCGTGCGTACCATATTTGTCATGCCTTATCAAGCTCATCACTTTCCTCTCTCGTTCCAATGTGGGATTTTCCTAAGGTAACATGTGCACCTCTTCTTCATAAGCATGCTAGCCTAGAAGCCTGCCAGTCCAGCTTACCCATCTTTATCAGCCCACCCTCCATCATGGGCATCACATTCACCATGACGGAGGGTGGGCTTATGAGGGTGGGTCAGGAAGGATTAAGACTTCTAGGTTGGCAAGCATTGGAGAAGAGATGCACATGTCACCTTAGACCAATCCCACATCGAAATGGGAGAGGAAAATGAAGAATTTTATACGGCATGACACATGTTCACACGGTACACGTGCTTTTGGGGCTCGATGTGGCGTAGCCCGAAAGACAAATCCATGCGAGGCTAGGGACAAAGTGGACAATACATGCCATGGGCTTGGGTCGTGACGAGAGCATAACTTGTTCTGCAAGTAGAATAGGCAATAATGCAACTATTTGAGGATAAGCTAACTTCTATCTCAGTGACTAGATGAAGTAGCTCAGATCTCATTGCTTACTTTCCTTTGCTTGAAATCTGTGCATGACTTGTTAATCTGGAGCTTGTAACCAGGTAAAGAGACAGTATTCACCTCTTCAACAGCCAACAGCTCAGCAAATGATGATCAAAACGATTTCCTCTGGTCCAACTGTAGTTTTTCTCATTGGATCACATACAAATTTTGCACTATTTCTGCTAAGTAATCCACATTTGAAGAAAAATGTTGAGCACATTTACATAATGGGAGGTGGTGTAAGGTCACAAAATCCAACAGGTTGCTGTCCTAAGAATTCCAACTCTTCTTGCCAACCTCGATAGTGTGGTGACCTTCGCAATTTATTCACAGATTACACCAGCAACCCGTATGCAGAGTTCAATTTGTATATTGATCCTTTTTCTGCTTATCAGGTTTTATACAAAAAAATAAAAATAAAATAGGCCTTGTCTTTCATGTTTTGTAGGCTTCTTTAGCCAATCTTAATGATTAGTACCTGATATCAACCCTTATACTTTAGGTGATTCATTCTGGTATTCCAGTTACTCTTGTCCCATTGGATGCCACAAACACCATTCCCATAGCTGAAGAGTTTTTTGAAATTTTTGAGAAGAATCAGCACACCTATGAAGCACAGTACTGTTTCAAGTCCCTGAAAATGGCTCGTGATTCTTGGTTTGATGATGAATTCTACAAGGTAACATGTATTCACAACATAGAAGGAGCGTCTTATAGCAACAGTAAAGTTGTCTCTGTATGATCTATAGGTCACAAGTTCGAGAAATGGAATCAGCCACAAATGCTTGCATAAGGGTAGTCTGTCTACATCACACCCTTGGGATGCGGCCCGTCCCTGAACCCTGCATGAATGCGAGATGATTTGTGCATCGGACCCTTTTTAAACTTTTTATTACAACATACATATACAGTACCTTTGGATATGAAAACAGCAGTTGTAAATCTGATTTAGTAATTATAATGTTGCTGTGATGCAGAGTTTCTTTATGTGGGACTCATTTATGTCTGGAATAGCTGCTTCAATCATGAGGAAACGGCAGCACCCCCAAGGAGAAAATGAATTTGCAGAAATGGAGTTCATCAATATTACTGTGGTTACTTCAAATAAACCATATGGTATATCTGATGGATCAAATCCCTTTTTCGACGGCCGTAGAACTCCCAAGTTCAACTTAGAACGAAATGGAGTTCATAGTGGTCATGTTCAGACTAGACTTCGTGATCCAGTTTGCATAGTCAAGAATGGGAGGGGCAGATGCCAGGTGAAGATCAGTTGACTCATGTCATTATCTGTAATAGTTAATGACGAGATTTTGTTCGTAATTCCCGAAACATGAATTATGCTTGTTTTAAAGAAAGTCAAAGTTGGTAAAGCTACAACCTTTTAATGTTCTCAATCAACTAAGAAGAAAATTTTTGAGATAGGCTGATGTTACTGATGTATGATTTCCTTCTTATACTTTCTGACTTTTATGATCTATTTCTCTGTTTCATCATTTTACTTTCATAAATTTTCTGAGTTGTTGCTGTTTATCAGGACGGTTATACAAAAGAAGTTGGTTCAGGAGGAGTGCCTGTTCTTGTTGCTGTAAGAGCAAAGCCTAATCGAAATGCTGGCAGTGTTTTAAACAGAGAGTTTTATGTTAGCTTTCTGAATGTAAGTTTCACAACTAATTTCTCAGTTAGATTTGAATTCGTTGTATTTTATATATTACCAGTTTCTTTCCTATCAACTCATTGCCTCAATGCAATATGAGCTTGCATATGCCTTCTTATTTAGTCTGGCCTCATGTTTGCTTGTGACCTTTTTCTTTTTGCACATTTTACATCAGGACAGACCTTATTGCTATACTTTTCATGGTTGCAGGTCTTAAACCAAAGAAAAAATGCTGGAAAATTCAACTTTTCCAAACAATTTCCTTATTACAGAGAAATACTTCACAAACCAGATTTCAAGGGAAAGCGTCTTGGGAAGAATGTTGTGTTTGATATGGATATGATGCTGGAGATTTTCTAGCTCTCTTTTATCTTCTTAAGTTACCAGTAGAAGAAATCAATCTCAAGGTATGATGGCCTTCCATATGTTCAGTCTAATACCTTGAGCAATATTTACCATCTTCTGTTTTCAAGAATACACAAAACAGACTAGATGAAGATATTGTCTTGTTTTATTTACTATAAAAAACTGTTAGGAATTTATTTCTTGACTAAACATCAGGTATAATTCCACGGAGTTTCTTAAAATGGGTACATTGCTTCAATTCATGCTCAAATGGTCGTTCAAGAATGCATTTTGTTAGTTCTATTTAGTTTTGGTGAAACTAATAATTCGTTGGCCATTCATGAGATATTTTCCTTTAACTTTGAGCAAAATTTACTAAGTGTCCCACATAGGTTGAGACTTGAGAGAATGCATTGTCCTCTCCTTATATGGTCTTGCTCAGTCCTTATTTCATGACCTATATTTTGAGTTCTTAACGTGGTATCAGAGCAAGTCTCATTCATTTTCTTGGTTTACTCAATGTTCGACCGGACCCCATGTTTTATTGTCTACTCACCAAATGTCTAGTCCTGAGTGTGTGGAGGGTTTTAAGTACCCCACATTGGTTGAACTAATGGGATGTTGTCTCTTAACTCTTTAAATGGTTTGGGACAATTTAGGACTAAATTGTGTAACTAACTAAGTTGAGGAACCAATGTTTATCAATGTGCAATCTCTTCTTCTAAATGGGGCAGCCTACTGCACAAAGAATCTTGCATTCATGCAGGGAGAAGGGCCACACCCCTAAGAGTGTGATGTAGACGGGCTACCTTAATGCAAGCATTAATGGCCACTTTTTATATGCAGTCTCTTCTTCTGTTCAGGCTATAATTGTGAGTCCAACTGGCTGGGCGAATGCTGCAACAATTGATTCTGTATATGATTTGCTTCATATGATGGGTCGTGATGACATTCCGGTTGGCCTTGGAGATATGTTCGCAATGAACCAGTCGGATCCTGTTTTCTCTGCAGTTGGTGAATGTAAGTACAACAAGATTATCCCACAAGGTAGTGGCGGATTTCTCGACTCAGACACTCTTAATGGATTATCTCGTTCTTTGCCTCGAAGTCCTCGCAGGTACATTGTCTAGTCTGAATCTCGGCTTATAGTAAATCCATGTAGAAAAATGCAAACTTGTACTTTCACATGTTCATTTGTGCACTGTACGAATTTGCTGATATACCAGCTTGATCTAAATAATTTCAGATACACAGCTGAAAATTCTGTGAAATTTGGAGCTCCCAGGGATACTGATCATCCTGAACTCAGACAACCTCTAGCACTAGAAGTATGGGAGTCGGTGGTGAAATCACTTGATTCAGGATCCAAAGTTACCATTTTAACCAATGGCCCGTTGACCAATATAGCGAAGATTCTTCTTGCAGGCAAGAACTACACCAAGGCCATTCAGGCAACTGTTTCCCTCTATCCTTGTTATCTTATGAGAGAGAGTTAAGAATTACGCATTCAAGAACCAAAACTAATATAGCTACCTTAGCCAACTACGGAATCGAAATAACAAGGTGTCATGCAAAAGCTAACAAGCAAACCTTAAACAACAAGCAATCAGACAACAAAGAAAAAACATACTAAAAGAAGCATAATAATTTAATTTAGTTTGGTCAATTGACTTAGATATGAGAAAACTTAAAAAAAAAAAAAGAATAAAAACTATCGAGAGACTCTCCCCTAAACAAGACTCTTTCAATGACTACATTGTGGATGTTATTTTATTATCGTGTGAGAAGAAAAAATCCTCAATTTATAAAAGTACAAAACTTCTCCCTCAAGAAAAGGATAAATATGATAGAGTCCTTTTCCACCAAGAAAACCTTTTCTACTAAGAAATGTAATTGTAATCATGGTAGAAAATCAAGGGAAACCCTACCACAAAAATGATTTCCTAGTACCTCGGTAGCATAAGTCAGTGGAATCAATACTCTTATCGTATCACTCAACTATACAAATATGTTAATGTTATACAGGTACTGTGTAGCTTAGATATATCTCTGGTATGCAGTGGCTGTTACATCCCTAGGAGCGAGTGTGGTTTGAGTTTACTGCTTAATATGTCTAAAACAGGCATTCCTTAATTAGAAAACATTGTCTTTTGAATAATGGTGCAGGATATACTAATTGTTGGGGGGCACATCAATTATGACAACACTGAGAAGGGAAATGTGATCAATGTTCCCTCAAATAGATTTGGCGAACTGAATATGTTTCTTGACCCTCTGGCTGCACCAGACAGTTTTGAGTTCAGAACTTAATATCACTCTCATTCCACTTGGCATACAGCGGAAAGTCAGTGTATTTCCTAAAATTCTTGAGCGACTTCACCTGACTAAGAGGACACCTGAAGCAATCTTTGCAAGGCATTTACTGTCACGGTTACACAACCTGAGAAAAATACATCCTAGATACCAGCATATGGTACATAGACCTCACCTTAATCTTTCTTCAAAATACTATGTTACTAAGTTATATCATTTCTAATATTTCAGGATACATTTCTTGGAGAAATCCTTGGAGCAGTAGTTTTGGCTGGTGATTATTCTGTTCTAAAATCTACATTTTCCGTCAAGAACATAAAAGTCACTGCTACAGGAGTTGAATCTGAAGATGGACAGATAACTATCGACAAAAAGCAAGGAAAATCAGTGAAAATATTGCAGAATCTGGATCATTTAGCTTATTACAATGTTTTTGCAAATCAACTAAGTAATGAAAATCAGTCTGCTGTAGTTTGAAGCTTTATGGAGCAGAGTAGAATTTGGAGCACACCATCTAATTAGAAACAAAACTGTCCATTTACTCTTCTACTGTTTCTTTTCCCTTTTCCTAATTTTACTCTTTCTTCTTTTTTCTTTCTTTTTGGTTTTTAAGTTTCATATAGGTGATTCTTTTTGCATATTCTAATTCTTGAAAACAATTGTAATTTACACAAAATCTTATTGTAATTGTACTGTATGGTTTCAAGGTGACAATTGTAATGAGGCACTATGTTTTTTTTCCCCTCATACCTTATTAGTGCCATAGTGAGAAAAGTTTACCTTCTATTCTGTTCAATAGTAATCTATCTGATAATATTTCACATATTTGTACTCCGTGTCGAATATACTGGGTTCTGTTGAACCCATTGAACAAGGCTTCATCTGCCTCTGGCTGCCATCACCAACCATTGGAATCAAGCGAAAAAAGCAAACTTAGTGCACTGGATGCATGCACCAAACCAATTGATGTATAACATATTATTCTTTTTCTACCTTTTATACTTAAATCATGGTTAAATAAAATTAAAATATTTAAGAAACTCCTATTGAATATGTTGCTGTATATGCATGTATATTTGTTAGGGCAAAATACAAAATTGGCCGAACTTAATGGCATTCGCTAGCTCAAAAATGTAAAATATATATAATATTATATGTATATATATACACAAAAAATAAATATTTTATCAGTTTTTTTGGGAGATGCTAAAAATATATATATCTCTATTTGTTAATTGTCTTTTTAATCAGATGACTAGATCTTTTATTTCTTCTATTTTTTTCCGCAATTCTGGATCTATTTTTGGTCATCTCGAGTATTTTAATTGGGAATGTTAGTAGCTCAATTGGTTGGCTACCTTAATTTTTACCTTGTTGGCATTTGACTGCACATCTTGTAATCCCTTCCCGCATTTCCCCCATCCCCTACCTCCTATATAAAACTAAAAGAATTAAAAAAAAAAATTCTACAGAAAATGATGAG
The DNA here is from genome assembly GCA_034376525.1 of Nicotiana benthamiana. NCBI lineage: Eukaryota > Viridiplantae > Streptophyta > Magnoliopsida > Solanales > Solanaceae > Nicotiana > Nicotiana benthamiana. Next base: position 32,231,260 of record CM067331.1, on the reverse strand, counting down.
CTGGGTATGGATATGCAAAGGCAGTCTACTTACAACAACAACAACCCAGTATAATCCCACTTGGTGGGGTCTGGGGAGGGTAGTGTGTACGCAGACCTTACCTCTACCCTTGGGTAGAGAGGCTGTTTCCAAATAGACCTCCGGCATCCTTCCCTCCAAGAACTTCCCACCTTGCTCTTGGGGAGACTCAAACTCACAACCTCACGGTTGGAAGTGGAGTTGCTTACCATCAGAGCAACCCCTCTTGTCAAAGGCAGTCTACTTGACTTGGTTAAAATCGTGTCTGTAAAACAGATCCATATTGCTGTATTATGATCGTATATTATATTAAAAAAGATCTTGTATTGATAGCAAATGTGTTGCATAAAACAACTTCCTTTCTCTACTATCAGTAATTGGCAAGTTTTACCTTTAATAATTAATGCTACCTTGATCAATCAAGAGTTCGGTGGCAAGCCAAAATTTTCACTAATGAGATTTAAAGCAAAAAGTAAACACGCGAATACATAAAAAATGATTTTGACCTTATATACAGATTATAATTTGCTGGTAAAAGAGATTCTCAATCGTATATTTACACCAGCAAAAATCATAAGCACCTAATGTTCCACAATTGCCATGCACATATCGGGGTAAATACCAGAATTATACTATCTCAAATTGCGAGGACGAATAGAATAGCTAATGACTACTGAATCAGATCTTATTCCAGCTGTATTTGATAATCACAACTACTAGTCATTCCTTCTTGATTGACATAGACACCCTTGTAGACAGGAAGGGGGGATGGGGGGCGGCGAGCCTTGTAGCAACGGGTCCAGCAAAACCCAAAAGTTTTGGCTCAAACACTATCTGTGTTAAAAAATCTATTGAATATGTATAAATCGTCTATTTAGAACTCAGTAAACAAAAAGAATTATAGTTCAGAATCCATAAACAAAAAATCATAGTTTCGCCTCTGCTAGTAAATAATGCTTTAGCAGTAGAAAGATCATAGAGTAGGATAGCAAGTTTTGCCATTTAAAAAAACAGCAATAAGTAGCAGTGAATAAAAAGAGGCACATCTTGACACTGTTTATCGATAATTTACAAGAAGCATAGACCACTTTAGAGAACCTGATAAAGTTGATAGTGTGATCCACAAGGAAATCACCAAAAGAAAACTCTTCGCCACAAACGGAATTCAGTAAGTTTAATCCTGCACTAGGGGCTAATCCCATAACCACTGGATTATTGCATCATCGGAATCGCTCCTCCAGCTGCTACAATCTGTTGTTCCAACTGTTGCCAAAGAAGAAGGCAAGTTACAGAGGTATCTATGAAATTTCGAAGAGTAAATTCAAAATTTCCACATCGCAATCAAGAAGAGAGCTTTCTATTTCCTAATGGAAAGAGCTCCTTACCTCAAATAAAGTTTGAAGCTTATTCTTCACAAGCAAGTACTCCTGTTTTATTTGTTGCAAGTATCTCAAGCACCTAAAATATCCCATCAAGCAGAAGATAAGAAGCAAATAATGTAAATAACTTGCATCCAAACAACACAAGATTCATGATTTCAGGCATACTACGAACCGATGTTACATGAACTCGCACGAGGGGTTGAGTATCACTTAGCAGTTACTACCCAACATGTATACTCAATATCTAGTGCATAAACGATCTACACTCCACGGTTCACAAGACAAAGAAAGCGTCTTTGTAACTAGTAGCTTAGTCAAAAGTAATCAGTAAAATACCATTTTAAGAATAGCCTATACGGGTGTTCTTATTCAATTGGCTCACGTTACCAGAATTAGCTAATCAATAGTACCTTATTAAAAAAATAAGTAAATCAGAAACATTAAGATTATCTAAGCCCCTAAAAAGTTTCAACATTGCTCTAAACAAGATATAACCAACCAGTTAACCAGCTATGCTACATGATCTTAAACTTTCAACTTCTCAAAATGCTTGACTTTTGTAAGCTGTACATCTGGAAAGAACCAGAAAGCAACGAAACTTACGCTTCAGTGTTCTGTTCTTCGCAGACGTTACGGAAAGGGACGCAGCAATTCTTCACTCTCTGAGCACCAACACTATTATCTCGGTCATAAACACAAAAATTTTCTCATCAGAAGAGTAAATATCTAAAAGACTCTATCAGCAGAATAAACTTTTTCTCATGAAAATTTACAAAAAATGAAGATAGGTTTAATGTACCTGGAACTGCTACCTTTGAGCTGATGAACATGAGCATCAACCTGCTTAAAGTCCACATTGGGCTGATCTCTGGGAAAATATACAACAAATTTATACTAAAGAAAATGACAACAACAACAACCAAGTAAAATCCCACTAGTGGGGTGTGTGTGGGGTAGAATGTAAGCACATCTTACCCCTACCCCGGAGGAGTAGAGAGCTGTTTGCGAAAGACCCTCGGCTAAAGAAAATGAAAAGAGAGAATATGTTTCATTAGATGATCGATAGGGCAAAAAAGAAAGGGCCAGTACTCACAAAGCCATAGTGAGATCATTGAGAAGTCTTTCAGAATCTTCAAAGAAAAGAGACACAACTTCAACTACAAAATCAGGGTTACTTTCATCTTGCAATTGCTGAAGCTGACTAAATTGAGCATCCAAGAATCCCTTTTGAACCAAAACAACATTCCCACCAAAAAAAAATCAGAAATCAACTCAAAAGCAGAAGGTCAAGAATAACAAGAAAAAGAAGAAAAAAAACAAAGCAGAAGCTGACTCCAAGAACCCCTTTTTGTATCAAAACAACATAACAATCAAAGAGAAAAAGACCAAAAACTTTCAACAAAATTCAACAACTCAAAAAACTTAAGGTAAAGACTAATAAGAAAAACAAAACAAGAAGCTGACTCCAACAATTAATAACATTTCAATCAAAGATTAAAAAACATTCAAAAAGCAGAAGGTTATGAATAACAAGAAAACAAGACCAGTGGTGCAAAATCCACAAAAAGATTACTCCATTTTTAGGTTTACCTCATTAAACAAAGAGGATATGTATTCAATAAAGCTCCTCTGCAATTGAGCAACTTCCATTTCTTTGATTCTTGATTATGTCAGTTCAACTCCTTAAACTGCAACAAAATAAGGCCCAAATGAAAATTTTGCTATAGTTTGGAGTTACAACCATGCAGATCTTGTTGAGTAAATAGGAAATCTGAAGCATATAAATGCAGCAACAATAGGAATTTCTGAAATTAAAGATCTAAAGAATAACCTGTTTTGAGAGAGGGGTGTGGGGGTAGAATAGCAGTCAAAGGTATAGTACACAAACACAAGACAAATGGATGTTAGTACTGTGATAAATTTGTACAGTGTACCTTTTAGCTAGCTTTGGTTTTCCTAATTCCTGCTATGGATGATTTTTGTGATTATTCTTGTCGTAGAATTGCAGTCACTACCATTTACGCAATTTTTTTGTCCCCAGTCCCCACTATGGTTTTATTCATGTCTCCACCAATTATTACTCCCCCCCCCCCCCCCCCTAATTTTTATTTATTATTATTACACTCCCCCTTTGCACGCCTTAAGAGTCATTTTTACTATTTTAGGCACTTTCGCAACTAATGTTTTAAGGGTGACATTGGGATTTCATTTTGGGGTGCTAAAAACCAATCAACTAATCATTAAAGTTGGATTTGTAACACTATTAGGGGCCGTTTTGATTAGGAAACAAATTACATCATGATTAATTTAGTTATTTAGGGATAAGTTACTCCATCCTCTTATATAGATAAAAAAAGAATGACAATTTTGAAATGACTAATTCTGTAATTAGTTATACCACAATTTTATCTCAACCAAATATTGAATAAACTAATCTCAAATTTAATCTCGAGATTAATTATCCATTATCTCTCATACCAAATAAGATCTTAGGGATCATTTGATTTGAAGACAAGTTACACTGGGATTAGTTATGATGAGATTAGTTTTTTAGATATTTTTTATTGATTGTTTGGTATATTGTATTAATTCTGGGATTATTATTCCACCATCTGGCAGAATCAGTAACTAAACAAAAAATAATGTGATACCAAATTTTAATCCCACAATTATATTTACTTATCCATCATACTGAACGATTCCTTAATATCATGGATGGTATCAAACCTACTGCAATAAGGTCATTCTATTTTGTAACCCAAAAAAATACATTAACCATTCATATATGATTGAAAATGTCACGATTCAAAATTTATTATAAATCGTGATGACACCCAATGATGTTGTTAGGCAAGCTAACAATGAACCATCTAAGTACTATTCATTTTATTACTTTCGAAATCACAAATTCTATTAACTATAGAATATAATGCGTTTAAAATTATGAATACATGCAATTTTAGTAAGAAACAAAATAAAAATGTGACAATATTAATGCAAAATCATTAATATCTACTACAATATCCCAAAATTCGGTGTTACAAGTACATGAACATTCACTAGAATGTACAATAATAATACTGCATCTGTCTGGACTGTAAAATAGACAAGATAATATAAATGAACATGATGGAGATTTTGTGTCCTGCTGATCGTATCATCGGATGCAACCACATTAAAGTCCCCTCAATAGTTGCGCCCTTGTGCCCAAATGAACATAAAAATTTTAGCTACACAATAAGTGCAGAAGTGTAGCACGAGTACGTAAATCAACGTGTACTCAGTAAGTAGCCTAAACCCGAAATAGTAGTAACGAAGGATCGACTTTGACACTTACTAATGGTCCAATAAATCAAATATAGTAATGTAGACAAGTATAAACACATGATAAGTAAACAATAAGAATAAATATAGGTAAATAATACGGCGTACGATTGAATAGTGAACACAAAGTCCTCAAATATCAGATACTTCCTCAAATGGAATACGTAATGCTCATCACCAAATCAAAGGTCACGTTTCAAGTAAGAAAAACTCATGAGTACGCGAACTCTTTATTAATTATTTCGCACGATTTTGCCGAGGCACGGCCCCGATCCCATTAAAGTAACGACACGAATTTCAGTTGTGGCATACGATCCGATCCTATAATAGTACCATTAAGGCGTTCAGCCCGACCCTATAATCACGTATACTATCGAGGGTCGACCAACACGAACCATAGATGCATCCCATAATATGCCGAAGCGAACGACCCGATCCTATAATGATACTGCTGAGGCAATCAATCCGACTCCATAAGAATAGTGAAGACTTGACATATAACTAGCCCCACTCACAAATATACTTGTGAGTTGTGAAGTTCAAGAGAACTACTGGACAAATACATACAACACGGTAGAAATTCGTAATAGGAAGTGAAATCTCTACTATAAATCAATCAGCTCTCCATACATCACGAATCATAAGTTCGTTAATTTACGCAAGTCTACTCTCAAGCAAAATGTACATAATAGTAATTAAATAAGAATTAATAACTCAAATATTATAATTAAAGCATGGCGTGAGTAAGGGTGTATTTTGTCCTGGACTCGCGGGCTGGGCTTCACGATCCCGGGCTTCGTGGGCCTAGGCTCTGGCGGTCCCGGTCTTAGTGGGCTCAATGGGTGAGACCAGCCCGTGACGGGCCTAAGCCCATGTGATCCTGGGCTTAGCGGGCCGGTCTTGGTGGCAATATCTTGTATAGTAGTTATTAGTATAGTATAGAATATATTTATATAGTATACTAGTTATTAGTATAGTATATATAATATATATTTCATTTTATGTTGTATTGTAGTAATTAGTATATATTGTATGTTATGTATATATATATTCCTTTATATGAATCCCTTATACATTTTCTTGTATGTTATGTATATATATTCTCTTATAAATTTTCTTGTAGTATATATTTTATGTTATATATATATATATATATATATATATATATATATATATATATATATATATATATATATATATATATATATATATATATATATATATATATATATATTATGGCTTATAAATAATTCGAAGTAAAAGACAAAGAAATATTGAGAAAAAAGATATTCAAGGGTATGTCTTATAATTTTTATTACCCAAAATTACATATCTTTCTTAGTATTCCTTCCCCCAATGGAATGAACACAACAAAGTACTAATACCACCATTAAAAGAAAAAAAAAACTAAAAGAAGATGTGCCAAAGTACATGTTACATACATTGTATCTCTAACAAATTTCAAAAATCCGTTAAGGTTGGGAGGAGGTTGCGTTGGTGGTGGTGGAAAAGAAGCTTGTTCATCACCACTTCCGGGCGAAGCCGAATCGTCCGCAAGTTCCGCTATCATTTCTTCATAAGCTTCATCTATCGGCGGTTGTGATTCCGCAATTCCAAAGTTTCTTCTTTCCGCGCGGATCCAATCTCTAAAAAGTACCGATTTTTCCAAGCTATCCCTCATCGCCGCTCTATGATCACCTATTTGCAGTCTTGCTTGACTGAAAGCGCTCTCCGATGCAACAGTTGAAGCTTGAATTGATAAAATATCCCGAGCCATCCTTGCAAGAACCGGAAATGTTTTTCCCTTGACTTCCACCATTCCAAAAGATCAAAAGAGCCGTCTGGATTCTCCTTTTCAAGTCCCTGACACAAGTAAACTTGAAGCTCATTTAGATGTGAAGTTTTATCATAATTATCACCTTGAGAACCTCGACACTCCGTCCAAGATTTAAGAGATGTTAAGTCCGCAGCTCTTTTAGAAGATTGTGAGCTAGACGAAGTAGGGGTTGGAATATTTGGCCTAGCATGCTCTAAGGCAAGTTGATAAGCATTATAAACTGTTTGAGCATTAATTTTAATTGATTCTTTTGCATCTTCAAGTATAGCTACTTCCTCGTTTGAAAGATCTAAAGCCTTATAAATATTAAAATACCAAAAATGAGAACCTCCCAATTTCATTGTAGGATTTAACATTGCAGCAACACAAAAAATAGGAGGGATATGGAAAAAATATTTTTAAAATTTTTGTTTCATTTCATATATAGCAAGTTCATAAATATCCCAACCCTTGCCAAATTCAACAAACAAATCAGCTAGTGCGCCAATATAAACTAAACGGTTTGAAATAGTAGGATAATATTGCCCTGAAAATGCATTTTGTAGCAACTTGAAAATTTTCTAAAAATCTAAAAGAATTTTAACATTCGTCCAATCTTGGGTAATAAGCATTTCATCATCATCCTCACCACCTACCCGAGAATTAAACGTTGCATTAATTGGATTTCTATATTCATATGCAACTACTAAACTTTCGTACATACAATTCCATCTAGTCGGGTAAGGTTTAGGAACCTTTCATTCTCTAAGGCCATATTCATCACATTTTTTTAAAATACTCTCTAAGTCTAGTTCTACGGTTTGAATAAAAAAAGCCAATTAAGAGTCATTCGAACCTTTTCAATTTCCATGTTTAAAATTTGCATACCATCACCGACAATTAAATGATAAATATGACAAATACATCTAACATGAAAAATATTAGTAAATGCAGGATTTAGTGTTTTTGTAAGCATGCCTATAGCACTAGTGTTACTAGAAGCATTATCCATAGAAATTGTCATTATTTTATCGCTAAAGCAAAAATATCTACAAATATCTGAAATAGTGTTAGCTATAAATTTACCTGTGTGACGTGAATTAATTATTCTATATGCAATTATACGTTTTTGCATTGTCCAGTCCTCATCTATCCACTGACTTGTAACAGCTAGATAATCACAATCATTACCACTTCTACCAATATCAGTAGTAATAGAAATCCAATTAGGTATATGAGTAAATAAATAGGGCAAATATTGTTCATATTCATGTTTGAATTTATAAATATTGGCCTTAACTATTGCACGAGGCCAACCTTTATAGGTAGGATTAAAAGCTCTTCTAATATAATGAACCCAATTAGGATTAGAAGCAAAAGTATAAGGTAAGCACATAACAGTAATCATCTTTGCTAATTCTTCACGATCTCTATTTGGATCGTAATATAAAATACCTCCGGTGACAGTGTTAATTCCTAGTTGAACTAGATTTGAACCTGTACTAGGGTTAACCGCAGAATCTACACTTGTCCCCTCTTGCTGCGCTTGCATTTGAAAATTCTAGCCTTATCTCTAGGGTGTGTTTTTATGTGCCTAGTCAAACTACCCGTGCCGCTACGATCTCCAGTAAATTTATGAACCAGTAATTTCCCACAAGTTTTACACTTAGCCTTATTTAGTTTTCTTACTTGAGTAAAATAATTCCAAACTAATGATGTTTCTTGACGTTTAGCAGGTTGTCTATTAAAAGTTGGAGTTTCTACAGGTGGGCCGGCCGGTGCATTACTTGAGTTATGAACAGGACTAGTAGATGTATCACCTAAATCTGGTGCTTGGGTTTCATCATCATTATCATCATCCTCATTTTCCTCTAAGATAGGTTCATTAGGATAAAGAGCATTCATAATCTCATCATCTAATCTATCACCTACTGCAACATCATGTAGAAATTCACTATAGGTAAATTGAAAACAAGGGTGTATCAAGCATTACGGGAGGAGGAGGAGGACGTCTAGGTTGGCGACTACTTTCAACTTGGTTATCTTTAGTAGGTCGGGGAGCCGGGGGAAGGTAGTATTAAGGCCATTACTTTCACCGGTTTTACCTCTTCCTTTACCAAACATTTTTTTCAAAGAAAATGCCATATTAATTATAATTATGCAAACTAAACCATATAAAAATATATTATTAAAACGTAAGAGGTGAAACGAGTTTACCGGATTACCGAACAACTTCTTGAAAATTGAATCATTAAACACTTGAAAACTTCAATTTAACAACTTCACAATTTTTCACGAATTTTCAACAATAAATTAAGCAATTGTAGTAGAAAGATTGAGAGAGATTGATGAATTGGTGAATAAAAATGAAAGAATGAGGGGGTACTTATAGTTGAGAAATGGGAAAAAGTATGATTATATAAAATTTGGGGTTAAATTAAAGTTTGAGGGCCAAATGGCCATTTTCCAAACTTTCAAACGGCCATATTTTCAGCCCAAACGACTATATTTTAAATATGGTCGTTACTGATTTTTTTTAAAAAAAATAATTCTTTTTGAAAAATAGTCGTCGGGCCCGTTTAGGCCCGCCAAGACCGGCCCAGGCCCGGCTGACGATCCCGGGCCTGGCGGTCCCAGGATCACGGTTTATTGGTCTCGGACCGGTCCGTCACAAGCCTACATGTATCACCAGGCCCAGGCCCGGTAGGCCCGTCAGGACCGCGGGCCCGGTCTGGTTCAGGCCCGGGCCACAGTGCAAGGTTAGGCGTGAGCCTAAGTCTACCCGAACCTAATTATAGATTCTAGCATACACACCGACACTCGTCACCTCATACATGTGTATCCCCCACAAAATGTATCACACAAAAATATAATACCTACGGGGTAAATTCCCCCTCACAAGGTTAGACAGGAGACATACCTCACTCCGAAATCTCCTAACCGGCTCCAACATTTCTCTAACACCTCAAGTTGATGCCAAATTAATCTGAGCAAACCAATAAGAATATACTCAAATACTCACAATCAATTAATTTATAAAAATTTCTAACTTGCTCGAAAAGTCAACAAAGTCAACCCCAAGCCCACGTGCTCAGATTCCAATTTTTTCTGAAGATAAACATTACCATAGCACAAGAACTCACATATATAATTTATTCTTCATTCCATGTTCAATTTCGAGGTCAAAATCTAAAAATACCATTTCTAGATTTTCTTCCAAATGTTCAATAATTTCTATTAAATTTCATGATAAAATCTATATATAATCCATGTATAACAACTTACCTTATGATATATGACAAACATGGTCTTCAAGAATCACTTAGAATTGCCCCACATGTTCTTTAAGAACTTAAAAGTGAAGAAATGAGCTCAAAATCCTGAAATTAGATGGTAAATACACTTGTCAATTTTCCTTCTTCGCGATAACGGTCATTAGTCATACGATTGTGGTCAACAAATATTCCAGCATCGTTTTCTTCATCGCAATCATGGCCAACATCCCACGATCGCGATGTACAATTTGTGTTTTCTTCTTCACAAACACCCTTTGATGTAACGGTCATAAATTTTATTACAAATATTCAAATGATAAACGGTTTAATTTTTAAAAACTAGATTCAAAGGGCTACAACTTTTATTTTTGGATCATCTTCAAATTCTTTATAGATTGCAAGATATAAACTCCTGAATTCAGACCACTAACAGTTGAAATTCCTCCTACGCAATCTCGACCTTCCTTCCGCGATTGCGATTCACAAGGCCTGGAATGAAATTTCCTCATTGCGATCGCAATTCACACCCCTGGTATCAAATATCAGCAGTTCAAAAGGGCCTAAAAGTGGTCTGAAACCACCCTAAAAGTCACCCCAGGTCCGAGGAACCCTGTTCAATCATTCTAACGAGTTTACATACCCTATGTAAACTTGTTCAAATGCTCGGAATATGAGTTACAACATCAAAATCAAGAATTAAAGATCAAACTCAATTTCTTAAAAACTCTTAACTTTCAAGCGTTTATGATTCGCCAAACGCGTCCGAATCCTACTTAGACATTTCAGAATGATGCTAAATTTTCGTACAAGTCGCAAATCACAATACAAACTTATTCCAAGGTTCGGAATCCCAAATGGACATCGATTACACCAAAGTCCACTTCAAATCAAGATTAGGAAATTCTAAAACCTTCAAAATACAAACTTTAGACTCTGAAACGCTCTCGGACCACCTGATACTGAGTTCAACCATACGACCAAGTCCAGAATCATCATACAAACATATTGGAACCTTTGAATTCTAATTCCGAAGCTGTTTACTCAAAATCCAAACCTTGGTAAACTCTTCCAACTTAAAGCTTCCGAATTGAGAATTATCCTTCCAATCAACTCCGAACTTCTTGAAAATCGAAACCGGCCACACATACAAATTATAATACATAAAGTAATGCTCTCAAGACCTCAAACCGTCGAACAACACTCTAAAGCTCAATACAATCGACTAGATCATTACAGAAAATAAACAAAAATTGGTTGAACTTGAACTACTTGACGTTGGAATAAACAATTGGAGTAAGTTGTTACGTAAGATAAAATTATAATACACGTTGTCACGTTATCGAGACATCAAACGCATGCTCCTATCGTAGAATACATGTCATCATTTTTTTCCTTTGAAAATTTGCCAAATTATATTATAATAGAAATTTATTTACTTATTTTTTTTATGTCTTATAGTTTTTAACGGGGGTTGGTGTCATGTAATTGATAGATTAAATTTAATTTAATTTTCTTATGATTTTATATATAATTTATAAATATAAATATACAAAGTAATTAATAAAAAACCTAAATAAAGATGATAAATAAGGGTCTACTTTAGTATAGCTATGTAAATTTCCCTTTTCGTTTCTTCTATTTTTCTCTCCCATTTAGCCCATAATTTTCCCTATTTCTTAACCCTATTAAGATTTTAGACTGAAAGTTGTCAGCACGTGTATGAGATACAGAAATTGGATGGGAGCATAGTAACTTTTGAGGCCTATTTGCTAAAATTATGGTGATTTTTGTTTTATGCCAAATATAAATATAGTCAACATTTTTTGTTGGTTATAAAATGTAGTTATATGACTTTTTTGCACTAGACCTTTAGTTTGATCACCATTCATAAAATTACTTTCTATTTTTGCCTTTAACAGCAATATTATACATGACTAACGTCGTTTTTATATAAGTTTTTCAGAAATAATTTGACTAAACTTGAATAAATAAGAAGGATTAGTAGATTGCCGGTTATCATAGAAATAATGTAATTATGATAAATATTTTGAACATCAAAGAACCTGAATGTTATGAATGAACACAGAGAACTTATACAACCAACTTTAATTAATTTGAATTTGAGCCGCATTTTGCTTAGATTAAATCATAAATATTAAATGTGAACCGAATAACACAAAACACTTTTTTTTTTAAAAAAAAAGAGACACATTTGATACTTTCTAGTAATATAATAGCCCATAAATATAAACAAGAACACCTCACTATATCTTCTTTTCTACCTGTTTTCATTATAAAAATGAAATGCAATGAATCAGCACATAACTTTTCTAATCATGAACAATATATTCAGCCTTTTTCTTCTTTTGGTAAAATTCACATAATATTTCTGAATATCTATAAGAAAACACAGCAATTAATTATCCGTTTATTTATTGGATCCTTTAGCGTGGGTGAAGAAGCCAATTCAACGAATCTTATCGAAATGGAATATTTAGTCATGAAGGAATAATCCATCTTCTTTTTGAACCAAGATTCTCGACTCTTGTCTCCTTGCTACTTAGAGCTATAGAAAAATTAGAAAAAGAAAGCCAAAGGAATTATAAGAATAAAGAAATTACAAAAACAATAAGAAATTATACCAAAAAAACTATAAACAAAAGAAATTTTAAAAATTAAAGAGGATGAAAATTAATATATATATATATATGTATGTATCCGCTTTGTTGTTGTAGGTGTACCTCCACCTTGTATATTAATCAACCAAAAGAATAGATATAAACAAGGGAACATAATACCTTATCTCCTCAAATCCTGCATCACAAATTCTTTACCTCCTTTCTCATGTTTATAGATAAAGGCAAATTCAGAATTTAAATATTATAAAAAAAATAAAAATTCTAGTACACCATGTATAGTATACTAAGTCTGAGATCTATAATTTATAATAATTTTAATAAATTTATTATTATATATAAAAAGGGCCTAAGAGAAAAGAAAGAGGAAAGTTTTTGAAAAGTAATGTATATGCCTAGAGCTCTATTGGGTTAGCTTTTCCTTTGCAAAAATAGTCTCGAAAAGAATCACAACTTCCCTTTATTGCTTCTTTTTAACCCTTTTGCAATACAAACAAAGTAAGGTAGTACTCATTCAGTTTCGTTACTATTTTTTCTTTCCCTTCTCTCCTTTCCAAATATATTCTTTCCTAAAAGGAGAAATCCGATTCTCATGAATAAAATTGGAAATCACCAAAAGTTCATAAAATTAAAGAGTGTATAACTGAGGGCTTTTTTTCTTTTTCTTTTTTTTAACGAGGGAGAAATATTAAGGAGCAAATCTTGGTCAAGTGAATGGAATACGCAATTGCATAAAACAAAAATGATAAAATTAAAAAGAACAGGATGTCAATTTGCTGTAGGAATAATGCCATGTGACTATCATGTTTTTCCTTTAACCCCCTTTTTTATCTGCTAAATTTTCTTCTATTTTACAAAATAACGTCTTTTTACCCGTAAATCAATACAATTAAATCTATTATGTGGTTTATAGACAAGAAAATTAATTTGATAAAAAATAATAAAGAAATAAGATTAAAAATGAGATTTAGCAATTGAAATTGAAAAAGATGATAAACCTGGCTCCAAGCACAATGCTTCCAAGGACAAAAGTGAAAGCAATGATAAAGAGCAAGTAAAGTTGTTTAATTGAGAGCAAACGTAAAATACAAAATATATTTGCAAAGAATTTCCTCCCCTAACAATGGTTGCTGAGTCTGCCGTATATAACTTTACCTAAGGAAACAAGATCCTAGGATCAAGCTCCTCTTAAATAATAATAAAAGAATCATTGCTAAAAAAATGTAACTAGAGGTGTCAATGTTTCGGTTTGGCCGGTTATTTTATAAAATTTGTACATATCAATTTTTCGCTTATTTTATTATGTATAACCAAAATTAAACTTTTCGAAACCGTCCCAATCATATCGGGTTCTCTTCTTTATGTAAGGTTCAGTTAAACTTTGGTATTTTTTTAAATGTAATGTAAAAGTCATTAGTAAAAGTAAAATGTAATAACATTTACATTTTACTAGACTTAGCAAACTCTCTAAATAATTTTTAGTTTAAATGGTGATGGACTAAGAAAACATGAAAATGACCATTGTTGTAACGATGCGTCATGTCTTTTCATGAGTTACTATTATGTTTCTTCCATTTCTGCTTCTTTATATGCTTTTTAGTTGTATTATGTGGTACGAAGTTAGTTGGTTCGGGTTCGGAGTGGTTTTGGAGAGGTTTGAGACACTTACTCTCTTTTGAGTAAGCTTAAGTTGGAAAAGTCAACTAGACGTTGACACATGTGAAAAAAGGGGCTCGGATATGAATTTTAATGGTTTAGATAGCTTCATGAGGTGATTTAAGACTTATGAGTGTGTTCGATATATAATTTGGAGGTCCGTGGTAGATTTAGGCTTGAATTGGCGAAATTAAAATTTTGGCATTTTCTGGATGGTAGTGAAAATTTTGATATTGGGGTCGGAATAGAATTTTGGAAGTTGGAGTATGTCCATTGTGTCATTTGTGACGTGTGTGCAAAATTTCAGGTCATTCGGAAGTGGTTTGGTAGACTTTTTGATCATTGCGGAATTCGGAAGTTTTGGAATCGTTAGGCTTGAATCCGAGGGTGATTTGGTGTTTCGGCATTGTTTTGAGTATTCCGAAGATTGGTATAAGTTTGAATAGTGGTATATGACTTGTTCGTACTTTTGGTTGAGGTCCTGGGGGCCTCGGGATGATTTCGGATGGTTAACGGGAAGTTTGGAAATTAGTTTGAGCAGCGTCAACTGCTGAGTTTCTGTCATACTGCACCTGCGGATTGGGGACCGCAAGTGCAAGCCTCAAAAGCGGCGTAGTGACCGTAGAAGTGAAGGTCAACTGTTGGGGCGAGCACCGCAGATGGGAAAGTGTGTTGCACGTGCGAGATGCAGAGATTGGGTCGCAGGTGTAGTAAGGGAACTTAAATGAAAAACCGCGGAAGTGGTTGGATAAGCGCAGAAGCGATCCCGCGAGTGCGGGAATTGGACCGCAGATGCGGTATCGCTTGGAAGAACATATAAATAGATGCCTTTGAGAATTTTTGCTAAGTTTCACCATTTTTAAAGACGGGAAGAGATCTAGGGCCGTGATTTTTTAAGGAAATCAGAGGGCTTCAGTGGTGTAAGCTTCTTAATCCTTATTATTTGTGTTTATGGCCATTTTTTCATTGTTTAATCATGGTTATTAGTAGAAAATTAAGGAGGAAAGTTGGGAGATTAGGACTTAGAATTGGAGACTTTGATTTAGGAATTTTAGGGGTAGTTTGTGGTCGGATTTTGGTGTAATTGGTAAGTATGAACTCGTGAGAATGTAAGGATTCTTATTTTGTAAATTTTTTCAGAATCTAAGACGTGGGCCTGGGGTTCGTGTTTGACCAATTTCGGGATTTATGATGTAATTTTATTATTTTCACGTGGGCTTTGTTCCTTTACCATATATTGATGTTGTGGTCCTGATTTTTGTTAGATTTAGGGCTTCTGGAGGCAGAATCGAGAAGAACGGGCATAGCAGGCTAGAGTTTGGCTTGGCCTGAGGTAAGTAACGCTTCCAAAATTGGTTCTGAGGGTTCGAAACCCCAAACTATGTGTTCTATAATTATTATGAGGTAACGCAAATACCAAGTGATGGGCGTATAGGCGTGCACCATGAGAAATGTGTCGTGGATTATTCTAGAGTACCGCTTAGTGACACTTTCTTGCTGATATATGTGTTGTAACTATGTGATTAAGTTAATGAGCTTCAAATCATACTAATTATCATGTTAAGGCTTCACGCCAATACTGTTGAGACGCGAGAGGTCGTTTCTTGTTGTCATGTCATTTGTCTCATAGTTATTCTGTACTCAATCTTGTTCAAGCATATTATATCATGACTCAGTCTTGATTATTGCTATTTGACATATGATATCATTTTTTGGACTAGTATCATGAGATTTTGAGCCCATTTGTGTGAGACAGAAGAGTAGTGACTAAGTGAGGCCGAGAGCCTGATATTGAGTGACAGCATGGGATAGGGCTGCGAGCCACAACGAGATATTGAACATGCCTTCGTTGGCTTGTTATAATGCTTGGGATCAGTGAAGCCCCTCCGAAGTCTTTACATCCCCAGTGAGCGCAGATGATGATATTGAGGGATAGATCTTTCCGGGACATGGATCTTGTCTGAAGTATTGATATTCGGAGAAGGATCCTCTCCATAGGGCTGGAGTGGCCTTCCTTAGTACTGAATGACTATGGATAGGGATGTATATATATTCTGAAATGGATCTTCCCTAGGCCGGATGGCTATATACAATACCGAGTGGTTGAGCACTTGTGAGTGAAGGTATGCGGAACATTGATCATGCTATCTGCGCATCGGTTCTTAGAGTTTTACTGAGATTATTACTCTGTATTGGGCATATTGTAAATACTTACTGTTGAGCTTTTATTTGAACTGCAAGCATGTCTATTTTTTCATACAATTATATGATTACCTATTGAGGTTTAGTTCGTCACTACCTGTCAGTCCATAGTTTGGGCTTATTACTTGCTGAGTTGGTGCACTCATGTTACCCCTACACCTTGTCTGTAGATCCAGGTATCTTGGGCCACGGTAGTGGCTGCTGATCTAATCATTGTGGACTTTTCTTTGGAGATTGTGAGGTAGCTGCTTGGCAACCGTAGATCCGCCTTCTCCTTCCTTATCTTCTTTTAGTATATTTATTTGGATATTCTCATATTGTTTTGGTCATGTTTTTTTGAACATATGTAGTAGTTTTGGCTCATGACTTAGTGACACCCGAGGTCAGGATTGTATTTCTTTCCGCTGGATTTATTTCTACCTTTATTTTATTGGATTTCTATTAAAAATATGATTTCTTAAGTTTTAAATTGAAAATGGAGTTCTTGGAAACAAGTGGCTGGACTAGTATCACGATAGGCGCCATCACGACGAGGTTAGATTTTTGACCGTGACATGTTGGTATCAGAGCCTAGGTTACATAAGTCTCACGGGTCATGAGCAGGTTTAGTAGAGTCCCGCGGATCGGTACAAAGTCATCTGTACTTATCCTCAGAAGGTTGCAGAACCTTTAGGAAAGACTTAATATTCTTGAATTCTTGTCATGCGAATCTGTTGACTCTGGTAACTAAACTTCTATTATGCTATTCTCTCACAGATGGTGAGGACACGTGCTACCGGTCTGGACGGACGACCACCAGTGCCACCAGTTGGGGCCGCTAGAGGTCGTAGTAGGGGTAGGGGCTTAGCCCATACAGTATCTAAGGCAGCACATGTAGATCCACCCGCCATACCAGTTCATGATCAGGCTCCAGCGGGGGATGCTCCAGTAACACAAACTCAAGCACCGACTGTGCCTATTGTTATTCCAGGTATCTAGGAAACTTTGGTTCAAGTTCTGACCGTCTTCACTAGTCTTGCACAGGAAGTTGCAGCTTCTATGATAGCCACTACTTCTTAAGCTGGGGGAGGCACTCAAACTCCCACACCACTCGTACACCCAAGCAGGTTGTTGAGGGAATCCAGACACCGGAGGCACCACTAGTCCAGCCGGTTGTAATTACTCCGGATTTTTTGGTTCCAGTTATGCCTGACGACGAGCGGCATCAATTGGAGAGGCTTTGTAGACTTCAGCCTCCGACTTTTAGTGGTGCAAAGGGCGAGGATGCCCAAGGTTTCTTGGATAAGTGTTAGAGGATGTTGCGTACAACGGGTATTCTAGAGACTAATAAGGTCTCATTTACTAATTTTCAATTTTCTAGGGATGCCTTCACTTGGTGGGAGGCTTATGAGAGGTGTAGGCCTGTTGATGCACTGCCCCTTACTTGGAATCAATTCTCTATTCTCTTCCTAGAGAATTATGTATCACATTCCCGCAGAAAGGAGCTGCGCTGCAATTCAAGCAACTGCGTTAGGGGGATATAACTGTATCGCAATATGAGATGAGATTCTTTGAGTTGGCCCGTCATTCTATCTGGCTAGTTCCCATGGATAGGGAGAGGATCAAGAGCTTCATTGATGGCCTCAACTATCAGCTATAAGTTTTTCTGACCAAAGAGAGTATCTAACGCTCCTTTTGAGGAGGTGGTTGACATTGTTAGAGAGATAGAGTCAGTTCACCGCCAGGAGTGAGATGAGAAGGAGGCCAAGAGGTTCAGTGGTGTTCCTTCGGGAGGTCAGTCTCGGTACTGTAGAGGCCATCTATTCTAACATGCTCAGCCAACCCGTTCAGGTCACCGTGGTGGGTCATCTGACCATGGTTCTCATAGTTCACATCAGGGTAACTCATCTCTCAGTTCCCTTCCTGCTCAGAGTTTGACTCAGGCACCATCAGTTCAGGGCTCATCTATGACTGCGCTGGACTCCTTTCAATCCCCACTACTATTTGTCGGGAGAGGTTGCTTCGAGTTTGGAGATTTGGGTCATATTAAGAGGCTCTATCCCCGTCTTATGGGAGGTTCATCCCAGCAGAGGAGTCAGCCTTCAGCTTCAGCACCAGTTGCTTCCCCACCCGCTCACTCAGTTCGGGGTGGAGGTCAATCAGCTAGGGGTCGCCTTAGAGGTGCAGGTCGATCAGGTGGTGGTCAGGCCCATTTCTATGCCCTCCCAGCTAGACCAGATGCTATTGATTCAGATGCTGCGATCATAGGTATTATCTCAATCTGCCACAGAGATGTCTCCATATTATTAGACCCCGGTTCCACATTTTCATATGTGTCATCATATTTTACCCATTATTTGGAAGTATCTTGTTTCATCTGTTCATGTATCTACTTTGGTAGGTGATACTATTGTTGTGGACCATGTATATCGGTTGTGTGTAGTGCCTATTGGGGGTTTGGATACCCGAGTGGATATCTTATTGCTTAGTATGGTTTACTTTGATGTGATATTGGGCATGGATTGGCTATCATCGTGCCGTGCTATTTTGAACTGTCATGCTAAGAAAGTGACATTGGCGGGGTTGCCACGGATTGAGTGGCGAGGTTGTCCCTAGTAGGGTGATTTCGTTCTTGAAGGCCCATTGGATGGTTGGGAAAGGTTGTCTTTCATACTTAGCCTTTGTGAGGGATATTAGTGCAGAGGCTCCTATCATTGATTAAGTTCCGGTAGTGAGGGACTTTCCAGATATATTTCCTGCAGACCTGCCGCGCATGCCCCCGGACAGAGATATTGATTTTGGTATTGACTTGGTTCAGCCAATGTCTATTCCACCGTATCATATGGCACCCGAAGAGTTGAAGGAGCAGCTTTAGAAGCTCCTTGATAAGGGGTTTATTCGTCCTAGTGTGTCGCTGTAGGGTGCGCTTGTCTTATTTGTGTAGAAGAAGTATGCCATTATTAGGATGTGCATCAGTTTAGGTAGTTGAACAAAGTCACAATCAAGAACAAGTATCCTTTACCTCGTATTGATGATTTATTTGACCAGCTTTAGGGAGCGACGTGTTCTCCAAGATTGATTTTCATTCAGGGTATCACCAGTTGAAGATTAGGGACTCGGACATTCATAAGAGATCTTTTAGGACCCGATATGGTCATTATGAGTTCTTTGTAATATTTTTTGGGTTGACCAATGCCCCAACATCATTCATGCGTTTGATGAACAATGTGTTTTGGCCTTATCTCGACTCATTTTTCATTGTGTTCATTGATGATATTATGGTACTCACGTAGTTAGGAGGAGCACGCAGAGCATTTGAGAGTTGTGTTGCAGAGGTTGAGGGTAGAGAAACTTTATGAAAAGTTCTCCAAGCGCGATTTTTAGCTTAGTTTAGTGGATTTCTTTGGGCACATGGCGTCCTGTGAGGATATTCAGGTTGATCCGAAGAAGATAGAGGCAGTTCAAAGTTGGCCCTGACTGTCCTCAGCCACAGAGAATTGCATCTTTCTTGGTCTGGCGGTTATTACCGCTGGTTCGTTCAGGGATTTTCATCTATCGTATCACCCTTGACCAAGTTGACTGAGAAGGGTGATCCATTGATGTGATCGAAAGAGTGTGAGGCGAGCTTTCAGAAGCTCAAGATTGCATTGACCACAGCTCCAGTGTTAGTTTTGTCATCAACTTCAGGTTCTTACACAATGTATTATGATGCTTCTAGAGTTGGTATTGGATGTGTTTTGATGTAGGAGGGCAGAGTGATTGAGTATGCTTGTCGTCAGTTGAAGCCCCATAAGAAGAACTACCCTATTCATGATTTGGAGTTGGCTTCCATTGTTCACGTGTTGAAGATTTGGAGACATTATCTCTATGGTCTGTCTTGTGAGGTGTTTACTGATCATCGTAGCCTCCAGCACTTGTTCAAACAAAAGGATCTCAATTTAGTGTAGTGGAGATGGTTGGAGCTGCTGAAGGATTATGATATCATTATCTTGTACCATCCGAGAAGGTCAATGTGGTGGTCGATGCCTTGAGTAGGAAGACGGTGAGCACGGGGAGTTTAGCTTATATTCCTATTGGGGAGAGACCTCTTGCAGTTGTTGTTCAAGCCTTGGCCAATCGGTTCATGAGGTTGGACATTTCAGAGCCCAGTTGGGTATTAGCTTGTGTGATTTCTCGGTCTTCCTTATTTGATCCCATCAGAGAGTGCCAATATGATGATCCTTATTTGCTTGTACTTAAGGACAATGTTCAGCACGACGATACCATAGATGTGACTATTGGTGATGATGGAGTTTTGAGGATGCAGGGCCGGATATGATTGCCCAATGTATATGGGCTTCATAAGTTGATTCTAGAAGAAGCTCATAGTTCGCGGTATTCCATCCATCCGGGTGCCACAAAGATGTACCAGTATTTGAGACATCATTATTGGTAGAGAAGAATGAAGAAGGATATTATGGGATTTGTAGCTCGTTGTCTCAATTGTCACCGGGTGAAATACGAGCATCAGAGATAGGGCAACTTAATTCAATAGATAGATATTCCAAAGTGGAAGTGGGAATGGATCAACATGGACTTTGTATTTGGACTCCCGCAGACTTTAAAGAAGTTTGATGCAATTTGGGTGATTGTGGATTGGTTGACCAAGTCCGAGCACTTCATTCCTGTGTGTAATACCTATTCCTTAGAGTGGTTGGTAGAAATATATATCCAAGAGATTGTTTGCTTGCATGGTGTCCCAGTTTCCATCATTTCAGATAGAGGTAGTCTGTTTACTTCATAGTCTTAGAGAGTCGTGCAGCGAGGGTTGGCTAATCAGGTTGATTTGAGCACAACTTTTCACCCTCAGATGGACGGGAGATCCGAGTGCACTATTCAGATATTGGAGGACATGTTGCGCACTTGTGTCATTGATTTTGGAGGGTCATGAGATCAGTTTCTATCACTCATAGAGTTTTCTTACAACAATAGTTACTCGTCGAGTATTCAGGTGGCTCCATATGAGGCTTTGTATTAGAGACGGTGTAGATCTGCAGTTGGTTGGTTTGAGCCGAGTGAGGCTAGGCTTTTGGGTATAGATTTAGTGCAGGATGATTTGGACAAGGTGAAGGTGATTCAAGAGCGGCTTCGTATAGCGTAATCGAGATAGAAGAGTTATGCTAACAGGAAGGTCCGTAATGTGTCTTACATTGGTTGGGGAGAAGGTTCTACTGAAGGTTTCACCCATGAAAGGCGTTATGAGATTTAGGAAGAAGGGAAAATTGAGTCCTCGGTTCATTGCGCCTTTTGTGGTGCTTCGGAGGATTGGGGATGTGGCTTATGAGCTTGATTTTCCATCCAACTTATTGAATATCCATCCGGTATTTCATGTTTCTATGCTCCGAAAGTATATTGGTGATCTGTCTCAGGTTTTGGATTTCAACATGGTTCAGTTGGATGGTGATTTGAGTTATGATGTGGAGCCTGTGAGCATGTGATTTTTGCCTCGCATGAATTACTCCTACAGAATTCCCAAAATTAGGATTTTTCTTTTAATTATTTGCTATTTTTAGGAATTATTGCCTAATTTCCATGTTTGTTTGCATTTTGTGTGCGTGCATGTTTAATTTTATTTAATTCACAAAAAATATAAAAATATATTGCATTTTCATTTAGGATTTAATTCTAAATTTTAGATTCATTAGCAAATTAGTTATTTTAAGAAATGGAAAAATCACAAAAATAGTTTATTGCTTGCACTTTTCAATTTTCATTTTTTGACTTTTGGTAGTTTTCCCTAGATTTGGTTTTAATTAGTTGTAGTAATTAATTTAATTTGATAGGATAATTTTATTAGGAATTAATATAGGTTATTTTAAATTTTAATTTTAAAAGAAACTTGAAAAAAAGAGGAAAGAAGTGGAAAGGGTCAGCTTAACATAATTGGGCCAACATTTGAAATTGGCCCAAAACCCTCACCCACTTCTGCCCAAGTCCGATCCCAAATCCGGTTCACCCCTTTTAAAACCCAAAACGACGTTGTTTATGTAACAACCATCTTGGCCATTGTTCTCCTGTGATTGGACAGTTGAGAACTCATCAATTCTCACCCTTATATATATGTCGGAACAACCCCCACCCCCTTCACTCACCGTCTCATAACATCCCTCAAAGACCCAACAATAATGCCGCCTTCGACAACTGTACGCCGCCCGTCGGAAATTGCCCACGGCGTCGGCCTGCGGGCAATCAGCCTCATTTTTACACCAAATAATCTCCTCGACTCCCTCTTCCCAAATATCCCCTCCTTACACCTCAAACCCGGCCTTGTTTTCTCCGGTGGCGGCGCCACCACCAATCACCACCAAACTGACACCAATGAACCATCCAAATATATCATCCTCTTCCCTCAAATCCCCCCAGAGCTGTTCATAGGTCAGATAAAATCTTTACCCTAAATTAAAAAAAAAATTGTTGTTTATCTGGGTTTTGAATTTTAAGGTCGGAATGGACTTCAATCGTGTGTTTTCAATCGAGAACATATGATTGAAGTATATCTCGGCCAAAAAAGTAGGGGTTTTCTTTGGAAAAGTTGATTCAAGTTCGGGTTTTCTTGGGTTTAGCAGGTAAGTTTTATTCTCCCGGTCGTTTCCTCTCTTAGCTTCTTTCACTTTTCCCTCTCTTTCCTCCATTTTCAAAATCGTCTTTGCATATGGTTTATTTTGGTAGAGTTAGTCTTAATTATTAGCTCCTTCTGTTCTATTTAAATTTTTTAGTTTAGTTTTGGTCTAATTCCTTTTGTTTTTGTTTTTGTTTTTGGGCTGTATTGAGTTTTGGTTCATATTTTGTTTGGGTGTCCGAATTGTCTCCCTTGTTTTCTCATTTCTCATGAATGGTAGAGTTGGACTTGGGCCTAAGGAAAGGGATTATCCTAGGTCTTGCTAGAATTAATTTGGTTTGAGTCCTTGGGTCCAATTGACCCGTGAACCTGGCTTGAAGAGTAGTTTTTAGAGGTTTAACGGGTAGTCTAGGAAATTGGCCTAGGGAATCTTGGGTGTAACTGATTAGGAAGCTGGGAGAGGGGCTGTTTGAAATCTAAAAATTAGACTAAGGGATATTTAGGCTAAAATGAAAATTAGAAAAGGGGAAAAATGCAAAAATTAATCTCTGAGGCTGCCGTAAAAGCTTGCCTATAAGGAAACCTTACCTTGCATTTCAAGTTAGATTTTAGAGACTAAAAAGAAACAAAAAACCCAGAAAAAACTTAAAAACGGCTCAGCTGCTCCCTTTAAATAAAAGTACTGAAAATGGCTAGAATTACTGTGTGATTTTGAGTTTTAAATTCCTGGGATAAGTTAGAATTCAGAAGATCGGTAGAAATAGCACATTTGGGGGTTTGAATGTTGGGATGGGTACAAGAAGTTGAAGCTTGATTTACTGGTCTTAGTATTGTTTCATTACTGGCTCTGTGATGGTTTCTGCTGCTGTTATTGCTGATTCTTCACTTTTGTTTCTCTTTTCTTCCCAGGTACATGTTCTTAAATCTTATCTAATGTGGTGCTCAAGCTTGAAGAATGAAATGGAAAATAGAAGTTTGAAGCCTAGGATTAAGTTATTTGTTCATAGTTTAGTCTTATTTCTTTTTCTTCTCCCTGAATCCTTTCTGTTCTGATTTGTTTTGATGCATATCATTTGTTTGTTTTCTGATAGTACTCCCTCAAAAAGCTGTAGCTTTGTTTGTATTTAATATGGGATTCAATGATTTTTCGAGGATGGTATGGATAGATGTAGCTCTAAACGTTAAGCTCTTATCTTTGAATTTGATTTTGAACGATTAAGGGAACTTTGATGATTAAGTTATATAGTCAAATCAGTATTAGGTCGTGTTAAATGGTGTAAATTTTATTTATTTTGCTATGTGATTCCCTTAAACTGTTATAACATATTTGTTGAATTTGAATAATGCTATCTTCCTGCAAATGGGTAGCTGAATGTCTTGAGTATTAGCTCGTCTAAAAATCATGTTAAAAAAAGAAAAAGGGAATTTGTCCAGATTACCTTAATAATTGAGTTATGTACTGATTTACTCATGTTACGCTTTGTAAGCATGTTTAGTTTTGAGATTAATGTTCTGGCTCATATCTGTTTCTTAGATAGTCCCGTAGGTTTTTATTCATCATTATGTATGGAACAAAGGTTTAAGTAGATTTGAGATCTTGTGATTGTCTTTTGAAATTAGCTGAAGACTTATTTGAGTATGATTGCCAAATGATTGTTTTGCTTTTGAAGGCTCTATTTGTTTCGTGTCAGTATTCTTGATTTCATACGCTATTTGTATGCCTGAAGACTCAAACTCGAGTCCTATCCTTTTAGTCATTAAATCTCAAGAGATTTAGGCCTTTCTTCGGGCCCTAGACCATGAGGTGGCATAAAATGGAATTGCATGCCCCATCATGTTGGGCCTGCCTATTTCAAATTCCTTTGTTAATTGCTGAAGATGGCACGAGCCATTTTTTCCAAAAACAACAAGATCTGTCTTTTCCTTAACGCAAGCTTTCTCTTAAGTTAACATAAATGCTGGACTTAAAAGGAAATAGAGGTAAAATCCCAGTTCACCTAATGTTGAATTAATTAGATTCCTTTAATTAGTGGATGTGTGCATTACTAAATAACATCAATAGCTATGACCCGCAAAACTAAACTTAGAAATCCTTGATTAGAGTAATTGAGGTACGCCGCGCCAAATAAAATCTCAAATGTGTGACCCTCACTTAATTATTTCTTTAAAATCCTTAGCGCTCAAGGTGTGCCATTTAGTAAATTTTTTATGGCCCTCGCAAAGTTTAAAATGCGTAGTTGCTTTAAGCGTGTTATTTTAATAATATTACCTTCCTAAATTCGGGTGTGCATTTCATGTGACCCAACTCCAAATCTCACAATGTTAAATAAAATATGTCTCGGACAGCGGGTGCATTTCATGTGGCGTGGTCCAAAGATGTGGTTTAGATGATTTTGAAGTCTTCATAAAAATAATTAAAAGCAGTTAATAAGTTTAATATGCACCATAGGCAAAAACATGTATTAAAAAAATCAGATAATAGGCTAATTATGAAAGTTTAAGCAACCGTGCTAGAACCACAGAATCTGCGGGTGCCTAACACCTTCTCTCGGGTTAACAGAATTCCGTATTAGAATTTTTGGTTCGCAGACTTCAAAAAAAAAGTCAAAATTTCCTCGATTTGAGACTTAAAATAAACTGGTGACTTAGGACACCAGAAAACAAACCTATCCCAGGTGGCGATTCTGAATAAAATTTAATAAATAATCTCATTTCGAAAGGATCAACCACTATTCTAAATTTAGTAAGGCGGAGAACTTTTTTTTAGTGGAGCGCTGGAGTGCGGATGTTGTTTTCATCATTGAAGTCAGGGTGACCCTTTCGGGGTGATGTAGTGAAAAAGGGAGGTGTGATAGATCTGGCGACTCTGCTGGGGAAACAAACCCAGAACTTTTGTTCAGGGGTTCAGAATTCGAGCTTAGAATAGCTGTTATGATTGGATTTATTTATTATCTAATGTTTCTACATGTTTGAGCTTAATGTGCTAAATGCTTTTACCGCTTTGATTTTGTGAACTGTATTAAACTGCTACGAAACCCTTCTTCTCTCTGAGTCTTCTAAATCATCTAGGAAGTGTGCACTTCCTGTAACTTCTTTTCTACTAGAGTCTTATCCCATATTTTAGAACGAGGTTCATACAAGTTGCAAAGCCGGCGAAGCTTTTGTATTCTCGGTATGCTTCCCCGCCCTCGGCTCGAGCTGTCCGCTCGGGTAAGCCAGGTCTAGAACAATAAACCCAGGTTTTAAACCTAGTATAACAAAACCTCATACCGGATCCCTAGTAGTAGCGTTTGTTTGTATCACGTGCATTTGACTTAGGAGACTCAACATAGGGGTTGGGTCTGTCTAGGACAGGTGTACCTAAAATGAGAAGACCATCCTGATGCATCCCACGTGCAGTTGTGCATTTATTTCTTTCGGATTTGCATGTTGACCGACTTTGTGAATAATAGAAGAAAATTGGGAAAAGAAAATAGCAGGGTGAGGGTTAAGAGAGATATCCGTCTTTGAAGAAAACCAATGTCCAAAAAGTATTGAAACACTGCCGGATTTTGAAAAAAAAAGTTAAAAATGAAGAAAAGTTTTCAAAAATAATTGTTTGTGTTAAAAAATTTTGCCTGAATTACGCTAGTTTGATTCCCACTGGATGTGGGATACGTAGGCAACCCCCATCGGGTCCAACTTTCTTTTATGTAAATGTATATTGCATTCCAAAGCTTACAAATCAAGTACATGATAGATGTTGACCATCTATTCCAATATTCTATATAACTATAGTACATAGCCAATCAAGATTAAAATCTATGGGTAATGGTTTAATGTTCGTAGCACGTTTCTCCATTTGTGAATTAAATCGCCTCTCGCGTGGATATGGATTACTAACTCCTTGCACACTTTATCTGTTTGCCAGTGTCCACCCTGGATTCTCATTCTGTTTCGCTCGCGCCAAATAAGTGCAACCATGGTTCCAAACAGACAGGCAGTGATTCCAGCTATACCATTTTTCCGTTTCGCCTGCTTGTTAATCCATTCACATTCCGATTCCCATTTGGAGATGGGTCTTTTATGGCCTAACCAGATTAATAACCGATTCCACAGTTCCTTAGTCTTACAACATCCAAAGTATAAATGATCGAAAGTTTCGCGACACACTCCGCAGAACACACATTCTTGCGGGACCAGATTGTTATATTCCTGTATTCTGTCCACAGTAGCTAATCTTCTATGCAACGCCAGCCATAGAGTAAATTTATACCTGGGGTGGAGTTGCGCCTGCAGTATGATGGCTCTCCATTGGACTTTGCGATATTGAGGGAGTTGGTGATTATATAACTTCTTTATACTAAACTCATTCTCATTTTGAAGTTGCAGGAGTCGACTATCCAAGTTCCCCTGAAGGGTTGTGATGCAAGTATTAGTTCTCTCGATTCAAAGATTTTCCTGATTGCCCAGGCAGCGGCTTTGGGCACAGGGACATCCGCAATGCATTTGTTTTTTATGTAATAAGCATGCACCCATTTTATCCATAGACTGTCCTTTTTTTTTGCTCAATGCCCAAAGATGTTTGACAACCGCAGCCTTATTCCAGTTGACCAATTTTAGTATATTCATTCCCCCCGCAGTGTAAGGCATACAAAGTGTTTCCCATGCCACCAACGTTTTTCTGGATGCAGTTGTTCCTGTCCAGAGGTAAGACAGGCATGTCTCTTCAGTCATTTTGAGTATCTTCTTAGGCAGCAGAAAGATTTGGGACCAGTAGGCTTGAATTCCAAACAGTACTGATTTAATCAGTTGCAGTCGGCCAGCATAGGATAGAAGTCTCGACGACCAGCATGTTATTTTTGCTGTGATTTTTTCCACCAGTGGCCATCAGTTAGCTACGCTTAGTTTCTTTGAGTCCAGAGGTACTCCTAAATATTTAAATGGGAGATGGCCTACAGAGAAGCCTAACAGCTGAAGGATAGCCTCTCTTTGCCCATGTGAAGTACCTGTTATGTAGATAGCACTCTTGTCTGCGTTTGCTTGAAGCCCCGAGACCATTGTGAACTGGTGTAAAGTCTGTTTCAGCAACATCACTGACAGAAGGTCAGCTTTGCAGAACAGGAGGAGGTCATCCGCGAAACATACATGTGCAATGTTCAACTTCTTGCATCGCGGATGGAACTTGAACTCTTTTTTCAGTATCAGTTGCAACATCTCTCTATTTAGATACTCCATTGCTATAACAAAGAGGTATGGGGACATCAGGTCGCCTTGTCTTAAGCCCCTTTTTCCTTCGAAGGGTGCTGTGAGTCCCCCATTTATGTTGAGTGAATATCCTACAGATGAGACACATGCCATAATCCATGTGATGAACTTGCTAGGAAAACCCAATGCTTGTAGTAATCTGTTCAGAAATGGCCATTCCACTGAGTCGTAGACTTTCTTCAAATAAACTTTCAGTACACATCTAGGGGAAATGCCCTTCCTAGAGTATCCTTTGAGTAGCTCCTGTGTGAATATTATGTTGTCAACAATGTTGCGACCCTCAATGAAGGCATCGGGTCCAACTTTCCTTTTGCAAAAATAGCCCAAAACAACAAAAATTTTATTTTTATCATAAATAAGTAAGGTGATGCCATTCTTGTTTAATATAAGCCAAATGTCCCCAAAAGGTCGCCGGAAGGTTGTTTGTGCAAGAACAACCACCTTGGGTCATTTTTTAAAATTTTCGCTAGTTAGCAGGCACATCGTTAAGATCTTCTTCCCCAAAGTGCTGAAAGGCCGTACTTGCAAAACTGAGTTTTATTTTTGAAATATAATTTTGATGAATGGTGTTATTCTTTTTAAGTCAAAATGAGTTACTAAATCACTGTAATAAATGTTCAGGATAAGCACAAATGAAATTGAGCCCTTCACAGCCCTTAAATAGATCTCCT
Organism: Nicotiana benthamiana; assembly: GCA_034376525.1. Classification (NCBI taxonomy): domain Eukaryota; kingdom Viridiplantae; phylum Streptophyta; class Magnoliopsida; order Solanales; family Solanaceae; genus Nicotiana; species Nicotiana benthamiana. Next base: position 32,202,456 of record CM067331.1, on the reverse strand, counting down.
TACCGCTCTACATATGGTGGAATGATCTAGGAAAATGCAGTAGAGAAATGGTGGTAAAGGTTCTGGGAGGTCTCGTCGAACTGTTGAACATCAAGCCAAGGTTGGACGTAATTGAGCTTTAATACGTTTTTGAGATCCGACTCACAATATGTTCTATTTTTCTGACTTTGAACTCACACCCACCCTAGAGAAAATTGCGAGTTATGCTGGCCTTAATGGAAACCTCAGAAGTCGGTATCCAGTGTCGCCAAGATCGGGATCGCCCCATAAATTTCTGGACCTTCTGAGTATTAGTCGGCATATTCACGATGGAAACTTATCTAAGGGGTATTGCACCTTCCAGTTCATGTATCAATGCTATGGTAACCCTCAAGGTTTTGAAGCACCAAACACCGGTTTGACCCATGCTAGAAATAAAGAAAAATGGGAGGCAAGGAGAGGTTTGGCCTTTGCAGCAGCATTCATGGGTATTGTAGTTTGTTCGCAAGAAGATGGTAATATAGAAGTGGGTCTCGTAGGAATGGTCGATGTGAAATCAAGAAAGCCAATAGCACTATGGTTCCCCTGATCTTATAAGAAATCTACCGAGCATTGACTATCTGTTGAGAAGGGGGAATGTTCTTCCAAGGCTGCAATCTGGTACTACAATTGTGGATACATGAGCATCTCTGCCACCAGGTTGGGTATATGAATTGCGGTATGACTGGTTTGAGTTGCATTGAAGAATTTGAAATGCTGGTAGTAGGTATTGAATTCCCCGAGGGTATTGAGGCTTGGTTTGCATGTTTGAGCTCTTTGACTGCCGATAAAATTGAGTGGGCATTCGGATGGCTTCCTATCACCGAAGCAGTATACATGTCAGCTGAAGTGTGTTATCTCCTCCTAATAGGCGTCCGGAGAATCCAGCCATATGCTCCTCATAGGGTTTTGCACCAGTTGGGTAGATTTCAAACCGTTCCCCATGACGAAGATTTAAGTAAACATGTCATCGAGTTGGGCCCAAAAGTCATATTTTCGAGGGAAGAATTCGCCAGGTGTGGAATGAATGTAGATTTTTATTAACCTAAGACCATGGTCTGAGATCTAGCTAGAGGCGAAGTAAACCCCAAGTACAATCATTGGTTTGGTAAAAGGTTTCAGATTCCTGAGAGACCTACTAAGAGAGCCCATGTTCAACAATTCACTAATGACTCACATGAGCAATGTGGTTGGTTGGAAAAACAAGAAAGCTACAGGGCCATAATAGGTAAGTTGGAAGGACAATTAGGGACCTCGAATTTGACAAAAGTATCCAAGATTCAAAAGATGAAGGGGAAAAGAAAAAGCTAACTCAAGAGAACGAAGCCCTCAAAGCTCAAATCCAGAAAATGTGAATAGCAGCTAGAAACCCGAAAAAAAAGCCGAGCAGATGAAAGACTTATAAGCAATCTGAGGAGGAAAGAACTCGAGAGTTAAGATGATTTGGAAATTTTTAAATCAATCTAGCAAAAGTCCGGGCCCAATCGGCAAAGAATACAGAAGGGAGGACACAGTTTGTGCACCAAATGAAAAGAAAGTATGAAGGGACAATCACCAACCATAAAAGAAAGTTAACCACCCTTGAGATTGAGGCGGCTAAGCATGCCAAGGACTTTAAAGCTAACAAGGAACATTGTTATGCTCTAATGGCTCTTATGGAGGAGGAAATACAACAACTGTAAAACCAAAACCATCATGACATTCAAATGTTAGAAGCTAGAAATCATCAAATCAGGCGGCTACTTCAGGAAAATGGTAGGACCCGAGAAAGGATTAGAGCTATTACTGACTACATCGTCGCAAAATGCCAAGCATGTGAGGATATGACCCAAACCAACTTCTTCGCTGCAATGATGACATTCGTCCGCCAGATAATGAGTGATTTAGAGTGGCTGCAAGGGGATCTCGCACATAGGCCCGTTGCGAGGCCGAATGATGCCCCACGGGCCCCGAGACTTGAAGCTTTAATGTATTCCTTATTTTTCATTTAGCGAGTATGTATCTTGGTTTATTTTCAGTCTATTTGTATTTTTTCATTCCAATAAAATGAGTAGTTTGAAATCCTTTGTAATAGAACTTTAGAAGTTTTGGAAAATCGAAAATTCCTTAAAAATTGTTTCTTTATTTTTTGCACTTATTTTTCTTGATCTACGTAGTGATCTGATTCACGTGGTGTCGTGATACGTAGGCAATCCTCGTCTGATCCGGTCATAATTTTGTGAATAATTCCAATTAGAAAAGGAAAATGAGAAAGAAACATAAAAAAATGATGAGAAGAAAAGGCAAGAGAAGAAAAGAAAAGAAAAAGAAAAGAGAGATGAAAACGAAAGAATAAGTAAAGCATGGATGAAGCATGCAAACGTTGTAAAACATGTTGAAATACATTTAACTATATAGGTGCATCACACCCCAACGTGTGATTACCTATGTGTTATTTGTTTCAAACTGACTATTTGCTGTTGTTACTCCCAACTCAAGTTTTTATAGAAGAGTGGTTGGTTTTTGTGGTAATCTGGCTTCACACCCATACTTTAAGAGATCGAAAAGGAGCATCAAAATGTCTTCAGAAATGAGTCTGCCAACAATTCCCATCATGGATGATAGTCCAATATCAGGCATCCCGACCCCAGAACCGGCAGCTGCCGAAAAAAATAGAATCCTGCATCTCCGGGTTATGGAAATGTTGGATACTTGGGCAAATGGAAAAGAGCCCCCAAGCGCAACCCCAGGGTTCCCTAAACTCTTCCCTAGGGCAAGCGGTATCTCCATTGTCCCAATCAGTCACCAAATACACCACTAGGACACCCAACTATCTCAACTCATTTTGTGGGAACACCTTCTGAGGTTCGCCCCAGGTGTTAATGTCCGGTGTAGCTTCAAACATCTTTTACCGCTCCATCTCGCTCGGCCACGAAACAGCCTACACTGCCTAGGCCTAGCTTTAACCAATCAGCTTTCACCTTCTAAACACCCTCCTTCCCAATAGAACCTCCTCAATTTCCAACTTATATTGACCCTCAACCACCCCAGTATGAGTTCACTGCAGGGCAAGAAAAGACCACCAAAACTCCTGGGCAAGAAGAGATTGCGAGAAAGATGAGGAGTATGGAACAGAGTCTCAAAAGCATACAAGGCTTGAGTGGATAGAAATGTGTATCCTATGCCGACTTATGTATGTTCCCTCAAGTGCATCTACCATTGGGATTCAAAACCCCAAAATTTAAGAAATATGATGGACACGGTGATCCTATTGCCCATCTCAAGAGATATTGCTGTGAGCACGTAATTTTTGCCCTACATGAAAATAACTCCTAAAAATAGGCAAAAAATATTTTTTATTAATTTTTAGGAATTTTTCTTTGTTATTTGCATTTCACACACTTTTAATATTTTAATCCATAGGAAAATCCTAAAAATTATCGTTTTTACATATTTATCTTTTAGTTTTTTAAAATTAGCATTTTTCTTTAATTTTAAGTTAATTAGTTGTTTTAATACTAAAAATAAATAAAGAATCTTAATTTCTACAAAGATAGATTGATCTAGGATTTTAATTAATTAAAGAAAAGAAAAAAAACAAAAGAAAATGTTGTTTTGATGTTGGGCCACCCCAAAGAGCGAATGTAATGGCCCAAATGTGATTATTTTAGGGATTTTTACATATACATCCCATATAACAAACCTTACTATCATTATTGTGCATGGTGTGTTTATTACCCTCATATCTCATGTTTTTGTTACACAATATGTACCAAACGGAATCTTTCCAGATGTTGCCTCCTAAAATAACGCCTTTATTAAGGCTCAAATCTATATTAAATGAATTGTATCCTAAAATAACTCCTGTATTTATGGCTCCTAATTAATCTTTGATTTTGTACCAAATAAATGCTAAATCAGTTAAGGTAAAATCTTAACAAGCTAATAAAGAATGGATCCAAGAATTTTAACATTCTGTATCATTGTAACCAAGGGCTATCATTCGTTATTTTCTTGCCACATACCTTCTCCAAACTTTGTTTTCCATTTAGAAGCCAACTTGGATAAATTAGGGTTCTTCTCCAAATTGGAGAAATTAAATTGCTGCGAATATTTAGTGAGAGCTTCCTGGTATGATATCTTCTGTTATTTTCATAATTCTTTCTTATAGTCTCCTTTCTATGTACCTTTTCTTCTCTAATTTCATCAAAGGTAGTGTTTGATATGGTTGGAGAAGTTGATGCACGATCTAAGTTCATTCTTCCAAGATTGGTTGAAAAATTGAAGGAGTTGGAAGAAGGATTAGCATTTTATGAAAATAACCACAACAACTTGATGGAGATTGAAGGCAAAGGGTACTTTCATATTATTTGGGCACAAATTCAACAAAGAATTGGAAGATAACAATACATTATCCCAGAAACTAAAGGTAATATATTCTTGTTTGGTGCAGGAAAAAAAAATAAAAAAAGTAGTAGTTGTTGAACTTGTTTCCAGTGAGTTTTTAAAATGTAGTCAATTGTAGTTAAATGTAGTTAAGGTTATATGAAGTGTTTCCAGTGAGTTTTTAAAATGTAGTCAATTGTAGTTAAATGTAGTTAAGGTTATATGAAGTGTTTCCAGTGAGTTTTTATAATGTAGTCAAATGTAGTTAAATGTAGTTAAGGTTATATGAAGTGTTTCCAGTGAATTTTTAAAATGTAGTCAAATGTAGGTAAATGTAGTTAAGGTTATATGCAGTGTTTCCAGTGAGTTTTTAAAATATAGTCAAATGTGGGTAAATGTAGTTAACGTTTATATGCAGTTTGTTTGTAGCTTATTTGTAATTAACTGATTGTTGCTAACATAGTTAACTTATTGACAACTTATTATTTTCTTTTTGATCTTGAATTGTAGGTGAGGGCTTCAACTGAGGTTACCGGCAGGCTTGCAAGGAGGAAGGGTCCACCGCCAAAGAATGAGAGAAATAAAGTTGAACGAAAGAAGAAGTAGAGTGTACTGTTGTAATGAACTTTGGTTGTACTGAACTATTTTTCATGAATACTGAACAATTTTTCATGAAGTGGAGAATTATGTCAGTTTGGTTGTACTGAACAATAGCTTCATGAACACATTAGAAATTACTAATGTTGTGACTACAATTACCTACAATTCCATATAACTACACATCTATACTGCATATAACTACAATTACATAACTACAGACTAGTTATTAATCGTGAGTAATGAGCAGCTTTTAGCTTGGATTTTAGTAGTTACACCAATCAATATAATAGTATAGATTTTATACTAGAGATGTATTTTAAACAGAATTCACAATAGCTAAGATGACAAGGTGAAGGAAGTGAAAAAAGAAATTTACCAGGAATGGTTGTGCCTGCACTACATGATGTTATTAAAGTAGAGAAGTTACCATTTTTAAGATTCTTCCCTTACATTAAAATTCCAACTGCCTCAGGAGAAATTTATTACAATAACAAATAAATACAAAACGAAAAAATTCACTGGAAACACTTCATATAACCTTAACTACATTTAACTACATTTGACTACATTTATAAAAACTCACTGGAAACACTTCATATAACCTTAACTACATTTGACTACATTATAAAAACTCACTGGAAACACTGCATATAACCTTAACTACACTTCATACAGAAATCGCATATTTTCCCCCAAAAAACCCTCGTTTCTCACTCATAGAAAAATGGAATTTGAGATTTTGGGACTGAGAAGAAGAAGGAGCAATGTAGTCAAATGTGAACGTGTAAAAAAACAAATATGAAAAGATTTTGTATACACAAATCAAGCCTCTAATTAATAGTTTGAAAAGATTTTATTCCACAAATCAAGCAATTAATTAATGAGTTGATCATTAACCTTAAATATAATTTTGGTACATAAATGGAAATGTGGTATACTTAAATATCGAGCAATAGCAGCTTAATCAAATAGCAGTTACAATAATATAAAGCGGATTTAATCTATATAAGTTTAACATTTAATATTCTTCTCGTTGAACCCATTTTATTTTTAAAATTTATTAACTATCTATTATAATTTTCATAAATTTTTACACAAATATTTTTATATATAAAAAACTGTATTAAGTTGAATCCGATAACGTAAAGCTTACATGCACCTCTGTTGAGTATTGGATCCTTGAATCCATGTTTGCCACATTTATTTATTTATAGTAATACGATCCTCATGATTAGACAAGACCAGCAAAATTTGCAATGGATATTATTTATTTTCGAAAAAAGAAAATATTTAAAAGGTGTAAAAAAACAAATATGAAAAGATTTTGTATACACAAATCAAGCCTCTAATTAATAGTTTGAAAAGATTTTGTTCCACAAATCAAGCAAATAATTAATGAGTTGATCATTAACCTTAAATATAATTTTGGTATATAAATTGAAAGGTGGTATACTTAAATGTAATAAACACAAACCTTAAACATGAGTGGTTATAAGGTTTGCTATATGTGATGTATATGTAAAAATTCCATTATTTTATCCAATTCTCCCACAACCCAAGCCCATTCCCCTTTACCCTTATCTTAATTAAGAAAATCTCGATCTATATGTACAGAGAGGACACAAGAAATAACACCTGAAAGAGGCGATCAGCCGCGGAGATAAAATACACGACCCCCGCTCCTGGTCGATCATCTTCTTCAAGAAGCCTTCTATGGTTTTACTGAACCCTTCCCCCATTCAATGGATCCTCTTCGTTATTCTCTAAAAGTCAGCCGCTAAACACAAACAGACACCCCTGAAACTTCATCTTCCTCACACCTCACTCTCTCCAGATCTACACTAACCAGCGGCCCCATCTCCTCTTGAGTCCAAATGACTGGTCCACACCTTCAGAAAATGAGCAGCCTCCTCGTCAGTAGCTCCTAACCACTAGGCTAACCCATGTGCTTCTTTTCGCACCTCTCTGCTGCTCAGAAACACACACACACATGGAAGAAAATATGGTAAAAAACCAAAGAGAGGAGAAAATCGTGAAAGCATAAACGAAGTGTCTTCTTCTTTTTCTAATGTTTCAAATTTTCAAACATAGAGTTCGATCGAGTTCGAGGTGTCATCCGCAGTGGGATTTGTGATCACGTTTGAGTTTGATTGTTGTTTTGAGTTTTGGTTGTAGCATTTTCTCCATTTCTATCTGTGTATATACTGGAAATTTCATCAAACGAATATTCAATTTTTAGTTTATCATGGCCACTAAAGTTCTATTAATCTGAAAGCAATTTTAGAAAAAACATATTGATTTAACACATTAACAGTCTATTCTTTTGGTTCCAATTTTCAAATGTTGGAGTTGCTATTCGAGTAAGGTTGTCAGTCGAGGTCAGAGCTCGCAATTATTGTCCCTGATTTTGTAGCTTATTTTTCGATCAAATTTCATCGCCGAGTCGCGCACACAGTCGGGCCGAAGCACTGATCTTGCTGTTGGCCTATCGTGGAGCTCCTAAGTTGCTGCTGCTTCGTTGAATGTTTTGAAATCCTTTCTCACATCCTAGCTGTTGGTTGGTTGTTTGTTTCTTATATTTTCTAATTCACCTTTATTTGGTGTTACTTTTTTGTTAATTATATTGTATTGTAGTTGTAAATGTGTTGAATGGCTTTGTTGCAGGAAACGTTTCTGTCAATTGTCAGTGGTATAATCTATAGCTTATAATCTCCATTAAAGAGGAGAGCAATTGCGATCCTTAATTGAATTAGCTGGATTTTCTTTTAATTAATTTTATATAAAGTTGGAATATCTCAATATCCATGACCAAGTGATTGTATTAGGACAATAGATTGCCGTTTGATTTTAGGTTGTGCTCGAATTGGCTGATTTCCACAAATATCCATTATCATGGTTGTATTATTTTCCATTAAGTTACTTATTTGCAATAGTTTTGATTTCTATTCTGCGTGCATCAGTTAAAGTTGTCATTTTATTTACATTGATTACTTCCTGTGTGTTCTCATATTTGGAATTTAGAATGCTTTAGGAAATTTCATTCTTTACTAGTTTATAATGTTGAAAGTACCAATCAATCTTTATACGGACGTGCAATATTAGTATATGAATAATTATGGACATCTGTAGTTTGCTTTAAGTTGAGCGCAAACTTTTTTTTAAAATAAATTGAGGCGTGCCATGCCAAATAAAATTTATAACCCACTGCCCTCATTTAATTAATTTTAATCCTTTAGAAATTGAGGCATACCATTTAGTTGAACTTCCATGTCCCTCGTGATGTTGCAAACACGCTGTTGTTTTAGGCGCGTTCTTGTAATAATCTACCTTCCTAAACTCGGGTGTGCATTTATGTTACCCAAATCCAAATCTCAACAATGTTAGATAAAATCTGTCGAGAGTCGTAGGTGCATTTATGTGATGTGGATTAAGACGTATTATAAATGACGTTGCAGTTTTTCTTAAAAATGATTAAAGGCTGTTAAAAAAGTTAAATGCACATAGGTTTGAACATGTACTAAACTCAAATAATAGGCTAATAATAACAGCTGAGCGACCGTGCTGGAACCACGGAACCCGAGAATGCCTAACACCTTCTCTCAGGTTAACATAATTCCTTACTTAGATTTCTGGTTTGTGGACTGTAATACAGAGTCAACCTTTTCCTCGACTCCAGATGTGAACCGGTGACTTGGGACACCATTAATTTTCCCAAGTGGCGACTCTGAATCTTTTAATAATATAATCTTGTTTTGATTGTAACTTAAATTGAAGAAAACTCCTTTAATACGCCTTTTCCGGGAGTGTAGGAAAACATGAGGTGTGACAGCTCTGGCGACTCTGCTAGGGATCGAACCTAGAATCCGGTTCAGGGTTCATTAATTCAAGCTTAGAATAATGGTTGTATTTGGCTTTATTTATTATCTGATTTTATTACATGTTTGGGCTTAATATGCTAAATATTGCTTTTTACCTCTTTGATATTATCTGAACTATATATATAAACTGCTACAAAACCTCTATCTTCTCTCTCCTGAGGAGTGCATGTTGGCAGTGACTTCTTTCTGTTAGTGTCATATCCCGAATAGAACGAGGTCCAGATAAGTTGCAAAGCCGGATGATCTTTTAGTTACTGATATGTAGCGCACCCCCCCAGCTCGAATTGTCCGCTTAGGTAAGCCAGATCTAAAACAAATAAACCCAGGTTTAAACCTAGTATTACAAAAACCTCATGTCGGATCCCTAGTAGGAACGCTTGTTTGCATCATGTGTATTTGACTTAGGAGACTCAACATAGGGGTTGGGTCCGTCTAGGACAGGTGTACCCAAAATAATAGACCATCTTGATGCATCCTATGTGTTACATGTTGCATTTAGTCAAGGGTAAATGGGTCATTTGGCAGACCAATGATAGCTGCGAGGAGTGAGTGGAAAAGAAGAGCTCATTATGGCCTACTTCAGAGAAAGTTTGGTTGGCATCGCATCTGAATGGTACATGGACCAAGATATATCCCGCTGGCACATCTGGGATGATCTTGCTCGAGATTTCGTCAGGCAATTCTAGTACAGCATTGATATTGCTTTGGACAAGAACTCATTGACAAACTTGAAGAAGAAATCCTCGGAAATCTTTTGAGAGTATGCAGTTAAATGGCGTGAGCAGGCCTCCAGGGTAAAGCCTCCGATGGATGAGATTGAAATAGTCACGGTTTTCCTCCAAACCCATGTGGCTGACTACTTCCAAAATATGATGTCTGCAATGAGTTAACCGTTCGCTGAAGCCATGAAGATTGGCGAAATAGTTTAAAATAGGTTGAAGACAGGTCGAATTTTGAGCCAACCCGCTATACGAGCTACCTCCCAAGCCATCCAGGGTGGGTCTGGAGGAGTAGCAAATGACAAGAAACAGGAAGAAACATCAATGGCAATGTCGGGTGCAAGAAAACACCGTACTCCCAGATCCTTTTTCTCAGAAAGAACCCCTTAACACTATTAACCCCACCAAGACCTGGCCTATGCTCCTCAGCCATACACAACCATGAATGCTCAACCTTCTATCAGGCCACAACAACAAGCCAACCGAAGCCAAGCTCCACTTCCTAGAAACCAGCCTCTTTACCAAACTCACTACAACCCTCCGCCCCACAAAATAATTTCCACGCCCGTGAACTACCCAAGAGGCCAAATTTCACACCAATCGGTGAATCTTATTCTAGCCTATTACCAAAACTTGTTCAAATGGGTCTACTACAGCCTATTCCCCAAACCAAGCAGAACTCGCATCACCCGCTTATAGAGCTGGCGCCTGATGCGCCTATTACTGAGGGGCAGAAGGGCATGACAGGGATAATTGCTAGACTCTTAAGAGAGTCGTGGACAACTTTATAGAACAAAGAAAGAAAATGTTGAGGGGTGAGGATATTCCCAATATGATAAACAAACCATTGCCTACCCACAACAATGGGCCGGTAATCGGAATGATTTGTGAGGATAAGGAATTTGACCCAGTGTTGAAGACCATCATTGCCATATTTGATGTAGAAAAGAAACCAAAAGGTGCCCCGAAGAAAGGTAAAAGGGAGAAAGAGAACAAAACCACCCCTCCAAAATTGGAGAAGGAAATGGAAGTTGAAATAAGGGCAACGCCCCCCAAATATCTGTTCTCTATGTCCATCGAGGCCGAAAAGAAATGCAGATAAAGATTCCTCCCAAAATATTTGAGATGAACAAGACAACCCAAATGTATGTGCCCAAGGGAGCTTATGTGATGCGGGGGCCAATTAATCCACCAAGGTTGAGTGAGCCCGTGGTTACTGGCCGTACACCACAAAAGCCCATGACAGATCTTGCCGATGTGCCCTGGAATAACAAGTCAGTGGTGACCTATAAAGGCAAAGAAATCTCAAGAGAAGTTCAAGAAAATAACCGGCTGAAAAGTATTTCAACTTGAAAGAGGTGAACAATGCCACTAGAAAGTGTTTCCATCTAAGAAGCCAGTGAGTGCCGAAGAAGTAGAGGCTTTCTTTCAAAAGATGAAAATGGAGGATTATGAGGTAATCGACCAGCTTCGAAAGTCTCCCGCACAAATCGCTTTATTATCTCTATCGATTAACTCCACCGAACATCAAACGGTATTGATCAATAGTCAAAAGATGAAAATGGTCGATTATGAGGTAATCGACCAGCTTTGAAAGTCTCCCGCACAAGTATCTCTATTATCTCTATTGATGAACTCCACCGAACATCAAAAGGTATTGATCAAGACACTTAACGAACCATATGTGCCTATTGAGACCACTGTAGAGCAGTTGGAGAGAATGGCAGAAAGATGTTTTGCAGTCAACCAGATCTGCTTCAACAAAAATGATTTTCCCCCAGAAGGGCCGCAAACAACAAATCCCAGCACGTAACAGTCAAATGCGATGGGTACTATGTGAAAAAGGTTATGTTGGACGGGGGTTCTGGAGTGGATATTTTCCCACTCTCAACTCTGTAGCCGATGGAAATTGGCACCGAGAGAATCCGACCCAACAATGTCTGCATATGTGATTTTGATGGAATAAAAAGGGACATAATTGGAGAGATTGATCTGATCCTAACCATCGGCCCAATAGACTTCCAAGTAACCTTCCAGGTTTGGACATGGACACCTCTTACAACTTTCCTTTGGGGAGGCCGTGGATTCATGCAGCGGGGGTCGTACCTCTACTCTTTACCAAATGGTGAAATTTGAGCATGAGGATCAAGAGATTGTGGTCCCCGAGGAAGATGAGCAATCAAATTATCGGGACCCATCAGCCCCATGTCTTGAAGCAAGAGAGATGAGTGAGCACATAGTCTATCAGGCTTTTGACATCATGGCCACAGATCAGTGCGAAGAAGGAAAACCTTGCCCTCAACCCTTCCTTTCAAATGCATCAATCATGGTCGCTAAGAAAATGATCAGGCATGGCTTATACCAGGGAAGGGGCTCGGGAAATAATTGAAAGGAATCACTGAACCTATCAATCTGCCTTCCAGTGAAAAGTTCTTTGGTGTCAGCTTCAGACCCACGCCAACTAATATAAAATGGGCGGATGGTAGAAAGAATGATGGATGGATTTTGCCGCAGCCTGTGCCGCATCTGTACAACATTTGTCAAGCCCAAATACAATGAAAAAAAGAAAAGGATGAGGCCTTTACGACCGAAGAGATTGAAGAGATTTGTGGGGAAATGAGAAAGATACTATATGAAACCCACATGGTCCAGCCAGGGGAAGGCTCAAGCACCGCTGAGGTGTTGTACATGGGACATGAGGCAAAACTGCAAAATTGGAAGGCTACGCCATTCCCAATCAGGTGGGAGTCCTGGTAAACCTGTCATGCCACCTTTTCTACATCACGAGTTATTCCAGGGTGTAACTCGTATGTTTTTCTTTAGTTTCCTATCTTTTAATTTCCAATGTAAATCCTGTTATATTCCAAATTCAATGAAATGAAATCAATATTCATCGTCCATTTTTCTTTATTCCCTCTGATTTCTATTATTTTTATTTCTTCTTTCAATTTTAATAGTGCAGCGTTAAATAATCTGACATGCTTGCGGACTTCATGCCCAGATCCAAACACGCTGTATAACTGTGAAATAATGAACCAAGAGCCGGAATATGATGAAGAAAAGGCTTTTAAGGAAACAAATCTAGAACTGGAACAATTTGAGAATAAACCTAAGCTGAACTTAGATGACACCGAGCCGCTTAATTTGGGTAGTTTTGAAGAAATTTGGGAAACCAAGTTAAGCATTCACACAGATGAAAAACACAGGATGCATTAATCCAACTTTTGTTTGAGTATAAAGACGTGTTTTCTTGGTCATATGATGACATGCCGGTACTGAGTGTTGAATTGGTGGTTCATAAGTTACCAACTTACCCTGATTACCCCCCTTATCCAGCAAAAACAAAGAAAATTTAAAACCAATGTTAGTGATAAGATCAAAGAAGAAGTCACGAATCAGTTGAAAGCACGGGTGATCCGAGTGGTCTGGTACACCACGTGGCTAGCCAATATAGTTCTAGTGCCGAAGAAAGATGGGAAGACCTGAGTGTGTGTGGATTACAGATATTTAAACAAGGCAAACCCCAAAGATAACTTCCCTTTTGCAAAACATCCATATCCTTGTTGATACCTACGCCAAACATGAGATACAATCCTTCATTGATTGTTACGCAGGATATCACCAGGCGTTGATGGATGAAGAAGACACAGAGAAAATAGCTTTTACCACACCTTAGGGTATATAATAGGGTAATGCCATCTGGTCTGAAGAATGCTGGGGAAACATATATGAGGGCCATGACTGCCATGTTTCATGATATGATGTACCAAGAAATAGAAGTGTATGTGGATGACGTAATCGTCAAGTCCAAAACCCAAGATGACCATGTTCGAGACCTGAGAAAATTCTTTGAACGGTTGCAAAAATATAATTTATACCTGAACCCTTCCAAGTGTGCATTTGGGGTCCTATTAGGCAAACTTTTGGGCTTTATAATCAGCCGGAGAGGTATTGAGTTAGATCCAACAAAGATAAAATCTATTCGGGATTTGCCTCCTCTGAGAACTAAGAAAGATGTGAAGATTTATTAGGCAGATTGAACTATATCAGTCGGTTCATTGCTCAGTTGACATCCACGTGTGAACCCATATTCAAACTGTTGTAGAAAGATGCAACAATGAACTAGACAGTTGAATGTCAAGAAGCTTTTGATAAAATCAAGGAGTGTCTGTCTAACCCACCAGTCCTGGTCCCACCTGAACCAGGGAGGCCTCTGTTCTTGTATCTGACAGTCTTGGAGAATTCTTTCGATTGTGTCCTTGGGCAACATGATGTAACCAAAAAAAAGAGCAGACAGTATAATAATTGAGCAAGAAGTTTACCAGCTATGAGGCTAAGTATATTTTGTTGGAAAGAACCTGTTGTGATTTAACCTGGGTCGCTCAGAAGTTGAGACATTATCTGCAAGCTTACACCACTTACCTCATAACCAGGTTGGATCATTTGAAATACATATTCCAGAAACCAATTCCCATGGGAAGGTTGGAAAAATGGCAGATCCTGCTCACTGAATTTGACATAGTCTACGTCACTTGCACGGCAATACCAGCCCAGACGTTGGCGGATCATTTGGCCAAAAACCCGGTTGGTGATGAATACCAACCTTTGAACACTTACTTCCCAAATGAAGAGGTAAACTAAGTCGAGGCAATATCCGAGGATACTACTACTTGAAAGTGGTTCGTTGATGGAGCAGTAAATGTAATTGGGGCAGTCTTTATCTCTCCTACTGGTCAGCATTACCCAGCCACAGCCTAGTTTCGATTTTTCTACACAAACAACACTGCTGAGTATAAATTTTGCATCATAGGTATAAATATGGAAATCGACCAGGACGTAGAAGAATTTTTAATCATGGGAGACTCAGATATGATTATCCGACAAACTCAGAGAGAATGGGAAACCTGAGATGTCAACCTTATCCATTATAGGCAGCATGTGCAAGATTTAAATAAGAGATTCAAGTCGATAGAGATTAGGTACATCCTTCGTTGTCACAACGAATTGGTCGACTCACTTGCTACTTTGGCCGCAATGTTGTCATATCCAGGCAATGCTCACATAGATCCCTTGGAAATTCAAATTTGGGAAAGGCATGGTTACTGTAATATGATTGAGGAAGAACCAAATACTCAACCATGGTATCATGACATCAAATGATATAACGAAAGAATACCCCGAGCAAGCTAGTGGGGATCAAAAGAGAACCATCAAATGACATGCGAGTGGTTTCGTTTTGAGCGGGGATGAACTCAGGACCTCAACTTGTTAAGATGTGTTGATGCAGAAGAGGCTGGAAGAATCATGCATTAAGTACACACAAGAGTATGCAGACCCCACATGAACGGGTATGTTTTGGCAAAGAAATTCCTTCAAGCGGACTATTATTGGATTACCATGGAAAAAGACTATTTCAATTTTATCTGGAAGTGTCATCAGTATCAGGTGCACAGTGATTTGATTCATGCATCGCCCACAGAACTGCATCCCATGTCAGCGCCTTGGCCATTTGTTGCTTGGGGCATGGATGTCATTGGGCCAGTCAAGACGCAAGCCTTAAATGGGCACAGATTCATACTGTTCTCCATTGACTACTTCACGAAATAGGTTGAAGCCATCACTCTCAAATCCGTCACCAAGAAAGTTGTGGTAGACTTCGTGCACCAATCGTATATGCAATTTTGGTATTCATGCAACTATTATCAAGGACAATGCTGCAAATTTAAATAGTCGTTTGACGGAGGAGATATGCGAACAATTAAAAATAACGAATAGGAACTCTACTTTTTATCGGCCGAAAGCCAATGCTGTCATCAAAGCAGCAAACAAGAACATCAAGAAGATGAGAAAGATGATTCAGAGCTCCAGAAAATGGCATGAAAAATTACCTTTTGCATTGCTGGGATATCGTACTACGGTGTGCACATCGCTTGGAGAAACCCCGTACCTCTTGGACTATGGTACTGAAGCTGTATTACCCACGGAGTTGAAATTCCCTCTCTCTGGATCATTGTTGAAGTTGAAAATGAAGATAGTGAGTGGGTCAAGGCCCGTCTGGAATAGTTGACACTGATTGATGAAAAATGAATAGACGTGGTCTGCCATGGGCAGTTGTACCAACAAAGAATGGCCTGTGCTTACAACAAGAAAGTGCGGACCAGAAATTTTGAAGTGGGGCAACTCGTGTTAAGTACATTCTTACCCATCATCGGGAAGAAAAAGGAAAATTTGCCCCTAATTGGAAAGGCCTGTATATCGTCAGAAAGATATTGCCAAGAGGAGCATTATACTTTGGAGATGTTGAAGGAAATGATCCCGAAGCAGTTGTGGATACGGACGCAGTAAAAAGGTACTATGTTTAGGCTTTCTATATTAACGTCATTGTCTGATCGAGATGACAAAGGCTTTTATTCTCGCTACCCAAATACTATCAACCTTTTGCAAACCCTTTGAGCCGGTTACTCTTCTTTGAATACCCTCTTTGAAACCCGAAAGTGTTATTGAAAAAGAAAAAAAAGAAAATGAAAGAACAAAAAATGAAAAAAATAAAAAAAATAAAAAAATGAAGAATAAAGCATCAAAACAAAAGAAAGAAAAAGAGAAAACAACGCAAAGCAAAAAAATAACACAAAAGAAAAACAAAAACAAAATATTTCCTAAACTATGTTCAACTTGATTTCAGAAGGATACGCAGGCAGCCTCTCTCTGGGGTTGAGTCACAACAACATAAAAGTCCAGTTTTCCCCAAAAAGTAAAACTAGGGCAAATGTTATAATGGTTCGGCGATGATCCCGCCCGAACGGTTCCAAAGTTGTAAAGTCTCTTTTTACCCAAACATTATCCAAGTTCTTCTGATCAATTAGCAAAAGGCGTTAGAATTAGAGAACACGGTTGCTCGGATCTGATATAATCAAAATGAGAGAAATAAAATGAGAGAGTCTTATCGGTGAAAACCTATAGGCACCGTAAGGCGATGATGAGCAGAGAAATTGAAAATGATAGAGCCTGGTTAGTGAAAACTTGTATAGAGAACTATCAGACAACGGTGAGAAGAGAAATGAAAGAGGTCGATTGGCCAAAAACCCGCAAAGGGCACTGTCGGTCGAAAAGAAGATACCCCTCAGCACTATTGGAGGCCTCGAAGGGTTTTTCGATTTGGAAATGTGTCTTACAATTAGTTTATGAGAAGTTGGGAAACTTTTGTGAGTCAGGCATCTAGTCCAAGAAACATGTTATGTTTATTGAAGTCTGCATGCACCCCAGATAAGTCCTTCCTTCCTTCCTCCCCGAAAGGGACTCTTCTCTATAAATTCATTTTCTTGCCTCCTGCTTACTTTTCCTTGAATCCTTTTTGGTATAAATCTATTTTTAAAATTAATACAAAGAAAAGGTGGCAACATTAGTTTTACAGGGTTCTGCCTAACAAGAGCCAAAGAAAATACCCAGCCTTAGCGGGTGCAACAAGTCAATCTCGAATGGCCATGTTGGTTGATGGTCTAAAATCAAAGATTTTAAAAGAATAATAAAGCCAAAGGAAAAATCCCAAGAGGTGGAATAAAGTGAAAGGACCAAAACCCCATGCGGGCGAGCCATCATGAAATTTCGAAAAGTTGCGTTCCTCGATTTTAGGAGAGATCAATTTTCAAAAAAAAAACAGCAAACAGCAGAGGTTCTCACCAAAGGATTGGGCAGAGATCAAATGATTGAGACAATCCAGGCCACAAAACAAATCGCAGTTTCAAACTAACGATTGTTCTTTGTTTGAAAATTTGAAACAGGTGCAGCCTAAAGCACCCGTACAAAAGCAGGTGTAACCAAAAGAAAAGCTGTGTAAAAGCTAGAAACACCTTCGCAGTAATAATCAACCCAAAAGGGAAGTTTTCCTCCAAAAATTTTTCCTATGTTTTATTGAAATAAAAATGAAAAAAAGGAAAGAAATAAAAAAGAAAAATCCAAAACAAAAAATGACAGCTTAGGATTTCAAACCTCAGTCTTTTACATTTTTGTACCAATATTAGGGCTCCAATCCCTGAGTTGAGTTTTATACATAGGGCCTCCATTCCCTAGTAGCCTTTTACCAAAATTAGAGCTCCAATCTCTAAGTTGCGTTTACATAGGACCTCCATTCCCTAGTCGCCTTTTCACCAACATTAGGACTCCAATCCATGAGTTGAGTTTTTAGACATAGACCCTCCATTTTCCTAGTCGCATTTTTACCAACATTAGGGATCTAATCCTTGAGTTGAGTGTTTAGACATAGGTCCTCCATTCCCTAGTCTCCATTTACCAACATTAAGGCTACAATCCCTGAGTTGAGTTTTTTAGACACAGGGCCTACATTCCCTAGTAGCCTTTTCACCAATATTAGGGCTCCAATCCCTTAGTTGAGTTTTTAGAAATAGGGCCTCCATTCTCTAGTCGCCTTTCAAAAACATTAGTGCTCCTATCCCTCCGTAGATTTTTTAGACATAGGGCCTTCATTACCTAGTCGCCTTTTACCAACATTACGGCTCCAATCCCTAATTTGAATTTTTAGATATAGGGCCTCCATTCCCTAGTCGCAATTTTCACCAGCATTAAGTCTCTAATCCCTGAGTTGAGATTTTTTAGACATAGGGCCTGTATTCCTTAGTTGCCTTTTTACCAACATTTGCGCTCCAATCCCTGAGTTGAGTTTTAAGACATAGGGCCTCCATTACCTAGTCACTTTTTACAACAATTAGAGCTCCACTCTCTGAGTTGAGTTTTCAGACATAGGTCTCCATTCCCTAGTCACCTTTCTACCAACATTAGGGCTCCAATCCCTGAGTTGAGTTTTCCACATAGGGCCTCCATACCCTAGTTGCCTTTTTACCAACATTAGGGCCCCAATCCTGGAGTTGAGTTTTTAGACATAGGGCCTTCATTCCCTAGTCCCCTTTTACCAACATTTGGGCTCCAATCCCTAAGTTAAGTTTTAAGACATAGGGCTTCCATTCCCTAGTCGCTTTTTTTGCGAATATTAGGGCTCTAGTACTTGAGTTGAGACGTTGAGACATATGGCCTCCATTCCCTAGTCGCCTTTTTACCAACATTAGAGCTCCAATCCCTGAGTTGAGTTTTATACATAGGGCTTCCATCCCCTAGTCGCCTTTTCACCAATATTAGGGCTCCCATGTGAGTTGAGTTTTATACATAGGGCCTCTATTTCTTAGTCGCCTTTTTACCAAGATTTGAGCTCCAATCCATAAGTTGAGTTTTAGACATAGGACCTCCATTCCCTAGCTGCCTTTTACCAATATGAGAGCTCCAATCCCTAAGTTGAGTTTTGAAAAATAGGGCCTCCATTCCCTAGTTTCCTCCTACCAACATTAGGCTCCAATCCCGGAGTTGAGATTTTAGACATAGGGCCTCCATTCCCTAGTCTCCTTTTACCAACATTAGGGCTCCAATTAGTTTAGTTTTTAGACATAGGGCATCCATTCCCTACCAATATTAGGGCTCTAATCCCTTAGTTGAGTTTTAGAAATAGGGCCTCTATTCCCTAGTCGCCTTTTTACCAACATTAGGGCCTCAATCCCTGAGTTGAGTTTTTAGACATAGGGCCTCCATTCCCTAGTTGCCTTTAACCAACATTAGGGATCCAATCCCTGAGTTATGTTTTTATACATAAGGCCTCCATTCCCTTGTCGACTTTTACCAACATTAGGGCTTCAATCCCTGAGTTGAGTTTTAGCCATAGGGCCTCCATTCCCTAGTCGCCTTTTTACCAACATTAGGGCTCCAATTCTTGAGTTGAATTTTATACATAGGGCTTCCATCCCCTAGTCGCTTTTTCACCTACATTAGGGCTCCAATCCATGAGTTGACATTGTAGATATAAGGCTCTGTTCCCTAATCGTTCCCTTCTAATCATACACAACCCTTATTTTATTTCTTTCAAAAAAAAGAGAGAGAAAAAAAATTGGAGAATAAGTTCAGACTTTTGTTACAAATAACTCACGAAATTTTCCCAGTGAAAACTGGGGTAGAAAATTTCGTTCGTTCGTTTGTTTTGGCGTCTGAATAGGTTTGACCTCAAAGCACGAGATCCGAAGTGGCCGAAAAAATGAGCCTTAGTCCAGAATAAAGAAGAGAAGAAAATGTACAAAAAGAAGTGATTTCAAAATGCTGAAGCAGACAAAGATGCGGACTGCTCATGATATGATTGAAGTCGCAAGCTTCGCATTTCCCGCCTTGATCCAATACTGAAGAAAGAACCAGCACTTGCAGCTTGCGAGCATCAAGATTCAGGTTGGAGTCTACAGCAAAATCAGCTAAGACTCGAGAACAAGGTTCAAGGGATTTATATATAGGAATCTTGTAACTTACAGTTGATAGGCCTAGATAGCTTAGCTTTTGATTTTCCTTTTTGGTGTAATAAGGAGGTCAAAAAGTAGTAGCAGCAGCAACAACAGTGAAATAGCAGCTCCCCGATAGTCCCAGCTACCAAACCTTTCGAAACTACAACTGACCCGATTCCTTTATAGCTAAGGATATGTAGGCAACCTCTGAAGCAAGGTTCGGTCAGACACTTTTCAAAAATAATTCTCATGGAGTTTCAAACAGGCAAAAATCCCTCATACTTGCTCATTTTATCTTTTCCCAGAAACCCTTTGTGTCTCCGAGCAAAGAGGGGCAACAGTGAGCACGTGATTTTTGCCTCGCATTAATTATTCCTACAAGATTCCCAAAATTAGGATTTTTCTTTTAATTATTTTCTATTTTTAGGAATTATTTCATGATTTCCATATTTGTTAGAATTTTTCGTGTGTGCATATTTAATTTTATTTAATTCATATAAGATACAAAAATATGTTTCATTTACATTTAGGATTTAATTCTGCATTTTTAGATTGATTAGCAATTTAGTTATTTTAAGAAATGTAAAAATGACAAAAAAATAGTTTATTGTTTGCACTTTTCAATTTTTATTTTTTGAATTTTTGTAGTTTTCCCTTTATTTGATTTTAATCAGTTGTAGTAAGTATTATTTGTAGTAATTAATTTAATTTGATAGGATAATTTGTTAGGAATTAATATAGGTTGCTTTTAATTTTAACTTTAAAATAAATTTGAAAAAAAGAAGAAGAGGAAAGTAGTGGAAAGGGTCGGCTTAGTTTAAAATTGGGCCAACATTTGAATTTAGCCCAAAACCCTCACCCATTTCCACCTAGATCTGATTCCAAACCGGTCCACCCCTTTTAAACCCCAAAACGACGTCGTTTATGTAACGACCATCTTGGAAATTGATCTCCTGTGATCGGACGGTTGAGAACTCATCAATTCTCACCATCATATATTTCGGAACAACCCCCCTACCCCCTTCATTAACCGTCTCACAACATCCCTCAGAGACCCAGCAATAACGTCGTCTTGGACCACAGTCCGCCGCCTGTCGAAAATCGCCCACGGCGACTGCGATGGCCAATCACCCTCATTTTTAAACCAAATCATCTCCTCAACTCCTCTTCCCAAATCTCTACTCCTTACACCTCAAACCTAGCTAGATTTGCTCAAATATTAGACTAAAACTCCAAACCCTAGCGCCACCCTTGTTTTCTCCGGTGGCGGGCGCCACCACCAATTACCACCAAACTCACATCAATGAACCACCAGGCGTTCCTCATCCTAAATATATCACCCTCCTCCTAATATCCCCCAGAGCTGTTCGAGTGTCAGATCAAACCTTTGCCCTAAATTAAAAAAAATTGTTGTTTATTAGGTTTTCGAGTTTTGAGGTCGAAATGAACTTCAATCGTGTGTTTTCAGTCGAGAACATACGATTGAAGTCTATCTCAGCCAAAAAAGTAGGGGTTTTATTTGGAAAAGGTTATTCAAGTTCGGGTTTGCTTGGCTTTAGCAAGTAAGTCTAATTCTCCTGCCGTTTCCTCTCTTAGCTTCTTCTATTTTTCCCTCTCTTTGCTCCATTTTCAAAATCATCTTTGCATGCGGTTTATTATGTTATAGTTAGTCTCAATTATTAGCTCATTCTGTTTTATTTAATTTTGTTAGTTTAGTTTTGGTCTAATATCGTTTGTTTTTGGTTTTGGGCCTTATTGATTTTTGGTTCATATTGTGTTTGAGAGTCCGAATTATCTCCTTGTTTTCTCATTTCTCACGAATGACAGAATTAGACTTGGGCCTAAGGAATGGAATTAGCCCAGGCCTTGCGAGAATTAATTTTGTTTGAGTCCTTGGTTCTAATTGACCCGTGAACCCAGCTAGAAGAGTAGTTTTTAGAGGTTTATAGGGTAGTCTAGGAAATTGGCCTAGGGAATCTTGGGTGTAACTGATCACGAAGCTTCTAGGAAGCTAAGGAAAGGGCTGTTTTAAAATCTAAAAATTAGACTAAGGGATATCTAGGTTAAAATGAAAATTAGAATAGGGGCAAAGTGCAAAAAATGGATCTTTGATGCTGTCCTAAAAGCTTGCCTATAAGGCACCTTACCTTGCATTTCAAGTCACATTATAGAGACTGAAAAGAGACCAAAAAAATCCAGAAAAAACTTAAAAATGGCTCAACTGCTCTCTTTCAAGAAAAGTACTGAAAAATGGCTAGAATTATTGTTTGATTTGAGTTTTAAATTCCCGGGATAAGCCAGAATTTAGAAGCTCAGTAGAATTAGCACATTTGGGGTTTTGAATGCTGAGATGGATACAAGAAGTTGAAGCTTGGTTTACTGGTCTTAGCACTGTTTCATTACTGGTTCTGTGTTGGTTTCTGCTGTTGTTATTGTTGATTCTTCACTTTTGTTTCTCATTTATTCCCAAATACATGTTCTTAATCGTATCTAATGTGGTGCTCAAGCTTGAAGAATGAAATGGAAAATAGAAGTTTGAAGCCTAGTATTAAGTTATTCGTTCATAGTTTAGTCTTATTTCTTTTTTTTTTCTCCCTGAATCCTTTCTATTCTAATTTGTTTTAATGCATATCATTTGTTTGTTTGCTGACAGTACTCCCTCAAAGAGCTGTAGCTTAGTATGTATTTAATATGGGATTCGATTATTTGTCAAGGATGGTATGGATAGATATAGTTTTAACCAGTGAGCTCTTATATTTGAATTTGATTTTGAAAGATTAAGGGAACTTTGATAATTAAGTTATGTAGTCAAATCAGTATTAGGTCGTGTCAAATGGTGTAGATTTTATTTCGTTTGCTATGTGATTAACTTAATCTATTATATCATATTTGTTGCATCTGAATAATGTTATGTTCCTGTAAATGGGTAGCTAAATGTCTCTTGAGTACTAGCTCGTCTAAAAATTATGATAAAAAAAAGAAAAAGTGAATTGGTCCAGATTACCTTAAGAATTGAGCTATGTACTGATTTACTCATGTTACGCTTTGTAAGCATGTTCAGTTTTGACATTAATGTTCAGGCTCATATATGTTTCTTAGATAGTCCCATAGGATTTTATTCATCATTATTTGGGGTATACATAGACCGGGTTAGTTCGGATTTTACAATTACCAAACCAAACCAATTGTGTCGGGTTATTAAATCTAAAGACCAAACCAAACCAATAAATTCGGATTTTTCAATATCGGTTTTTCTCGGGTTTTTTCTGGTTTTCGAGTTATTCGGATTTTTTCAAATTTTTTTCCGGTAAAATCTTCGTAGAACAAAATATATAACGTATGCTCAAAATATTTCTTTAATCCTAGTAAGATACAACTATATAAAGTATTTTTCAAGAAACTAATACAAAATATGAGATATGTCATGACTCATGACATTATCCTAAAATATTCAACAATAAAAAATAATAAAATTATGTACTATAAATATTGCTAATTAAAAAGTGATAATAAAAATAAACATAATCTGAAAGCACTAATTCATGCTAAACTAGATAGACTAATGGGGGAGTATTAGTTATATGCCTAAAAGCTAAAGATAAATAAAAATAGGTTATGTATTTTTATCTAAATTATTACAAAATAAAAAATAGACATTTAATACATTCCCGTTCGTAATATTGAATTGAATGTCTTTTGTTAGCATTAATATTAAATTGCTAGCATTATTTAATTTACTAATATTAATGACTATAAAACTTATTGGAGCATTCAAAAGTTCTAAATCAAACCTTGAAAAAATACCTTAATAGATAAAATTATGAAATTATTTAAGAAATATTAATAAATTACAATTATAATAACTATATTTATATATTAAATATATCTAAAATTGCTGTATATGTAATGTCGGGTTGGTTTGGTTTCGTTTTGACTTTCTTTAGTTAAAACAAAACAAAACCAATTATGGTCGGGTTTTTTCTCCAACACCAAACCATAGTCGGGTTTTTTTTCTCGGTCTGACTCGGATTATCGGGTTGGTGCGGTTTATCTATTTTCTTTGTACACCCCTAGTCATTATGTATGGAACAGAGGTTTACGTTGATTTGAAATCTTGCTATTGTCTTTTGAAATTAGCTGAAGACTAATTTAAGTATGATTTCCAAATGACCGTTTTGCTATTGAAGGATCTGTTGGTTTCATGTCAGTTCTCGATTTCATTCGCTATTTGCATGTTTGAAGACTCGAACTAAAGTCCTATCATTTTAGTCAATAAATCTCAAGAGATTTGACCATGAGGTTCCATAAAATGGAACTGCATGACCCATTGTGTTGGGCCTGCCTATTACAAATTTCTTTGTTAATTGATGAAGATGGCACGAGCCATTTTTTCCAAAAACAAATAGATATGTCTTTTCCTTAATGCAAGCCTTCTCTTAAGTTATAAAAGCTGGACATAAAAGGATAGAGAGGTAAAATCACAGTTCACCTAATTTTTAAATAATTAGATTCCTTTAATTAGCTGAGGTATGTATTATTAAATAACACCAATAGCTATGACCCTCACAATGAAACTTTGAAATCCTTGGTTAGAATAATTGAGGTGCGCCGCGCCAAATAAAATGTCAAATGTGTGTCCCTCATTTAATTACTTCTTTAAAATCCTTAGCGCTCGAGGTGTGCCATTTAGTAAATTTTCCATGGCCCTCGCAAAGTTAAAAATGTGTATTTGCTTTAGGCGTATTATTTAATAATATTACCTTTTTAAATTTGGGTGTGCATTTTATGTGACCCAACTCCAAATCTCACAATGTTTAATAAAATATGTCTCGGACAGCGGGTGCATTTCATGTGACGTAGTCCAAAGACAGGATTTAGATAACGTTAAAATCTTCTTAAAAATAACTAAAAACAGTTAATAAGTTCAAAGTGCATCATAGGCTAAAACATGTATTAAAATTAGATAATAGGCTAATCTGGGGGTGCCTAACACCTTCCCTCGGGTTAATAGAATTTCTTATTCAAAATTTCTGGTTCGCAGACTTCAAAAGGAAAGTCAAAATTTCCTCGATTTGGGATTTAAAATAAATCGGTGACTTGGGAAACTGGAAAACAAACATATCCCAAGTGGAAACTTGGAATAAAATTGAATAAATAATCTCATTTCGAATAATGTCACTTAAATTGAAAAAACTCCCTTATACTACCCTTTCAGGGCGGTGTAGTGAAAAAATGAGGTGTAACAGAGCCAGTGGGTATTTCTGGTTCGCAGACTTCAAAAGGAAAGTCAAAACTTCCTCGATTTGGGATTTAAAATAAACCGGTGACTTGGGACACTAGAAAACAAACCTATCCCAAGTGGAAACTCTGAATAAAATTGAATAAATAATCTGATTTCAGATAATATCACTTAAATTGAAAAAACTCCCTTATGCTACCCTTTTAGGGCGATGTAGTGAAAAAATGAGACGTGATAGAGCCAGTGGCTATTTTGGAGCGTCAGGTTCGAAAGTTAAGATCAAAGGATATAGCTTCAGTAAAAGCGTCGTGGAGAGGTCGCCCGTGGAGAAGGCTACCTGGGAGATCGAATGGAAGATGCGGAGCAGATATCCTTACCTATTATAGGCTTCAAGTATGTTTCTTGACTTTAAAAGGGGGAAGTTGTAACAGCTTGCCCGATCGTTTCATGATTTACTACTCCATTTCCCCTATTTTTGCCTCTTTATATGCTTTTTTTCAATTGTATCATGTGGTATCGGGTTAGTTGGTTCAGGTTCAGAGTGGTTTTGGAAAGGTTTGAAACACTTTGCTTAAGTTGGAAAAGTCAATTGGACATTAAATTATGTGAAAAAGGGGCTCGGATGTGAATTTTGATGGTTCGGATAGCTCTGTGAGGTGATTTGGGTCTTAGAAATGTGTTCGAAACGTAATTTGGAGGTCCGTGGTAGATTTACGCTTGAATTAGCGAAATTGGACTTTTAGCATTTTCAGGTTGGTGGTGGAAATTTTGATATCGGGGTCGTAATAGAATTCTAGAAGTTGGAGTAGGTCTGTTCTGTCATTTGTGACATGTATGCAAACATTCATTTCATTAGGAGAAGGTTTGATAGACCTTTCGATAGTTTGCGGAGTTAGAAAGTATTGGAATGAAATTGAGTGTTTTTGAGTTGTATTGAGTGTTCCAAAGATTGGTAAAGTTTTAATAATTGTATATAACTTAGTCGTACTTTTTATTGAGGTCCCAGTGGCCTCAATGTGATTTAGGATGGTTAATGGGAAGTTTGGAAATTAGTTTGAGCAGCTT